>JARHVA010000088.1:6612500-7295000 GCA_037957365.1 Torreya grandis
TTTTTTTTAATTTTCATGAAAACCATTAAAGTAATGGTAGTTATTTGTTTATTAGATATACGTACATAAGTTCATAACTAATGTGTGTGTGTGTGTGTATGTATCAATTCTAACAACTTATGTCATACAATATGGATATAAATAATATAAATAATGAATTTGTTAAATGTTCAAAGATGTTGATAATGACATATTTCTTTCAAGAGTTTATTCATAGAATCAAATATATATTTCCTTGATTTACTCTAGAAAATTATGATAATTAAAAGCATATCAAGACTAGATCTATAAAAAAATGTAAGAATATGTATCACAACCAATGTGTCATAAAGACACATATGCCACTATTGATGAGGGACAATAGTTCACCGACAGGATATCACCAATAAGTGCCCTAAAACCAGACATAGGAAAATAAGATGTGACAATAGCTACCTAAGAACCTATCAAGAGACACTTATCTATCAGATTCAAGAGGATTCCTATGAGTTTTGTCACATGAAACCAAATGTTTTCATGGTTTGTACACAAAATTACCATTAGAAAGATGAAGCTTCTTCTCATGTAGATGCTACTCCTAATCAACCCAAGAATTCACTTTCATATGAGCTCACTAGTGCTTTATTCTTTTCCAAACCCAATCATAATCCTTCTCCTTCATCCTATACTCCATCTCTAACTCCTTCACCTTCCACTACATCTCATACTCTAGCTCATTCACCTCAAATCCTTGAGCCTATCCATCAACCTTTCACACCATTCTTTCTCAAAGAAGAACTTATCTTGAGAGAAGTAAGTAAAGAAGAACATATTCAATTCATGACTAATAAAGAGGTTCTCATGAGTGATTATGAGGAATAAATCACCATAGGGGCTCCCTTTTGTGAACAAAAGGATAATCCACTAGACAATCCACTTCACCCTCAATATGACTTTGAGTTTTATGTGCCACCTCCACCAACTAGTTCATCTTGTCCTTACCCTATCACTCTTTGCCTTGATGGACCTATGGTATGGGAACATAAGGAGAATCATCTAGTTGATAAAGAAAGATAACTCTTTCTTGAATAAAACCTACCTCCTTGGTAGCCTCATTGGTGTAGTCTTGGCATTACCATGAAGGAGAAAGAGATGGAGGATCTTACAACCCTTGAAGAAGACTCTACAACTAACCAAAAGGTTATAGATGATCATCTCAAACATGAATTGAAATGTACTATCAAGAATGAAAGTCAAGTCATCCCTCAAAAAGTGGTAGTCCTAGGAAAGATTCATGAGACTAAGATAGAGGAAATAGTTCTTGAGGATGGCATCCATGAAGAAGAAGATTTATGGTAGAAGTTCAATGTCATTTACAAGGAATTTGATGGGTTATGTGAAGCTTCCCCTTCTCCAAAATATTGCACATTTGATGACAAGCTAGTTGATGAGTCTAATATTGATATTAAGTTTTCAACCAAACATAAATAGGAAGCTATTTCTATTGGTCAAGAACCTACTATCATGAAGTCACTTGGTGATACTAATATACAAGAAGTTGTTGACAAGGATGATTGGCAATTATAAATGGAGTTCTTTCAAGAGCTAGAATAGCTTTAACAAGTTGAGAGTGAAGTGCATGACAAGGTTAATAAGGAATATTTGATGGAGGATAATGATCAATATAGGATATGATTTTCAAATCTCCTTGATGAGCTAGAAGAACTTGTAGTTGAAAAGAAGCCCAATCTTATTGAAAGCATTATGAGAGACAATAAGGTATGCCTTATTGAATCATCATTTAAAGTTGAAACTGAGGATCCAAATAACAAGGGTTGAATATTTTTTGATGTGAGAGGAATACTTTTACATTGAAGACCTATTTGAAGATGGTTTACTTGAGAGCATGGTAATTGAAGTGCCAAGGAATAAGTCTAATCCACAAAACACCTAATCCAAGGAGAAACATGCTTTGTACCATGTCCCATCTCATGAAGAAGGTGATGCTTCCAAATTTACCTTTGATATAATAAGGAGGTATGATTGATTTTTATTTTTATATAATAGGTTGTTTTTTGTTTATCTTAAGTGCTTTGAGCACATGTGTGTGTTTGTTCTCTTTGTTGTGTGTGTTTTTGCTTTGTGTGTGTTGAGGTAGTCTTTAGTTGTCTTGTCTTGGTCAAGATAAAATTAAATGGTAAATATTTTCCTTATTTGTATCAAGATTTAGATGAATTGTACTCCCAATGGACTGATAAGGCTACTAGTCTAGCTAGTATAGTAGGCATACTATGCCTATGAGTCACCAATTTATTGACCAAATTTGACTTTTAGGTCAAATTGAGGCACCTATAGGTAAAAAATTGATTTTATAAGTATATTTTGGGTGTAATAAGAGTTTCATGGGGTGTATTATATTTTAGTTTATGTCAATTAATTCTATATTGGCCTTGGTCAATTAATTTATATGTTTATTTATCATTTTGCGTCATTTTAGGGGTCAAAAAGGTGCATTTAATGAGTTGTATAGGTTTTATAGGAAATGTGAAGGTGTAAAAGTTTTATGTCACATGAAATTTGTCTTAATAAGTATTAATTAACTAACACAATTAAAAAGTGGTAGGTTTTTTAGAAGAAAGGGTAGTTTTCTAGTGAAAGGAGAAGAAAATGGCAATTATATGATCTCCTTGGGAAGTGTACCACTTGGAAAAGGTTGAAATGTGAATATTAATATTACCCATTATAATTAATATTATTTTTTTGATTTAGACGTGCCATTTTGAATCCAAAACCATTCTACTCCTTTCTTGGCCTTCTAGACACATAGAAGGACCTTCAGGTTTTTGCTTAGTACAGACAACTCAAGAGGTTTTCGATCAAACACCTTGGGGAGGTTGTAATAAAATTATATTAATTAATTTTCATATAATTATTTTAAATATTTATCAACTATGCTTTATGAACCATTGATAACAAGTTGACTACGCAAATCTTCCTGCTAATCTATGTACCTTATAGGTTTTACCTTAGTTTGGGAGATTTCATACAATCTATATAATAATGTTGCTGAAAAATTATTTTTACTTATTACTCCAATCATCCCCATGTTTGGTTTAATGTTTTATGGTGTTTTAATGAGAAATATAAATCACTTTGCAAGAGGGTGTCACCATGAGCAGTTTCAATCAATTCCCCACATGCAGAAGTTTTAAATACATACAAAGGGTTTCATATGAATGGGAAATAGTGTCTTCCATGTGATTCACCTCCTTATGGGTTTTGGTCTCACAACCCCATAGTTTGATCAAACATCCATGTCTTAAACATTCTACCTTAGTCATGAAATGCCTCTATCTACTTTATTCCACATATATGCAAGTGATTTTCTAAAAGTGCATTAGGATGTTGAATGAAATCATCAAAGTTCATACTCATGGAAGGTTTTCATATTTCTCATGTTCAACTCGCTATTTATGCACTAAATAGTCACCTACAGGTGGCTGAGTAGGGTACCAAAATGTTTGTACAAAGATATTGAAATATATTGACATCTCCTTGAAGTCTTGGTATGCTAACCAAGCCATGAAAAAATAATATAAGATGTCAAAAGAGCAAGGAGTGTGAAACCAAGTTGGGAAGATAGAAGACTAAGTTTAGGGAAGTTTTCCCTAAAAGGCCAAACTAGAGGTCAGGAGGATTTTTATGATTATCCTAGAACATAAAGGTAAAGGTATTAAAGCATCTAACTTGGAAAATTTTGTAGCCCTTAGCACAGAGAGGAACCATGGAAAAGATGAGGGTTTGAAGGTATGAAGAGGATGAAGTTTTGGAGTCTCAAACTTGCTAATTCATTACTGATTTCTTATAGTGACACCTACATGAATTAGTACTAAATGGCCTTTATCCATCAAAGAGTTATAAATGTAGAACATGAACCATGAAGATGTTTCCAAGGATTCAAGTGAACATTTATGGCACCAAGATCATCAAAGGAGAGGATGATATACTATTTTTTTGCTTCACTTGCACATTCCTAGTCTATACACTATGAAAATAGGCACCTAAAGTAGGGTAGGTTAATAGTGAGCTATTGAATGATACATAAGTGATTATTTAAAGCATGAAAGGGGAATAATAAACATTAAATAGATGCTATGATGATCTCATGCTTAAGGAAAATCATTTAAACACTATGACCAGGTCTTAATGAGATAAAGGACACCTACAGGCAGGTCAATAAATAGGGTGTCTAAGCCTAATAGGGGTCAAACTCATACATAACCCAAACATGATATAAAGGGAGTCTAAACACTTGACAATGACCTAGAAAGATGGTAATATGTCTAATATATGTTCCAAAGTTAAATTCAAGCTAGTGAACAACTATAAATCCATTTTCATCATCAGGGATGATCCTACAGGTTGGTTTTAGGTTCATATTAAAAGGTAAGCTTAAAGGAGGGTGATTTTATTCGATTCCAAAGATTATAGCATATGGAAAAAAGCTATAAGACCCCTCATAATCAACTGTAGTTGACTATGAGGGGTAGAGAGCAAAGTAAACTAGGATTCTTGAGATGTTTATAACATGGAGATAAAGAAAATGGGTTCAAATATTATGAGATGAAACTAGGAAACTATATAAATATTGAAAATACTGTGTCCAAGATAAATCATGTATAACTTACCTATAAGCACAGTCAAAAGAGGATTCAATCAGGCAGGAGTTATAAATAGTCAATTAAGGAATGTATCTAAGGGGTGGCTCAAATTGAGTCTAAAAATGAATTAAATTCCAAACAAGAGTGATATGGACCTAAAGGGATATATATAGGTTAAATAAATTTATTCTAAGCTTGACTCATATAAGACATCTTATAGGTATTACCTCTAAAGGTAGAACACAGTCAAAAGGACACTCAGTCATGACTAGACAATTATAGGGGAAGTAATGGAAGGTTGAAGTAATGAATGGGTATTGAGACTTATACATCAAGACCATGGTAGTGTTTAAAATATATTTAGATTGGAAAATAATTAGAGATGAGGTTCTCAATGATGTATTACATGGTCTACACTAACAGACCTTACACAATCCAACTCTTATATAGTTTGCCTTAAGGTTTGAAGGATTTGAGGGGCCTATTGACATGATCAAGGGCTGGAAACTTGTGGATATGGAATTTTTCACTTTAATAAGATTCTCATATGGTTATTTTTTTTGAACAAATAGGGTAAGTACCTTCTATTTTATCTTAGATAAAGGGTACTTTCCCCATGCATGAAACCTACAAATATTGAGAGATGGGTAAGAATATGAAGCCAAAATCGACTTGGAAATTTGATAGAAGAGGTTGCATAAAACCTTAATAGACATGTAAGACACCTCACATAGGAAGGAATATCAATAAGATAGCTTAAACATTCAATGATGCAGGCAGACCTACTAAGCAAGGATAAGGCCTTGAAGCCAAATAGTAGATCACTTCTACTTATAGCTATTATTAAGAATCATAACTCATTTGGACATGATTTTAGGATGTATAAAGAGGTTTTAGATATTTTTTAATGTAGAGAAAACATCAAAAAGTCTAGTTTGGGCTTAAGTTGCAGTCAGACCTCCATGAACATGACTGGGCCTAGTTTTAAATGATGAGTTTATTTCAATTCCAACCTTTGGAAATAATTTTAATGCATTTGAAAATGTAAATTGGGTCTCAAAATATGTTTTCAAGCTTCCAAAATGAAAAAATAAACCTTGGAAAAGGCAATTTTGGCTTAAAAACCCTTCAGGCCTATTGGAATAAAGGAAATAGGCTCGATAGGCTAGGTTTGAACACTCATATATTTCATGAGGTATTATATGGATGAAAAAAAAGTTATGTTATGTTAATAGGGTACTCTAAATCCACATTTATAAAATTTATATGCAAATATAATGTCAAGTTTTTAATAAACAACTTTAAGAAGTCAAACTGCTCAGAAACCCTCCAAAACCCTTGTAAAGACCAATTTATGAAAATGGAGCTGGAAAGATAATATAGTGGAATATTTGGACCATGAAAAATATTTTACCTTGTAAATTAATCCCTCAATATACTTCATATTTCAAATAGTTGTATGGACCTGTATAGACATGGCAAAAATAAGCTATTTTTGACCAATTTTTATGTTGTGCAGGCTACAGGTGGATTTTGAAGGTGAAAAAAAGTTTAGAGGGAAGATATATAATTTTTTTAACTCCATATGGTCATTTAATTATAAGTAAAAACTTATAAGTGTATAAACTAGGTGCTTGAACTTAGCCAATCAAAACTGGCCTAATGGACAAGCTAGGGAGAAGTGGGAAAATGTCAAGTTGATGGATTTTTAAGATGTACATAATGATTATAAGGAAATTTAGGGCCTTAAAACATGTAATTAACTTATTTTTATTTATTTTAATAATAAAATAATCTCTTTTGGAATCCAAGTGTGCAAGGTGCATGAAAAGAGTGTTTTTTGGACTACAAATGATGATTGCTCTTTTCTAGGTGATTCTAGATGACCAATCCTAAAAAAAATTCATGGATAGGAATGTATAATTTATTTAAAATTCATTCCAATCATTATAATAGGTAACAATTAGTTATAAGACATTTAAATAGGGCTAATCATGTAGGCAATTTTTTTGAGCTAGAATAAGGAGTTTCTTACCACTTTTCATGAAGTTTGTGACTTGGATTGACACTTTTAGCTCCTAAAATTGCATGGTTCATACAAAATACTATTAAAATGTATAATTAACTCCTTTTATCATCTTGAAAAGTGTCCTTGTGACCCTTAGACTTATCTCTTCTTCTCTCTCTCATAAGTTCTATAATAACTAACCATTTTAGCATTGTATACCTTTTGATCAATAATAATAATAAATTTTACCTCCTTTATGACTATTATTATTAATTTAAATTTGATGATGAATATTTTTTAGTGAAAAATATGTATTCCTTATCATGTTGTTCCATTATTTCAACTATTTATAGCCTCTTCTTGTAGGGCATGTGAAGTGTTCTAGGAGATGTTCATGGTTTAAGTGAGTTATTATATTCATTAGTGCCCTCATATTCCTCTTATATATTCCTCCTAGGTTTTCACATTCCTCCATAACCTTACAATGTAACATTGATGTAAGAAGATGAAGATTAGAGAAGTTTATGTTCAATTTTCCCTTTGATTTCAAGTGTAATATGCATATGGTTGGATGCCATCATGTTATTTTGTGTATTAAATCCCTTATATTAGTTTTATTTCAATTCTCCTTCTCCCTTTTCACCCCCCAAGTTTAGTATTAGTTACAATCTAAAGTGGTACAACAAGGGAGCTAGCCCTATCTAGAGATTCACCTCATTCCCTAGGCTACCCACAAGCCTAGAGGTGATTCTATTGTGCCACTTGGATGAGTGTAGATTTTAATCTCCTCAAAGGGTGTAAATCCAAGTGAAAAAAATTATATTGAATGAACTTATGTAGATTACAAAGTAAAGGGACCTTCTACTGGAATCTTTGTCAAAAAAATCAAATAATCCACCATAAATTGATCATGCCAATGTGATTATGCACAAGGCTAAGGATAAATCACCTCCTTTCTTCCTCACTGCCCATATGTTTAGTAAAAAATTACATAATTTATTATTATATTCAAGAGCATCTACCAATATCATACCTGTAGGTATATGCAAACAACTTGGCCTGACTCCCATTAAATCTGATAGGGTTGTTACCCAATTACAAAAATCTAGAGTTAGTGTAATTAGGGAGCTTTTAAATGTTCACATGAAACTAGATTACGAGCCTAAGGTGAAACAATTCATTAACATTCAAGTTGTTGATATACTTGATGTTTATGGAATCTTATTGAGTAGGGAATAGACTAAGGCTTTGAGTGGTTACATGTCCACAAATTGTTAACATTTATGGCTACCTTAGAAGGGAGTTCCCAATCAAATTAGGGTTGAGAAAGAACCAAGGATGAAACATATGACAACTGAGTATAATGTTATGAATGAGAGGTTTAACATAATAGACTTAGACTTAGGGGTTTTCACCCTAGAGACTGATAAGGTATGTGTTCCCAAGAATGCTCATGTCATTCTTGGACTATGGAAGTTGCATTTTGATGGTGCTAGGTGTAATGTTGGATCAGGTGTTGGTATTATTTTAATTGACCCTATTAATAAAAAGTACCTTGTTTCTTATAGGTTCTACTTCCCTTATACTAAAATATTTCTCAATATAAAACCCTTATCTTGGGTTTATAGTTTGCTATAAATAATAAGACCAAATAATTTTTAGTTTACAAGGATTCAGAACTAGTGGTCAACTAGGTAAGAAGCAAATACCAATGTAAAATCTCATACTTGAAAAGGTATAAGTTTTGGGTTTGGGATTTGATTAAATAATTTGATGCCTTTGGCACAATTTCCATCCCAAGAGGAAAAAACCAAGCTAATGATGAGTTGGCATCTGCTATAGCTAACCTCATGCCCAACCAATATTCCCCTAATTCTAGCATTGAGATGATCCCTTGTCCTTCAATGCCTGATAATGTTAACCATTTCTAAGTTTTCAATGATGATCAACAAATATTGGATTTTATGACCAATTTTAGAGCATTCGATACTCATATCATTGATGAGACTAATGAAAGTACAACTAAGGAGGACAAGTTTGATGGTAAAGTCATTTAATTGAATGATAATAAGATCTCAAGGGAATAATTGCTTTAGAAATACTGTTCAATCAAGACAAACTCGCTGAGGTTTTTAAGGTTTGTAAGGTGAGTGGGAAAGATTATAATGATGTTGATCTTGGTCTCCAAGATCAACCCCATTTGGTAAATGTTGGAAAAGCCTACATAAACATTGAGAAAAATAAATCCAAAGAACTCTTTACCCAATATAGGGATGTCATAGGTTGGTCCTATGATGACTTAAATATATTTGATCTAAGGGTCATCACCCATACTATACCCCTTAAGGAGAGTTGTAAACCATTTAGGTAGAAATAGAGGCCTAGAAATCTTATCCTATAACCCATTATCTTCAAGGAGCTCTAAAGATTATTAGATGTTAGGATAGTCTTCCCCATCAGGCATTCTACCTGGGTGGCTAATTTGGTGCCAGTTAGGGAGAAGAATGGTGAGATTAAAATTTGTATTGAATTCAAAAACTTAAAAAAATAATTATAAAAGGATGACTATCCCCTTCCTTCTCTAGAATAAGTTATTTAAGTTGTTTCAAGTTTGGCTATGATGTCTTTTCTTGATGGATTTTCAGGTTACAACCAAGTGTTGGTTGATATAGAGGACATGATAAATACAACTTTCACCACAAAATGGGGAACTTTTCTTACAAGAGAAATCCCTTTGGGATAATCAATGGAGGAGCTACCTTCCAAAGAGATATGGACCATGCCTTCCAAGGACTGATAAGTAAATATATCATTATTTATATGGATGATATAATAGTTTTTCTAAAAACATGGAAGATCACTTCATGCATTTAGAAGTTTTTGAAAGATGCAAAAGGTATGGCATTTCTTTAAACCCTAAGAAGAGTATCTTTTGTGTGACTGAAGGAAAATTATTGGGTCATGTTATAACCAAATATGGGATCTCTATAGACCCTAAAAAAATGGAGGCCGTATCTATAATAAAACCTCCAAATTTTAAGAAAGAGCTAAAGTCATTTTTTGGTAAGATAAATTTTGTAAGAAAATTTATTTCTAGCTTTGAAAAGATTGTCAAGCCATTAAATGACATGCTAAATAAGGATGCAAAGGTCATATGGAATGAATTTTCTATAAAGGCATTCAATGATATCAAGGAAGCCATTAGCCAAGTTCCAATCATTATAAGTTCTAATTTATCAAAGGACTTCTACCTCTATTCCTTTGCATCTGACCACACTATGGTCGTAGTATCATCTCAAAAAACTGAAGGGTGTGACCACCCAATTGATTTTATGATCACTAATTTTAAGAATGATGAGTTAAATTATTCATTGATTGATAATTATACATATTCATTAGTTAAATTAGTCAAAAAATTTAGGTATTACATCCTTAGAAATAAGGTGCATGCTACCTTACCTGACCCTACCACCAAACTTATGTTAAGTGAGAATAAAGTGGGAGAACATAGAGGTAAATAGATGTTAGTTTTGTATGAGTATGAATTGGAAATTAAAAAATAAAAATTGGTAAGGTGCCATGGTTTTATCCAGATGATTTCTAATACTAACCCTAGGCTAAATATTATGCAAGTGGATCAATGAAACTTTCAAGCTAGTGAGTGGTATGATTCAATCATACATTTTATAATTAATGGTGTTTGTCTTACAGGTCTATCTAGGGATCAAAAGAGGGCCCTAAGCTTCAAGGAAACCCACTACTTAATCAAGTATGGGGTCTTTTATAAGAAAAAAATTGAAAGGTTTTATTTAAGATATGTCTCACAAGAAGAAGCCACCTAAATCATTAGCACCTTTCATAAAAATTTGGGTAGTTGACATCCATTTAGGAGGACCATAAATCAAAAAATTCTTAAATTTAGCTATTATTGGCCAACTATTTTTAAGGATGCTCACAAACATGTGAGGGAATGCCACTCATGTCAAATTTTTAGCACCAAGGAGCCAAAAGTAGTAATGCCACTATAACCAATCATGATTGATAAACCCTTTGCTCAATGGGGGTTAGACTTTGTTGGGGTAATCAACCCCAATTCATCTAAAGGTCAAAAGTATGTCCTTATCACCATAGACTATTTTACAAGGTGGATTTAAGCTTTAACCACTAAATAATATAGGATTGAAGAAGTGATCAACTTCTTAGAGGAAAACATCTGTACTAGGGTTAGAACTCCAGTCTCTCTAGTGTGTGACAATGGGTCTAAATTCATATGTATAAAGATGAATAAATGGGATTATGATAATGGTATCACTCTCAAGTTTGTATCCAACCATTATCCCTAGGGAAATGGATTCTTTGAATCTATAAATAAGAACCTAATGGAGGTAATAAAAAATTCTACTACATACAAGCCCAGGACTTGGCATAAGCTCCTCAAGTTTTCACTTTGGGATGATAGGATAATAATAAATAAAGCCTTAAGAACCTCAAAATTTATATTAATTTATGGAAAAGAACCTATTTTACTATCACTCTCAAGTTGAAAATAGACATATTTATGTAGGAATACATGGAAGAGACCCAAAAACTTACCAATTCAAGATTACTAGACATAATTCAAATGTAGGATGCAAGGGAGAAAGCCTTTACTAATTTTAGCATGCATCAAACTCCATTAAAAATATGTATTGATAAAAGGTCCAACATCAAGGTGTTTAAATAGGGAGACTTGGTTCTCCTTTGGGACAAAGCATCTGAGCCTAAGGGCAAACATGGTAAATTTACACCCTTGTGAATTGGCCCATACCAGAATGTAAAAAAATTTGGGAATAAAAACTTGAAGCTTAAAGATATATAAGGAACAGAGTTTAAATTTCCCACCAATGGGAAATAAATCAAGCACTACTTTTTTGCTACTCCTTTGGAGGTCTCCATGGAGTAAACTGTAAGATGGTTAGATTTAGAGTAGGCTAGCTAGTTTCCTTTTAGTTCTTTCCTTCATATCCCTTGTTTGTGCATAAGAATGTATATATTTATTTGTTTTCCATTATCTTTATTTCCTAATTTTTTCATGTGTTTCTTTCCTATTGCTTTATTCTTTAATTCCAATAAATACTCTTGGATAATTATGAGCTTAAAGTTATGAAGTTTTCTTGAAATTACCTAAAAATAAAAAATGAAGGTATGAACCCTATGCATATGATGACCATGGTCATGAAATGTAAGCATAATTCTATAATTTTTAGAAACTGGTAAGGACCAATAGAAAAATTTAACTATTTCAGAGACTTAAGCATTGTTCTGGCCTTTAATTAGTTTTAAGAAGACTTACACTTGTAGGATGAAAATTCAAATTGTCATGGTATAGTCATACTAACACTTAATCAAAATCCTTGTTTTCAGTAAAGGATGCATCCATAAATTATTTTCCAAAGATAAAAAACTTGACCAAATCCTAAAACCTAGCTATTTTGGTTCCCAACCTTGCTAAAAGCATAAAAATCTCAAGAAAATACAAAAGGAATAAATCAATGAAAAATAATAAGCTTTAAAAGCATAGGTGATTCTAGTAATCTCCATCAAGGTTATGGAAATCTAGATGAAAATGTAGCAAGGCCTTGAGTGGAGCCAAAGGCATCTTCATTGGGGCTATGGATGCTTGGTTGGCAGAAAAGCAATACCCAAGCCTTCCCTAAGATAAAATCATGGCTCTTAATGAACATATTAAAATGTTATAATTTAGTGTTAGTGACTAAAGACATGAAACCTAGAAGTTATTTCTTGAACCCCATTTAAAATAGTAAGTGGAATAAAAAAACACATAGAATATGGATATGTCTTGGTGTTTGGCCCTAACTCTACAAATGTAAGGTTTATTTCAATCATAATCTAATATAGATTATGATATTGATCAAATAGAATGGATGACCTAATTATTTATCTAAACCAAAGTCTCTAAGTTCTAACATATTTATATGTTTTCCCCCTAAGTCACCATTTGTTGGGACCAACATACCCCCATTTTTTGAAAATTAGGACCCTAGAGAAACCTTGAACTTTGAACATGAAAATTTAACATGATAGGATCATTTATAGAATTTGAAGATCATACACTCTATTAAAGGTAGGATTACTTAGTTCTATTTTGGCTTTAATTTAGACTAACACCGCTAATAAATGGTCTTTATTGCTCTATTTGTAGGTTATATGGTGTTTTTCCCTAAGAATTTCATGTTTTAAAACCCTAGACAAAGCCCTCAATTTAAATTTGAATGTTGGTGGGAACATTTTAAAAGTTCATTTTAAACCTAAGCATAAAATTTATGTTCTAAGTTTAATCATGTTTATTAACATAACTAAAATCTAGTCTAAAATGCTTGGTCCCCTTTTATTATTTTCCCCTTTAAGGTTCCTTTGTATGCCTAACTACTTGCTCATTCTACAGGGTCCTTTTAAATATTTCCTAACCTAGCCTAAGATTTTAATCCTAAAGCACTGACATATTTATTAATATGAGTGAGACCTTAGAATTAACACCTTAAGCCTAAGTATTTTTTATCTCTGTGGTCCTAACTTATCTTCCTTGAATCTTTTAGGATCCAACGACCCACACTTTATCATGACATTTGATTAAACAGAACAAGGAAAATCAAGCTCTGACTTAAATAGTAAGTATCTTTGATGATCCAATGGTTCATACTTTCTCATGATTTTTTGATCAAATGGCATGAGGAAAGCTTGATAGAATCTTACACATTACTCTTAGACCAATCATATTCAAGCCCTTGGATCATGATCAATGTTTCTTGCTTACTCGCAAAGACTTGATCATATAAAATGAGGCATAGTTGAAGAGTCAAATGACTACAAAAGGCTTGAATGATTGACATGTGGTACCCTTGCATTCAATGATTAAATACAAATGGATCCCACTAGCCAAAGTGGCCAATCATGAGCAAACTCTCAAACATGATCAATGGTTTATGCTTCATCAAAGATTTTGATCGAATGGAGTGAATTAAGTCCAAGGACTTGGGAATCCCCACGGATGTGCCAAGTGACATTCTCACATTGGATCATAATAATTTGATGAGATTAAAATTGACATTATATGACTATCATTTGATGTTTATGAGGATGTAATTGACATATTCATGACCATCAACTTTAAGCCCATAAAATTAAAATCTTCACTAGCTTAAAATTGATGTTCACATGACCATCATTTAACATTCATGAGGATGCATTTGATGCCTGCATCACTATAAAATTTAAAATAATGAATTATTATGCATAGGGTTAAAATACACTCCAAAATCTTGATGGAAGGTTCGAAAATGGCTTTGCAATCTAAGGGAAGTGCTCAAAAAATTCTCAAACACTAGAAATTCTCAATTTTTAAAATATGGAAATGGTCTTATAATCTAAATATATGTAAAATAAACTTATCCTAAATCTATACTCTAAGGTCCCCTTGGAATTTTGTTTAAATATCATGAACCTTAAACTATAGACTTATACTAAGTCTTATTTTAAAAAGAGAGTTCTTATAATGTAAAATTTAGACCACATGCTTCTAGCTAAAGGTTTTAATGTGTTTTATCAATACAATAAAACCCTATTTGTTATTAGACCATTATGTCATGTTGATCATTTTGACAATATTTTATAAACATTAGCCTAGAATATTTAGGCCATGGCCTCCTTGCATATAAATTAGAAAACATAGGCATAAACTCCTTAGCCTAAGGATTATTTCATGCTTAATAAACAAAAAAAAAACATTAGCCTAAGGGACTTAAGCCTAAGTAATGGTATTAATAATGTGCTAGATTAATGTTTGGGCATCTCTATAAATCAACAATTTGTGATTCATCACTAGATTTTGATCTAATGACATGAGGCTCTTATATACTTTTCAACAAGGCCATGAAAACCATAATTTTGACATGTGGTGAAGGCTAATTCAAGTCAAATCTGACAGGATGATTTGATGGTTCACACTTCATCACTAGAAGATGATCCAATGGTGCAAAGGTGCTCATAAATTTTTAAAGCCCTAAAAACTTACCACATGGGAAATACTCATTCAACAAAGGACTAACATAGGATTTGAGGCACGGGGAAGGCACACAAGGATGCCAAGTCTCACAACTATAATACTTAGAATAAAAGGGGCCAATCATAGGAAAGGGCCCAAATTATAATAAATGAATCACACTAATCTATGATTTTAATCAGATGGTGCAAAATAAAAGAGGCATTTTTAAATGCCAATGCTTACTGCTTAAATGAAATTTATGAAAAATGTCATAAAAGGCCCAGACCAATGCCACATAGGCACCATGCAAGCAAAAAAAGACAAAATATAAGATCTTGTGGGCTTGAAATTGTAAAGGTATAAAGGCAAAGTCCAAATCAAATCCAAGGCATGTATAATCCAAATCATGGATATATTATACCATTAAAATCTCTAAAACCATGCATAAAAATGACCCAAATGGACTCAATTGGTTATAATTCAATTAAAAGAGAGTTTGATTGTGTTTTTGAGCACAAAAAATCTTTCATAGAGACCATTTTCTACCAATGTAAATAATTTATAGGAATAGAAACAATGGTAGCTTTTAGACAAAAATTGATGGAAGAGACTAAGCTTTATTATCGACAAATAATGAAGGTCAGATCTTCAAAGAAGCTAAATTCCTTTATAGCCCTAAATATCCTAGGCATTAGGAATTGGTCCAAGCTCTTCTTCATGGTATAGGAGTTACCACCCATTTCTAAGGAGGAAAAAATAATTTCCACCATAAGTAGGAGGCATTATGACTTGGTTACAATCTAGATGGATAGCCTTCACCATAACATAACAAACCCTGAGGTGCTACACTACATAGACATCCTTGTTCCCATATTTGATAAATGTAGAATTGATCATGAATGGATCATCAAGGAGGGAAACTCCAAATAAATAACATATATTTCTCCTATAGTATTTGAGAAATATTATAAGCTCCTTCTTCCCCATGTGGATTAATCCAAGATCAAAGAGTGGACAAGCAACCATGACCTGGACTCTATCCTTAGACCCTAGATGCACCAAGGCCCTCATATCTTCAGGGACTTTGAGGGTAAAATCCTAGTAGTCCAATTCAGGGAAGGCATTAGGGTAATAATGACCCCATTGAATTGAGCCTTTGGAGCCCCCTCAACCATTTATTTGAATAAAATCTGGGTCCCCTTTATCCATTTCATGGTGGAAGAAAAGTTCACCCCTCTAATTAGAGATTCAATAAATATCTTCCTCACCAAGTAATTCAATACCATTAAAAGGAAGACCTCCAAGCAATTTTAAATGATGTCATACCTGTTAGACACCATTCTTGCCTCAATCACCTTCCCTAGTATTAGAAATTGGTCCCCAAATGGCAAAATTACTATTTCACACCACTATTCCAAATTTCATATCTTCAAGTATAGGAATCACATGAAGTTTATTTATGACTAAATTTATCCAACCATAGTTGAGACCATCACTAGTGTTCTCATGCCTAAGTCCACCCCTAATCAAGAAGTATATTAAATTTATGGATGGCATATGATATTACCCTAACTGCATGGTCATTAAGATTGAGGGGATCATGTCTTAGCCTTACTGATTGCCAATATATGTTCCCAATAAGCTAGTTGAGTAATAAATTGCTTCTTAGTTCCTATATGGCATTGATGAAACTTGTAAAGAAAAGGTCTTCTCCACCCTTCCCTTTGATCATTGGAAGGACCATATTCTAGGACTATAAATAGGCTAAGACCATGACTAGAGATTGCGATTCATTTGGTTTTTAACTTTATAAACTTAAGATGTGGGATCTTAAGGGTATAATGGCTAGCCACTTGAAGGATAAGAAGCTCCCAAATCCTGAATATGTATATCAACTTGGTGTCCTTGAAACCATTTATATTAAAACCAATAATTATGAGGAAGTACTAGCCAAAATCCAAGGTTACAACATTAATCTTGAACATAGGTTAACCAAAGATGACAATCCCTCATGAGAAGATTGGAAAATACATCATTTGTAGTATCACTTGCTACCTAGTCCTTTTGGGATAGCCCAAGAGTAACCCCAGGCAGAACAACCATAACCTCAAGGGAAAATTGTGCAAAAATAGGATGAAGAAGGCAATGACAAGGAGAAATTGGGAGAATTAAATTTGGAAGAGAGACTTGGGGAGGGACCCCCACCTTCAACACTTCCCTAAAGGAAACCTTCTCTAGTAGAATATATGGATATGATAGCCTTTTAGATAGAAGAAACACTTGAGGGTGCCCTTAAGGAACTTTGAGAGGCCTATGACTCAAACAAGGAAGAGAAACCTAGGGAAGATAAAGGAAAAGAGCTTGTCCCTGTGGCATCTCAAGATAAAAGGAAGATAAAGCTAGCATTGGTCCTTGTTGGACCAAGGAAAATACCAAGATTGACTTTCACTCACCCCACCAATGGAATCAATCTCTTCAATGATGAATTTCTAATTTATGGACTAGTAATTCGTGACTAGTTCATTTATGGAAAATTACAAAAGATTCCTTCTCTTTCTCATTCATGGGTCATGAAAAGAGTTGCTGATGTTGAGATACAAAATGACATAAGGCCATAGATAAGGGATATGGTGAAAGAGTAAGAATAAATAAGAATTATGGTCACCCAAGGACCAAAAATTAAAAGGATGGATGCCTCAAGAGCATCTAGTAGCTTAGGTTTGGAGGTCCCAAAATCTCCCAAGTTCAAGAAGCTAGTCACTACCATCTAATTCAACCCTAAAACAACTAGATTAAAAAGGGTTATAATAAGGATAACTATGGTTAGAATAAATGAATTCACCTTTTAAAATGTGGAGCCCTTTTTAGGATTAATCCCTGTGAGAGGCTAGCATCTTGGTGAGGCAACCATTCATGAAGAGGATGTGGAAATCTTGATTGAGGCCCAATCAGCACAAGCCAAAGCTAGAGGCTAGGGAATGAAGTAGAGGATATTAAATTTGGAAAGAGAAAAGGAAAACCTACAAACATAGGTAGTTCTATCAATGCTCCAAGAAATGACCAAAATGCTTGATGAGTCATTTTATGACATGTTTGTGGCACTCAAAATAATGAAACTAAGGTAGAGTGAATTAGAGGGGTAGTGTGCATTAGCCAAGAGCCTGGTCACCCACTAAAAAGCCTTAAAGGAAAAAATAGCCTAACTTCTCAACATTTGAGCAAAGAAACAAATCCTAGGCTTTAAAACCATCAGTTTAAGACACTTGAGCACAATTCTAAGAATTATGGTTGACAAGGTTTAAAGTTTGAGTGCTTGCCACAATGATGTGGAAAGACTCCTAGAAGATGATAAGGAGCTAATTGAAAAAATTGAGAAACTTCTTGGGACTATGCTCATATATCTTACATAACCCACTACCCTTGGAATCATAAGTGATGAAGAATTTAAACATAGGGTTACTTTGGTAACTCAAGAAATCAAAGGACAAAGCTAAGGCAAATATGGGGCTGATAATAGTAAGATCTTAAAAATGATATTCAATGCAGGAGAAAGGATAAATGAATTTATGAGCATTAAAGAAGCCATGTCTAGGAATGACTGGGAACTTGATGACTTGGTAGATCAAGAGAGGAGTGTATCATGAAGCATACTATGGATATAGAGCTAGTTGATGTGTAACATGATAAAGCCATGAGCATCCTCCAACAATGATAATCATAGGCCCCACCAAAAAATTAAGAAATATTCTATTTTTTAGAATGTTATAAATTTTGAAATAGAATATTCCATTGTAAAGGCATATGTAGTTTGTTAGCATATTTGCCTCTAAGTCAGTATGATTATGAAAATCACATGTATTTTAAAACTTATCTTTGTACACTTGTATTTTTTAACTGACTGGTATACTGCTTGGTCTTTATATAAAGGCATGTATTACCATTTGTAAAATGGGAGAGAATTTTGAACAAATTTTTACACTTGAAGCAATTAATATAATCAAAGAATTGTATAAGAATTGTTCATATTTGATATGTCAATTGCTAATATAGCTTTTATCTCAATTACTAGTAGATGTCTTGAATTTGAATGGTGTCTCTAAATTCTAAGTTGTATTTTCTAATCATAGGGTTTCTAATTTATGCATATGCTAGATTAGTTGTAGGATCTTAGGTTTTACTTCACTTCATTTTGATCTATATTCAGATGTGCTAATGCTATTTGATTATAGTAGTAAATCCTTAAAGTAGACTTGGTTCTTACATGTGATTCTTTACATCATCCTTTGAAGTTTTCCTACTATGTAGTTGGATTTGAGCTTAGGCTGTGTTGAATTATATATTGGTTGAATATATACTCAGTTGCAATTGATGCTTTGTCATAATGTTTGAGACTAAAATTGGCAATCATCCATTTATTTTCTACCTTACCCTTCTCTTTGCTCATTTTTTTACACTAGACCACTTTAGTTTTAGCCTCATTATAAATATCCACTTATATTAGTTTGTTGCTTAAGTCTAGGATTACATTCACTAAGTATTAACATAGACTCTTTGCAATTCACAAGGAATAGACCAAGGTGGCTCCCAACCACCAAATCATATAAATATTGTGGAATAATTTATCTTGCTCTACTTCTATTTCACCATAGGAAACTAGATTGTTAAAACATGTAACTCATGCTCTAAATTTTCTAAATTCTAAAATGAGAAGTTTTATTTAAACACTAAGAGAACCTATGATTCATTTAGGAGTATCAATATGAGAAGCTCTTTCTAGCACTAAAAGGATGGCTTGAATTCTTTGAATCTTTATTTAATATTAGTTTTTTTAATCCAAAGATTAGTATATCTTTATGTTTTTGAGTGAATTATTTTCTTAAAAGTATAAAGATAATTAATATTTTCTATTTATAGCACATCTCTGTGTTTCTTTTGAAGTTCTTTGGGCATTGATACTTGTTTCTAGTAAATTTAGCTTTAAGCTTTGAGAATCCATAGTATCTAAGGTTAGGATGACTTGTTTTAATTAGAGGCGGGCATATATTTCATAAATTTGAGTTACTTTAGTCTTATACTTATAAAGATAGACCATATTTATGTAATTTAATGCATCTTTGCGCTAATTCAATCAAAGATCGATGTCCTTTATAGTTTTTCAAACCACCTTTAAAAAATAAGCTCAATTTGTAGGTCTAACTCTTATTATTTATAAAAGTTAACTTGATACATTATATGTTAGGCATGATCTTTAAATTTCAAGCTAGAATGACCTAGGATTAGAACAAGATCAAACTCAAAGACCAGGGAGCCTTTGCTCAAGCTTGAAGTCCACAAAGAAGATAGATGTGACAAAGGCAGATGAAGGAGATCCCAATCTTTGCCAACTTTTCCTCTTTAAGGTACATATGCCTTAAATCTTCATCCAAATATGGCTTGATTGGGAGAATCCTCAATCAATGTACTAAGTGTCGTTTATGACCTCCCATGCAACCCTAAAAAGTACTTACCTACATTTAGTCCAACGGGTATAGTAACTACTGAATAACATATAAAATATTTTAAAGCAACCTTAAGATTATTGAATGTTGTGCATGAGGATGTAGCTTCGAGGTTATTCCCATTCACCTTTAAGGATGTTACTTATGAATGGTTTTTGAACTTGCCTAATAATTACATCACTAACTAGGATGACTTCAATAATGCATTTATAGATCAATTTGGTAAGATTTTTAGTCCTTGTGTTTTCTACCATTAGTTCACCACCTTTAGAAGAGATTAAAGTGAGCCTATTAGGTACTTCAATGCTAGATTTCAAAAAATGTTTAGCAGGACCATAAACCCTTATAAGCATGATGATGTCTTAGCTCTAGATATTTACAAAGATGTAGTAGATCTCATGACATTTATGTTTTTAAAGAGATCCATGCCATCCATAACTTCAATAGCTAGAGCCTATGCTAAAGTAGTAACCATCAATGATAAAATGTAGCCCAAAGGGAAAATGGCATATTCTATGCCAAACATCAACCCATAAATACCTATGTAACTTTATTCCCAAACAATAAACAAAATATTCCATCATTATAGTAGATCCCAAACTTAACTCAGTTTCCATTGAGTCATGTGGATCCCAATAAAAATTTAGGATTCATAAATCATCTTACTAATGGATTTAATCCAAATGATCAAAGGGATTTGGTACCATCTACTAACAACAACTAGGTATGTAATTCTGAAACTCCTAAAAATGAGAAAGAATCTATGTTAAAAATTGTCCAAAAATCAAGCACTAATTTTATTTAGTTACAAAAACAAGTTGGAAATACTACTAAAACTTCAGGTAGGAACTTTTCATTTCGAAGGTATAATAGGCCAAATAATAGATTTTAGAATGATAGTTTTCATAATAATAAAAAGTAATGATCCATCTTCTGAGAAGAAGACCATGGACATTAACCTCATTGATATTGCATTACCATATTATTTTAGGGTACATTACATAGCCAAGCATGGAGAAACTGACTGTATTGAGTTTTATAAAGCCTTTAAGGCTTTCCAAGAGGAGTTGGATACATTTGAAGTGGTCCCTGACAAAGAAAGCAGTGTAAGTAATTCTATATCTAAGTCATTTTATCAAGCCTTCATGGTGGACACCTTGAATTATATTTCAAGAGGAAAATGAACATGATGAGGTCCCTAAGGAGATCCAAGCCTTTTAACAGTTCTTAAAGAAGACCTACCCCTTGAGGAATAGGTAATAGAGGCAGCCCTTGACTACCTCAACACCTCCAAACAATTTTGGAACTCCCCCAGACACTTCTTCAAGAAAAAATCCTTAGACACCTAAAGTGAGTACTTCTAAACCTCACATTGAAATTCATAGTTCTTCTAAAATTAGATATAACATAGTTGAAGATATGAAGAATATAAAACCTAATATTATTATTGACCAAATTTGACTTTTAAGTCAAATTGGGGAACTTATAGGTACAAACTCAACTTTATAGGTATATAAGGGGTGTAATATGAATTTCATGGGGTGTATTATAGTTTAATTGATGTCAATTAATGTTATATTGGCCTTGGTCAATTAGTTTTTATGTCTATTTATCATTTTGGGTCATTTTAGGGGTTAAAAAGGTACATTTAATGAGTTGTACAAGTTTATTGGGAAATGTGAAGCTATTAAAGGGTGATGTAACTTTACATGTGTCTTAAAAATTCTTAAGTAACTAACACAAATGAAAAGTGATAGGTTATTTAGAAGAAAGGGTAGTTTTCTAGTGAAAGGAGAAGAAAATGGCACTTGTATGACCTCCTTGGGACATGTGCCACTTGGAAAAGGTTTAAATGTGACTCTTTAGCTTTCCCATGATCATTAAAAATATTGGTTTGATTTATAAGTTCCATTTCAAATCCAAAACCATTTTTCTCCTTTCTTGGCTTTCTAAACACACAAAAGTGACATTTAGATTTTTACTTAATACAGACAACTCAAGAGGTTTCAGATCAAAAACCTTGGGAAGGATATAGTAAAATTAGATACATTCATTTTAATATAATTATTTTTAATATTTATCTACTATGATTTATGAACCATTGCTAACAAGTTGACTATGCAAATCTGCTTACTAATCTGTGCACCCTATAAGTTGTTCCTTAGTTTGGTATATTTCATATAATCTAGATGTTGATGTTGCTTATAGATGATTTTTAATTATTTTTCCAATTTTCACCATGTTTGGTTTCATGTTTTATGGTTTTTGAATGAGAAATATAACTCACTTTGTAAGAGGGATCCATCATGAGAAATTTTAGTTAATTACCCACTTGCAAAGGTTTGAATTACATATAGAGGTTTCATATGAATGGTAAATAGTGTTTTACATGTTTTAATTCCATTTGGATCACCTCCTTATAGGTTTTTTTCTCACAACCCCATAGTTTTATCAAATACGCATGTCTTCACCGTGCTACCTTAATCATGAAATGCCTCTATCTACTTTATTTCATGTATATGTAAGTGATTTTCATGTGAAGATATATATTTTGGAGCTTTTTTCAAGGTTTTATTGATGGGAACAATGTAAATAAGAGTTGGTAGTGATTTTGAGGTATTTTGAATCCTTTCAAAAACATGTTTTGCTCTAATTCCATACCCTACCTATATGATATACCTAATACACACCTATAAGGCATTTTGATGACATCATTTTTGAAATTGTAGAATGTTTAATGTGTGCCCCAACTTCTTGGTTTTTATATAAGTGCATTAGGATGTTGTATGAAAGCATCAAAGTTCATATTCATGGAAGGTTTTCATATTACTCATGTTCAACTCATTGTTTGTGTACCAAATACTCTCCTATAGGTGGATAAGTAGGTGAACAAAATGTTTGTATGGAGATATTGAAATAGATTGAAACATCCTTTAAGTCTTGGTATGATAACTAGGCCATGAAAAACTCACATAAGATGCCAAAATAACAAGGAGTGTGAAACCAAGTTGGAAAGGTAAAAGACTGAGTTTAGGGAAGTTTTCCCTAAAAGGCCAAAATAGAGGTCAAGAGGCTTTTTTTGATTATCCTAAAACATGAAGGTAAAGGTCTTAAATCATATAAATTATACAATTTTTTAGTCCCTATTACAAAAAGGAAACATGCCAAATATGAGGGTCTGAAGGTATGAAGAGGATGAAGTTTTGGAGTCTCAAACTTGTCAATTCATGACTGATTTCTTTTAGTGACATCTACATGATTGAGTCCTAAATGGCATTTATCCATCCAATATTTAAAAAATTAGACCATGAACCATGAATATGTTTCCAAGGATTCAATTGAACATTCATAGGATCAAGCTCATCAAAGGAGAGGATGATATATTGTTGTTTTGCCTCACTTGCATATTCCTAGTCTGTACATTATGGAAATAGCCACCTACAACAGGGTAGGTTGACATTGAGATGTTGAATGATACATAAGTGGTGATTTAAGGCATGAAAGATGAATAATAAACATGAAATAGATGATAGGATTATCTCCTGCTTAAGGAAAATCCTTCAAACACCATGACTAGGTCTCAATGAGATAGATGACACCTGTAGGCAAGTCAATAGGCAAGGTGTCTAAACCTAATAGGGGTCAAACTCATAAACAACCCAAAAACGATATAAATGGAGTCCATACATTTTAAAATGACCTAAAAATATGATAATATGTCTAATGCATGTTACAAATTAAATTTCAAGATAATGAACAACTATAAATCCCTTTTCATCATTAGGTATGCCCCTACAGGTTGGTTGTAGGTTCATCTTGAAAGGTAATGTTTCTATTCAAAATTCGCTTTTCAGATTTAAGAGAAAGAAGAAACTAAAGAGATAATGGACAAGGCATGGGAAGTACCTGGATAAAGATCGTGCACCGTAAATCCAGACGCTTGTGAGCACCCCTCTTTGGCTGTGGAGAAATGACACCTGCAAAGAAGAAAACTTGGACAAAAAGGCGTTAGATGGATAGGCGGTGGGTTGCCAAGCAAAAGCTTGTTCCCAGAAGTATGAGAACTTCCTTAAGGGAGGTCAACCCACTATTTTGATAAAAGATAAATGACTGAAAATAAAAGTGCGTACCTGATATGCAGCACTGTTCTGCACAGTCGCTGGCATCGGTCTCTGTGGTGCCAGCGTCGGTTAGGGAAGGTGCCGACGTTGGTTTAGGTGCCGTCGTCGGTCGGGGTAGTGACCGGCGTCGGTAGGGGCAGGTTCTGGAAAAGTCTGAACAGGTTCGGGACAGGGTCTGAGAGAGTCGGGACAGGCTCTAGGCAAGGTCTGAGAGAGTCGAGACAGGGTCTGGCCAAGGTCTGAGAGAGTCGGGACAGGGTCTGGGAGAGTCAGGACAGGTCTGAACAGAGTCTGGGGGGTTTTAGGTAGAGTCGAGACAGGGTCTGATAAAAGACAGGGTCTAAGAGTGTCGGGACAGGTTCTGGGCAAGGTAAGGTCGGGTTTGGACAGAGGCAGGGATGACAGAACTGATAAACAAAGAATAACCAAGAAGAAATAAAACAAATAGAATAAATACTTACCTGCCAGAAGACGCGATGAAAGCCATAGTTGGAGTTGTTTGTGCAGTGCCGGATTGAGCGCATATTGGTTGATGCCGAGAGTGGGTTGATGCCAGAGTTCGCAGTTTGATTGAATGATTACTCGAGGTTTGATTGATCAGCATTTTGAATGGTTGAATAGCGTTTGGGATAGCCTTTCGAATGGTTGGAAGACGCTGATGAAGGCGGGGGACGGTTCCAGAGACGGTTCGTCAACCGTTTCGAGAAACCGAATGATAACTGATAACAGATAATGGCAAGGTGACCGACGTCAGCAGGATTGCCGACGTCAGCCGATAGGTGACCGACATCGGCGACATCGGCCAGGTAAAGACCGTCATCGGCAGATGCATAATGGGGATAGAGTCTAGCTTTAGCTCTGTGCTCATTTTTACATGCTGCCAGGGTCAAGGTTGGTGGAACAAGTGATCGACAATGGTTAAATAGGCGAAGAAGAATAAGACGGGGAATGACCAGGGGAGTCGACATGATTTCGGTGTCTACATTTGCCCCTTTTTGTCTTGTTGGTTGTTCTGGATGAACTGCAAGACAAAAATAGGAGGGATTGCCCCAGGTGAGGGATAAGGTTGATTTCATCTTGTTGGTTGTTCTAGACGAACTGCAAGACAAAAATAGGAGGGAAATGCCCCGAGTATGGATAAGGTATTCCCCCTCAAAGCAGGAGTCGAGGGAAGGGAACCGGGTGCTGATTTGACAAAGAGCGGATGAAAAAAGGGGTGAGGGTAAACGCGGCAAAATTCATGATTGCGCGCATACCACTGCACGAGAAGGTCAGGCCAAAGTGTTGTAGGTCAAGGGTCGAGGAGTGCCAAAATTGAAGTAACCGGGCCCTAGCATTTAGTCGTCTGCTGATCGGGTCACTCAATCTAAGTTGAAGCTCCAAATGGGTCATCGCGTTCCAGGTATCCCGGGCTCAGGAAGTGCTCCTAGAAACACGAAAAAGTCACAAGTAGTGTGGATCAACCGGCTTGCGATCCTATACTTGTGAGGGTCCAAAAAGGTCTGCGCACAATTCTGCTAACCAGTCATGAGGTAGCATACATGCAAAAACAACCAAGGCAACAATGTCTTGGAAGTGGTCGAGGTCGGAGGAGATAGGCATGATCTCCAATGGTTGGTGGTCGATGGATGGATGAAAGGATGCGGCCGAGCTAACCCCAGAAGACCCCATGTCAACTGAGTGCTGCCTACATAGCCCTGGTGATAGGGCCTCAGGCCGATGTAGTTCTCCCTAGAAGGGAGGAAGGGTCAAAGGGATGGAAATGGGTCGTGGTGAAGGGCAAGGTTATGGTTAAAAGAAGGCAAGAAGGTTTGTCCATCAGAGAGACGAACAAACGAGAATGGTCGAGCTAACCCCAGAAGACAGTCGTGTCATCTGAGTGCTACCTACATAGCCCCTGTGGAAGGGCCTCAGACCAATGTAGTTCAGACAAAGGGTCCGAGTGGTAGACAGGTGGTTAAAATAGTTGATAGATTGGTCATGGTTATGATGAAATGATGAGGAAAAAAAAGATATCGCAGCCTTTTCCAAATGGTGTATTCTGCAACATTGGTTGAGGGGTTTTTCATCCCTAGCAATATTCCATATTCGTGATGGATGTATGCTAAAAATGAATTGAGGTCTATTTATGCTTCAACAAGTATTAGTTTATGCTGAACATAAATTGTGGCGAGTCGATAGTTTCCATGTGTATTGGTGTCCATAGAAACTAGGGTGAATAGGCTAGGTCATGTTGGTGGTCTGAAAAGAGAGTTGAGCTAAGTCGATTGACAAGTGATAAGGGTGAATGTGACCAAAGTGTAGAGAAAAGATGAAAAGCATATTGCTCTTTCATTGACAAGGACCAAAAAGATAGCATAGATAGGGGTTATGAGAACCAAGAGCCCCATTCATGCGTGACGTCGTTGACCATAGTTATGTTAGAGCGGTAATCGAATCACTTAGACATTAAAGTGAGCTCAAAGTCCCTTGAGCAGGTAATAGGAGGAGGAAAGAGGGTAACCCATTTTAAGAGCAGAGATAACTTTGCCCCTTTTTATAGGAGACCCTGAGACAGCTACAAGCCAAGTCCATGACTCATTTTTTTTTTTTTTTTTTTTTGGCGCAGACTGATCAATGCGGGAAGCCTGCATAGAGATGTCATTTGCTTGGTGGTCAGGTTGTGAAGCTGATCAATGCGGGAAGCTTCTAAAAATAATGCTGTTTATTACCAGATTAGTCATAGCCATCCTTCGAGGGAGTGGTCTAGATTTTTGTTTAATATAAAGGCTTTTGAATAGCTGTCCTTCGAGGGAGCAGTCTATTTATTACAGCAATGATAGTACAGCTATCCTTCGAGGGAGCAGTCTATTTTTTTTTTTTTGATATTGATATTGATATAGTGACCATGGATATGTTTTGACATCTTGATTTGTTTTTATAGAAATGTGAGTCATGGACAAGACTGTAAAAGTTCAAGGACTCCCTTTTATTAGGACAAAGCATCCATACATCATAAAAGGGTTATAGGAATTATTAAGAGGAATAGGGTTGAAAGGAAGTAGGATTAAAGAGGACGGGGATTGCTCAAGGGACGAGCTCAAGTTAAGTGTCAAGTGGACGAATACTCGACTAGCAATAGAATGGTCGCAGATGCAACGCATAAAAGGGCTCAGGGTCTGATAAGTCCCTGGTGTATACTTGTGCGTGATAAGGTCCGAGTCAATTAGGAGCAAACTTGCCCCATTTGCCTCTTTCCAGATTGGTCAGGTGTTGATTGATGAGTGAATGTGAAGTTGGTTGATATGGTTGTTGATTGATCGAGGCAGGTTGAATGTTTTGATAAAAAGATTGGTCAATGTTTGGTGGAGATTTGGTCATTTGATAATTGGTCAATGGTTGGTCGAGGGTTGATTGGTTGGTATTTGGTCTTTGGTTGGGTCGAATGTTTGGTTGAGGTCGGGTTAAATGTTTGGTTGCTAGTCTGGTTGAGGTTAAGTTGAAAGAGTGATTGATATGTGGTCGAGACTGTGTTGAAAAATTGGTCAAAGTTTGGATGAAGGTTGAATTCCCCCAGCAGCTAGGGAGAATGTTTGACGAATTAGTTAAGGTCGATTGAGGTTTAGTGGTCAGATGGACTATGTTGATGTCGAATAAAGGGGTTAAAGGCAGCGAAGGGACCCTAGTCTGTTGTGGAGATCCCGATTTAGATGACGAGGTTGGAGAGGTATGGGTTGGTGTTGATAATTTGTCAAAGGGGGGGTCAAGAGGATCCTTGATAAGAAGGGAATCCTTTTTCCGGTGGTGACGAATAACAGCTTTAAGAGCGCAACAACGCTCGGTGTCATGTCTCGGAGTGTGATGATAATGGCAGAATTTAGAGTTGTCGAACCAAGATGGCCTTGATCCGAGAGTTGATGAGTGGGGTGGTGTTGAAGGTTTGCTGATGACGTGGTTGAGAAGGGAGGTGTCATTCCCCAGACATTGGTGAACGACGACCTTGAGGGCATGACAATGCTCCGTGTCGTGCCCAGGCGTGCGATGATATGCACAAATGCGAGTGTCATCGAACCATGGTGGTTTTGGTCTGAGAGAGTGATATGGTCTAAGAGGCGGGAGATTGAGACGAGAGGACTGCAACAATTGCCGTAAGAGCAAGGCATATGAACCTGCTAACGGGTCGGGATGTTTTATTGTAGAGAGGGTTGGTGACATTGGTTTGGGAGGCGAAGGAGGCGTTGGTCGATGGTTCGAAGGAGGTATAAGTCTGACGGGTTGATAGAATAATGGAGGTGACTTACCTCTGTGAAGTATGGGAGTGAGAAGCACTCTGAGTAAAGTAGACGGATGTGGGCCCAAGATTGAAGGTAATGACGAAGATAGGGGAGGAGACCTCCGGTGTGGTTTAGTAGCCTTCTTTGGTTTGGGTTGAGGGCCACCTTTATGCGAGGCGAGATTAGATGTGGGGCGAACACCAAGAGGTTTAGTCTCTTTGGGCATGATGGACGCCTGCGCGGGTTTGGATTTAGATGTGGACGGTTTTTCTCTCAATGGAGAAGGGATTAAAGGTGTGGGCTCTTTAAGTGGAAAGAGCTCTGGAGTAGTCATGGCTTTTGTGTGTGGTTGAGGAGTCGAAAAGGTATGATCGTCTATGGATGATAAAGGCGAGGCAGCTGGTGTTGATGTGGTCAAAGCATCCTCCAATATGGGAGAAGTCGATGGAGGACAAGTGGAAGAAGAAAGTTCTTCACCCTGTGGAGGAGGTATAGGGGAAGAAAGGTCTTCCACCTGTGAAAAAGGTTGGTCAGGGATAAGAGAAAAGATAGTGTCGACTGTGTGTATATCATGGTCTTGAGGGTCATTGGTTATGGTTTGGACATTGTCTTGGGTAGGCGGGTGATTAGAAAGGGGTTGCTTGAAGATGTCAAGGTTTTGGTTAGGCGGTGCGTTCGGGTTATCTAAAATAAGATCCCCTTTGTCTAGCATGTCCTGTACGATGTTTTTGAAAGTTTGACAGTGATCCGTGTCATGGCCTTTGACACGGTGATAGTTGCAAAAGTGATTCTCCCTGTACCATGCAGGGATAGGTGTTGAGGGGTCGAATTGATGTGGTCAGATTGGAGGGAGATTGAGGACCCCCTGCTTGACGAGTTTATCCAAGACAGAGGCATATGACTCCCCAATTGGAGTGAATTGACGCTTTATGGATTGACGTTGAAAATGTTTATTGATGTAGTCTAATGTTGAAGATGATGATCGGTTGGTTATTGTTGAAGATGATGGTCTAAAGATGACAGTGTTTGCCGACCCCTTAGATTGAGAGTGGGCAGAAGAAGGTCTGGAAGAAGAATGGTCATTGGTTCTTGTGTTAGTGTTACACAATTTGACCTTATCTTCTTCAATGGCGCGGAGTTCAAGCTTTCGGGCCATGGTGAAGGCCTCGTCGAAAGTGTGGAATGTCTGAATCCGCAAGGTGGATGAGATGTGACTGACACATGCTCGGGAAAAGAGCTCAATGAGCTCGGGTTGAGGCAAGGAGAAGGAGAGCTGGTTAATCAAGCTTCTCCAATGGGCGACAAAATCGGCTATGGATTCGTCGTCAAATTGCCTGATGGAGTAAAGGTCTATGATCGAAACTTGTTTAGTGATATTGATTGAGAAATGGTCAACGAATAGTTGGGCGAGTTGAATGAATGAAAAGATAGAATGTCTGGCAAGAGAACTATACCAGTCAAGGGCAGGGCCAGAAAGCGACATAGGGAACGTGCGTAAAAGCAATGCATCGTCATGGGCAATAAGGTAACAGGCATGTCTGAATGCCTTTAGATGTTGTTGTGGGTCTTCCTTACTCTGAAAGCGAGTGAATTTAGGAAGCTCCCAATGGTTGGGGTATGGTCGAATAGGGACGGAAGGATGGATGGGCTCGCTGCAAACTTGTTCATATGACAAAGTATTGCTTGAACCGAAGATAGAAGCTTCGAGACTGGACATTTTATCCATCAGCATCTTGATGACGTCTGCTGACGGATTGGCGGACGGAGTGCCCCCTAGGTTGTAAGGCACTTGAAAGAGGTTAGAAGAGGCGTATGACGTAGTCGATTGTACCAATAAGGGCACAACGTACGGATGACTAGTCGCAGGGGCAGAAGTAGAGGTTAAGGGTGGTTGGGTTATGAAGGTAGAAGGCATAGGCTGACTAGATACCGCCAAAGGAGGTTGTGTGACGGCATTGACAAAGGGCGAGGTAGGCACTCCTGCATATATAGGCGCAAGAGTGTGTGGGGTCGAGACAATCAAGTTCTGGTATGATGTAGAACTTGGTTGAATTGCAGGTGGTTGAGGGGGTAACGAAACCCCGGTGGAGGTTGGTCTAAAAATAGACGAAGAGGCTGAACTTTGCGTATAGGCCATGGTCGGGTTAATGGTTGAGGCAAAAAGTTGAGTCGTAAAAGGTTGGGTGGCGAACGGTGTTGATGTCTTCGCCACGTCGTCTGAAAGGTCCCGCATTGGTTTTCTCGCGAGATAGTTTTGGAGGGCTGCGGTATTGAGGTCCAAGAATCTTGCAAAATCTTGGTCCCCTTCTGGGATGATAGGCGTCTAGGTTGGAGATAGTCTAGTAGGAATTCTTTCGATCTTCGAGTAGAACTCCATTATATGATTGTTTATAGACGGGGTAGGCGAAAGTGATTGATGGTTAGCGTGGTCAAGAAGAGCCTTGGTTTGACTACGTGTCAGAACCATTCAAGGCAAGAAAGAACGTCCTCACAAGCTCAAACAAGCAGATAAGAACTAAAAAGAAGAAGACACAAGCAGATCCTAAAACCCTAGAAGTAAATTATTAGGATTATAGTGGCTTATGCCTTAGAATGTATGTAGTGGAAGGTTGGTTTTGTGAGTCGGGTCCTAGAAGAAGCAGTCTATGGATGGTTTCGGGTTTTGTTATGGTGCTCAAGAAGTCTGTGTTAGGGTCTGGTACGCGGCCTGGTGCTAAGGAGCAAGCTCCCCTCACTTCACGATTCCAGTGGTTAGCTAGTTTCGCTTAGCCAAAATATACCTCGTCTAGAGTTTAGACTTCGCCAGAGAACGAAGTGGGCTTCCCCCTTGGTGATGAAATCCAAGTAGGGTCACCGGGACGGGTAAGGTATCCGCTGGGGGATGAAATCCCAGTCGGGCCTTGTCTCAGGTAAGTTAAAATGTTTGTTTTGTGCAGGTGGTTTGGTCATGTAACATCAAGTGATCTAGATTTATTCAATATGCGGTTTAATTACTATGTGTGGTCTAAAAGATGCAGGCAATCAGAAATGAATGCAAAGTGTTTTAATGCCCAAGTCGAAATGTTTGTTCATATGAAGATGAATGGAGAAAGAGTCGAAGAGTATGAGTTTTAGCTAGTCTAGAAGTGCAAGAAAGAAAGAAATGTTCGTTTTAGTTCTGCTTATGATGTCGTTTAAGAAGAGACGAAAGGAGGCGAAAAGGAAGAAACCTAATGCACCTAAATGAACAAAAGAAAGAAAGAACCCAAGGAGGACCTAGGGTCCCACCGGGCGTGCCAGAATGTTTCTATTCAAAATTTGCTTTTCAGATTTAAGAGAAAGAAGAAACTAAAGAGATAATGGACAAGGCATGGGAAGTACCTGGATAAAGATCGCGCACCGTAGATCCAGACGCTTGTGAGCACCCCTCTTTGGCTGTGGAGGAATGACACTTGCAAAGAAGAAAACTTGGACAAAAAGGCGTTAGATGGATAGGCGGTGGGTTGCCAAGCAAAAGCTTGTTCCCAGAAGTATGAGAACTTCCTTAAGGGAGGTCAACCCACTATTTTGATAAAAGATAAATGATTGAAAATAAAAGTGCGTACCTGATATGCAGCACTGTTCTGCACAGTCACCGGCATCGGTCTCTATGGTGCCGGCGTCGGTTAGGGAAGGTGCCGACGTCGGTTTAGGTGCCGTCGTCGGTCGGGGTAGTGACCGGCGTCGGTAGGGGCAGGTTCTGGAAAAGTCTGAACAGGTTCGGGACAGGGTCTGAGAGAGTCAGGACAGGCTCTGGGCAAGGTCTGAGAGAGTCGGGACAGGCTCTGGGCAAGGTCTGAGAGAGTCGGGACAGGGTCTGGGAGAGTCGGGACAGGTCTAAACAGAGTCTGGGGGTTTTAGGTAGAGTCGGGATAGGGTCTGATAAAAGACAGGGTCTAAGAGTGTCGGGACAGGTTCTGGGCAAGGTAAGGTCAGGTTTGGACAGAGGCAGGGATGACAGAACTGATAAACAAAGAATAACCAAGAAGAAATAAAACAAATAGAATAAATACTTACCTGCCAGAAGACGCGATGAAAGCCATAGTTGGAGTTGTTTGTGCAGTGCCGGATTGAGCGCAGATTGGTTGATGCCGAGAGTGGGTTGATGCCGGAGTTCGCAGTTTGATTGAATGATTGCTCGGGGTTTGATTGATCAGCATTTTGAATGGTTGAATAGCATTCGGGATAGCCTTTCGAATGGTTGGCAGACACTGATGAAGGCGAGGGACGGTTCCAGAGACGGTTCGTCAACTATTTCGGGAAATCGAATGATAACTGATAACGGATAACGGCAAGGTGACCGACGTCGGCAGGATTGCCGACGTCGGCCGATAGGTGACCGACGTCGGCGACATCGGCCGGATAAAGACCGTCGTCGGCAGATGCATAATGGGGATAGAGTCTAGCTTTAGCTCTGTGCTCATTTTTACATGCTGCCAGGGTCAAGGTTGGTGGAACAAGTGATCGACAAGGGTTAAATAGGCGAAGAAGAATAAGACAGGGAATGACCAGGGGAGTCGACACGATTTCGGTGTCTACAGGTAAGATTAAAACTATGGGAAATTGACTTTATTCCAATAATGAAAGGTAAGTGAAATTATAATATGGTTTGGGGAGATTAAATTAGGGTTATTTTCTTTTATTTCAAAGCTCAGAGCATATGGAAAATACCCACAAGACCCCTCATAATCAACTATAGTTGACTATGAGGGGTAGAGAGCAAAGTAAACATGATTTTTGATATTTATATAAAATTAAGATAAATTAAATTGGTTAAAAAAATATGAGATGAACCTTGGAAACTATAAAAACATTGAAAATACTATGTTCAAGATAAATCATGTATAAATTACCTACAAGCATAGTCAAAAGAGGATGCAGTCATGCAGGAGTCATAAATAGTCAATTGAGTAATGTCTTTGAGGGGTGGTTAAAACTGAGTCTAAACATGAATTCAGTCCAAAAAATAGTGATATTTACCTAATGGAATATATATAGGTTGAAAAAAATTATTCTAAGCTTGACTCATAGAAGACATCCTACAAGTATCACCTCTGAAGGTAAAACACAATCAAAAGGACACTTAGTCTTAACTAGACAGTTGTAGGGGGAGGTAATGGAAGGTTGAAGTAATGAATGGGTATTGAGACTTATAAATAAGTACCATGGTAGTGTTCAAAATATCTTAAGAGTGGAAAATAATTAGATATGAGGCTCCCAATGATGTAATACACAATCTACACTAACAAATCTTGCACAGTCTAACTCCTATACAATATGCCTTAAGGTTTGATGGATTTGAGGGGCTTATGGACATGATAAAGGGCTGGGAAATTGTGGATAATGAATTTAAAACTTTAATAATCTTATCATATGATTATTTTTTCTAAAAAATAGGGGAAGTAGCCTCTATTTTGTCTCAGACAGAGGGTACTTTCCCCATGCATGAAACTTGCAAATCTTGAGATATGGGTAAGAAGATGAAGCCAAAAGATAATTTAAAATTTAAGAGAGGTTTTTGGAGGTTTAATAACACCTTAAAAAACATTTAATACACCTCAATGAGGTAGGAATATCAATATGATGGCTTAAACATTTAATGATTCAGGTAAACCTAGTAAGTAAGGATAAGGCCTAAAAGCCAAATAGTAGATCACTTTTACTTATAGATATTAGTAAGCCTTATAAATAATTTAGACATGATTTTGGTATGTATTCAAATGTTTTAGAGATTTTTTGATGTAGATAAAGCATTAAAAAGTCTAGTTTGGGCTTAAGTTATAGTCATAACTCTATGAACATGACTAGGCCTAGTTTTAAATGATGAGTCTCTTTCAATTCTAACCTTTGGAAAGAATTATAATGAATTTTATCATGGCCACAGGGTCTCAAAAGATGTGTTAAATATTCAAACATGGAAAAATAAACCTTGGAGAAGCCATTTTTGGCTCAGAAACCCTTCGAGCTTATTGGAATAAAGGAAAAAAACTCAATAGTCTAAGTTTGAGCACTCATATCTTTCATGAGGCATTGCATGGATGAAAAAGGAGTTATGGGATGTTAATAAGGTCTCTAAAGACCAAATTTTTTAAATTTTTTTGCAACTCCAATATTATTATTATTTTATGAAACAACTTTAAGAAGTCAAACTTCTTAAAAACCCTCCAAAACCCTTGTAAAGACTAGTTTTTGAAAATGGAGTTGGAAAGCTAATATAATGGCACAATTAGACCGTGAAACCTATTTAAAATTGGAAAGGAATCCTTAATATACTTCACATGTTAACTAGTTATACATACTTATATAGATATAATTCACTATAAAGTTTTAGCCTCATTATAAATATCCACTTAGATTAGTTTGTAGCTTAAGTATAGGATATAATTCACTAAGTATTAACATAGACTCTATAAAATTCACAAGGAATAGACCAAGGTGGATCCCAAACACCAAATAATATACATATTATGGAACAGTTATCTTGCTCTGCTACTATTTCACCATAGGCAACTAGATTGCCAAAACTTACAACTCATGCTCTGAGTTTTCTAAATTCTAAAATGAGAATTGTTCTTTAAACACCAAGAGCACATATGGAGGCATGTGATTTAAAATATCTATCTACCTCCTTAGATATATGCACTCTAAAAATTTATATATAGTTTTCCCAATCTCAATTTTAGAGCCTTACAATGATGCATATTTTAAATCAACTTATCAATAGGCAAGGTGGTTACAATGATACACATGGGCAAAACTAAACCTTGCTCTTTAAATTTAAATCACTTTAAATACTTTAAATTTAAGATTATATGAACTAATTATGTACTATAACATGCTCTTTATTTCATTTTAGTCACCAAAAAATCACTCAACTTGGACTCAATCAAAGGCAAGATGTGTTATACAGATCTAGGTATACATTCCTTTCTTTTAAACTATCAATTTCATTAATAAATTAAAGGGGAGAAAAAGTAGATTATATTTATGGATTATAAAACACCTTAGTCTTATAAACTTGGAAAATGCAAACCTTAACTGTTCCTCTTAGTTCTAGACCTTTCCTACTTTTAGAAGTCTCACATATGTTCTATCTTATGTCCCTTTTCCTATATCTTAGTCTGACTAGTATTATGTTGATGAACTAGAACTTATATCTTACCAAAATACTTAAAACCTAATTATCTCACATCTTTTCAAGTACTGAGTCTATACCTATTTTTCCTACTCCTTGGACACTAACATCCCAAATAGACACCTATGTTAACATAGGTTTCTTGCTCTAACACAAGTGTCTAGTGTTTTAAAGTCATATAATTTGTAAATAAAACACATATTAATGGTTATCCTAAGTGATTTAATGTTATTTATTTACCCAAATGGATTTATATAAATATAATATCAACCCTCATTCATTCTTCACCTAACATAACTTATAAAAGATCCAAGGCAACTTATCAAATCATTCAATCAAACACTTGATAAATCAAAGCTTCCCTATTTTATTTTATTTTCATATCAATCATAGGGAGGACACATGCATAGGTTTGAAGTACTAAATGAGTATCCTAATAGCTATATTTATCAAGTTACAAGGTAGGTCACTATTGTACTTGATTTCCACATATTGCATAATTCACACACAAAACAACACATAGGTTAGAACTACATCAATGTAAGTCACTCTTCAAATTATTTAATATGTAATCAATTCTCATTTATAGAGGGGTATTTTGGTTCAACTCGATACCTTATTCTTACTAACCCATTTCCCCCAAGGTCACTATAATAATGAAGAACTAGAATTTTACAATTTCATGGGAAATGACAATCCATGACCCATATCTGAATGCACTAGAGTGAAGGAAAAGACAAACCCAAAAGCATCCAAGTGGTCATGTACTTTTACAACAAGTATTATATATAATACACCTTTATTAGGTTTATATGGTAACATCAACACAACCATCCAAGGCTAATGTTAGTATTTGTAGCTTTAAAAATACTCAATCCAAAATCTAATGACCATTCTAGAATTATCTTTTAGTCTATTTCCTACCTATTCTAGATCTAAAACTACATTATCATCAGAACAAACTAATTGCATTAATTCTTTGTCATTTCCATATCTATCATAGCTATACTTACTATTTTGATCCTATCTTAGTTTTATGAATTCAACATATATTATTTATGAGTTTGGCATCTAATTAGCCTGCTATTGAAATAATTTATCACCCTTGTAATTTAAGATATATTTATCCCCTTTAACCCTATGTAACCCCAATCTATATATTTTTAGGGTTAGACATAAATATACATATATACACTTCTATACATTTAAAGGGCCTACCCTATTCTTTCAAATTCAATAATCAATTACAAGGATCAAGTCCTAGACAAATTCTAAAGCATTAAATTCAAGCCAAATTTTTCATTTTTTAAATTTCAAAAGCTAAATCATAGGTTGAATTCATTAAAGGAAAATAATTACACACATACACATAATAGGGATAACTACATGTAGTTTGAATTCTATCTTTTGAGTATTAGATATGTAGGCAATGCTCAACCATTCATTGGAGAGTGGTGTGGGTTAGCTCAACCCACAATTATTCTTTTTTTCGGTCTAAACCTAGTGTCAAAAATGGATGCAGGGTTTCAAATATAAGGATACAAGTTTTTGGATATTATACATATAGTGAGCTTTGATATCTATAGTAACCTAAATCTAGTCACAATACTTGATCATATTAGTTTTGGATATTTTTCACTTTAATTAACTTGTACACTTAATCAATACCTATTTTTACATCTCACTCTATTCTAAGCACCCATGAAGACCTATTTGTGTTATAAATTTCTATATTTCACTTACAAGAGTGTTATGATTGCTTATAAACACTGCATATGTATGACCAATTCAAGACCCAAATTACATACATTTTGTATAGGGAAAGATTGATCAATATGGATAATAGTGGTAGTAGGATTTGTCTATATGGGTCAATCATATCCCTTGGTCCTATAATGGCTAATTTATAAAATTAAACCCTCCCTTACTTTGTGATCCATGTTTTTAGGATTTTTAGTATGTGGTTTTAGCTTTTGAATTGTTATAAAGACACACTCAAGTCATTCAATTTACCAACTAGTAATTTTTAATGCAAATGCATAATTACATTATTTCACATTAAGAAAAATGTTTTTATTCTTGCTAATTCTGATTCTGATCACTACAATTAGTTCTTATCCAAGTCAAATACATGTTTTATTGAGCCCAAAATAAAACATGATCAAGTATTCAAGCCATCCCTAGATGCATGCATATATTCAAAGGAACATGATCACATAAAACACTTTTATTTGGAGAAATATATGGGATTGAATTTATTATTCATAGTATTGGATATGTAGGCAACATTCAGTCATCATGGGGGTGATTGGGGTCAATTCAGACCAATTACACTCCACCTTTTTATTTATAGGTTTTCAGTCATTGCTAATTCTATTAGGGTTTCAACCTTGAATATGTTATTTTCATGCCTTTCACACACTTATGAGGGTAAAATATGAGCATACATACCTAACTTAAGTTTTTATAAGTGATCAAGCCTTGAATTCCTAATTCTTATCAAAATACATGATCGAATAGTTGGGATAATATGAGACTTGATCTTGACCTCAGCTAGTCAATTTTATCCTTCAGTATCAATTCCTAATTTTGGATGATTGCATAATATATTTATAATTTCCTATTTTAGTCATTTTTCATTCAACATAATTAGATCTAGGAAAAAAATAATTTTGTCTTTTCAATGTATAACTAGTCTTCTTTCACTAGTTTGTGCTTTTTCAAATTTAGTCTTTTACCTTCATTTTGCTTGTCAAAATCACATTTATAGCATTCTAATTTATTCCATTCAATTTAAAAAAATTAATGTTAATTCAAATTTTGATAAAACATATTAGTGAACCCACTTTTAATTTGAGCATTACTTCAAAAAAATTATCCTAGGGTTTATATAAATTTATGAATATCCAAAACTAAAAGAATTTTCCTTTGACCTTGGATATAAATATGTAAATAAAAGAACTTGATTTTTACCTTAGATATAATTACTAACACCAAAAGTGATTTATTTTGACCTTAGATATAACATCTAACACTGAAATAACCTTATTTTTACCTTGGATTTCATAAGAATTTACTAATATCCATCGATAAAAAAGTTCCTTCTTTTGCTCACATTTCCATTTCATATTTTTTGCACAATATATTTTCCATGTTATTATTTATGATATCCTTATTTTTAGGATATTACATTACATTTTTTTGTTAATTTATTTTCAAATAATATATGGATATATATTAGATGAACATTTATTTCTTCAAGTTTTTCAAAAATGAACTAAGTCACATGATAAGATTCAAGTACCATTAATGCAAAATTTTATGAAGCCAAGTGTAACATGAAAATAAGAACAAAAATATATTTAAGATGTTATAAGGCATATAATATAACCTCAAGTCTTACATTCCCTTAATCAACCCCCTCTACCTCCCATATCTCCTCTTGGTGGTGTTTGTATGTACTTTCAATCATAAGTACCCAAGGTGTGTGCTTGAGAAGCCCTTAAAGATAAAATAATCAATACGATAAAGTTAATAGAATAATTACAAAATAAAAATAATTATATTGGTTTAAATATCACATCATGGGAAAATAATATCATATATATAAATAATTTAGAGTATGGTAGTGTTAATCATGCATATAAATCTTCATCTAGTTATCTTGAGACACAAAAATAAAAATATATAAATAATGCTTCAAAAATTAATAAGAATTCAAGTGATATTATAAGAGAAATGATTAAAAATAAATTGATTACATTACCTTATATTCCTCCTCTAAGAAGATCAAAATACTGTTGTGCATATCATAGAATGCACATGCATCATACATATAGTTGTAAGTATTTAAAGGAAAATATAAAAAAGATAATCTTCTATGGATGTCCTATTTTATATAAATAAATAAAAAAAATACACTCACATTATGATTGCATCTTCCAAAGCAAAAGTGCAAAAATAAAAAAAATATCAAGTATGGATACAAAAGGGCAATTTAGAGTAAGAAAATATTCAAGTGGCAAAATTAGAGCAAGAAAAGCTTCAAAAGCTAAAATTAGAGTAAGCAAAGTTACAAACGGAACAAAATAAAAAAGAAAAATTACAAAAGGATTGATTAGAATAGGAATAGATTGAAAATAAAGGTTACAAAGAGAACAACTAGAAAAGGATAAGGTATTCAAAGAATAAACTGTAAAGGAATAAGAAAGTGTGCTCAAGTTACATCAAGAAAAGTTAATAAAATATTAATTACTAAAAGATAATTGCAAGAATAAATTCAAGTTAAGCAAGAAATCACAATTGTAAAAAGGTATCTCATGAATGAATTTTCAAATCAAATTGCTCCTAATTTTTTTAACTATACAAATATGGTTGCTAAGGAATCAAACATTATATATAATTCATGCATAGAGAAAAAATATAAGGTTAACACTATAAAATATATGGTTACATCTTCAATTTAAGAATTCAAAAAAGTTGAGATTTAATCCCTTTCTAATATGTAAGCAATTATACATTATTATTCTCTAGTTTAGAAAAATCCTAACAATGGTGAACATATTAAAAATCAACACAACTTTAAGAAGATAACTCCAATCTATGGTGTAGTTGGTTTTACATATACATACAAAAGATGATAAGAATGGCATACCACAATTTCAAGATCAAGAAGATGATTATGTTCATGATAATGACTATTCATGATATGATTAGAATGAAATGACTAAGATGAATGATGAATATGGTAGTACAATTGATGGTTATAATATATATGATACATGAACTTTATAGAGACATCCCCTTGATGAGATCTTTGGATTATAGTAGAAAATATATGTTTGTACATAGATTCTTAAGTATTGCATTATGTTCTAGTACTTATACGTGATCAATTTGATCAATTATTATAATCATTTAGTTCTTATTGAAATTTTAGCATTTTGTCTCTTCTTTTTTACTTCCAGAACTAAAAAATCTAAAACAATAATCTATTCTACCATATTTTGTCATTTACGTTGTTGTTTTCATAATATGCACTGATAATATTATATTTTAAGTTAAGGTCAAAACTGATTAGTACGTTCTCAAGAACATATACCATTACTAACTTTAATTGGACTTTATTTCCATGTGTAAATTTTCACTCAAAAATAAAAAAATAGAGCACATAGATCCTTAATATTTCTAAATTTTCAAATATTTCACTCAGTTTTAGTATGCAAATCATTGTTTATTCATGAATAATATTTATTTTACATAACTATATTGTCTATACACACTATAAATTTGAAAATTGTACATTTGATTAAATTAGGATGTAAAATCAGTCCTCTATATACATATTTTAGTCTCCTACAGATTTTAAAGATTACAACTCACATATACAATGGGGACATCTTACTGATATATGGCCATGATATCATTTCTAGTGCATATTTCACATGTTGCATATTGTTCATATTTATCTCCTTTCTTCTAATTTTGAATCATTGCTTATCACTAGTTACTATTGTTTTTAATTTCAAAATTATAAAAAATAACAAACAAATTCAAATATATACAAAAATGCAAAACATTCAAAATATTCTAAAAAATAAAAAATTTCAAATATATGCAAAAAATAAAAAACATTCAAAATATTCTAAAAAATCTACAATCAATATTTGAACATGATTAGACATATAGTTTACATTTTTATAATAGGTTATTTATCTCATGAATAGTAGATAACATACTATATTTCTTTCACACATACATTTCATTGGTATTTATGAGTGTTATGTAGGACATACAAACTTTCATAGTGACTAAGATGTTAGAATTTCCTCTACCTAATAGTTGTAGATGATATATTATGATTATATATCACCTCAGTCTTATATACTTGGCAAATTTAGACCTTTGTTATTCCTCTTAGTTATACACCTTTCCTACTTTTTGCATGTCTCTCATTTGTTTTATATTTGTGTCCCTTGGCATATATATATGAGTATGACCCAAGTCTTCTATCTTGCTCAGAATGCTTAAAATATACTTATGTTCTATCTCTATAATTTCAAAACATGTACCCATTCTCTTGCTCTGTGGACACTAACATCTAGGATAGACAATAACATCGATGTTACTATCTTATCTCGATGTAAGTGTCTAGTGCCATAAAATCATCCAATATGCAAATGAAAAATATCCTAATGGTCAGCCTAAGTGATTTAATGTGAGTTATTAATCCAAATGTATTGATATAAATACAAGATCAACCTTCATTTGTTATTCACATAGAAAAAGACCAAAGAGACAAATGCAACTAGATCAAAATCACTCTTTCAAGCATTCAATTTAACAAAGATTATTTATTTATTCCTATTTATATACCAATTATAGGGACTGCACATTGATAGGTCTAAATTAATAAAAGAGTAGCATAAGATCTTGATTCACTAAGTTACAAACTAGGTCACGTTTTACTTGAAATTCAAATATTGTATGATTCACACACAAGCCAACATGTAAGGGATAATTACATCAGTCTTAGGCCTTATTCAGAGTATTGGATATATAGGCAACATCCACTAATAGTGGGGTCTTTGGGTTAACTCAACACCATGTTCCCATTAACCCATTTTTATACTATGTCACTATGAATATGGAAAGGTAGGGATTTACCATTTCATAAGGAGTGACTATCCATGACCTAGATATGAATAGTGAAGGTGAAGTAGAACCTAGAAACATTCAGGTGTTCACATCATATTTCAACAAGTATTTTATATATGACACTAGCATTAAACCTAAATAATAGTGTTAACAAAACCATCCCAGGCTAACATTACTATCTAGTGAGCCAAAACCATCAAAACAAGAATCTAACGAATGTTCTAGAATCTCCTTCCTACCTACTTTTTGCATGTTCTAGATCTAAAACTACATTAGCATCATTTTAAGCTAATTACTTCACTTCTTTTCCATTTACATATTTAACATAGTTATACCTTTCATATTTATACTATCTCAGCATAATAAATTATGTGTATCTTTATATCTAAGTTTAGTATTTAATTGGCCTGCTATAGATCTGATTATCACCTTTATGCCATGCAATTTATATATACCCCTTTGACATCTAGATAACCTTAATCTAGAGATTTTAAGGTTAAACATTTATGAAACCCAATCTTTGAACATAAAACTATAGGACACTTAGGATTTTCTAATTTTTCTATTTCTCATCCCTAAATTTCTATAATCTTTTGTAATTATGATCACCATGGATATTTATGTTAATCATTTCATGGTCTAATAACTTATAGTGTCTATTGATTTTTATATCTCATGCCTAATTAAATAATTTTGATTTATAAGGAATTCACAACCTGCATTCCTATAGGTTCCTCCTTATTTTAATGTTTCTAATAAAATAGTCTTAAAAAATAAGTAACACTTGATCTCTATTCAAAATTCCTTTTGTAATGCCATAAAACCAGAATCTAAGGGATATGACATTATTAACAAATTGAGAAATATTCATGCAAATTTTCAATCCTTGAGCTCCTCAAGAAATTTAATGTCTATAAGGATATCCTAAACAAGGCATTGCATGAGACATAAGTTCCAAGTGATATTGAGCCCACTTATTTTGTCGATATCATGAAAGATCTCAATAACTATGACAAACTCATTACCTTTGATACAATAGACTTACCATCCAAAGATATTCTTGACAAAAATTTGCCTTTATTCATACAAGTAACAATACAAATTAAATGTATCAAAAGATTTCTCATTGATAATGGGTCAAACTTAAACATTTATAGCATACAATTCGTAACCACCATGGGTGTTAACCCAAATCTCATTCAAAAAATAGTTATGCAAATAAAAAAGTTTGATAATTCACAAATCCCTTCATTTAGTCAAATTAAATTTAATAATACTATGGGTCCCCATATATTTCATATTTTATGCCAAATTATTCCAAATAAATTAAATTATAACATCCTATTGGGATGGTTTTGGATACATAAAATGTATGGGATTCCTTCTACATTGCATATATGCTTAAAATTTTGTCATCAAGGAATCCTTTACACATGTCTATTAGATCCAAATCCCTTCAAGAACTTGTAAATGGTCCAACAAATAGATAACCCTAAACCATAATACTCTAGATATGAGTCCAAAATTGACACACTAGTGCAAGAACCTAGTCAAACTATGCTATCCAAAGTACCATAAAGACAATTTACACATTTACTTGAGTCCCCAAATTTATTACTTTAGCAGTTAATAGATTATGAGATTATAATTCTCCCTCATCATATTTTGGTTGGTATGAGTCAAACTCTACCCAAAGGATATGATGCAAATGTTTATTGTCATTATCATCAAGGACTCGAGTATTCTATAAACCATTATTTAACCTTGAAGCACAAGATCCAATATCTTAACAATGACTAAAAGCTTACATTTAAGGATCCTCCAAAGAAATTAGGTTCATAACAACTCAAAAATCATCCATGCCAACAATATTTAACAATTACATTATACATGGGTGGTGCTTATTTTTGGCATAACCATATTGATCCTACACAAACAAAAACCGCTTGTAATATAAAGCATTTTTAGTAGCTTGGTTTTGAAATACCATACTTGCAAGAAAAGGTCAATTAGAGATATTCCTTAGGAAACATAGCATTACCCATTTCTTATGGTCCTAAAGTAATTGAAACATGGATTTGGGTTGTGCCTACAACATCTCCATATGCACTTACACTAGGAACTCTTTGTCTATACCAAATGGAATAAAAAATCAATACCAATCAATAAGGTATTTCCTTTCCTCACAAAGGCCAATTAGTATAAAATTTTAAATCATAACATTACTTCTTCCACTACACATGAAAAACATGAGGAACATGCTATGCACCTTTTCAACCTATCTAATCATGATGCAAATAATGTAAAAGATCCAACTTAAGGTTGTAAGATTTACCATAGGGAGACATATATGACCATCCATTGGATGACATCATAGGATGATTTTTCATGTCCAAAAAATACAAAAAACCAAAAAAACCAAAAACATTCAAAAATTCAAAACAAACTTTGAACACTTACATGTTCTATTGGATCCTTGGCATCTATGTGTTAGTTCCTTGTTGATGGATGATAAACTTAATTACTCCTACATACACATATGCATCACACTTTTCCTTGAGTTTGATATATGCATACATATATAAATGATACATTATCATTTTAAATGTTGGGATTTACCTCTATTCATCTCATATGGACATTGGGGCATCCAATTGTTTGATTTTGATACACATAGGTTATATGGTTCAATGATCACTCTACATTATCATCTTTGAGATTACATATGTACTTACACATGCCTTTATCCATGATTATATCTTAAATAGGGTACTTGATATGCTTTAAAATTGACATAATTTTCCTAAAAAATTGGATTCATGGGCTACTATGATATGTTAATACTGGTTACTCATGCTTTACCTTATGTACTTCTTTGAGTGTCTTGTCTTTCTACTATATACCTTGTTCAAGCATTTGAATATGCTCATTTATTTATGACCCCCATACCTATGTATGATTTAATTGACATTTACATTATGTCATTATTTATTATATGGAAATTTGAATATGTCATTCTTACCTTTTGTGGACATTTGACTAAGTCATGTCCCTTAGATTATGTAACATTTAAACATGCCAATTGTTTGAGGTCTCCTTATACCATTTCCTTTTGACTTGCTTTTGAGTGATCTTATGCATGTGCTTGTTTACTTATTTAGAATTTAATATTACTATATATAATTTTCCATGATATTTATCATGCATATTATGCCTACATGTAATCACATTAGTTCCATGCACTTCAAAGATATATTACTTAGACATGTTCCCTTCTATATGCTACATGGTTACATTCACAGATTATACAATTGTATTATCCTTTTGAGGTGAGGTAACTACCAATCAATATATTTCCATAAAATAAAATGGGTGAATATTAGTAGAGGAATTCTATAGATGCATGCTATCCAAACTTGGCACAATTTCAGATTTAGTGGGGGCATGCTTTTGAAGCATGTTCTCCACATTCATTATATATGTGTACTTACATAAATTTTCAGATTTAGTGGGGGAATGTCATATGGGCATGGATTACACACATTTATAGTTCTCAAATTTATTGGGGGCATGATTTAGAAACATGTTATCCACATTATTTTAGTATATGGTACTTATATCCATTCTCAGATTTAGTGGGGCATGCTTTGGAATCATGTTCTCCATACTTATTTAGTATTCAACATTTCCATATTATAGTGGGGCATGTTTTAGAAACATGTACTCCATATAGGTAATTATATTAATTTTTAATATTTCTCCATATATAGTGGGGGAATGCTTTATAATCATGTTTTACACTCTTACACAATTATTTGAATTAGCCAAAGCACATAGTTATATGATTCAGATTCATAGTGTGATAGAATTATATACATTGGAATTATTGTTATACACAATTTCATAATGAGATATATCTAAGTTGAATATGCTATGAAACATATAACTTATTTAAAAAAAAATAAATTAGTTTTAGATTCCAGAATTCTATTATGGACTGTTACCATATCACATACTTTTTCATAATGATACCTTGTGAACTTTTACTGACTTTATTGAGCCAATCTATTGCTGTAGCTGGTTAAATTTTTGGTATGGTTGAGGTGATAAAATAACTCAATATTACCAATTTTTTATGTTGGACTTGATCATCTAGCATCAATAGGTTATAATATCATTGGGTTGCATGGTTGATCTAATATTAACTGCTAGGTGGTAATTCACTTTTACTCCAAAGTTTGGGGCTTGGGCCTTCCAATCTCTTTCTCTCTCTATATTTATCTATATCATTGGATATATGTAATTTAGATATTTATCTATATTTTTCCTAATCTTAGTTTTAGATACTTATAATGATACATCTTTTCAAAATAACTTGTCAATAAGCAAGGTAGTTACCTTGACACACAAATGTATTCCTACACTTTACTCTTTTAATTTCAATCTAGTTCAAGTAATTTCAAACTAGATTATATGCACTAATTTTATATTATAAAACACTCTTGGTTATAGATCAGTCACCAACAAAGCACTCAAGTTGGGAACATCCAAAGATAAGGTGTGCATACAGTCCAAGGTATGTATTCTTTCCTTTACACTAGAAATTTCATTACTATACTAAGGGGGGGAAATGTAGATGATATTTTAGGATTATATAGCACCTAAATATTTTACACATGGAAAAATTAGACCTTGGTTGATCCTCTTAGTTTAAATCTTTTATTCTTTCTGCATGTCTCACAACTACTTTATCTTTGTGTCCCTTAGCCTATATCTCTTAGTCTAACAAGTCTTATGTGTATGCAATCAGAAATGCATCATGTATATAAATCAATCCTAGCTCAAAGAAGATAGATCATACCTACACTTTTGAGTGGGAATACATTTGTTAAGTAAGGACTTGACCAATATAAGGATTTTATAAACTAGATTAGGGGATCACTTGTCATAATAGACCATGATAAGAAGGGTTCCAAATCCTATAGTCTAACATAATCACACAATAACCCTAAAAAATTCCTAAGTTTAATGTTCACTCTAATCTAATAAACAAGAAAGTAAATATAATCTAGTGCACACCAAAGCTTGTGGCATAATATGAGGGGTTAGTAAATTGATAAAATTATGTATAAGAGAATCTCAATTAAGCTAAGTATGAGTAAGACCCTGATACATGGAATATGAAGAGTAATATTATTTGACCCAATACTTATTCTATTTCTATCTACAAAAGAGAGGAGAACAAAGTTAGAATATACTTTCCTGAATGTGAACCCATCAAGACTCAATCTCTTCCTTGGCGTTATGGTTTGTAAGGATAAATAAGAAAGGATAAAGCATTTAAGACTTATACACAAGACTAGATTCTCCAAGTAGAAACCCTAAGCTAGGACTCCTCAAGTAGAATGGTGGAAGAGAAGATTATAAAAAAGCATGAGTGAATAATAAATATTGATTTAATATTGAAATAATGATGGAATGATCTTATATTTATAGGTATATCTCACCCTAAATCCTTCTAAATATGTTAATTATATTGGATCGACCCATTCGACCCTGTATGTTTTTGGGAGATAAATTATTAGGCCCTGAGCTATGTCAGCTGAAGGGATAATAAAAATCCAAGTGAAAAGTATCCATAAAAAGTATAGGGTTAACCTTGTTGACCCTATATAATAATTAGAGTCTGAAAACTATACAGGGTCAACCCAGTCAACCTAGTATAGTCAACTAGCTAAAGGGGATCAAAGTGAGTAAAAGAGGGATAGAAAGAGGAAAAAGATTGGAGGAGTATGCAAGGGAGGAGTAATAGCTTAAGGAATAGTTTTAAGATCTAGTTGTATTGGTAATAATGTGGAAATAAGGGATAATAATCCTATGAATCACTAAAGGTCTGCCCACTCCTTTCTTAATGCACCCTTTAAGGCATGCACTCAGAGAGATTGTGTCTTGATGGGTTCCTGTAAGATGTAAAGCATCAGTATTTGATAAAATTTGAAAATATTATGTGTATATATATTCCCCACTTGAATATCATCATGTGTCACAAAGGTGCAATAGGGGATAGCGCTTCAATAAAGAACATAGTAACACGTAACGCTGATGCTAAAAAAAGTTGTAGTATTTTAAATCATAAAATAACTAAAAGTAAATGACTAAAAGGGAAAATAACTAAAAAGTAAATTTGATGAATACCTTGACTTAAATTTATCACTATATGGTTGTCTATTTTGTTTTTAGTTTTCATTATGTAAGGCATAGAGACTACTTTTGACAAATCCAAGAATACAAAACTAAAGTGCAAAAATAAATAAATGCAAGAAAAGCCAAGATGGATGGTTCTATTAGGATGGGATTTACTTGGGAAATTTGGAAAGTTAGGGTGATAGGTGCTATGTTATACCAAATGACCAAGTCAAATAACAAGAGTAAATAGGGTAACCAAAAAGCCAAGGCTACTAAAGACCAAAAAACTCAAACAAGCTATCCTTAAGTAAGAAAGGCAAACTCACCAAGTCAAACCAAGGATATATGCCAAATGGGATGGTAATAAAATAAATCAATTTAAAAGATAAAAAAATTGTAAAAAAAACATTGATGAGTGAGCAGTAACAATCCTTATCTCACTCAATAATGGAAAAAAGGTACACAAAAAGAGAAAACAACATTGATGAGTGAGAAGTAACAAGCCAACCTCACTCAATAATGGAAAAAGGCTAAAAAATCGGGTGTCCATAACATTTGGATAGTAAAACAAATGATAAATGGTAAAATAAAAGTAAGACAAGTCTATGAATGTGAGAACCATGGTGAAAAAGAAAGAAGTAATCCATAGTTGCTCAAACATGTTGTTTCACTCTAAGGATAGATAAAAATAAAATAAAGTAGTACTAGCATGTTTTTGAGAGATGAAGAAGAAGGAATTTAAAGAATAAGGGAAAATATATTTATAATCATAATTTGTCTATCAAAGGGGAAATGAAATGGGGGTAGGGGAGAATGAAGGAAAAACCAAGGTAGAGAAAAATCTTTATCGAAGTCAAAACACTCAAATTAGGTTTGTAAAAACAAGAGGACTTTTGACCTTAAGGACTCTAAAGAAATTATCTTAGCTACACAATTATTAGGTCAACAAATTAAGTATATATATCATCCCATGAAGGCTATATGTATAAAAAGTAAAATAGACCTACCTTCCCACAATGTGTTCCCCATTCCTTAGGACCCCTTACAAAACTATCAGTCTACTACAAAGATTGGGTACTTAAGTGAGAAAGTAGGTATCACCATAGAGTTTTTAAAATAACCCTATTCCCATATACTAGCCTAACACACTCGAAAGGACCTCAGCTCTATGTGAGGCCAACTATGGAGTTTGAGATTCGATTAGATATAGAAAATGTGTTTGTAATCATGTCTTTTGGTGTGAATTTGACTCTTGAGATTTATATGTTACATTTTAGATGTCACTACCTTTTGATTTAAATGATTTGAATTTTAAATTTATTGATGTATTTTTCTATTCCTCCTCCATATAGATTTGGAAAACTAAACATGGGTTCTAAAGATGACTTTCATTTGAATACTTGGGACAAGGTTTCTAAGAGAGAGAAACTTCAAAGAGCATGGGGTCTAAGAGTCTCATAAATCTAGGTCAAATAAAAGTGATATCTTGAATTTAACCTTGTTTTATCTAATTTGGAATGAAGGAAATGGGAAATCAATAAGAATGACACATGAAACAACTTGACAATGGAAAAAAGGGATACAATGATAGTAAAGTGTGATTCCTTATCATAAGAGTAAGGGAAATAGAGGAAAACATGCTAACATAGATTGTTTGTGCAAATTCAATCTATCAAAATATGTAAAAAGCTAAAGTTTGAGAATAAGGATCATAAATATATGAAAATATGGTAATTTTATGAGGAGGTTTGGGTCTTATCCGTAGTCTTACATTACAACTTCATAAAAGAGAAACCCAAGGGAGTCCTGACAAAAAAGTGAAAGATAAAGTGAGATAAGAAAAAATATGGTAGTTTTATGAAGAATGTCAGGTCTTATCCATAGTATTATGAAACAAATCACAAAATAAAAACCCAAGGGGTGGCAAAAAGAGAAAATTTAAGAAGATAAAAGAACTATGGTACATTAAGAAACCAAAAGACCAAAAGGGAGGACTAAAGGTTTATGAAAGGAAGGAACTTATTGTAGAAGGAGAGACCCATGTAAGTAACCCAAAAAAAGTGTTAGATAGATATAGATAGAAATCATTAAAAGAAGGAAATGTTTAGGCAAAGTATTTTTTGAGAAATTATGCATTGGTGTGCTTTTTAAAAACATGAAATTCATTGGTTTGAAGACGGTAGGTGATTAGACCAAGAATATATTTAACTAAATATGTTCCCCACCATTTTTGGGTGTGTTTACCTTATTTTTCATGGGTTTAGTCTAATTTAAGGACAATATCACCAATATTAAATGTGCATACTTTAACACATTTATTATGTTGTTTGATAATGCAAGCCTTATATTGGTAGTTATATTGTAAAGTAGAAAGATGACATTCATCAAGTAGATCAAGTGCATGAAGATGAGCTTCAAATAATTATTCATCAAGAATAATTACCATGAGGAGATATACAAAGAGAGGTAATCTCAAATTCTAAAGGAAGAATAGACTCAAACCAAAGACTAGTGAGAATGGAGTTGCCCCAATAGCAGTACATATGCTAGTCTAATAATCCCAAAGTGTGAGGTAAAGATGAAGATGCCAATCCATTCAGGTTTCATAGATTATCTTTTGGAAAATTTTGTTGAGAATTTTATTAGTGGTCATAACTTGGCCATTGCATTATGGATGATAAGGCGTGAAAAAATTGTGATTGATTATAAATTTATTTCAAAGTTGTTTAACATGTTTATATTTTAAGTTACCACCATTATCTTAAATGATGGTATGGGGAATGCTAAAGTGGCAAGTGATTTGATGAAGAATAAATTTGTAAATAGTAGGACTGATGACATTAACAAGGGGCATAGATTCTACCCACTTGGTAAAATATTTGGTAATGGTAATGATAAAGACATGACCATCTTGAGAGTGAGGTAGTTTGCCAATGAGATCAAATCCCTATGTGGAAAATAGCCAAGAATATTTGATATTTTTAAGTTTAAATAGAGGTGAATGGATTAGATCATCATGAAGCTAACAAAGATTACATATTTTAGCATATTTAATTTTATCCTTTACAAGAATAAGCCAAAATTAACCCATCCATAGGAATTTAAAGGATATAGAATGTCCACTACAGTGGCCACCACAAATTACCCCATGCTATTGTTTAAAAAGAGGAGGGACCTCATCTTGCATAACACAATAGAGTAAGGTACCTTCAACATTACAATAATAAAGGATGTTGTGTTGAAATACATACTTGAAAGCTTATTTATGAATGCATGTCTTTTCATGAGAGTCTAAATTAGGAGGATAAGTTTGATGTTCTAAGAATTGAATGATGTCTTGGTACCATGGGATTTGTCAAATGGTAACAACCTTGATATGATAGATAACCAAATATGGTGGTTGAGTAGAGGATGGATATTTTATTATTTATATAAGAAAAGTAGGACTGAAAAGGACTTGGTGTGGATGAAAGAGAGATGCTGAAGAGGCAAGAGAATCAATAATGGAATTTTGATCTCTCAAAATAAGTACAATAGTGAAAGAAATTAAATCATTAGCAAGAGTGGTTACAATTTGATGATATGTGATGAGGGTCTCACTTTTACATTGATAATCACCACTGACTTGGTGAAAAATAAGCTGAGATTCACCTAAAGCATGAAGGTATTAAACGTCTAAGTTAAGAGCAACACTCATGCCTAAAATAAGAACTTCATATTCAACCATATTATTGGTGACATCAAAAGTGAAGTGAAAATATAAAAGAATGATCTTGCCAAGGTGACTTGTGAGAATGCAACCTACCCCAGCTCCTTGAAGGCATTAAGCACCATCAAAGTGAAGGGTCCAAGTATCCTCATACAAGTCAACATTAATTTTAGGAAGCTCCTTGATAACTAATTTTGGTTTAGTAGTACCAGAGGGAGTAGTGGATTCATCAATATTATTGGCTTCAAGATGGTGGTAAAACTATAAAAATAAGCTTTGAGAGAAATAACTTGATTAAGAAATTCAATGTAAATGATATTATCATCTAGAAGATTATCTTGAAGAGAAGTGACTGGAATGAGAGCTATGGCAAGTTAATCAACTATGATTTTACCTTTGATAAATTTTTGAGTGATGACAAAAAGATCAAATTCCATAAGAAGGACCATCCATTTACCAATTCTATCCCTAGGAAGAATTGATTTGGAGAAGAAATGATGAAGGGGGTCAGATTGAACAATGACATAAGTAGTTTGGTAAATCATGTAGTGGTGAATATTTTCAGCTATGAAATAGATGGTGAGGCAATCATTCTTAATTTTGGTATAGCATGTTTCATAATCAATGAAGCCTTGGTTAATGTAGTAGATAATATACTCTCTTCCCATATCATATTATTGGGAAAGCATTTCCCCAACTTAAATATGTGTGGAAGAAGTATATAAAATCAAAGGTTTATCATTAGAAGGAGGATGAAGTGTGGGTGGATGAAGTAATGACTCTTTCATATTATCAAAGGCTTTTTGACATGGATCCATCCCTTCTAAATCAATACCTTTCTTGAGAAGTGAATTGATGAAGTGAATTTGATATGCCATTTTGTGGATGAATCATCTAATTACCCCAAGTTTGCTTAAATAAGTATGAATGTCAGGAATAGAATGAGGAATGGGCATGTTGATTATAACACTAATTTTGATAGGGTTAACTTCAATGCCATGGAGAGAGACTAAGAATCCTAAAAAATTTATAGATGTAACTGTAAAGACACATTTGTAAGGATTAAGTCTAACTTTATATTTAAGGAGATGGTCAAAGATGATAGCAAGATCATAAAGATGATTCTTATGATGTTTAAATTTAGAAATAAAACCATTCACATAAGTTTCAACAATTTTGTGAATGAGATCATGAAAGATGTGAGTCATTACTCATTTTTAAGTGGCTCCAACATTTTTGAGGATAAACGACATTTTTACATAGCCATAGGTACCCCATTCCATGGTAAAATTAGTCTCATGTTGGTACTTGGGAGCAATATGAATTTGATTATATCTTAAAAATCCATCTATAAGAGAACATTTCATAACCAATGATGGAATTAATAATGGAATATATTGAAGGTAAAGGGGAGTTATCCTTGGGACAAACAAGATTAAGATTATATAAATCAATACAAATGTGAATAACCATAGTGACCTTCTTCTGAACAGGAACAATGTTGGAAACCCATTCAGAATAATTCACTAGTTTGATAAATTTAACATGTTGGAAATATCGTCATTGGTGTCAAAGGTCTAGAATTATTGGTGATAAAGGCCCCTTTTAATTTAATGGTGTTTTTAATATTCATATCTTGGCTAATGTGTGTTAATATTTATTTAATATTAATGAACATATTTTTGGTTGCATATAAGTCAAAAGAGGGCCCATGGAGAAGTCAAAGAGTCATGGGATAAAAAATGAAAGAGGAATGGGATGCATTTTCTCATGAAGAGTCATGTTGAAGAATTTCATGAGTCACCATGTGAATATAAGATAGGTATGGCACATTTTTCCATGAAGGGACACTTTAAGGAATATGAAAAGTCACCAAGATAAAGACAAAAGAGGAAAGGATGCTTTTGCTTATAAAGGGTCACCATATGAATTTTTAAATGCAAGGATATGAAGGGTCATGCAAGTTTGGTGCCATTTTATATGAGGATTGAAGGGTCACAAAGGGTGAATGCCAAAGGTCATTTGGAAAACTATAAATAATAGCTTGAGAAGCCATTTGTAATATGCAAGAGAGTGCATGGTTTGTATTTGTTTTTGAAGAGATAAAATCAGGATATATTGTAAAGTTATATCATTTTTTGAGTAATAAAAATTGAGAGATATTTATGTTTTATACACAAGAGGGGTTGGTGCTCACAAATATTTGCAAGGGGTTGGTGGTCTTGTGGGTTGGTGCTCCTACAAGTTGGTGCTTGCAAAATTTGTAATTTGAGTTGGTGCTCATTATATACTTGAGATTGTTCTTTGCGGTTTTTCACACTTTGGGTTTCCATGTAAAAATATGGTCTCTCTCTCTCTCTCTCTCTCTCTCTCTCTTGTGTGGTGCATATTATTGTTTTAGTTTTATTACACATCTTAAATGTGTGGTTAAGTGGTTAAAGAAAAGGAATTTGATTAAGTAAAAAATATATAATATACTGATTCACCCCCCCCCCCCCCTCTTAGTATATTTCATGCTTAACAATTGGTATCAGAGTAGGTTCCTTTTGAAAAAGTTTCACAACTTGAAGGTAGATAAGGAAAGCACGATATATGGATCACATGAAGGTTTTTATATAAATAAGTCACCATTGTTTGATGGGAAAAACTATGTTTTTTTAAGCATAATGATGAAGACTTATTTGATGTCCCTTGGATTCAACATATGGTAAGTAGTGGTGGAGGAATATGAAGAGCTACAGACACTTGTAACTACTCTGGTAGAAAAGAAGGCAAGTGAGAATAATGCTAAATCTTTAAATGCTATTTTATGTGGTTTATGTGAATCAAAATTTATTAAAGTTATGAAATGTAAATTTTCTCATGAAACTTGGGTAAAACTTGAGAATATTTACAAAGGTGATGGAAAGGTTCAGCAAGCTAAGCTTCAGACTTTCAGAAGATAGTTTGAGATTTTGAAGATGGAAGAGGAAGAATATAACAAGTTATATTTTGTAGGTTGATTAAATAGTTAATTAGATTCAAGGTCTTGGAGAAAAGTTAAAATAATCAACTGTAGTTAAAAAAGTTTTGATATCTGTACCATTGAGATATGATGCAAAAGTTTTGGCAATTGAAGAGATGAATAATTTAGTCAAGCTAAATATGGATGAGCTTCATGGTATTCTTATAGCATATGAGATGCGGACTGAATAAGAGAAACCCTCAAAGAGAGAAGTTACTTTCAAGACATCAAATAAAGAGAAGGCTAAGATTAAAGAATCAAGTGATAGTTCTAGTGATGATGAAGATGAAAATGGATCTCTATTCATTCACAAGCCAAAAAAGGGCATAGGTAAATATCAAGGAAAATTACCTTTTAAATGTTTTAATTGTGAAAAGATTGGACATTGTGTAGCTAAGTGCCCAAATAAGGGTAATGATGAAAATGAAGAAGGAAAGTCTACATATAAGAAGAATTTCAAAGGAAAATTCAAGAAGGGATTCGAGAATAAGAGTTTGTATTCTAAAGATCCTACCTCAATCGAAGATAGTGGAGTTAGTGATTCAGAAGAAGAGATTCTATTCATGTCCATACAAGAAGATGCCTCCACAAGAAAAAGTATAGATGATCAAGAAGAAAAATAGGATGAAGCCAAAGTGATTTTAGAAGGAGAACTAATTTATGCTTTAGAAGAGTTAAAAGCTCTTGAGAAGAAGAATTGAAGATTAAAGCTCTAGATTGAGAAAAATGAAAAAGAGTCAAAGGAAATAATTAAAGATCTACAAGCACACTTTGAAAAATCCAAGAAGAATGAAGAAGATCTAATAGTATATTTTTAAAAATTAGTAAATAATTTGAAAGGTATGTTATTTAAATTGCTTATTTAAAAGCAAATCTTGAGAAAACAAACAAATCAATCAATGATAGAGCAACCAATGATTCAAAATTTGAGAATAACACGAATATGTTGAATATGATATTAGAAAGTCAAAGATAAATGTTATATAAGATAGGTATTGGATTTTAAAAAGAGAAAGAGGAGGCCACTACTTTCATAGATAAGGAAAAAGGAAAGAGTGATGCTGAAGCTCTTACAAAAGAGGAAATAAAAATGGAAGAAGTTAAGAATACAGAGAACATATCAAAAAAAGAAGGTTGGAAAGAACAGAGATACAAAAGGCAATCAAGTCAAAGATACAAAAATAGGTCCTATTTTTATGGATATTATTTTTATTGTAATAGATATGGTTATAATAAAATAGAATGTTGAAAATGGGCTAACAATTTCAGAAATAAGGAGAAGGAAAGTCATGCAAAGTCAAGTAGAAGCCACAACTCTTTTGCTCTTCTATTAGGCTTTAATGAAGAGGCAATTATATGTTATAAGTGAAAAAAATTTGGACACATAACTTAGTACTATAGAAGTGTGTTTGAGTCAGTCAAGAAGGACCAGAGTTTCAAGGCTCCATTCATCAATAAAAAAGTTTAGATAGGTTCATGACAAAAGAAATAACTTAAAAAATCTATGTTGATGCAGACAACTTTACATGCAAGAAATGAAGAAAATCCATAATTCATTGATATTGGATGTTTAAGGCACATGACAAGAGACAAGAGAAATTTCATAACCTTGAAGAAGATCAATGGTGTCATAGGTTAATTTAGAGACAATATTACTGCCATAATTGTTGGAAAATGTACACTGAGTTTGGATAATGGTAGAACTAAAACTAAAAATGTTTTATATGTAGAAAGTCTTAAGCATAATCTCTTGAGTGTAAGTTAAATGTGTGATTAGGGGCATACACTAAATTTTTATGTATAAGGTTATGAAATTAAAAGAAAAGATTCAGATGTGTTGGTTGCAGATGCTTAGAGAATAGGCAGTAATTTGTATATGCTATCAGACATCAAAGGTCAAAGATGTTTGATTTAGATTGAAGAAAGTTGGATATGGTAAAATAGAATGGGGCACATAAATTTTGAAAATATTATCAACATCAGTAAGAAGCAAGCAATCAAAAATCTTCCAAAGATTACAAAGCCATCTGACACTCTTTGTGAACCTTGTCAACATGGGAAGCAGGCTAGAAGGTGGTTCAAAACAAAAGAGTAACCGACCACTCAAATGCTAGAGCTTTTTAACACTAATCTATGTGGACCTATGAGAACTCAAATAATTTAAGGTTATAAATATTTCATGTTGTTTATTGATGATTTTTCACATATGACTTGAGTAATGTTTTTAAAGAAAAAATTAGAAGCTTTCAGACATTTCAAAGCTTTCAAAGCATTAGTTGAGAATGAAACCAGTTTGAAGATTAAGTGTCTAAGATCAGATCAAGGAGGATAATTCATGTTAGATAAATTTATTTAGTTTTGTGAATACCATGGAATAAAAAAACATTATTTAGTAGCTAGAACTCCACAACAAAATGGAGTAGTTCAGCAGAGAAATAGAACAGTTCAGGAGATGGTGAGGACAATGATAAATGAATCCAAGATATCAGATAAATATTGGAGAGAGTCATTTGATATAGAAGTGCATATTTAGAATAGAGAATTATTGAGAGTCAATAGTGACAAGATTCCTTATGAGCTATGGAAAGACAAACTAGTAATAGTTGATTATTTCAAAGTTTTTGGTAACAGATGCTTCATAAAGAAAACTGATTAAAAAGTTGGCAAGTTTGAATCCAAAGTAGATAAAGGTATAATTATTGGTTATTTTTGTAAAATTAAAGCTTATAAATGTTATAACAAAAGAACCAATAAAATTGTTGAAAGTGCAAGTGTCAAGATAGAAGAAGATATAACACAAGGAATGGGCAATCAAGTAGACATTCCTAAAATAATTGAAGAGGAAGATTTTGAAGAAATAGATGAAGATGAGAAGGAGAAAAATGACACCAAAAATACATCCAAATATGTTTAGAGAAATCATAATGAAAGTGACATCATCAAGGACATAAATGAAGGAATTCACACCAAAAAAAGATGGTAAGTGAATCTGAGCAAGTTAATTTCTCTTTGTTATCCAAAATTTAACCTAGAACTTTTTCAGAAGCTAGACATGATAAGCATTGGGTTAAGGCTATAGATGAATAATTAAATCAAATAGAAAGGAATGATACTTGGGAATTAGTGCCTAGACCAAAATATCACAATGTGATAGGAACAAAATGGGTTTATAAAAATAAGTTAAATGAAAATGGAGAAGTGACCAGGAATAAAGAAAGATTAGTATGTAAAGGATATGCTCAAATTGAGGGAATAGATTTTGAAGAAAATTTTTCACCAATGGAAAGGTTAGAGGCTATTAAAATGTTTCTTGCATATGCAGTGTTTACAAATTTCAAAGTGTTTTAGATGGATGTCAAATCTTCCTTCCTAAATGGGAATCTAGAATAAGAGGTCTACATTAAGCAGCCTAAGGGATTTATTCTCTCAAATATTAGTAGTCATATATGTAGATTGAAAAAAGCACTATATGGATTGAAACAAGCTCCTAGAGCTTGGTATGTAATACTTGACAAGTACTTACAGGATCAAAGTTTTAAGAGAGGATTTACTGATAGTAATATCTACATCAAAACAAAAGGTAAACATCAATTGATTATTATGGTATATGTTGATGACATCATTTTTGGAGGAAATATTCAAAAGATGATAAAATAATTTTCTAATAATATGAAAAAAGAATTTGAGATGTCTATGCTTGGAGAATTGTCATTTTTCTTAGGATTGCAAATATTTCAATTAGATAAAGGAATTTTCATAACTAAAAGTAAATATGCCAAGGAAATGTTGAAGAAATTTGGTTTTGAAGATTGTGTACTAGTTGGCACACCAATGTGTATAGGAAATAAGATGAGCAAGGATGAAGATTCCCCTATTGTAGATTAATATTTGTATAGATCTATGATCGGTAGTATTTTATATTTGATAGCATCAAGGCCAGCCATCATGCATATAGTAGGTATAGTTGTAAGATATCAGTCATCTCTAAAAGATAGTCATGTTTAGTTGGTGAAAAGAATATTTAGATATATCAAGGGGACATTAGATTATAGATTGTGGTATCTCATAGGCAAAGATTTCACTTTGGTTACTTATACAGATTCAGATTGGGCAAGGTGTTTGGATGATAGAAAGAGTACAATTGGAGGATATTTCTTCCTTGATGATAGCTTAGTATCATGGCTAAGCAAAAAGTAGAATTCAATATCACTTTATATAGTTGAAGCATAATATATTGTAGTATTATTATGTTGTACTTAAGTTCTTTAGATGCAACAAACTTTGGAATATATCAAGGTAAAATATGATGAACCTATTTCTATTTTTGTGACAACACAAGTGCTATTAATATTTTGAAGAATCTAGTAATGCATTTAAGAACAAAACATATTCCTATTAGATATCACTTTTTGAGAGAGCAGGTTATAGATCAATAGGTTAAGATGGAGTATATAAGTAGTACATAGTAGATTACAGATATTTTCATAAAAGCACTACCAAAAGACACATTTGAGTATCTATGGGAGAAGTTGGAAGTAATTTATTTTACTTCATGCCATTGAGGTTCAACATAAATTGAGGGGGAGTTAAGTGTTAGTTATAGGTAGACCCTTTGCCATTGATGTCAAAGGGGGAGAATAACATGTAAAAGTATAGGTGCACAAATAGGTACAAGGAATAGGTATAAGTTGCTATAGTAAGGGGGAGTTACTGTATGTTTTTTAGATGGCATTATGTGTAGGTTTAAAGATGTGGTAGTTTCAATTTGATGTTACCATCAATGACAAAGGGGGAGATTGTTGTAAATATTGTCATTAATGTCAAAGGTCTAGCATTGTTGGTGATAAAGGCCCCATTGCATTTAATGGTGTTTTTAATATTCATATATTGGATAATGTGTGTTAATATTTATGTAATATTAATGAATATATTTTTGGTTGCATATATGTCAAAAGAGGGCCCATGGAGAATTCAAAGAGTCATGGGGTAAAAGATGAAAGAGGAATGGGATACATTTTCTCATGAAGAGTCATCTTGAGGAATTCTAAGATTCACCATGTGAAGACAAAAAAGGTATGACACATTTTTCCATGAAGGGACACTTTGAGAAATATGAAGAGAGTGCATGGTTTATATTTGTTTCCAAAGAGAGAAAAGTATGAGATATTGTAGAGTTTTATCATTTGTTGAGTAAACAACATTGAGAGATAGTTGTGTTTTATACACAAGAAGGGTTGGTGCTCCTATGGGTTGGTGCTCACAAATAGTTGATGTGTTGGTGCTCGGCAAAGGGGTTGGTACTCCTACAAGTTGGTGCTTGTGAAAATTTTAATTTGAGTTGGTGTTCATTCATATTCTTGAGATTATTCTCCATGGTTTTTCCCATTTTGAGTTTCCACGTAAAAATATGGTCTCTCTCTCTCTCTCTCTCTCTCATGTGGTAAATATTATTGTTTCATTTTTATTGCATATCTTGAATGTGTGGTTAAGTGGTTAAAGAAAATTAATTTGATTAAGTAAAATATATATAATATACTTCACCCCCCCCTCTTAGTATATTTCATGCTTAACATAACATTGAGTAGTTTCATGATTTCCTTATGACATAAAGTGGAAACTTTAGGCATAAATTTTATTTGTTTTTGATGCATAAGATTAGCGTCAGGATAAGTAATGATGTTATGCAACATAATTATAGGGTCAATTGTAGGCATGTCCTCATAGGACCAAGAAAAAGACTCATGATATTTGTCAAATAATAGGCTAAAATTATCATGTTCAGTAGGTGAGAGCTCACAAGAGACAATAATTGGTCAAGACCAAGATGGAGTACCATATTATATGCAAGTGGTTTCTTCAATAAATATGGCATTGTCATCTTGAAAGTGGTATGGTGCATTGGGTAAGATATAAATTAGATTTGTTTTGGGATCAATGATAGCAATGAATTTGTTGAAGTAAGGAGTTTTAGTCTTAGAATTTCAAAGTTTATGATGTTACCAAGGAAGTTGAGGTTCTTGTGCATAAAGTAAATCAAGGATAGATTGATCACTAGGCAAGGTAGGAAGATGAACATAAAACTCAACATCTACTTCAAGATCTATAATTTTATTACCATGGTGATCATACTCAAAATGTATATAATGAACATTAGTTTCCTTGGCATCTAGTGTAATTTAAGGAGTAGAAGTAGATGGAGCAGAAGGGGTTAGAATATCAGTGGGTTCAATGACAAGAGAAGATTTAGATGCAATGATTAGATTGATAGGTGATAAAAGAGATGAAGTAATTTTTTTAGGTTTGGAAGGTATAATTTTCTCTACCACCTAAAGAGTATCAATAAGAGGAGAATTGGTAGGAGGCACATGACCCTTAGGATCTAAGGTATGATCCACAAAAATTGTATGAACATCTTGATTGAAAGCATGAATTTAGGATTAGGTTTGCTAATATTACAAGACATTTAAGTCTCTAGATTGAGATTGGGTCATTATATAGTTATAATCATATTTTGGAGAAATTGTACATGCTTGAGAATTAGGGGGAGTTTTAGAAGGTGAAATCCTGATATTACTAAATGTACAAGGATACATGATGAGAGGATCTTGAAATAATTTAGCCATTCGAAAATAATTACAAGAGAAGGCATATTCAAGTAAAGAAGGCTCCTGAGCATTGCACTGAGGGGGGAAATCAAAAATCTCATTAATAAGAGGAATAGAGAAGGAAGAAGCCATTTCAAAATGTAGGGAGGTAACTTGGTGGTATTACAAGTATTTTATAAATAATTGGGCTCATCATCATCAAAATATGTAAGAGTAACTTGTAAATCAGGATTCTTGTGGATGAACTTAGGTAAAGAAACACTATTGATTTTAGGAATGGTAGGAATACAATATTTTGTTTTAGGATTAGGAAGTTGAATGCTCCATAGGTTGGGATCAACTTCATTCTTATACCATTTTTGATTATGTAAGAATTTAATACATTGACTATTGGAAGAAGTAATGGCCCTCATTTGATGAGTCCATGGTGACCAAGAAGTATGTTATAAGATAGGGGTAAGTCAAGGACCATAATCTTGATTCTAACAGTCTTATGTCCAATGGTTAATGGAAGACAAATACAACCAAGTGGATTTTGATTTTTATTATCAAAGCCATGACAAGTAAGATGGGTTTGCTTGAGATGATCCTTATTATAACCAAGTTTTTGGATGAGCCATAAAGATGTCACATTAGTGCCAAAACCTTCATCAACTAGAAATTTTTAGATAAGAGTGGTATTAATGGCTACTTTGATAAAGATTGGTGGATCGTCATAATGAAAGAAGATTTCATCATTGATCATGTCCTCTTCAAGGAATTCAATAGAAGGTTTGGAATGACAAATAGTTTCAATGGTATTTATATTGGTAGGTTATGATTCAGTAGAAGGTGGTTCTTCATCTATGGAGGATGGATCTTCAATTTATTAGAGTTATTGCATAAGGAACTTATGATGATAGGGAGAATTATGAACCAAATCCATAAGTGGAATATTATAAGGCATAGAATTGAGTTCCTCAAAAAAAGTTCCAATGAGACTTAGAGAACCAACATGAATTTTACAAGGTAAATTAAACTTTAGAGGAATAGTTGTAGTTGGAGGTTTGGAAGGAGGATATGGTTCCTATTGAGATTTTTAAGCAACATTAGTGGTGGTAGTATCTTTAAGAAACTATTCCTCCAAAGATGGCTTCTTAGGATTGGTAACATGATCTTTATGAGCTAGTTTATGATGATAATTGACCTTAGTAGTATTGACATATTAAGAATTGTTAAAATATTGGTCATAATCGACATCAATGACACAAACATCCTTGGTATGTGATTGATTATTGAATAATATTTTTGGTTATTTGAGGTAGAATCTTTGGAAGTTTGTCATTTTTGAAAATTAGTGGTGTATTCTTGATGACAAAGATTGATCATAACTTCATGATTGAATGAATCACCAAGCATTTACGAGACAAAAAAATTAGTGAGAGCTCTACAAGATTTATGAGAAATCCCAATGTCATCATGGAACCAAAAAAATATATTGGTTCATACCACTTAAGAGGAGCATTGGGATAGATGAAAGGTTTTGAGGGTGGAAAAAATATTTCATTTGTTGAACCAAAAAAGGTGTATGAGAAGGTAAAGGAACATCTATTTTGACAACTCCTGATTTGGTTTGTGGTGTATTACTATTGATAAAATGAGATGTTTTTATAAATATCCTTTAATAGGTTTCAGATCAGGTTCAAATTGCTTCATAATAAATTCTTGATGTTTAGCTTGGTCAAGAGCTTCATTAAGTTTTTAGAGAACAAAGGTACAAACCTTATATTGAAGAGTGGGAGTAAATTCATTGATAAAGGGATTGAATAAGTTATCATCAGTCATGTTATGGTAATATTTATGGGCCAATGATTTCAATATTTTAATAAATTCATAAGTTGATTCAGTGGGAGATTCATTAAGTGTTTAGGGAGCAAAGTTACAAACCTTATATTGAAGAGTGGGAGTCAAAGAATTGATAAAGAGTTTGAATAAGTTATCATTAGTCATGTTATGTAATATTTATGGGCCATTGATTTCAATATTTTAATAAAGTCATGAGTTGATTGAGTCAGAGATTTCTTAGCATTGATGAAGTGGCTAAGACAATTTTTGGGGAGATCATTGTGTTGAAAATCTTTAACCAAAAGATTAACCAAGTATTAAAGTTTCCAAATATAATGTTAGGGACGTTTATTATATCACTCTAATACATCACCAATGAAGGTTTTTACTAAGTTTAGTTATGGTGAAGGTATTAGTTTGGATGCACTCTTTGTAAAGGTTACCAAAGGGTTTGAGAAATGAGGTAAGGTCTTTAGTCCCATCATATTTGATAGTTGGAGATATGTTACCAATATTAATAGACACAATGAAAGGAGATAAAATCTCATTTTTAATGGTTTAAAAAATCTTATTTTTCATTATGGGTTAAGGAATAACATTACCTGAGGCATCCCTAAGAGGTGGAGGAATGAAATTGGGATTAACTTGAGGATGCATAGTTGGAGGATGATTAGCGACATTGATTAAATGTTTTTGAATTTGCATCATTTGTTTTCTATTAGAATTTTTCATTATGTTAATTTTTTGGATAACTTAGGCTAAAATTTGAGTTGTATCAGGAGGTGGGTTGGTGTTGGTAGGAGCACTCCCCAAATTGGTGTTAAGGGGAGGATTGCTAGAAGGAGGATTATTAGTGGGATTGTTAAGTAAACTTGTATTGATTACTCCCACATTAGTTTGAAGATTTTAAAGATGAGAAGCTTATTGGTAAGTTTAAAAAGGATTATATCCATCAACTTCACCTTAAGGTGTTATTTGCACCATAATGCAGGTCATAGATGAAGGAGAAAAGGTGCCCCAAGAATGATGGTGTTCTTAGGAGGAAAAGAGAGGGAGAAATGAACATCCCATATAGTATCTAAATGGATTCAAACTATCCAAGAAGATTTTGATATGAGACTTCATTCTGACTAAAGAGAGATGAATAAAATGCAAAGAATGATAAATAGAGAAATAGATTGATAAAAAAAGGCAAAAATAGTACAAGGTTGAGTAGGTTGACCTAGCATAAAAAATAGGGCATAAAAACTATACATGGCTAACTGGGTCAATACAGTATAGTGAATAGGGATTAGAAAAAGAGGAAATAAGGTCTATAAATTGTGTAGGGCTTACTAGGTCAATCTAGTATAGTGAATAGAGGCTAGAAAAAAGTACAAGGTTGACGAGGTTGACCCAGTGCAAGAGATAGGGAATTTAAAAAACTTATGATAGATTTGTAGATTGAAATAAGATAAATTTTAAAAGTAATTTGAAGATAAATGACATAAAGGAAATAGATAGTCAATTGGATTAATTTTGGCCAATCTAATTGAAGCACACAACACAAAACCTTGTATTAACACTAGCTAATTCAAGTTTTTGTAATATAAAACATAATTGTGAAAAGAATAAACAATTAATTTGGAAAGTAAAGTGCTAACTAATTGGTCAACCTAAATATTTATTAGATTATTAATATATGATTTTAAATGTGATGGGAAGTTGGTTGTAAGTAGGGAACTAGAATGGCAATTTAAGGATGGGTTTAGGTAGTTTGGGTTAAAAGAGATTATAGTTGTAATGATATATCCTTGGTATTAGGGCCTACCCCCTCACTTCAAACACCACAGTGATAAGGTGTCAGGTGATTAGATAATATATACCATTAACCACACTTTATACTAGACCAAAGTATCAAGTCGGTTTCCCCTTTGGTGATGAAATACAAGTAGGTTGGCCTTGGGTAGACAAATGTTAAAATGCTTGCTTAAATTTTGTGATTTTGATATGTGTGCATAAAATATAAAATAGTGAAACTAAATTATGTATCTAAAACCACCTAATTAAGCTATGTTATCTATTATAATCATGCAAACAACAAGAAAAGAAAGTGTGAACTAATTACTAGCATATAAAGTTAATTCCAACTTTGAAACAAGGTACAATGTTGACATGGTCAATAGTGTATGCATAAAATATAGAATAGGGTCAATATAGTCAAACCTATACTATATAAGTAAGGTCCAAAAATGAACAAAGTTGGTAGAGTAGACCTAGTTATCCAGATAGTACATAAAACATAGAACTGGGTCGATAGGGTTGATTTAGTTGACTGTGTAGGGGAAGTTTTAAAGACTATAAAATTTAAAAGGAAACACTATAAATAAAGAGATAGAGAGATATAAAGGAACCTTGGTGGATCAAAGATGCAAATAATGAAGATTGTTGTCTAAGAACCTTGGTATATTATCATAAATTCTACTAACTCAGTTGACTGGGTCGATCAAGCTTTAAAAAAACTTACTATTGAGTGTGTAAAATGTATAGGGTCAATTGGGATAGCCTAGTAGTCTAGACTAGATGTCTAAAAAGCTAAAAAACTATACTAGGATGACTGTGTCGATCTAGTAGCTTGTACCTAAAAAACTATGCACAAAAGTTAGATACTAGGTTGATAGAGTCAATCTAGTATGACAAATGTATGATAAAAATAATGATGAAAGAATGGAAGAAATGAAATAAGGTAAAAAATATTTCAAGGGTTAGTTCATATTGGGTTCAATAGAATGTATGCAATTAGAAATGCATCATGTTTATAAATCAATCCTGGCTTGGAGAAGATAAAACACACCTAACTTCTGATTGGGAATACATTTATTAAGCAAGGGCTTGACCAATGTGGGGATCCACTAGACCTGATTAGGGGATCACTTATCACAATACACCATGCTAGGATTGGTTCCAAATCTTACAGTCTAACACAATCATGTAACAACCTTAAAATATTCCCAAGTTTAATGTTCACTCTATTCTAATAAACAAGAAAATAAATATAATCTAGTTCACACCAAAGCTTGTGGCACAATATGAGGGGTTAGTGAAGTAATCAAAACATGTATAAGATAATCTCAATTAAGCTAAGTATGAGTAAGACCCTAATATATGGAATATGAAGAGTAATATTATTCAAGTCAATACTTATGCTACTTTTATCTATTAAAGAAAGGAGAAAAAAGTTAGAATATACTTACCTAAATGTGAACCCATTGAGACTCAATATATCCCTTGGATAAAATGGCTTCACAAGATGTTGTTATGGTTTTTAAGGATAACAAAGAAAGTCCAACACATATAAAAGTTATCCATAAGACAAGATTCTCCAAGTATAAACCTTAAGCTAAGACTCCTTAAGTAAAATGGTGGAAAAATAGATTGTAAAGAAGCAAAAATAAATAATAAATATTGATTTCATATTGAATTAATGATAAGGATCTTGTATTTATAAGTGGATCTCACCCTAAATCCTTCTGAATATGTCAGTTGTATGGGGTCAACCTAGTTGACCTTGTATTTTTTTGAGAGATAAATCACTAGGTCTTGAGCTAGGTTGGCCAAAGGGATAATGAAAATCCAAGTAAAAAATATCCCTAAATAGTACAAGGTTAACCCTATCAACCTTGTACAATAATTAGAGGCTGAAAACTATACAGGGTCAACCTAGTCAACCTAGTATAGTCAATTAGCTAAAGGGTATCAAAGTGAGGAAAAGAGTGATGAAAAGAGGAAAAAGACTGAAGGAGTGTGCAAAGGAGGAGTAATAGCTTAGGGAATGGTTTTAAGAGCTGGTTGGATTGGTAATAAGGGATAACAATCCTATGAAGCACCAAAGGTCTGCCCACCCCTTTCTCAGTGCACCCCTTAAGGCATGCACTTTAGATAGATTGAGTCTTGATGGGTTCTATTGATGATTCTAAATGAACCATAGGTGCTCTTAGTGTTTAAAAAACACTTCTCATTTTAGAATTTATAAAATTTAGAGCATGAGTTGTAGGTTTTGACAATCTAGTTGCCTATGGTGAAATAAGAGTAGATCAAGATAAACCATTCCATAATACTTACATGATTTGGTGGTTGGGAGACACCTTGGTCCATTCTTTGTGAATTGTATAGAATCTATGTTAATACTTAGTGAATTCTGATCTAGACTTAAGCTATAGACTAATCTAAATGGATATTTATAATGAAGCTAAAACTAAATGATTTGGTGTAAAAAAAGAGCAAAGAGAAGGGTAAGACAAAAAAAATGAGTGATTACCAATTTTAGTCTCAAACATTATGAAAAATCATAAATTGCAACTAAGAATGCATTCAACCAATATATAATGCAACATAGCCTAAGCTTAAATCCCACTAACTAGGTAAACTTCAAAGGATGATGTAAAGAATCAAAAGTAAGAACTAGGTCTACTTTAAGGATTTACTACTATAATAAAATAGCATTAGTACATCTAAATACATAGTAAAATGAAGTGAAGCAAAACCTAAGACCTTCCAATGAATCTAGCATATGCATAAATTTGAAACCTTATGATTAGAAAATGTAACTCAGAAATTAAAGACACCATTCAAATTGAAGACATCAACTAACAATTGAGAGAAAAGCTATATTAGAAATTAACATATCAAATATGGACAATCCTTATAGAATTCTTTGATTATATTAATTACTTCAAGTGTACAAAATTTTCTCAAAATTCTCTCTTTTACAAATGATAATACATGCCTTTATAGAAAGATCAGGTAGTATACTTGTCAATTACAAAATATAGGTGTACAAAGATAAGGACATATATATTTATAAGTTCTAAAATACACATGATTTTCACAGTCATATTGACCTAGAGGCAAATATGCTAACAAACTAACATATGCCTTTATAATGGAATATCCTATTTCAAAAATTAAAAAATTATACAAAATAGAATATTACTTAATTTGATGATATGGCCTCTGATTGTCATTGTCAGAGGATGCTCATGGCTTTAGCATGTTGCTCATCAACTAGCTCTAGATCCATAACAAGTTTCATGATACACTCCTCTTGATCTGCCAAGTCATCAAGTTCCCTGTCATTCTTGGCCATGGATTATTTAATTCTCCTAGCTTCATTTATCCTTTCTTTTTCATTGAATATCATGTCTAGGATATTACTATTATCAACCCTAATTTTGCCTTGGCTTTTTCCTTTGATTTCCTAAGTTACCAAAGTAGTCCTTTGTTTATATTCTTCATCACTTATGATTCCAAAGACAATGGGTTGTGTAGGATCTATGAGCATGGTCCCGATAATTTGTTCAATTCTTGAAATTATATCTTTATAATCTTCCAAGAGTCTTCCCACATCATTATGCCAAGCAGTCAAACTTTGAAACTTGTCAATCACAATTCCCATAATTGTGCTCAAGTGTCCCAAACTAGTGGTTTTAAAGCTTGGGATCTATTTCTTTGCTCAAATGTTGAGAAGTTGGGCTATTTTGTCCTCCAAGGCTTGCCATTGGGTGAAAATGCTCTTGGCCAATGTACATTTCCCCTCTAATGCACTCTACCTTAGTTTCATTGTTTTGAGTTCCTTAAACATGTTATAAAATGACTCATCAAGCATTTTGGACATGGATTTAGGCACTCATAGAACTACCTGTCTCAACAAGTTTTCCTTTTCTCTTTCCAAATTTAAGATCCTCTGCTTTATCCTTTGGACTCTAGCTTTAGCATGTGCTGATTGGGCCTCAATCAAGCTTTCCACATCTTCTTCATGAATGGATGCTTTATCAAGATGTTGGCCTCCCACAAGGATTAATCCCATGAAGGGTTCCACCTTTTTAAAGGTGAATCCTTTTTTCTAACCATAGCTATCTTTGTTTTTATTCTTTCTAACCCAACTATTTTAGGGTTGAATTTGATGGTAGTGATTGGATTCTTAAACTTGGGAGGTTCTGGGACCTCCACACTTGAGCTACTAGATGCTCCCAGGGCATCCATCCTTTTACTTTCTAGTTCTTAGGTGACCAAAATTATTATTTCTTCTTTATCTTTCAATGTAGCCCTTATCCATGGATTCATGTCATCTTGTATCTCAACATTAGCAACTCTTTTCATGGCCCATGAATTATAAAGAGAAAGAATCTTTTGTAACTTTACATAAAAGAACTAGTTAAGAATGATTGATCCATGAATTGGAAATTCATCACTGAAGAGATTTATTTCACTGGTGGGGTGAGTGAAAGTTAATCTTGGTCTCTTCCTTGGTCCAATGGGGACCAATGCTAGCTCTTCTTTCTTTTCTTGGGATGCCATAGGGACAATATATTTTTATTTATCTTCCTCACGCTCCTTTTCCTTGTCTGAGTCATAGGACTCTATGAGTTCCTTGAGGGCACCCTCAAGTGTTTCTTTTGGCTTTAAGGCTATCATTTTAAAATATTATACTAGAGAAGGTGGCCTATGGGGAAGTGTTGAAGGTGGAGGTCCCTCCTTAGGTCTCTCTTCCAAATTTACTTTTCCCAAATTTTCCTTGACCTTACCTTATTCATCCTAATTTTACACAATTTGCCCTTGAGGCTATGGTTGTTCTACATGGGGCTGCTCTTAGACTATCCAAAATAGACAAGGTAGCAAGTGATACTACAAATGATGTATTTTCCAAGCCTCTCCTAAAGGCTTGTCATCTTTGGTTAACCTGTGTTTAAGCTTAATGTTGTGTCCTTGGATCCTGACTAGTACTTCCTCATAATTCTTAGATTTAATATAAATGGTGTCATGGACACCAAGTTTATATACATATTTAGGCTTTGGGAGATTCTTTTCCTTCAAGTTTCTAGCCATTATACCCTTGGGATCCCACATCTTAAGTTCATCAAGTTGAAATCCAAATGAATCCTAGTGTCTAGCCATGGTCTCAACCTATTTCTAGTCCTAGAGTATGGTCCTTCCAATGATCAAAGGGAAGGGGTGGTGAAGACCCTTTATTTATTTATAAGTGCCATCAATTCCATACAAGAATTGAGAAGAAATTTATTTCTCAACTAGTATACTAGGAACATATACTAGTAATCGATAAGGCTGAGACATAATCCCCTCAAGCTTGATGACCATGTAGTCAGGTTAATGCCAGATATCACCTATCATCTCCACATAATTCTTGATTATGGTGTGAAACCTAGGCATATAGACACCTTTGATATACTCCAATATGGCCAGATAAATATAGTCATAAATAAACTACATATGATTCCTATACTTGAAGATATGAAATTTAGAATAGTGGTGTGAAATAGTAGGTTTGCCATTTGGGGACCGATTCCTAATACCAAGGAAGTTGATTGAAGAAAGAAGGGTGTTTAGTAAGTATGACATCATATAAAATTGCTTGTAGGTCTTCCTTTTAATAGTATTGAATTAATTTGTGAGGAAAACACTGATTAAAGCTCTAATTAGAGGGGTAAGCTTTTCTTCCACCATGAAATGTACAAAAAAACCTAGATTTTGTTCACATAGGTGGTTGAGGGGGCTCCAAAGGCTCAGTTCAATAGGGTCATTATAACCCTAATACCCTTGATAAATTGGACTACTATAATTTTTCCCTCAAATTCCCTTAAGATATGAGGGCCTTGGAGTAGTTGGAGTCTAATGATAGAGTCCAAGTCATGGTTACCTGTCAACTCTTTGATCTTGGATAAATCTACATGGGGAAGAGGGAGTTTATAATATTTCTCAATACTAAAATGGAAATATATGTTATTTATTTAAATTTTCCCTCCCTGATGATCCATTCATTATCAATTCTATAATCAATAAATATGGGAGCAAGGATGTATACATAGTGTATTACCTTAGGTTTTACCATGGCATGGTGAAGGTACTACAAGGGAAATATATGCTATTTCTTTAAATTTTCCCTCCCTGATGATCCATTCATTATAAATTCTATAATCAATAAATATGGGAGCAATGATGTATACATAGTGTATTACCTTAGGTTTTACCATGGCATGGTGAAGGCCAACCATATAAACTACAACCAAGTCATAGTACCTCCTGCTTGTTGTGGTGACTCTTTGTTCCTCCTTGTAAATGGGTGGTAACTCCTTTACAATGAAGAAGAGATTGGACCAATTCCTAATGCCTTGGATATTTAGGGATGCAAGGTCTAATTTGATGTCTTTAAAGATCTGACCTTCATTGTTAGTCGACAAGTAGAGCTCAATCTCTTCCTTTAATTACTGTCTGTGAACTACCATTGTCTTTGTTCCTACAAATTGTTTACATTAGTATAAAATGGTCTCTATGAAATATTTATCATGCTCAAAAACATAATTAATTTTTCATTGGATCAAATTGTAACCAATTGAGACCATTTGGGTTGTTTTTATGTAGGGTTTAGGGTTTTGGAGATTTAATGGTGTTATATATCCAAAATTTAGCTTATATGTGCCTTGGATTTGATTTAGACCTTTGCATTTATACCTTTGTGTTTTTGTGCCCATAATATTGTATTTCGACCTTTTCTACTTATGTGGTACCTATGTGGCATCATTTTGGGCCTTTCATAGCATTTTTCCTAAATTCAATTTGAGTACTAGTCATTGACATTTAAAAATGCTTCTTTATTTCACATCATCTGATCAAAATCTAAGATTAGCATGAAATGTTGATTATAATCTAGGCCCTTGGCTATGATTGGATCTTTCTACTACAAACCCTATGGTCATGACACTTGGCATTCTTTCATTCCTTTCCCATGCTCCAAATCTTATGTTAGTCCTTTGATGAATGAGTATTGGCCACACAACGAGCTTGTGGGATTTTGAAAAGTCATGGGTGCCTTCATGCTATTGGATCATCTTCTAGTGAAGAAGCATGAACTGTTAGATCATCCTATCATCTCTACCTCAAATGAGCCTTGACCATGCATCAGACTTGTGGGTTCTCAGGGCCTTGTTGAATAGTCTACAAGAGCCTCACGTCATTAAATAAAAATCTAGTGATGAAGCATGATCTATTGATCTATTGAGATGCTCAAACATTAAATTAACACATTATTAAGACTATGAATTAGGATTAATTCCCTTAGTCTAAGTTTTGTTTCACTTGTTAAGCATTAAATAAACCTTAGGCTAAGGGGTTTATGTCTAGGTTTTCCAATTTATATGCAAGGGGGCCATGGCCTAAATATTCTAAGCCAATGTTTACATCATGTTTAATAAACACAATGTATGCATTAGTTTAAAATATTTAGGCCAAGGATATATGAAAAATGTTCAAAAGGATCAACATGACATAATGGTCCATTAATAAATAGGATGTTATTATATTGACAAAACACATTAAAACCTTTATCTAGGAGCATTTGGTCTAAACTTTTTGATTTAAGGATTCTCTTTTTAAAATAAGACTTAGTATAAGTCTATAGTTTAAGGTTCATGATGCTTGAATAAAATTTCATGGGGACCTTAATGTATAGACTTAGACTAGGTTTATTTTGCCTATACTTAGATTATTAGACCATTTCCACATTTTGTAATTTGAAGACTTTTAGTGTTTGAGTAATTTTTTAGCACCTCCCTTAGCCTGTAAAGCCATTTTCAAACCTTCTAATAAGATTTTTGAGTGAATTTTGATCTTGAATGGGAAAATTCATTAGCTTAAATTTTATGGTCTTGTGGACATCAAGTACATCCTCACAGATGCCAAATGATGGTTGTGCGAATGCCAATTTTAAGCTAGTGAAGTTTTTTAATTTGATGGGATTAAAGTTGATGGTCACATAGACGTCAAATGCATCCTTGTGAACATCAAATTATGGTCATATAAATGGAAATTTTAAGCTTTTCAAACTATTATGACCCAATTTGAGAATGCCACTTAGCACATCCATGGGGCCTCCCAAGATCTTGGACTTAATTTGCTCCATTGGATCAAAATATGTGATGAATCATCAACCATTGATCATGATCCAAGAACTTGGTCATGATTGGTTATTTTATCGAGTGGGACCCATTTGTATTTAATCATTTAATGCAAGGGTGCCATGTGTCAATCATTTAGACCTTCTGTAGGTCTTTGAATTTTCAATTACACCTTGCTCTGTCTAATTAGGAGGCCATGATGAAGTGAGAATCATTGATCAAAATATGAGGGCTTGAATATGATTGGTCCAATTAGATATATGTGGTATTTTATCAATATTTCCTCATGATATTTGATTTAAAGGCCATGAGAAAGCATGAACCATTAGATCACCAAAGATGCACATTGTTTAAGTTGAAGCTCAGGGTTTCCTCACTTTGTTGGATCAAATTCTATGATAAAACACATGCCATTAGATCTTATGAGATGCAATGAAGTTAAGTTAGGATCACAAAGATAAAAAGGCTTAGGATTAAGGTGTTAAGATTAAGGTCTCACTTGTATTAATAAATATGTCAGGGCCTTAGGATTAAAACCTTAGATTAAGTTGTGAATCAAAGGATCGAGCTAACATAAAATTAAACTCAGGGAGCTAGGACTTAGGCTAAGGTGTTAAGACTAAGGTCTCAATTGTATTAATAAATATGTCAAGGCCTTAGGGTTAAAATATTAGGCTAAGTTAGGACATACTAAAAGGACCTTACAAAATGAATATTAGCTAGGAATACAAAGGAACTTTTAAAGGGGAAATAATAAAAGGGGACCAAATATTTTAGACTAGGTTTTAGTTATGTTAATAAACACAATTAAACATAAAACATGGATTTTATGCTTAGGTACAAAATAAATTTTCAAAAATTTCCCATCAATTTGGTTCCTCCCAACATTTAAATTTAAAGTAAGGGCTTTGGCTAGAGTTTTGAATCATGAAATTCTTAGGGACAAACATCATGGAACATGAAATTATAGAAACAAAGACCATTTATTAGCAATGTTAGTCCAAATTAAATCCAAAATAGAACCAAGTAAGCTTGCTTTTAATAGAGTGGATAACCTTCAAATTCTATAAATGATCCTATCATGCTAATTTTTCATATTCAAACTTCAGGGTTTCTCCAAGGTCCCAATTTAAAAAACAATTGGGGGTATGTTGGTCCCAAAAAATGGTGAATCAAGGGAGAAACATAAATATATGATATAACTTAGAGACTCTAGTTTAGAAAAATAATTAGGTCATCCATTCCATTTGATCAATATCATCATCCAAGTTAGATTATTGTTGAAACAAACCTTGCACTTATAGAGTTAGGGCCAAATACCAAGACATATCCATACTATGTGTGTGGTTTGATTCCACTTATTATTTTCCATGTGGTTCAAGAAACAACTTCCAAGTTCCATGTCCTTAGTCACTAACACTGACTTATAACATGTTAAGATGTTCATTAAGAACCATTATTCTAGATTAGGGAAGGTTTGGGCATTGATCTACTACTAACTAGGCATCCATAGCCTTGATAGAGATGCCTTTGGATCCACTCAAGGCCTTGCTCCACTACCAACCATGCATTCATAGCCCCAATGGAAATTAACAGAATAAACTATGCTTATAAAGCTTGTGATTTTTCATTGACAGTTCTTTTTTAATATTTTATTGAGACTTTTATGCTTTTAACAAGGTTGGGAACTAGAATATCCAAGTTTTAAGATTTGGTCAAGTGTTTGATCTTTGAAAATTTATTTATGGCTGCAACCTTTATCCCATGAAAGGATGTTGATTAAGTGCTAGTTTGACTATACCATGATGGTTTGAATTTTTACCCAATAGGTGTAAGTCTTCTTTAAACCAATTTGAGGCTATAAAAATGCTTAAGTTCCCATGAAACATTTGACTTCTTCTATTGGTCTTTACCAGTTTATAAAAATTACATCACTATGCTTATATTTCATGACCAGGGTCATCATATGCATGGGGTTCATACCTTCATTTCTGATTTTTGGGAACTTTCAAGCAAACTTCATAAATTTATACTTAAGATTGTCCAAGAGGACTTATTGGAACCAAGAGAAAATCAATAGAAAAGAAACACAAAACAAAAATCAGGAAAGAAAGATAGTAAATGCAAATAAAAAAATATATATATACACACACACACACACACACACACACACACACACACACACACATACATAAACAAGGGACATGAAGGAAAGAACTAAAAGGAAACTAACTAGCCTACCTACTCTAAATCTAACCATCTTATAATTTTCTCCATGAAGACCTCTGAAGGAGCAAAAGAGAATTAGTGCTTGAGGTATTCCCCATTGGTAGGCAATGTAAACTCTACGCCTTGTATATATTTGATCTTGAAGGTGTTATTCCCAAATGTTTTTGAAATTTGGTATGGGCCAATCCAAAAGGGTGTAAATTTACCATGTTTTCCGTTAGGCTCATATGCTTTGTCCCAAAGAAGAACCAAGTCTCCTTATTTGAACACCTTGATCTTGGACCTTTTATCAAGCCATCTCTTGACTATAGTTTGATGCTTGCTAAAATCAGCAAAGGCTTTCTCCCTTGCATCTTCCATTTGAATTATGTCTAGCAATCTTGAATTGGCAAGTTCTTGGCTCTCTTCCATGTATTAATACATAAATATGTACGTGGGCAACTTGAGAGTGATAAGAAAAATAAGTTCTTGTCCATACACCAATATAAATAGTGAGGATCTTAAGGCTTTCTTGATTCTTATAATATCAGCCCAAAGTGAAAATTTAAAGAGCTTATGCCAAGTCCTGGGTTTATCTGTATTAGACTTCTTGATTGCCTTCATTAGGTTCTTATTTTTAAATTTAGAGACTCCCTTCCATTAGGGATAATGGTTGGAGACAAACTTGAGATTGATGCCATTATAATAATCCCATTCATTCATGTCTATAGATATGAATGCAGACCCATTGTCACACAATAGGGAGACTAGAGTTCCAAACCTAGTACATATATTTTCTTCTAAGAAGTTAATTACTTCTTTAGTCTTAGATTATTTGGTGGATATAGCTTTAGTCCACCTTGTACAATAGTCTATGGTAGTAAGGACATACTTGCGATTTTTAAATGAATTGGACTTGATTATCCCAACCAAGTCTAACCCCTATTGAGCAAAGGGTTTGCCAATCATAACTGGTTATAGTGGCATTGCTCCCTTTGGCTCTTTGGTGCTAAAAATATGACATGAGTGGCATTCCCTCACATCTTTGTGAGCATCCTTAAAAATATTTGGCCAATAATAGCTAGCTCTAAGAATTTAGTGAGCTATGGTCCTCCCAAATGGATTTTCACTACCTAGATTTTCATGAAAGGTGCTCATGATTTGGGTGGCTTCTTATTATGAGACACATCTTAAATAAACCCCTTAAAAATTTCTCCTATACATGACCCCATCCTTGATCAAGTAGTGGGTTACATTCAAACTTAGGGCCCTCTTTTGCTCCCTAGATAATCATACATGATAAGTACCATTAATTAACAAATGTATGATTGAATCATACCACTCACTAGCTTGAAATTTTTGTTGATCCACTTACATAATACTCAACCTAGGGTTAGTATTAGTAATCATCTAGATCAAACCTTTTCACCTTACCATTTTTTTTGTTTTTATGTCTAAGTCATTTTTATACAAAACTAACATCTAATTAGCTCTACGCTCTCCCAATTCATTCTGAATTAACATAAGTTTGGTGGTAGGGTCAGGTAGGATAGCATGTACCTTACTTCTAAGGATGTAATGCCTAAATTTTTGAACTGTCTTAACTCATGCATATGCTTTCTTATCAATAAATGAATAATTTAACTCAACATTCTTAAAATAAGTGATCATAAAAGCAATTAGGTGGTCACACCCTTAAATTTTCTAAGTCAATACTTTAGTGTGGTTAGATGTAAAGGAATAGAGGTAGAAGTCTTTTGAGAAATCAAGACTTATAAGGACTGGAGCTTGGATAATGGCTTCCTTGATATCATTGAATGTCTTTTTGGAATCTTCATTCCATGTGACCTTGACATCCTTATTTAGCATGTCATTTAGTGGCTTGAAAATTTCTGTAAAGGCTGAAATAAAATTTCTTACAAAATTTATCTTACCAGTGAATGAATTTAGCTCTTTTTTACCATTTGGAGGTTTCATTCTAGATATGGCCTCCACTCTTTTAGGATCTATAAAGATCCCATATTTGGTTATAACATGACCTAATAATTTTCTTTCAGTCACACAAAATATACTCTTTTTAGGGTTTAAATAAATGCCATAGCTTTTACATCTTTCAAAAACTTGCTACAAATGCATGAAGTGATATTCCTTATTTTTAGAAAAATATGTTAGATCATCTATATAAATAATGATTCATATACCTATCAAGCCTTAAAAGGCATGGTCCATACCTATTTGGAAGGTAGCTCCTACATTAATTATCCCAAAGGGAATCCTCTTGTAATCAAAGGTTACCCACTTTATGGTGAAAGCTATCTTCATCATGTCATCTCTATCAACAAACACTTGGTTGTAACTTAAATACCCATCAAGAAAAGACATCATAGTTGAACTTGAAACAACTTGAATCACTTGGTATAGGGAAGGAAGGGGATAATTGTCCTTTTTTGATGCTTTGTTCAAATTTATAAATTCAATACAAAGTCTAATCTCACTATTCTTCTTCCTGACTGACACCAAATTAGTCACCCAAGTTGAATGCCTAATGGGGAAGACTATCCTAGCATCTAATAATATTTTGACCTCTTTGAAGATCATGGGTTTTAGGATAGGGTTTATAGGATTTTGTTTTTTATTGAATGGCTTACAACTCTCCTTAAGGGGTATAGTATGGGTAATGACCCTTAGATCAAATATCTTTAAGTCATCATAGGACCAAGCTATGACATCCCTGTATTGGGTAAGGGATTTTTAGCTTTCTTTTTATCAATGTTTGTGTATGCCTTTCCAACATTTACTAGTTAGGTCTGATCTTGAAGGCCAAGACTAACAACATTATAGTGTTTCTCACTCACCTTAGGAACCTCAACTAGTTTGTCCTGATCAAATAATCTCTTCAAAGTAATAATCCCCTTTATGATCAAATTTATCCTCTTTAGATGTAATTTTATTAATATCATCAATGATATGAGCATCAAATGCTCCAGAATTGGTCATAAATTCCAATATCTACTAATCATCATTGAAAACTTGGAAATGGTTAACATTATCAGGCACAAAAGGATAAGGAATTAGCTCAATGTTGAAATTAGGGGAATCTTGGTTGGGCATGAGGTTGGCTGCAACAGATGCCAACTCATCGATAGCTTAATTTTATCCTCTTGTGATTGAAATGATCCAAAGACATCAAAGGATTCAATCAAATCCCAAACCCTAAACTTATAATTTTTTTAGGTATGAGAGCTTACATTGGTATTTGATTCTTACCTAGTTGACCACTAGTTCTAAATCCTCATAAACTAGCAGTTCTTTGACCTTATTATTTATAGAATATTATAACCCTAAGATAAGGGCTTCATATTCAAAAAGGTTGTTAGTACAAGGAAATTGGAGCCTATAACAATCATGGTACTTTATATTAGTAGGTTTAGTTAAAACAATACCAACACCTGATCCAAAATTACACCTAGCACCACCAAAATGCAATTTCCATAATCCAAGAATGATATTAGCATTCTTTGGATCACATACCTTATTAGTGTCTAGGGTGAAAACACCTAAGCTTGAGTCTATTATGTTGACACTCTCATTCATAACATTGTACTCAATTATCATATGTTTCATCCTTAGTTTTATCTCAACCCTAATTTGATTGGGAACTCCCTTCCAAGGTAGCCACAAATATGAGTAATCTATGGGCATGTAACCATTCAAAGCCTTAGTCCATTCCATACTCAATAATATTACATAAACAGTAGGTTTATCAACAAATTTAATGTTAATGAATTACTACACCCTAGGCTCATAAGCTAGTTGCATGTGAACATTTAAAAACTCCCCAATCACCCTAACTCTAGATTTGTCTAATTAGGTGACAACCCTATTAGACTTAATGGGAGTTAGGCCAAGTTATTTACATATACATACATGCATGATATTGGTATATTCTCTTAAATCTAATAATAAATTATGTAATTTTTTACCAAACATCTTGACAGTGAGTAAGAAAGGAGGAGATTCAGTCTTGGCCTTGTGCATAGTTACATTAGCATGATCAGTCTATGGTGGATTATTAGACTTATTTGATAGATATTCTAGTATAAATTCCCTTTGCTCTATAATATACGTAAGTTCATGTAATGTACTATTAGCCATTATATTCTTCATGTCCTCAACTATGTTATATCTAGCTTTAGAAGAATTAGGAATTTCAATGCTAGGTTTAGAGTTACTCCGTTTAGGTGGCTCAGGATTGTTACTTAAAGAAGTGCCTGGGGGAGTTCCAAAATTGTTTGATAGTGTTGAGGTAGTCAAAGGCTATCTCTATTCCATATTACTCAAGGGATAAGTATTCTTTAAGAACTATTGAAATGCTTGGATCTCCTTAGGGACATCATCAAGTTCATTTTCCTCTTGAAAGGGGGAATCAAAGGTGTCCACCATGAAGGCTTGATCAGATGACTTAGATCCAAAAGTGATTAAACTATTATGCTTGTTAGGGACCACTTAAAATGTATCCAAATCTTCTTGGAAATCTTCAAAGGCTTTACAAAATTCAATACAATCAATTTCCCCATGCTTATCTATGTAATGTACCCTACAATAGTCAGGTAATGCAATATTAGTGAGGTTAATGTCCATAGTCTTCTTTTTAGTAGATGGCTAATTATTCCTATTATTATGAAAAATATCATTGGTTGGTCTATTATATATTTGAAATGATAAGTTCCTACCTAAAATTTTTGTAGTATGTCCATCTTGTCTTTACAACTAAAGAAAATTAGTGCTCAACTTTTAAACCATTTTAAAGATAGATTCATTCTCATTTTTAGGAGTTTTAGAATTATGTACATAGTTATTGTTATCAGATGGTACCAGAGCCATTTGATCATTTGAATTGAATCCATTATTAGTATGATTTAGGAATCCTAAATTCTAATTGAGTGTTTCATGACTCAATGACACTTGAGTTAGGTTTGGGAGTTGATTTACTGTTGGGAGATTTTGGTTATTGTTTGGGAATAAGTTCATCACAAGTATTTATAGTTTAATGTTTGGCATAAAATATGCCATTTTACCTTGGGTTGCATTTGATCATTGATGGTTACTACCTCAGCATAGGCTCTAGCTAATGAAGTTATGGCTGGCAAGGATCTCTTCATAAAAAAATAGGTGATGGGATCTATTATATCTTTGTATTTCTCTAGAGCTAAGATATCATCAGGATTATAAGGGTTTATGGTCCTACTAAATATTTTTTTAAATATAACATTGAAAGACCTAATAGGCTCAATTGAATCTCTTATAATGGTGATGAACTGATGGTAGATAACACAATGAATAACAATCTTACCAAATTGATCTATGAAAACATTGTTGAAATCATCCCAGCTAGTGATGTAATTATTAGGCAAGTTAAAAAACCATTTGTAAGTATCATCCTTAAAGGTGAAGGGGAATAACTTGAAAGTTACATCCTCATGTATAACATTTAGCAATCTTAAGGCTACCTTAAATGATTTTATATGTTCTTTAATAGTTATTATACCCATCAGACTAAATGTAGTTAAGTACTTTTTAGGGTTGCATGGGAGGTCATGAACCACACCTGGTACATTGATTGAGGATTATCCTAACCAAGCCATATTTAGACAAAAATAGAAGGCATAGGTACCTTGAAGAGGTAAAATTTTCAAAGATCTAGACCTCTTGCATCTCACTTTGTCACATCTAGATTTTCTATGGACCTCAAGCTCGAACAAAGGCTCCCTGGTCTCTAAGTGTGATCTTTTTCTAATCCTATAAAATTCTAGCTTGAAGTTTGAATATCTTGCCTAAAATATGATGTGTCAAGTTAAATTTAGACCTACACATTGAGCTTATTTTACAAAGGTGGAATGAAAAAATGCAAAATATGTTGATCTTTGATTGAATTAGCTCAAAGACATGTTCAATTATGTAAATATGGTCTATCTTTATAAGTATAATCCTAAAATAACTTAGATTTATGGAATATATGCTCACTTTTGATCAAAATGAGCCATACTAACCTTAGATACTATGGATTCTCAAAGCTTAAATCTAAATTTAACAAAAACAGGCATCAATACCCAAATAACTTCAAAGAAAGCACAAAGATGTACTCTAAACAACAAATATCAATGATATTTATACTTGTAATCAAATAATTCACTCAAAAACACAAATATATACTGATCTTTAGATAAAATAGACTAAGATAAATAAAGATTTGAAGAATTCATGCCTTCCTTCTAGTGTTAGTGGGAGATTTTCCTGTTTATGATTCTAAATGAACCATAGGTGCTCTTAGTATTTAAAGAACACTTCTCATTTTAGAATTTAGAAAATTTAGAGCATGAGTTGCAAGTTTTGACACTCTAGTTTCCTGTGGTGAAATAACAGTAGAGAAAGATAAACTATTCCATAATATTTATATGATTTGATGGTTGGGAGCCACCTTGGTCCATTATTTGTGAATTGTAGAGAATCTATGTTAATACTTAGTGAATTCTGATCTAGACTTAAGCTATAGACTAATCTAAATGGATATTTATAATGAAGATAAAACTAAAATGATCTAGTGTAAAAAAAGAGCAAAGATAAGGGTAAGGTAGAAAGTGATTGCCAATTTTAGTCTCAAATATTATGACAAAGCATCAATTACAACTGAGTATGCATTCAACCAATATATAATGTAACATATCCTAAGCTCAAATCCTACTATATACTAGGAAAAATTCAAAGGATGATATAAAGAATCACAAGTAATAACTAGGTCTACTTTAAGGATTTACTATTATAATCAAATAACATTAACACATCTGAATATAAAGCAAAATGAAGTGAAGAAAAACATAAGATCGTCCAACTAATCTAACATATGCACAAATTATAAACCATGTTATTAGAAAATACAACTTAGAATTTAAAGATACCATTCAAATTCAAGACATCTACTAGTAATTAAGAGAAAATCTATATTAGCAATTGACATATCAAATATGGATAATCCTTGTAGAATTCCTTGATTATATTAATTACTTCAAGTGTACAAAAGTTGCTCAAAATTCTCTCTCTTTCACAAATGGTAATACATGCCTTTATAGAAAGATCAAGTAGTATACCAGTCATTTACAAAATACAAGTGTATAAAGATAAGGATAGCTATCTTTTTAAGTTCTAAAATAAATGTGCTTTTCACAATCATACTGACCTAGAGGCAAATATGCTAACAATCTAGCATATGCCTTTACAATGAAATATCCTATTTCAAAAGTTAAAAAATTCTACATAATAAAATATTTATTAATTTGTTGGTGGGGCCTCTAACTATAATTTCTAGAGGATGGTCATGGCTTTAACATGTTGCTCATCAACTAGCTCTAGATCCATAGTAGGTTTCATGATACACTCCTCTTGATCTGCCAAATCATCAAGTTCCCTATCATTCCTAGCCATGTATTTTTTAATGCTCCTATCTTTATTTATCCTTTCTCCTACATTGAACATCATGTCTAGGATCTTACTATTATCAGCCCCAGTTTTACCTTGGATTTTTTCCCTTTATTTCCTAAGTTACTAAAGTAGCCCTATGTGTTAATTCTTCATCACTTATGATTCCAAGGATAGTGGGTTGTGCAGGATATGTGAGTATGGTCCCAAAAAGTTTCTCAATTCTATAAATTATCTCTTTATCATCTTATAGGAGTCTTCCCACATCATTGTGCCAAGCACTCAAAATTTGAACCTTGTCAACCAAAATTCCCAAAATTATGTTGAAGTGTCCCAAACTAATGGTTTTGAATATTGGGATCTATTTTCTTGCTCAAATGTTGAGAAGCTAGGCTATTTTATCCTTAAAGGCTTATCATTGGGTGACTAGGCTCTTAGCCAATGCACACTACCCCTCTAATGCACTTTGCCTCAGTTTTATTATTTTGAGTGCTTCAAACATGTCACAAAATGACTCATCAAGCATTTTGGTCATGGCTTCAGGAACTGATAGAAATTCCCATGTCTACAAGTTTTCCTTTTCTCTTTCCAAATTTAAGATCCTTTGCTTCATCCCTTGGACTCCAGATTTGGCCTATGATGATTGGGCCTCAATAGAGCTTTCCACATCTTCTTCATGAATGGTTACCTCACCAAGCTACTGGCCTCCCACAAGGTTTAATCCCATGAAGGGTTCCACATTTTGAAAGGTGAATTCCTCTATTAAAACCACAACTATCTTTGTTTTTATTATTTCTATCCCAAAATTTTCAGGGTTGAATTTGATTGTAGTGACTGGCTTCTTAAACTTGGGAGGTTCTAAGATCTCCACACATACGCTACTAGATGCTCCTAAGGCATCCATCCTTTTACTTTCTAGTCCTTAGACAACTAAAATTATTATTTCTTCTTTATCTTTCACCATATACCTTATGCATGGCTTCATGTCATCTTTTATCTCAACATCAACAAATTTTTTCATGGCCCATGAATGAGAAATAGAAAGAATATTTTGTAACTTTCCATAAATGAACCAGTCAGGAATGACTAGTCCATGAATTTAGAATCCATCACTGAAGGGATTGATTTCACTGGTAGGATGAGTGAAAGTAATTTTTTGTCTCTTCCTTGGTCTAATAGAGACCAATGCTAGCTCTGCCTTCATCATTTTTTAGGATTCCATAGGGACAAGCTCTTTTTCTTTATCTTCTATAGGCCCCTTTTCCTTGTCTGAGTCATAGGCCTCTACGAGTTCCTTGAGGGAACCCTCAAGTGTTTATTCTAGATTCAAGGCTATCATATCCAAATATTATACTAGAGAAGGTGGCCTTTGAGGAAGTGTTAAAGGTTGGGGGCCTTCCCCAGGTCTCTCTTCCAAATTTACTTCTCCAGATTTCTCCTTACCCTTGCCTTGTTCATCCTATTTTTGCACAATTTACCCTTGAGGCTATGGCTATTCTACCTGGGGATGCTCTTGGGCTATCCCAAATGGACCAGGTAGTAAGTGATACTATAAAGGATGTATTTTCCAAGCCTCTCCTAAAGGCTTGTCATCTTTGGCTATCCTATGTTCAATCTTAATGTTGTGGCCTTGGATCCTAGGCAATACTTCCTCATAATTATTGGCTTTAATATAAATGGTGTCATGGACACCAAGTTGATGTACATATTCAAGATTTGGGAGATTCTTGTCCTTTAAGTGCCTAGCTACAATACACTTGGGATCCCACATCTTAAATTCATCAAATTGAAAACCAAATTAATCCTAGTGTCTGACCATGGTCTTAACCTGTTTATAGTCCTAGAGTATGGTCTTTCCAATGATTAGAGGGAAGAGGTGGAGAAGAACCTTCTTATTTTATTTATAAGTTCCATCAATTCCATGTCAAAATTGGGAATAAATTTCTTGCTCAGTTAGTTTACTAGTAACATATACTGGCAATCAATAAGGTTGGGACACGATCCCCTCAATCTTGATGGCTGTATAGTCAGGGTAGTACCAAATATCACCTATCATCTCCATGTAATTCTTGATTAAAGGGTGAACCCTAGGTATAAAAACACTTTTGATGGCCCCACTATGGTTGAATAAACACATTCACAAATAAACTACATGTGTTTCTTATACTTGAAGATATGCAATTTGGAATAGTGGTGTGAAATAATAGTTTTGGCATCTAGGGACCAATTCCTAATACCAAGGAAGTTGATTGAAGCAAGAAGGGCATCTAGTAGGTATGACATCATGTAAAATTTCTTGGAGGTCTTTCTTTTAATGGAAATTAATTTCTTTGTGAGGAAGACACTAATTAAATCTCTAATACAAGGGGTAAGCTTTTCTTCCACCATGAAATGTATAAAGGAAACCTAGATTTTGTTCACATAGGTAGTTGAGGGGGCTCCAAAGGCTTAGTTCAATAGCGTCATTATAACCCTAATGCCCTCCATAAATTATACTACTAGAATTTTTCCCTCAAAGTCCCTGAAGATATGAGGGCCTTGGAATAGCCAGGGTCTAAGGATAGAGTCTAGGTCATGGTTGCTTGTCCACTCTTTGATCTTGGATAAATACACATGGGGAAGAGGGAGCTTATAATATTTTTCAAATGCTATAAGAGAAATATATGATATTTATTTGGATTTTCCCTCCCTGATGATCCATTAATTATCACTTCTATAATAAATGAAGATGGGAACAAGGATGTCTATATAGTGTAGTACCTTAGGTTTTACCATGGCATGGTGAAGGCCAGCCATCTAGACTACAACCAGGTCATAGTGCCTCTTTCTTGTTCTGGTGACTCTTTGTTCCTCCTTAGAAATGAGTGGTGACTCCTCTACCATGAGGAAGAGATTAGACCAATTCCTAATGCCTTGGATATTTAGGGATGCAAGGTCTAATTCAATGTCTTTGAACATCTGACCTTCATTATCTATTGACAAGTAGAGCTTAGTCTCTTCCTTCAATTATTGTCTATGAGCTACTATTGTCTTTATTCCTATAAATTATTCACACTAGTAGTAAATGGTCTCTATGAAAGCTTTCTTATGCTTAAAAACACAACTAAGTTCTCCTTAGATCAAATTGTAACCAATTGAGTCTATTTGGGTCACTTTTATTCATGTTTTAGGGTTTTAGAGCTTTAATGGTGGAATATATCCAAGATTTGGCATACACATGCCTTGGATTTGATTTGAACCTTTTCCTTTATACCTTTATGTTTTCATTCCCACAAGATCTTGTATTTTTTCCTTTTATCCTTATGGGGCACCTATGTGGCATCATTCCAGGCCTTTCATGGCATTTTTCATAAAAGCCATTTAAGCACTAGCTATTGGCATTTAAAAATGCTTCTTTCATTTCACATTGTCTGATCAAAATAGAGAATTATCATGAGCCATTTATTGTAATTTAGGCCCTTTCCTATGATTGGATCTTTTACCACAAACCCTGTGCTCATGACACTTGGCATCCTTACATGCCTTTCTTGTTCTACAAATCTTATATCAGTCCTTTGCCAAATGAGTATTGGCCACATGATGAGCTTGTGGGACTTGGAAAAGTCATGGTCACCTTCATGTCATTAGATCATCTTATAGCAATGAATCATAAACCATCTGATCATCTTTTCATCTCTACCTTGAATGAGCCTTCACCATGTGTCGAACATGTTGGTTCTTGAGGCCTTGTTAAAACATTTACAAGAGGCTCATGTCATTGGATCAAAATCTAACAATGAAGCATGAAATGTTGATCTACATAGATGCCTAAACATTAAGTTATCACATTATTAAGACTATGACTTAGGCTTAAGTCCCTTAGGCTAAGGTTTGTTTTGCTTATTAATTAGGAAATAAACCTTAAGATAAGGGGTTTATGTCTAAGTTTTATGATTTATATGAAAGGGGGCCATGGCCTAAATATTATAAGCCAATGTTTAAGCCATGTTTAATAAACACAATTTATGCATTAGTCTAAAATATTTATGCTAAGGATTTATAAAATATGTTCAAAAGGATCAAAATGACATAATGGTCTAATAAAAATATGATTTTATTGTATTGACAAAACACATTAAAACCTTTAGCTAGGAGCATTTGGTCTAAACTTTTGGATATAAGGATTCTCTTTTTAAAATAAGACTTAGTATAAGTCCATAGTTTAAGGTTCATGATGTTTGAATAAAATATCATGGGGACCTTAATGTATATATTTAGACTAGGTTTATTTTGTATACACTTAGATTATAAGACCATTTCCACATTTTGTAATTTGAAAACTTATAGTATTTGAGCACTTCCCTTAGCCTGCAAAGCCATTTTTGAGCTTTTCAACAAGGTTTTGGAGTGCATTTTGATCATCAGTGGGATAATTCATTAGCTTAAATTTGAAGGTCTCGTAGACATCAAGTAAATCTTCATAGATGTCAAATGACGGTTTCATGAATATCAATTTTAAGCTAGTGAAGTTTTTTAATTTGATGGGATTAAATTTGATGGTCAAAGGGATGTCAAATATATATTTACAAATTTCAAATGATGGTCACATGAACATCAATTTTAATCTCATCAAATTATTATGACCCAATGTGAGAATGTCACTTGACACATCCATGGGCCTCCTAATATCTTGGACTTAATTTGCTCTATCTATCAGATCAAAATATGAGATGCAACATTAGTCATCGATCATGATCCAAGAGATTGCTCATGATTAATTGTTTTATTAGGTAAGACCTATTTTTATTTTATCATAGAATGCAAAGGTGCCACATGTCCATCATTCAAACCTTATATGACCCTTTGAATTTTCAATCTCACCTCACTTTATTTGGTTGGTAGGCCACAATGAAGTGAGAACCATTGATCATGATCTAAGGGATTGAATATGATTGGTCTAATGGGCTATATGTAGGATTCTATCAGGATTTCCTCACCCATTCAATTGAAAGTCTACAATAAAGTGTGAATCATCAAATCATCAAAGATGCATGTTGTTTAAGTTAGAGCTCGGGTTTTCCTCATTCCACTGGATCAAATGCCATGACAAAGCATAGGCCATTAGATCTTACAAGATTTAAGGAAGTTAAGTTAGGACTATACAGATAAAAAATACTTAGGCTTAAGGTGTTAAGACTAAGGTCTCACTCATATTAATAAATACATCAGGGTCTTAGGATTAATATCTTAGGCTAGGTAAGGAAATATTTATAAGGACCCTATAAAATGAATAAGTAGTTAGGCTTACAAAGGAACCTTAAAGGGGAAAATAATAAAAGAGGACCAAAAATTGTAGACTAGGTTTTAGTTATGTTAATAAACATGATTAAACTTAGAACATGAACTTTATGCTTAGGTCCAAAATGAACTTTCAAAATGTTCCTACCAATTTGGTTCCCACCAAAATTCAAATTTAAACTAAGGGCTTTGGCCAAGGTTTTGAAACATGAAATTCTCAAGGAAAAACATCATATAACCTACAATTAGATTAATAAAGACCATTTATTAGTGATGTTAGTCCAAATTAAAGCCAAAATAGAACCCAATAAGCTTGCTTTTAATATAGTGGATGATCTTAACATTCTATAAATGATCCTATCATGCTAAATTTTCATGTTTAAACTTTAGGGTTCATCCAAGGTCCTAATTTTAAAAAAAAATGGGGGTATGTTGGTCCTAATAGGTTCTTACAAGATGTAAAGCATCAATATTTGATAAAAGTTGAAAATATTATGTGTATACATTATGTTGATGACCTAGGTCTTATATCTTTCTTGTAATGCTTAAAATGTACTTGTCTTATATATTTTTAAGTTTAGAGCATGTACCTATTCTCCTACTCCTTAGACACTAATGTCTTAGATAGACAGTAACATCAAAATTATTGTCTTGTCTTAATGCAAGTGTCTAGTGGCCTAAATTCATCAAATTTGTAAATGAAACATATCCTAATTTATAGCCTAATTGATTTAATGTGAGTTATTACTATAAATGGATTGCTATAAATAAAAGATCAACCCTCATTCATTCCTCACCTAAGAAAAGACCAAAGTGACTAAAGAAATTGATAAAAAAAACACTCTATCAATCATTCAATTGAATAAATATTCCCTATTTATTCTTATTTCCATACTAGTCATAGAGACTACACATATATAGGTCTAAATTACTAAAGGAGTAGACCAAGAGCTTGATTTTTAAATTTACAAGTTAGGTCACTATTTTACTTGTTTTTCACATATTATATGATTCACATACAAGCCAACATGTAAGGGAGAACTACATTAGTCTTAGGCCCTCTTTGGAGTATTATAAATATAGGGAGAACCCACTAATAAAGGGGTCTTTGGGGTATATTGACATCATGTGCACACTAACCCATTTTTCCTCAAGGTCACTATGAAGATGGAAAGCTAGGGTTTTGTAATTTCACAAAGAGTGACTCTCCATAACCCAAATATAAATGCACCAAAGTGAAGGAAAAGTATAAATTAGAAGCATCCAAGTGGCCACATCTTATTTCAATTGATATTTCATTTAATACACCAGCATCGAACCCAGATAGTAGCATTGATGCAACTGTCCTAAGATGACATTACTATTTAGAGAGCTAGAAGCATTATAACCAAAATCTAATGAATGTTCCAAAATCTCCTTCCCACCTAATTTCTACTTGTGCCAGATCCATAACTATATTATCATCAATACAAGATAATTACTTTACTTTTTTATCATTTATATATTTAGTATAGTTGTATTTTTCATATTTAAACTATCTCAACATGATAAATTAAGTGTATGTTTATATCTAAGTTTAGCATTTAATTATCCTACTATAAATCTGATTATCACCCTTTTGCCATGTCATTTCTATATACCCCTTTAACATCTAGATAACCCAAATCTATAATATTTTAGGGTTAAACAATAGCTTTTCTAAACTAGGGGCATCTTCTCCACAAGTTACAATATGTGCAGGTGTTATCATTTCATGACTCCTATATTGTTGAGTTATACAATATTTAAAAATGTCTTGATAACATCTCTATCATACATTTTTTATGGATATTATATTTTATAAGGTATGATCACATTATACATAGATAATGTAGATTACATTTATAGTTCTATGTTCCATTGCTATTATTATTTGTACATATTAAATTAGATCTTGATTATCTATTATGTATGGTCCTTGGCCCTTGTGTGAAAATAGTTTGAACATCTTCATGAGATCTTATTTGGTATGTGTGACATTTAAACATGTCCATTGCTATTGGACCTTGGTATTTTATTGTGTGTAACATTCAAACATGTCTCTTATTTATAATATTATTCATGTCCTTTGCATGTGGCCTTGGACTTGTATGTACAATTTCCAATTTGTGATATTTGAACATGTCCCTTATATGTAACCCTAGGCCTTATTGTTTTAAATTTCTATTTTAGAGTGTGTGCTTGTTAAGATCATTAAGTTTGATAAGTTCCATGATCAATATCATGCACTCACTAACACATAAGATACTAATTTTATTATTATGAGCTTCATTGACACATTTCTATGGGACTTACCTCATTAGTCACATAAATAATTCACATGATAATGTTTTACCATGATAATATACATTTCAAATACATTAATCCATGATTACATATTACTATGCATATTATAGTTAAATTTTATTTTGAGATGAGTAACTTTCAGGATTACTTGCCTCACCTCAAAATGGGAACATTTCAGTGAAATTTCATACATGAGATAAGCATTTTAAAAATCAAAAATCAATTTTGATACAAATTATAATTTCAAAATTTTAAAATTACTTAAAATTTAGTCATTGAAATAGGTTATAAGGTAATATGCCATGCATATGTACTCACATTACAATATCAAATCAAAAATTCTTATAATTTTGAGTGTATGATATAGGTTCATGTATATATTTAAAATAAAATTTACAAATTGCATTTACATATATCTAAAAATTATACATTTATCAATGGGGGCATGATAAAAACTCATGCATATTATGCTATGTTTCAAAATTTCAATACTATTTGCTATGATCTAAACATGGTAGGAGAATGGATGTTATCCATTCTCTTTTAGTCATGCATTTAGGAAAAAAGTTGTAATTAAATCTACAAGGCATTTGAGTGTTTGATTAAATTTTAGTTAATAATGTAAAACTTAGAGGTTTAGTTCCCTATAGAATTATGTATGTGAATCAAATTTGGATTTTAACCCCTTTTGCATCTTGGAGTTAGAAAGACCAATGAAGTTAAATTGAGATTTATTCATCCATAAATGGCGTTATTTATTCTATACAAGTGCAAATTAAATTTGGGGGTTGATCACCCTAAAATTATCCATTGGCTCAAATAAGGAACCAATCTTCTCCAAGTGTTTCAAAGGAAGGACCGATCTCTAATGCTTCAATGAAGCATCACATCCAATCAATGTCACAAAAGAAACATGGTTTCAAAAATATAGGTGTATTCCTCCTTTGATATCTTTTTAATTTCAAGATATCAAGGTAAAAGCATTTTAAAATTTCAAATTCAAATATTTTTCAAGTTCAAGTTTTTTTCAAATTTAAGTTTTCAAAAGAACAAATTAACTACTCCATGTGTTTTGTAATATTTTCCAAACTACAGTGCCTTTCATGATTAGAGTACTAGATCAAATACAAAGTGTGTCTTACACACTAAGGTATGTTAATCTTTAACCAAAATTACATTTATAGAATGTGGGGGGGGGGATGTAGTAACCTCAATCAGGTCATGAATACTTGAACATGTCAATTTTGGACTTTTTTCACTTTAATTCAAGTGTGCACTTAATTAGTACCTATTTTCCTCCTCACTCTATTTTAAGCACCCATGAAGACCTATTTATATTATAAATTTCTATATTTCACCTATATAAATGTTTTAATTGCTAAAAACACCCTTAATCATCAATACAACTAATCTAGGACCCATATTTTGTATATTTCCATACAGGATAAGATCAAATAATAGGGATAATAGTGGTAGTAAGATTTATCCATATTGGTATATCATATCCCTTGGTCCTCTAATTATCAATTTTTAAAATTAAACCCTCCTTTACTTTGTGATCTATGTTTTTAGGATTCATAGTGTGTGGTTTCCCATTTTGAATTGTTATAAAGGCACATTCAATTCACTCATTTTACCAACTTTAAAATTTACATATAGAGGCATAATTACATTCTTGCACATTGAGAAAAATTTCCCTATTATTCTCAATTCTAATTCCAATCACTATAAGTAGTGATCAACTAGGTCAAGAGCCTATTTTATCTATCCCAAGCAAAACATGATCAAGTATTCAAGCCATCCCTAGATGCATACATGTAGTCAAATTATCAAAATCACATAGATCACTCTAAGTGTGATAACTATGTGGGATTGAATTCCCAATTTAGAGTATTAGATACCTAGGAAAACATTCACTCATCATGGGGAAGATTGGGGTCAAATCAACTCAATTACACTCCAAATTTTTTAATTATATATTTTTAATCATTGCTAACCCTATTAGGGTTTAAACCTTAAATAACCTATTTACATGACTTCCACACACTTTTTTATGTCAAATATGTGTATACAGATGTAACTTAAGTTATCATAAGTGATCATTCCTTATAATCCTAATTTTTGAAAAATATAGGATCGACCAGTTGGGATAATAGTGGGAGTCGATCATGTCCTTAATTGAATGATTTTATCCTTCTTCAATATTAATTCCCACTTATGGAAAATTAAAAAATCTGATTTTGATTTCATGTTTTAATTGTCTATTAGTCAACATAGTCAGATATGGGCAAAACACAACCAAGTTTTCTTTTCAATTCATATCTAGTCTTCTTTCAATCATTTTCACTTTGTCAAATTCAATCTTTTACCTTCATTCTGATTGTCAAAAGTTCATTTTCAGCATTATAATTTATTCTATTCAATTTATAAAAATTAGTATTAATTCACCTATAAACTCAAATATTGATAAAACAATATTGTACATAAAGATGGATTACAATAAGATATAATGACCTATACAAAAACATAGAGGCATTATACCCACAGATGAATTTATTAGAGGATAGAGACTAACATATTTCAATAGTGTCCAAATACGCATTCAAACACATCAAGAGATGTAGTTGTTGATATGATTCAAACTTGATCCTATTTTTATCCCTTTTTTCCACCTACATTTAATCTCAAACTTGCACAATTGTCATTTTTATATCTAGCATAGTTGTACTTTCCATATTTAGATTATCTCAGCATAATAAATTTAGTATATGTTCACATATAATTGTAACATTTAATTAACATGCTATATATCTAATTATCACCCTTGTGCCATTTCATTTTTATATACCCATTTCACATCTAGATAACCCAATCTAGAGATTTTAGGCTTAAATATTTGGTGAACCCAATCTTTGAACATCAAACCCTAGGACATTTAGGGATTTCTAATTTTTATATTTATGATCCCTAAATTGATATAAATTTGTACAATCATGATTTTCATGGGTATTTATGTTAATCATTTCATGGTCCAATACCTTATAATGTTTATTACTTTTTATATCTCATTCTTAATTAACTCATTCTGATCTATAAGAGATTCACAACCTACATTCCTATAGGCTCCTCCTTGTTCTAATGTTTCTAATAAGAGGGTCTTAAAAAACAAGCAACACTTGATCTCTAATCAAAATTCTTTTTTCAATGCCACATAACTAGAATCTAAGGGATATGACAATATTAACAAATTGAGAAATATGCATGTAAAATTTTCAATCCTTAAAATCCTCAAGTAATCTAATGTATATAAGGATATCCTATACAAGGCATTATGTGAGACACAAGTTCTAAGTGATATTGAGCCTACTTATTTTTTTGATATCATGAAAGATCTCAAGAACTATAACAAACTCATTACCTTTGATACAACAAACTTACCATCTAAAAATTTTCTTGACCAAAGTAAATGTATCAAAAGAGTGATATTTGATCATGGATAAAACCTAAACATTTTTAGCATATAATTCCTAACCACCATGGGTGTTAACCCAAATATAATTAAAAAAATAGTTATGCAAACAAAAAGGTTTGACAATTCACAAATCCCTTTGGTTGGTCAAATTACATTGAATATTACCATGGGTCCCTATATATTTCTCACTTTGTCCCTAATTATTCCAAATAAATTGAACTATAACATCTTATTGGGATGGTATTAGATACATAAAATGTATGTGACTCCTTATACATTGCATGCATGCTTCAAATTTTATCATCAGGGAATCCTTTACAAATGTCCAATAGATACAAATCCCTTCAAACACTATGTAATGGTCCAAAAAATAGATAATCCTAAACCATAATACTCTAGATATGAGTCCAAAATTGACACACTAATACAAGAACATAATTATACTATGCTATCCAAAGTACCAAAAGGATAATTTACATGTTTATCTGAGTCTTTAATTCATTGCTCTAGTGGTTAATAGAGTACGATTTTATATATCTCTCTCATCCTATCAAGGTTGATACGAGTCAACCTCTACCTAAATAATATGATGTGAATGTTTATTGTCACTATCATTAAGGAGCTGATCAATCTATGAACTAATGAATTACCTTGAAGCACAAGATCCAAGATCTTATCAATATCTAAATGATTACATTTGAGGATACTCCAAAGGATGTAGGTTCAAAACAACTCAAATAGCATCCATGAAAACAATATTTAAAAATTACATTATACATCAGTGGTGCTTATTTTTGGCATAACCATATTGTTCTTATGCAAATAAAAACCACTTAAAATATAAAGCATTTTCAATAGCTTGGTTTTGGACTAAAAGACTTACAAGTCACTTGGAAAGAATCCTTAGGCAACATAACATCACCCATTTCTTGTGGTCTTAAAGTAATTAAAACATGGTTTTGGGTTATGCCTATAACATATACATATGCACTTACACTAAGAATTCTTTGAATATACCATGGAAGCAAAAATTGATCCCCATCAGTAAAGTATTGCATCTACTTAAGTGTTTTAATGTGAGTTATTACTACAAAGGGATTGATATAAATAGAAGATCAACCCTCTTTAATTCCTCATCTAGAAAAGACTAAAGAGATTAAGTAAATTTATAAAAATCATTCTATTAAGCATTAAAAAAATATTCTCTATTTATTCCTATTTCCATACTAGTCATAAGGATTGCACGTCTATAGGTCTAAAGTACTAAAAGAGCAAACCAAGAGCCTGATTTGCCAAGTTAAAAGTTAGGTCACTATTGTACTTGATTTGAACATATTATAAGATTCACACACAAACTAACACATAGGAAATAACTATATCAGTCTGAGACCCTCTTCAAAATATTAGCTATGTAGACAACACCCATAGACAGTGGGGTCTTTAGGGTAGCTTGATACTGTGTGTCCACTAATCCATTTTTTGTCAAGGTTACTATTAAGATGAAAATCTAGGGTTTTTCCATTTCATAAGGAGTGACTATCCATGACCCATATTTAAATGCACTAAAGTGAAGGTAAATTAGAACCTAGAATTGTCTAGGTGGTTGCATCTTATTTTAACATATATTTCATATATGACATTAACATCAAACCCAAACAGTAGCTTTGATGCAACTATCCCTGACTGATGTTATTATATAGAGAGCTAGAAGCATTAGAACCAAAATATTATGAATGTTCTAGAATTTATTTACCAAATACTTCTTTCTTGTTCTAGATATAGAACTATATTAACATCAAAATAAGATAATTACTTCACTTATTTGTCATTTCTATATCTAGCATAATTATACTTTCCGTATTTAGACTATTTCAGCATAATAAATTTAGTGTATACTTATATTTGAGTTTAACATTTAATTATCTTGTTATAGATATGATTATCACCCTTGTGCCATATCATTTATATATACCCCTTTAACATCTAGATAACCCCAATCTAGAATATTTTAGGGTTAAAAAATAGCTTTACTAAACTAAGGACATTTTTTCCATAAGTTATAATATGTTTAGGTGTTATCATTTCATGACTCATATATTATTGAGCTATACAATATTTAAAAATGTATTGCTAACATCTCTATCATACATTGTATACATGGATATTGTATGTTATAAGATATGATGATATTACACATACATAATGTAGGTAAAATTTATAGTTCTATGTTCATTGATGCTACTAGTTTTATGTAGTGAATTATATCTTGATTATATATTGTCATGGCCCTTGGCCCTTGTGTGAAAATTGTTTGAACATCTCCATGAGATCTTTTTTGGTATGTATGACATTTGAACATGTCTATTACTATTGGCCCTTGCTATTTTATTGTGTGAAAAAAATTAAAATGTCTCTTATTTTCAACATTATTCATGTCTTTTACATGTATCCCTTGGCCTTGTATATATAATTTCCACTTTGTGATATTTGAACTATCCCTTGTATGTGACCCTAGGCCTTATTATTTAACATTGATATTTTAGTGTGTGTGCTTGTTGAGCTTGTGAGTTTTGATAAGTTCCATGATCAATATCATGCACTCAATACAAAATAATATACTAATTATATTACTATGAGCTTCATTAACACATTTCTATGGACCTTGCCTCATATGTTACATACATAATACACATGATATTTTTTTTTACTATGATAACATACATTTCAAATACATTAATCGATGACTACATCTTACTATGCATATTATAGTTAAATTTTGTTTTGATATGAGTGAATTTAAGGATTAATTACCTCACCTTAAAAGGGGGACATTTTAGTGCGATTTGCATACATGATATAAGCATTTTCAAAAAAAAAAAAAAAATTGGTACAAAATATAATTTCAAAGTTGTAAAATGTCTCAAAATTTAGTCATTGACATAAATTATGGGGGTATATGATATTCATATTTACTCACGTTAAAATATTAAAGAAAAAAAATCATACAATTTTGAGTGCATGATATAGGTTCATGCATAAGTTTCAAATAAAATTTACAAATTGCATCTACATACAACTAAAAATTCTAAATTTACAAAGTCATGCATATTAAGTTATGTTTCAAAGTTTCAATACTATTTTCTTAACTATGAACATGATATGAGCTTGGATGTTCTCCATTATATTTTATTAATGTATTTAGGAATAAATTTATAATTGTATCTACAAGCCATCCAAGTGGTTAATTCAGTTTTAGTTCATAATGCACAACTTAGAGGTTTAGTTTCCTCTAGCATTATGTCTATGAATCCTTTTTGGATTTCAAGCCATTTTATATCTTGGGGCTAGAAAGACCAGCTAAGTTAAATTGAGGTTTTTACATCCCTAAATGGTGTTATTTATTATATACAAGTGCACATTCAATTTGGGTATTTATCACCCTCAAATTAACCATTGGCTCAACTAAGGAACCAATCTTCTCCTAGCACTTCATGGTAAGGACCATTTCTATAATACTTTAATGAAGAATCATATCTTGTCAATGCCATAAAAGCAACATGGTTTCACACATATAGGTGTATTCATCATTTGATCTCTTTTCAATTTTTAAGATCTCAAGGCACAAACATTTTCAAATTTTAACTTCAATTATTTTTCAAGTTCAAGTTTTTTCAAATTTTAGTTTTCAAAAGAACAAAGTAAATACTCCATGTGTTTTGAAAGGTTTTATAAACTATAGTGACTTGAATGATTAAAGTACTGGGCCAAATACAAAGTGTGTTTTAAACACTAAGATGCATCATTCCTTTGCAAAAACATCATTTTTATAATAAATTAGGGGGGATGTAGTAACCTAGATATGGTCATGAATACTTGATCATGTTAATTTTGGCCCATTTTTACTTTAATTCATGTGTACATTTAATTAGTACCTATTTTTCCACCTCACTCTATTATAATCACCCATGAAAACCTATTTATATTCTAAATTTATATATGTCACCTATAAAAGTGTTTCAAGTACTAAAAACATCCTTAAGCAACTGTATGACTAATCTAGGACCCATATTTCATGTGTTTTATTATAAGACAAGATCGACCAATATGGAAAATAGTGGTAGTAGGATTTTTCCCTATCATTTGACCCTATCCCTTGATCCTCTAATGATTAATTTTTTAAATTAAACCCTCCTTTACTTTGTGATCCATGTTTTTAAGATTTAGAGTGTGTTGTTTCCCATTTTTAACTACTATAAATGTAGATTCAAGTCACTCATTTTACCAATTTTAAAATTTAAATATAGAGGCATAATTACATTCTTTCACATTGAGAAAAGGTTCCCTATTATTCCTAGTTCTATTTTTGTTCACTACAAGTAGTCCTCAGCCAAGTTAAGAGCCTATTTTATCTAGCCCAAGAAAATCATGATAAAGTATTTAATCCATCCCTAGATGCATACATATATTCAAATTATCATAATCACATAAAGAAAACTAAGTGTGAGAACTCAGTGGGCTTGAATTTCCTATCCAGAGTATTGGATACCTAGGCAATGTTTAGATGTCATGGGGGTGATTGGATTCAACTCAACCTAATTACACTCCAACTATTTTTAATTATATTTTTTCAATAATTAATAGCCCTATTAGGGTTTCAAACTTTAATACAATATTTTCATACCTTACACTCTTCTATATGACAAATATGCACATACAGATGTAACTTAAGTTGTTGCAAGTTATCATGCCTTATAATCCTAATTTTTGGATAGAGATAAAATTGACCAATTGGGACAATAGTGGGAGTTGATTTTGTACTTAGTTGGCTTATTTTTTCATTCTTCAGTCTCAATTCCCACTTTTGGACACTTATAAAATATAGTTTTGATTTCATTTTTCAGCCGTTAGTCAATGTAGTCAGATATGAGAAAAAATGAGTAATTTTTTATTTTTAATTCATAACCAATCTTATTTCAATAATTTTTAATTTGTCAAATTCAATCTTTTACCTTAATTTTGCTTGTCAAAAGTTAATTTTCACCTTTATGATGTATTCTATTCAATTTATCAAAATTAGGGTTAGTTCACCCATAAACTCAAATCTTGATAAAATAATATTGTATATAGAGATGGATTACAATAAAAAATAATGACGTATATGGAAACATGGAGGCATTATACCCGTAAATTAATCTATTAGAGAATAGAGACTAACATTTTTCAATAGTTTTCAAAGTTTAATTATTATATGCAAACACATCAAGAGATCTAGTTGTTGATCTGAACCACTCTTGATCTTATTTTCAGCCCTTTTTTCCACCTACATTCAATCTCAGACCTACATAAAATAGTAAACATGCTAAGTATCTTAATCCCTTAAGTCATTTATATTTATAGTAAGTGTAATTTTTCAAATCATATTCTATCTTTTACATTCAAATTCATGTTTATTGTTATACTTTGTATAATTTGAATAATTCATAGTTTTAAATTGGTTTAAGTTCACATAATCAAAAAAATTTAAAACATATTGGTGAACCTATTTAGTTAGTGAGCATATAGAAGTCTTAGGTTCCAATTTGGATTTCATCCTTCTTAGGATTTCAGATTTTTTTTTTGTCTCTCTCTATATATTATTTTCAGACTTGATTGTTAATTTCCCTCATTCATAAATTACACATGGCTATAATAGATATACACAACTTGTATTTGATAACTCAAGCTACTATTATAATAATTACACATTTTTTTCATTTATTATTAAAATCTATAACAACTATGTAAATTCATGGATCAAATCTTTGTTTAATTTTAAAGCCAAAATTTAAAATGAACAATATTTAGCGTTCCTTAATTCATATTCTTATAATATTCAATCTAAGTTACTTTCTATTATAACTAGACACCAATGGGTATGCATTACTCCTTTTGTTCTTCCTCCCTCTAGACCTTAGTGTTATATCAACTACAATCCCACCCCTATTATTCTTCCAAGGTTTATATTGGACTTTGTGGTCATGTTATCACTACTAGAAGAGATACAATACACCTTGTTGATGGAATTTGTATGAATATTAAATATCAAAATGTTTATGAACAATAAATAATTAATATGGATGTCAATAAAGGACATGAATATGTAAAATTTACTAATATATTTGATGACATATATGAAAGGAGATTAATTTAGTATCTTGAAATGAACCCAAAAATGCATGATGCACTACTATATATAACAAGAGATGAACATAAAAAAGATAACTAAGGTTGCCACATATGATGAATAGTATTATCCATTTTATGATATCCATCAACCTTTTAGAGGTATTGACTTCACCATAGGTATTCTGACTACTACTATATCTAATATTCCTATGTCTACACCCTTGGCTACACATGTAATGTCCACCCATAATGTGGGGCAACATAAGGATTCCCTTAGATTACTATGCCTATTATTACATAGCCAACCTCTATACATCATATGATGGTAACTCATGTTATATCATTAACCTCATGTACCACATGATCTATAAAGCATATTGTTATATTTATACATGCTGAGGTGTTTTAGTTAGAGTGGGGTGCTTTTAGATCAAGTAATTTGATTAATTCTTTTTCATTAATTCATAATCCATTAGCCCCAACTATTTAATCTTATACTTTACCTTTGGATTTTTTAGCTCCTAGTTTTACATTATAAGATGATAAAGGTGATCTATAAAAACACCTAAGATCATTTCATACAACATGTTTTGATTTATAAATACCAAAATTCAATATTTTATGTACTTAAAAATGACAAGCTTGACACACATTTTTCACACATGAATTGAGTGCATAAATAAGGTCTTCATATATAATTATTTCTCACTTGTATTCTATCTTATAAGTTTTATTTTCCATTTTACTATTACACGTGTATGGGAACCTCATTGTATATTTCAAACCTATTAAATATCTTGTATAAACTTCTCTAGATTCTCATGTCAGTCTGCCTGTATACAAATCAAATTCACCAAATTTGGTTAGTATCACCAATCAATACTAACCTGATCTAGTTGGAACAAACCTACTCCCAAAATAGATATTGTTCAAAATAAAATCTCACCTTAGGGTCAAATCATTTTTTTAGCATGTCGGTGGCATGAGAAGTTACCCAATTGGACTCATATATAAATAATTCAAGTTCTCATTCAAAAGTGACTTGGCACCTAATATAAATTTATACAATATTGAACATAGAGAAAATATTCCATATTATTCCAAAATTAAAATATATCACTTAAATCAGTCACAATTCAATTCTGAAGCACACTAAAGTCAAGTTAAAGTAAGTATTTTCAAGTATCAAAGCCAAATCATTAGTTGCATACATATAGTGAAATATCAAAATTACAAAATCACATTAAGTGGGTGAAATATGTGTGGATTTATTTCCTTCCTTAGACTATTCTATACATAGGGATGGTTTATCATCAAATTAGGGTGATTTGAGGTTAGTTGATCCCATTATACTTTCCCATTTTTTTGTAGGTTTCTAGCCCTCACAAGCATAAATAAGGTTTCAAGGCAAAGAAGAATAATTTATCAAAATACATGCATCATTAGGGTTCAAAATCACATATAAAAATAATACAGAGAGGTTTAGGTTATTTTATGGTAATAATTATTTATTTCCTTATTGGTCAATATAGACTAGTGTAGGTCAACATCAACTGATGATACTGACCCATCCTAGTGAAACCAATCCTGTGTAGATACATAATTAGTTTTGGAACCAAAAAAACCATAGGATTGGTTTATATTAATGTTCACTTCCATAATATATTTTCATTTATAAAATCAACTAGAAAATCCAAGTAAACATCTCTTTTTTACTTATTATGTTTAGTGTACACTATTTATCAAATCGTTGCAAATAGTTTTAGTATCTCATGTTCAAATGTATGTTTGAATGCCATATCTTAATATATAAATTATTATATAATTTTATATATTAATTAGATTAATTAATTCATATTAATCAAAATTAATTTAAAACATATTAGTGAACCCATGCACATTGATCGAACCATCCTTCCAAGGTTTCATATTTTTGTCCGAGGGTTTCAAAAATTAATTTTTAATTTTCATACACAAAAAATATTTTTCAAATTTTATGTCTTAAGGTTTCATGATATATATTTTTTATTTACATACAAAAATAATATTTTCACCTTCAACCCTATACCCGATTCATGATTCTACACACTAATATGATGATAACATATGAACATTATTAGTTAACACAAGTATTGAAGTTACTTTTTTCATATTATTCTACATGAATAGATTATATTATGTGGATCCATTATATAATAAAATGGGTCAAAATTATTAAATATAAATATACTATTAAGGATAAAATTATCAATGAATAATCCCAAGACTTTCTCCAATCTTATTGTTGCAATATCCAATTCGAGATGCCTATTATTATCACTATATAACAAATGGAATGCATAAATAATTTTATTCCTCATTCCTCAAGACCTCAAGGTTGTACTAGATAACATCCCTCTCCCATTATTCACCCATGTATTATTTTAGATTTTGTGGTCCATGTTTTCAACAATAAATGAGGTAGGATACCCATTACATGTGACAAAATAAAGTTACTCAACATGTTCCTATTCAAACCCTTCCAATTCTCATAAGGTAAGATAAACAACCCAAAGGGTATGACATCATCGATAAACTAAATAATTCCCATGCTAAGATTTATATCTTAGAGTTACTCAATATATCAATGGTCTACAAAAACATCTTATACATGGCATTGTAAAAAAAACTCTATGCAGTGATACACAACCTACAATCATTTTCCTCCATTATGAATATTTAAAATAAAAATAACAAATTTATCACTTTTGAAAAAGAATACTTACCTATGAAACACATGATAGAGCATCATCTGTCATTATTCATTCAAGTTTAAGTACAAAACAAATTGGTCAAATGTGTGTTGGTAAATAAGGGTTTTGGATTGAGCATTTGTAACACTGCCTTCTTAAATTTATTGGGGATCAACATGGATATCATTTTAAAATAAGATCAAAGCATAAAAGGATTAAATAAAAATATACATTATAAAATTATAACCATATCATTGATGTAAAACTAGGTCCTAAGATTGTTACTAATATTTTCCATGTTATTCATAATAATTTACATTATAACTTACTTTTGGGATAACCATGTATAAATGCTCTGGAAGAAGTACCATTCAAATTACCTAAATAAATAAAATATATGCATGAAGGATTTTATTATTAGAACCAATAGATGATTACCCTTTAAGATATTATAAAATGGCCTAATCTACTAAGGAAGACCAATCAAACTCATAGTTGGAAGATCATACTATTTTTTCTCCATCGCAACCCATTATAATAACTCAAACACATACACATGAGGTGGGTGAATCAAGTTAAAAAAAAATGACAAGTAACTAATTTATCAAATTTTTGAATTAAGAGAGTTTTAATCCTAATTAAATAGACTAATCTATAAAATTAGAATGCTATATATATGTAATAAATGACACTAATTTGTAAGTTACTAAATTTATAAATATGCTAAAAGGGAGAAATATTAAATAAATAAAACTTAGATGGAAACTAGATATGTAGTATTGTTATTGTAATTGTAACTATAAAACTAACTATGTGATGATGTTATAAATTAAGAAGAGGGATTCTCTTGGATATGGGATAAGTCCATTATAACTAGATAAGAACTTGCTTACGTAGGTGTCCTCAGGGCATGTTGACATCCTATAAGAGTTTTCTCTTTGTGACTAATATGAACAATCTGGATATGAGCTTAGGCTATTTGGAATGAGAAATAGGAACATTTTGTGATCATTAGTTACTTGGAAGAATGGGTCATCTACAATGAATTGAAGGAATGGTGGTGAAAATATTGTGGAATAAGGCATGAGCTAAGTGTGTATAAAGAGTGGTCATAAGTGCATTGTTTTAGTAATAAATGTTAATTTTATGTGTCTAAATTTTCATCCTTTTTATTATAGTAATGCATCAAAGTGAAATTACTAGATTAAAAGGAAAAGAATTATAGTTGAACTTACCTATGAAGAATAGTCTTGAATGTAGGGCACATGTTGAACTATGCTTCATGAAAACCTACAATGAAACATGTATAAACTAGTCCTTAAAATGAAAATATTAAATTAAATATAAAACACTTATAGATAAAATAATAAGGAATGAATACACCTGATCAGGTATGTCAACCATTGTGTTTTCTAGTGCAAAACTAGTTTTTGTAGAGGGTAGGACCCTTAGATATTTTTTTCTAGGTTGAAATACTTGGATTGGAATGTGTATACCCAAATAATCATTGATAAGAGAGTGTGATTAATAACTCGAGTTCTTGACTCCATCATTACATATCCAAAGTATTAAAGTAGATTGGAATACTTGTATGAATTTTAGTGGCTCATTTTGGTGAAAAGTTAGTACAAAACTAGTGCAAAAATGTGAATCAATTACTGTAGATGGAATATGATTTTATTTATGGGGAAAAACTAGTTAAAAAATTGATCCATTGTATACAACATAGAGAATGACATGAATTACCATTCTTTCTATGAAACTAGTACACACTAAGCAAGGAGATGGTCATGTATTGTGCACATGCCCATAATATGATATTTAGGTGTATATGGATTTCAAAATTGATTAATATCATGTGATTTTTTGAGAAAAATATGTGTTAAAATAAATGGAACACATGTCATCCATGATGCCCCCATTTTGAGTAAGATCTAAGACAAACTTGAGTATTCTCTTAAAACAATTATGTATACCTATCGTAAATTATTATGTAACTAACTATAATTCTTAGAAGTTCTAGAAATCATTATTTTTTACTTGTTGGAATAAAAATGAGTTGTTTTAGACATGTCCAACCTATGCCCTTATCCAAATAGAGTGGTATTATTTGAAACTATTTTTTAGGTAAAATATAGATATGTACTATAATTAAATGAGTAAAACCTACCTTTGCCTATCATTTTAGTGTGTTATTGTAACATAGTCTCTAAGACAAGCCACTATGTATGCCCCTTGTTTTAAGTTGAGTTTTAAAGCTTTCAAAATAACTTAACTCAAAAGAAGAAAGTTATATGAATGATTTTATATAAAATATTGAAATATAAAGTAGCAATGATAACATTGGAGATCATGGAATCATCATAAGTAATTGAGTAATACAATGACATAAGATTCATGTAGAACCAAACATACATAATGTCCTATCTAGATAGGTGTTAGAAATGAGAAACACAATGAGCAATGATCATATATTGAGTAATTGAAACTGAATATAAAAATTAGGGAGGATGCATGATGTCCATCATGGCATCTTAATATGTGGGAAGGTGAATGATATCCATCACGACATTAAATATCAAGTAAACATGCAAAAAAGTTTCATAACCATGATTCATACACAAATATCACAAATAAAAACACACTAAACACATAAAAAATCTAATGGGACACATACAAGGTACAAGTTCAAATGTCACCCAAATGCATAGAAGCACACAATAAGGCTTAGAGTCATAATCAAGGACATGTTCAAATGTCCACTATCCAAACAAGATGAATACACACAAAATATGAAGCAAAGAAGAAAACATGAAAAACATGCATGGATAAATAAATTTGTAACATTGGTATATTTATCAATTTAGGTATCTAGTAATCTATTAGTTTGAAAGTAAGTGAGCAATAAATCATGCAATGTGCTATACTAAAGTATGAAAACTAGGGATAGTCATATAATGATACATGTGAAAAAATATTCCCCAAATGAAATTTATGTGATATATAAAATCTATAGAGATATTGTGATTGGTTTGAATATGGAGTAGTGTGTTTCTGTCTAGGTCAGAGTGGTTTTGTCTATGACCTTTTTTTGGGTCTGAGATAATATCACCACCTACAACTACATATGGAAATGACAACTTGTATATTCTAAAACTCACTCAAGTACATTTGTGAAACATATTTGGTAGAAAACTAGATATAGAGAAGTATTGCATATATTAAAAACAAATCAATTAATGTAATTGAACTAAAAAATGCATGCATAGGTCTTGATTTTTAGATTTTTCTAATATATATATATATATATATACACACATATACATATATATATATAGATATATACACATATATCTATATACATATACATATACATATATATATATATATATATATATATATATATGTATATGTATATATATATATATATATATATATATATATATACATATACATATACATGTATATGTATATATATACATATACATACATACATACATATTTATGTATATATATACATGTATGTATATATATACATATACATGTATATATATATATATATATATATGTATGTATATATATACATATACACGTATATATATGTATTTATATATATACATATACACGTATATATATGTATTTATATATATACATATACATGTATATGTGTGTCTATATATATATATATATATATGTATGTATGTATGTATATTTTTTTTAATTTACACAAATGAAAAGTAAAAGGAACACACTATCCAATTACTCCCACAATATCATCACCATAAATAAGTCATGTGTCTAACATATGAAGGATGACCTCTTGTGAATAGAAAGAATTATGCCGCAATGAAGTAACTAGTCTCAATTCAAAATATGAAAACTAATCTAAATATAAAACATAAGTGCCATGGTCATGATAATGATTTTTAGTATACCATGTATGTTGTTTATTATTCTATCAAAAATTAGGAAACTAGGAAGAGTGTTATATCTTAATTAGATAGATTTGATTGAGCTAAATTAGGGTGTAAAATATAAGCATAGATTAAACATTCACTAATATTTTATTTAATATATTTGGAAAGATTCTAAAAAGTGGAAATGTAAGAAGGAAATAACTTAGTTGGAAAAGCAAAAGGGTTGTGATTGAGATTAGAAAATAGACTATGTGACTACGTATGATGTTAGGAATCAAGAACATGGTTTCAATCAAAACTGGGACATGGCCACTACAATTGGACAGGGGTATGACATGTTAGTTTCTGGTGAGGTTATCTTTCTGAATCTAATATGACAAGTTCACCTTCACCTATGTGTTTTGTTTGAAAATTTAGGAGTTTTTGATACTTTACAAAAACCATTATATGCCTTCCTCTTCACTTGTAACCCTAGCTCAATAGACCACAAATGATAAAAAAATAAAATGAAAAAAGGGTTTATAGATTTAAGTTATTCTAAACCTCAAGACCCCCTATGTTGAGAATTTATTACATACTAATACTACAAAGAGGGATCATACTCCATGTAGTTCTCCCATGCTATGATGTTATGTGTGAAATACTGATATAAAATGCTAAATGCTGGTGTAATATTGATGTGATTAAATGTTTCAATAATTAATTATAGCCTTGGTGGTGCATTTAAAATTAAATTAGGGATTCTTGGGTCATGTGTACTCTGAATTGACAAAAATAAATGTTGTTATCTCAATGTATAGTTATGTTTTATAGTATTTTTTTCATATGTTAGCCTCTTATGTGGAAAATGATTTGAAATATAGATTTATAGTTATCTTTTTGAATTACTTTGGATGGGGATTGATAAACTTGAATAATACCCATTGCATGAATTTAATTTTGAGCAATTAGTTGTTATTTAGTGAGAAGACACGACAAGTAGAATTAGACACTACTAGTGAATCAGATTGTCCAAATATGGTGGCCTTGTCTAGGGGGCAAGAAAAACTAAAATAAAAGTGTATTAGTCTAAAAGTGAGTTTAAGTTTCTTAGAATATTTGGTAGGGATATTATGATATCATTACTTTCTTATAGGAGTGGTTCATATGTAATATAAATGAAGGAATGGTGATCAAAAGACCATGAAATGAGGCATGAGCTAATTGTGGATAAGGGGTGGTAAAAATTGCATTATTTTAGCTTAAATTCTAATTTATGTGTCTATATTTATCATAATGAAGTCTAGGAATCTTCTAAACCCATTTTGGAGTGTAAAAACTCTATGTTGATGTTCTTTATGAAACATCTCAAGTGCTTTGGAGTACCAATCTAGTATGTGTTGGATTAAATAGTGGCTCTTTAGAATCTATGATAAATATATGGTTAACTATAATTTCAAGGAAAGGTCTCCTTGGATAATTGATTACTTACATTTGAATTTTTGAGTAAGTTGAACCTCTTTAAGTTGTTCAAATGCAATCTATTATGTATGAATAATAACCATTGGTTAGAGAGGGTATTCATAGGGAATAACAAGAACTATGATAACCTCATTAGAAAAAAATTGTTTCAAATAACTATGTAATGTATATGTAAATGTATGATTCTATTGAATCCAAGGACATCCCAATAACATATCAAAAACCCTTACACTAGGTACTAATATCACTATTGTGGCCACATGTACTAGGCCACCCTATAGTGGTAATGTGATCTCACTAATATATATCTAAATATGACCATTTAATCTATTTATTACTATTATTATTGGAATTATATTTGATCTATGTATCCACAATGAGAGAGAAGTTTGATAATGCACATATTCACACTTGAACCATTATCAACCAAGACACTTTATACATGTTGATGATCAATGTAATATTGAATGAACAAAGAGTGTAGATCAAAATCATCATCAAAAATCTCATTATTGGTGAAAGTTATATGTGTTCTAAGTGGCACTAAAACATGAAATGTACCAATAATTCCATTCACAGTATGTTGTGCTTATATATGAGGATGATAATAAGCTAGTGGATGATGTGCATTATATGTATAATGTACCTCTAAATTATCTATTCTTTTATGACTTGTATGCTTAGGGAAAGGATAACTGAATATATTCATTATTCTACTCTCACTTTTTTGTGTTTGTTTACTTTAATTATGTATGCTAACATCAATGATGTTCTCATCTATAAAATATGGATCTTATGGTGAAAAATGATGCATTTATTAGTAGTATGACCTTGTGCTATATGATATTTAAAAAAACCATTATGATAAAATACTTTTGGAAGAGGCATAGTCATATCAACCTCTATAATTGGAGGGAAGGAGTGACATGACATTATAATCTGATAATTTTTTAATACCTTTTAGGTAGATTTTGGTAAGCTAGTAAACTATCTCCTTGGAGGAGTTAATAATATAATACATGGAGTAGGTTGTGAAAGTGTATTGACTATAGACTATTTATCACTCTTATTATCATATGTTCTCACCTTATATTGTAGATTACTTAGACCGTTAACATGAAAATTAGAAACAAGATTTTTTTCATACTTAAGCTTGTTTATTGCCAACAACTTGACCTCTCTTTCTTTAAATGTATGTCATAAAGTCATGAATGATAAAAAAAATTTAAACATAATAGATTCATATAGATTTTGAATAAAAATATAAAATGTATTTTAATTACTTATCTACCATAGGATTCATCATCTTAGATAGCATGGTCTTATACCTTAAGACATTTTATTGGTAGTAGAGTAGGGTTATAAAATTACAGTGTATAATTGTAAGATAAGTCTGCATTTACACCATTTTGTACATGATATATATATTTTTATTTATATATGACTCACTTTTTACATCAAAGGAGTTTTAAATTTGAAGATTCTTCTTTTGAATTGTATCAAACCATTATAATTTGAAGCGACAAAGTCCTTGGAAAGATCTAAAAATATCACTAAATTATACTAAAATGGGTTCCACAATATTTAGATAAATATAGAGATTTTCAAATCCTTTTCTCTATATTTTATTATGTTTCTTGCATTGATACATTCTGAGTTATTGTAATCTAGGTGTTATAAAAACTCTTACTATTTTGTGTTGATCATATCTATGAGTCATTAATTATATTTTTTGATATGCTTGTGTTAATATAAATTTTATGTGTGAGTTCCCTTTTGTTTGTTTATTTATTAATATTTGCACAACTATCCCCTATTATCATTTTATGATGGGTTTTTTAGGAACATATGATAATAATTATGTGTTGATCATGGAATATGAAAACATATTATGATGGCTACCAGGATAGAGAGACTTGGAGAGATGGATCGATGAACAAACTAATAATTTCATATAGGAATAAGTAAAAATAATAGTAATTTATGTGTAATAAATTATTCATGAGCATATCTATGGCAAAATATATGAAAATTTTTGGTGTAAATTACCTAAACTACTATCTATAGGGTTATCAAGATTGGAATACTACTATTTTCAATCGACAAAGAAAATAATTCTAACTTGAAAAAAAGAGAGACTATAAAACCTATAAAAATTAAAAACTAACTATAATCATGTGATAGATCACTGGGTGAAAATTACTATTGACAAATACATCATTAAATTTGAATTACAAGGCTACATTGCATTTGAGGTTATGCAGGACTTATTAAAGAATTATGGGAAAGTTTTTGTAGTGACTACCTACTCTTGTCAAAATATTGTTTTTGGAAAATTCCATGGTACCTACCCTTACCAACATAGAGTAGTCACTTTGGGCATTAGGGGGACGTGTGTGAGGATAGAGTAAATGATGAGAAACTAAGAAGGGAAGCTTGAACTTGTACCCAAAAGATGGAGGATGCATAGAAGTAGATTGAAAAGTTAATTTTGAGGTTAGATCCATACATATGGAAATAAATAATATGGTATAAACATAATAATCCTAATATAGTTGTGAGTATATGTAGATTAGATAGTGTAGAGATGGAATCCAAAGTGAGTTAAATGAAGCATTAGTCAAGAAAACTCAAGAAATGCATAATAACATAAATAAATAAGCTAACTCATTCAATAGGGTTTATAAATTATAATTAAGAGTTATTTAAATAATTAATATACATCAAAACTTATCAAGAGCATCCCACCTCTAAATGCAGCTCAAAATGTGATTTTTCCCTTGATTTGGTGCTCAAGTCTTTAGTAATGATGAGTGGATTGCTCCTCCATCATCTCAAGTACACCAATGAAACTAGGCTCATGATATTTAATCAAATTTATGCTTATCATAAATCTATCCTATTGAAAATTAAGCATAATAACACTACATAAAGAAGGATTGTGGAGAGAATTATGCACAATAAGTTTACACAAATGAAGCTTAAAAAGATGAGTGAGATGGCTCCTATTTATATATATTTTAAATTGATCAAAATGAACCATGACCATCTATATTGAGATAAAGATGTGTTTCCATTAGTTAATTAAATTTTGGATACTTAAATTATAAATAACCTCATCAATATTTGGAAAGAAGGGGCATTAAAGAGGCATGGGAGGCCTTAAAACTAATATTTATTGCATTTATGGCTTATGGATGCCACCCCATAGATGATGTCACCTAATGATGTAGATATTGGAAATAAATTTACAATTAAGAAATATTCAATAAATTTCATGGATTTTCCATTTAATCCCTTTATTTGGATTAATTTTGCCTAAGTGAGATTAATCAAAATTTATGTAATTTTTGGGAAATTGGTTGCACATTATTAATCAAACTAGTCAAAATGTCATATTACTGGTTCATAATTTGATTAGAGTATAATAAGAATAAGGTTTCAATTTTGTATGGATAAATACCCCATTTAGGACATTGTCGACATGAAATAATATATGCAAATGGCATGTGCTTCTGAATTAGAAAAATTCAATGGTTCAGAGTGTCAAATTGCATTTTCATCATTTTAACTTGAAATGATTTGATAAAATTTAATAATCACATAAAATTCATTTCCCCATTTAGGGATATATTATCCTAAATTGGAATTTGTATATGAAAATCTCAAACTATTTAGTTCATTTAAGTGATTTTGGCCCAAAATATGCATTTTCACAAATTTTGAGTAAGATTGACAATTTCAACACAATGGTGTTAGGAATTGGATGTCTATATTTTGACCCTACTTGAGAAGGCATGGAGAGACACTTAGGTGAGAAATGAATTTTAAAACAAAAGATTTTTTAAGAATAATTTGTAAGTAAATGACCCATGATGCCCCCTTGAGAGGACATACAAGGATGGAAGAGAAGGATGGATTCTCGAAAAGAGAGAGAAAGAGTGAAATCAACCCATGGAGGAGATTAAATCTATATTAAGCTACTACTTTCATGCATTAATTATCAATGATCAAAAAATATAATTCAAATATAATAGGCTCCAAAGGTGAGGGGATGTGGGATGGATACAATCCAAAAATATAAGTGACACACTTTTAACACACTTAAAAGAAGGTGCAAGCTACGTGCTTAGGGAATGATCAATCCCAAGATAAGTTGCACACTTTTAAAATTTACAGAATGAGGGCAAAAGTTTGTAGATCTTTAAATTAGATTAAAAATGAGAGCATTGCTCCAAATAAAGGAAAATAATAATTTTCTCTAGTAGAGTGAATTTTATTGGTTGATAAAGCAATTTCGCCTTAGTAGGATTGATTTTGATCACTGATAATTGATTTTGCCCCAATAGTGTAGATTTGATTAAGTGATTGGTCTAAATATTATGACCCATTAGGGAAAATTAGTAATCATAGCTAAAGGATATAACCTAAGGCATAGATTAAATATAAGTAGGCACAAATGTAGATATAAGGGTCTAATGACTGAAACAACCATAAAAAACCATGCATATGAGGATGCACAAAGTGATGAATGAGATTATCAGAAGAATGAGGGTGGTTGAGCTGACCTAAGATACATCATGTATCTAAGTGCTTCCTACATAGTCCAAATGGATCTCAAGCCAATTTAGTTCACCCAAAAGTAGGATAAAATGGATTGATGAAAGAAGAATAGAAAAAACCAGACCACTATTTGATTAGACTCACAATTATGTCAAGAGATGCATGTATTGCATAGAGTCTTGTACATAAGCCATTGGTGTTTAATTTCATTTATGCCTTGGGAGCTCATCTTCAAATTTATATTGATTTTGAGACCTGGATCCAAAGCACTTGGTGCTTACTATAGCAAAATGAAATTATGCATCATAAGTATGAATAACCTATAATGACATTACATTTTAATTATGATGATCTGATTCAAATGTGAATATTTATAACTAAGGATAATGATTATAAATACTAAGACCAAAGTTACAATTTTTTAAATTTAAACAAAAATAAAACATAAATTTCACCTAACTTAAAATCAAGATATGAACAATCAATACTTAAGTAGGAATAAGAATGTATGAAAGCAAAGAAATAACAACTTAATAAACACCACAGACACAAGATATGAATAATCAAGATCCATGTATACTATCAAGATGTACTTGGAAAAATAAAATAAATAATAAGACCAAATATTAAAACAAAAAATAAAGAAGAAACAAGGAGGAACAACAAAGGAATAGAAAGGAACAAAACCACAAAACAAAATAAATAAAGAGACAAAAAAGCATAACAAACACCAATAAAAATAAAAAAACACACACACAGACAAACAAGAGTTAGTCACCATGTTAGTGTGAGTAGAAAACAATTGTTCACACATGTGATATAGAGGTGATACTTTCTACAACAATAGAATAAGAATAAAATACACAAAGTTGCCTCCAAGGGATAGGGAAACAACATAGAAAAAATTGGGGGAAAAAGAAGAAAAGAAATGGGGTGGCCAAACTCACTCCAGATGTATAAGATAAGTGGATACATCATACATAGTTTTATGGACATGATATCTAACATAAAATTTAGGACAAATTTAGTTCTCTTGGGAAAATGGATAGAATAAAAGTGATGATAAGAAAACATGAGTGATGTTGTAGAGGAAATAAGGAAAATGGGATCACAAAATGGAAAGAGCATTTAAATGAGTGATTAAAAAATGGAAACAACATGGAAATCAAAATAAATAAAAGTGTGTGAAAATGTTTTTATTTGTTTTTTTCATAATTTTATAATGTTTTTGTGTTTTTCGAATAAGCAACAGAAATAAACTATTCACAAAAGGTCTAGGGACTGCCTAGCTAAGGAGATGCATGTCCATAGGTAAGAGTTCAAACAATAGCTAAAATAGCTATAACAGGGATCATTGACATAAATAATGGCACAAAGAACCACATAATCAAGGATATCCATGTCCAAGAGTAGAATTTCCAATAACAACTAAAGCTAATTGCAATGGCCCATGCTCACAAATCAGTGAGATCAAGATCCTACTAACGCAATAATGCCTACCAAGAAATAATAGAATAGTATGTAACACTATATATATAAAGACCCATTCAGTAGGAAAAAACCATGTACTAATGTATCCATGTTCACTTGTCTTGTAATAAAAAGCTGCAAAGTACTGTTCAAACTAAATTGCTTTGTATAATTGGCATTGAATGTGTTCATAATGCCTATGAGTCATAATCAGGATCATAATTGGTATGTAATAAAAGATGTCTAGGTTACAATGGCCTAAGGTATGAAAATAATATGGTTCTAAACATAATAGTCCAAAATGAATAGGGTCCAAATGGGGACGGTCCAAGGTGGGATAAAAAAGAGTCAAGCTAGGATATAAATTATCCAGAGTGACAATGGTCCAAAGTTTCAACTATCCAAAGTTATAAAAGAATGTGGTTCTTATAAGAATGGTCCAATTTAGGTCTAGAAAAAATGAATATGGTTCAATATTGGATGGTCTAGAAAACAATAGTAGGATAAAATAACTTCAACACAAGTTGCCCCCATATAAGGGGTCTTGTAGATAATGGTTCAAAAGCTATCAAGCATAAAACCATTTGAGATGTACATTGTTCATGGGGTCTATAAGTTATTCACCATCTAGAGTAGCTAGTTGGTATGCCCTTGATCCATAATTTATTATGATAACATAGGGTCCTATCCAATTGGGTTAAAACTTACCCTTCTTCTTGCATTTAACATTTGTGTTCTTATGACTCTCTTTCAAAACCAAATCACTAATTTTAAACTCCTAAGGGAGAATGTGCTTGTTATAGATTCTATGTAATATGTTCTAATAGGCTTGTAAGTTATCTAGGGCAGCCAAATGCTTACCATCAAGGAGTTCTAGTTGTTTCAACATGGAGATTCTATAATCTTCATCATCTTCAATATTCTCCAAAGGTACGCATAATGAAGGTAGGTTAATCTCAATCAGGATAATGTCTTCTATGATATTAAAAAGGGAGTATGGAGTGGATCCTATGGGGGTTTGATGACTAGTGTGATAATCCCAAATGGAAGTAAAAATTTTCAAATGCCAATTATGGCAAGTGTCATTGACAATCTTCTTAAGTATGGCCATAATGGTTCTATTTGATGCGTTGACTTATCCATTGCCTTATGGGTTATATAGTGTGGATTTATTGTGCTTGATTTGAATGTTACACAAAGATATTTAACCTCTCAATTTATAAATGATCCACCATTATCAAATATAATGCATGTTGGGATTTCATATCGATAAATGATGTGGTAATGTCTAAACTTGGCATTCTACCTACCAGTGATGTGAGAGGAATGGACTCAGTCCAATTAGTAAAATACTTAGTAGTAGTGAGAATATGTTTATGGCCATCATAATATGTTGATTTTATTTTCTTGATAAGATTGAGGCCCCAAGTAGAAAATATCCATGGTGTAGTGATCAGTTGTAGTGGTAAGGAAGGTGTGTGCATCAAATTTCCATGTTGTTGACAAAGAACACACATCCTGACATAATTAAAAGTATTTGTATCCATTTTGGGTCAATAGTAACATATTTTTAGGAGTTTTTTAGCCAAGGCTACATCATTGGTATGGGCCCCACACCTTCCTTCATGAACCTCCTCAAGTGCTAACTTGGATTCTCTTGGAGATAAATAATGAAGTAGCATTCCATCATAGCCTTTACAATAAAGCATGTTTTCAAGGAGGGTATAATGGGATATGTGATGAAGGAAAAGTTTATAATGATTATTTAAAAGTGCAGGTGGAAAAATGTGGTCATGGAAATAATTATAAAAGTCTTGAAACTAAGGCAGTTCATATGGGAGATTGGGACTAGCAATGGTGCATACCCTTTGTGATTCTAGAAAGACATGCGTAAGCTATAGAAGATTTTAAATGAGAAACTAATACTCTTTATCACTACTATCAATTTGTATCATGGACCCAATTTTTTCTATTACATTGGTAGATCTATTATTGGCCCTTGGTACTTGTTCAAATTATAGAGATTTTAAATGAGCCTTGAGATTATCCATAATATTCTTGTAGGGTACAACCTTGTCATCTCTAGTTTGATATTAATCAATGGTTTGATTGATAATTAATTAATAATCCCCATATATCATTAAATTATGGATATCCCACTATATTATAAGATGAAGTCATGTAATGAGTGCTTCATACTTAACCATATTATTGGTAGAATGAAAATTGATATAGAACACTTTGAGAATCAGATCCCCTTGTAGTGTAATAAAAAAATAATGGCTCTAAATACTCAATAAGTGAAGGAACCATTAAAGTATAATTTCTATTACTCGTATTCATGTTATAATTTTTCTATTATCATAATAGAATCATTTGGGAAGTCAAATATGAGTGGTTGAATGTCTAGGGCCTCTTCAAGTTGATCAACAATAACCTAACCCTTGATAGCTTTCTAATTATGATACTCAACATCAAACTTTATTAACATCATGACCCTTTGGGCCATGTATCTTATGAGAGATGCTTTGGATAATAAAAATTTGAGGGGATCCACTTTAGTAATAATAATTGTCTTGTTTTAGATTAAGGTAAAAGCAGGTTTTGAAGGGGCCTCGAAACCCTATACAGATCCAGAAAGATAAAACAATACAAACCGCCAGAAAGGCAAACCCACTGAAAACCAGTGACAAGACCAGGTTTTACAGGGACCTGAAACCAACAAAATAAACTAGAAAAAGCTCTCCAGGTTTTACAAGGACCTGAAACCCAAACAAAACCAGGTAAAACAACCTGAAAACCAGGTTTTACAAGGACCTGAAACCTCTTAAATGGAAACACTAAAGCCCAACTCCACAAAGAACAGAGTAGACTCCCAGGTTCAAACCAGCAACCCCTAGAACACCATGTCTAAGGATTGCTCACAAATGGTAGCCAATAAAATATTCCTTTGCATGGCTCGCCTTCCTCCCTAAGCGCCAGCGCACTGCCCAAAACTGACAGCACCACCATATAATTGTCTTGTTATTTAACATATAGTGTCATAACATTTGGGAAGTGAACACCATAGCTAAAAACACTTTTTCAATAGGCATATAATTATGTTCATAAGCCACCAGCATCTATCTTAAATAATAAATTACATGTTTTTTACCTTAATCATCATGTTGGGCCAAAAATTCCCCTAGTGCATGCTTAATTGCTGATATATAAAGAAGCAATGGTTTTCTAAGTGTTGACGGTCTCAAAATTAGTAGGTTGGCCAAATATGTGATTATATTCACAAATGATAATTTACACTCATGATCCCATTGAAATGTTACCCCTTTATTCAAGATATGTGTAAATGGGTGACACTTATCTACTAGTTGAGAAATGAACCTACAAATAGACTAGATCTTTCCTTATAGGCTATGGAGCTATTTAAGATTTGAAGGTGGAGGCATTTAAATAATGGCCTTGACCTTAGTAGGGTTGACTTTTATCCCTCTTTATGATATAATAAACCCTATCAATTTATTTGAAGTGATGCCAAAGACATACTGCTTGAGATTTAGATGGACCTTATACTCATGAAGTCCCTCAAAGATTCTCTATAGAACTTCAACATTTCTAGTATGTCATCAAAATAGTCTTCAATAATATCATGCATCATGTCATGGAAAATTATTGTCATAACACATTGATAAGTGGCTCCAACATTCTTCAAGCTAAATAACATGACTTGATAACATAATATTCCCTATGACATGGTGAACATAGTCTTGTGATGGTCTTATTGGGATACATTTATTTAATTGTATACATAAAATCCATCCATGAAGGATAAAATATTATACCTAGTAGTGGAATCGATAACCATGTCAATGTTGGGTAGAGGAAAATCATATTTGGGGTATGCTTTATTGATATCTCTAAAATTAGTACAAATATGTATACCCTGTGGCTTTGTATTGACTAGAATGATGTTTAATATCCATTTAGAATAGTTTAGTGGTATAATGAAGCTTGGTATTAATAACTTCTCCAATTGTGCTTTTACCAAAAGAGCAATGCATGGATGCATCTTTCTCAATTTATATTTGACTAGTTTTAGCATCTAGATGGATAACAAGTAGATGCACAACCAAGTTGGGGTCTAATCTTGGCATGTCAGAATATGCCCATACAAAAATATCAATAAAATGCTTCAAAATAGATATAATGTGATATCACTCCTTTGTAGTGGGATAAGATCCAAGATAAACAATTTTGGGATCATCAGATGTTCCTAGGTTCACTTCAAAAATATTTTCTATAAGGAGTGTAAAACCATCTTATATAATAGTAGGCAATGTTTGATCATGATCTTCTTCTACTATAATTTCTTGTTGTTCCTCCCAAATATTTAGATAATGTGATGGATCCAAATCTACTAGTTTGGGTAATGGCCAATTAAAAAATATCTCAAGAAAGACAAGAATAAGATCCTCAAAGACTTGTTTTTCTAATGTGATGATGGTACTAGCTATAGAGCTAGGGTTTGATGGAACTTGCATGTCCTTTGGGGATGAGAAAACTTTCCCATCCAAGAGTGCTTAAAATAGGTTTTCACTCAAGTGCTTGTCTTCCTTGACCAAAAAGTACCTCAAAGAGGTTTTTACCCAAAGATCTTGATGTTTTATCTTTTTCATGACCAAAAAAGTTTACCCAATCTCCAAAGCAGGTAGAATGATCTACATAAAATCAAATCCTTTTTTATTATCATCAATATGCAATCCATCTCTAAGGCCCATATACTCTAACATAAATTCTTCATTTTGAAATTCATCAAGGCGTATGACAAAATTTTGTTGGTCCCAATCAATTAGTTTGAGATGGCAAAGGCAAATGGAATAATAGGGTGTTATGTTCCTAATGGAATTTGAATCAAATAATTCCATGTCAACAAGTTCATTTAAAAGGTAGTAATGGGATGATACATCATTACTAGGAGTTTTGTCACTAGTTGATTCAAATGAATCACTATAAAAAGTTATGAGGTCACCCCAAAGTGGTATAAATCTAAGTCCTTAATTTAAATTAGGTTTGCCAGCCTATAAAGTTTACAAGATTACTTATGCTCATAGGCCAAGGATTTTTCCTATATAGTCAAAATTATCCATGATCTGATCAGGGATAAGATATTTTGGATTCTAAAAATAATTAGCAATGTTTTTAGAATATAATTAGTCTCCTTAATGAAATATTCTTGATCCCAATTTGGTGAAGTAGTAGTTACAAATACCATTGGTGGTTTCTATGTTTATTTCTTCTTTTTCCAAATCATATTCGGTCTGCAAGGGCTTTTGGAAGGTTTGGGTTTGTTAAATGATTTGGTAGACTTGGGAAACTTAGTAATATAAAATACATCCTTAAGATGGTAGGTGAAAATGCCCACGTCTTCTATAACAACCTATTTTTTAAGAGTTATGGGAAATGGATCAACCAAAGTGGAATCAAGGTCACTAGGGTTGATATAATTGGATTTTAGTGGATGTGAAACTATTTCCTTAATCTTATTTGTAATGAATTAAAAACTAGGATAAAAGTTATAATTATAAAATTTAGCCTCTAGGTGTTTGTAATACTGATAGCTGTAAATCAGAAGGAATGATGACATCAATTAAATCATGGGGAAACTTAAGGGACTGATGCAAAGTGGATAGAATGGCATGTACTTCATGGATCCAAGGATGACCAAGAAGTATGTCATAAGGCAACTCAATATCCATAATATGTAGCAAAGTGTGATGGGACACAGAGCTACTAATGCTTGGCAAATAAATGTTACCAAAATATTACCTTTCAACATTATCATAAGCCTTTATGGTGAATGTCTCTAGCTAAATGTCCTTCATAGTGTAATCTAATCTCTGTACTAGTTTGAGGGACACTATATTCAACTTTGAACCATTATCTATAAGAACCCACTTGATTTTATGGTTTTCAATGATGACCTTAATATATAAGGGGTTGTTATGGATTAGACCAAGAGTGGGCATGTCTTTTTGATCAAAGGTAACCTATTGAAATGAAGATAAATGCCCCACAAGTGTTTGGAACTATTCAAGTTTAATGTCTTGGGGAATAGTAGATTATTGAAGAAGGTCATTCAAAATAGATCTATGGACTTTAGACATATGAAAAAGATATAAAATATAAATTTGTGTATGGGTTTTACTTAATTAGTTTTATAGACTATAAGGCTTTTCAATAGTAGGAAGAGATGGTTTAACCTTGGCTGACATAGTGTTCAACTTTAGATCCATAGGCACAATGTTCACATTAGGTCTAATGGTAGAAGAGGGTAAAGGGCCTTAAAGGGTAACTCATGAGCATCTACTTATGATTGTGTAATATATAGGTGGTAAGTATCCATTATAATCAAAAAACAAAGGCAAAGGGCACCGGAGGGTGATTCATAGGCGTTTAATTGCATTTGAGCAATTTCAAGTTGGCAAGGAACCATTATAATTAGAAGAGGGATGAGGCCCAGAAATGGTAACCTATGCAAATTGAGGCATAATATAATTGATTTAACTTGATGTGGAATTACTTAAGGGAGAAGGTGTTGAACTTATAATAATGGATCTAGTACTTCAGTAATCATGAGATGACTCATGAGTTTTAACAATGATAGTGGAAATGTGGTTTGTATAAATGCACCCCACAATATTATTCTAGTCATAAAGCATGTTGTTATAACCTATCTTATTAGCTTGGGTATTATGATATTGATTATGATCATGTGGATTATGATTCTAATACTAATTCTAATTTTACCATTGATTCTATCGTTAGTTTAGATTATTCCTTGGTAGTTTTTGATTATGTCAAGGAAATGGATCTTAGTGTTATGTAGAGCAAGTTTAATTTCAACTTCAATTTTAATAAAATATTTAATGAGATGTCATGATTAAACAAAAAAATAATCACCATGACCAAAAATATGGTGGAAGTTTCAAAAAAAAAATTCTTGATACCAATCAAGTTTAGGTTGATCTTTAAGAAATGGCCTTGGTATAGGCCATACAATCAAATTAGCTATTATGAGATTCTAGAAAACTATCTCAATAGGCTCTCCTAGTTTAATGAAGACTCTGTATCTATTGTTTAATTATCTTCATGTAGGGATTCTTTATAAATTTTTTGGTAGATTAGGTGGATCAAATTGCATGTTTATAGTTGTGGAACCTGCACTATTTGTATATGTATTGATTTAGTTACTCCATTTCTGACCATGTCCTTATTCCTGTTGAACCCCTTGGGATTCTTTGTCATAAAATTTTGACTAGGATATTGGATCTAATTTTATGTTTGACCTTGTGAATGAATATTGACAAGGCCTTTGGTGATAAGTGCTTTCTCAATATGCACACCCTTGTCTATAATTTTTTCAAATGTGTTTGCATAAGAAATCTACAAATTATGCACCACCTCAAGGTATAGGTTCTATGAAAAAATGTTAACCAACTATTTTTATAAAAAATTGTGTTGAAAGCATATATCTAATGCTTTCCACCACTGTAGATATATTGTGAAGCTTTCTCCATCTCATTATTTGGCTTTGCACAAGTTGACCATAGTTAATTCATGTTTAATATTATAAGAGAATTGGTTGATGATTTTTTAAGATATATCATTCCAATCCACTGTTGATCTCTTGAGTAACTTAATAAGCCAATCTAAATCTTGTCACACTAAACTTCATGGAAACAATCAAAGTAAATAAATGCTACTATAAGCTACCTCTTGGCATAATGTAAAAATGCTTGAATGTGTTTGTGAGGGTCACCATTACCTTTATATTTGTCAAATTTGGATGCCTAAAAATGAGGTAGAAAGGGGAATTAGAGAATAATAAAATCAAATAGATATGGACATATTTTGTCAAATTTGTATTTCTTAATTCAGTTTCTTATCTCAAATCATGACATAATTTATTTCATCAAATTCCACTCTTACATGTTGGGTGCATTGGTAGGTGGAGTATAATTCTATTGGGGTGGTATGTGCACTTGTTGCATGGATTTTTTAGGCATATACACATTATGATTGACAACTTTATTTTAGTTCACTCTTTGAGTCGAGTAATGAGCCATTGATTCTTGGGTTGATAAACATTCCCTAAAGTTAACCACCTTGAATTGTAGGTGTCTTGTTGATTTTGGGGAGTCCATGGTCTATACACAAAACTACATGTTGGTTGAGAAAAAATTTTCAAATTATTTTGAAAAATCTCTTCAATACATACTGAGTGTTTCATCCCTTGAGTCTATGAAGGAACAAGAGGTTCTTGATGATTAAAAAATGTTTGTTTTGTGTATATAAAAGCATGTTGTGTAACCTCTTGAGACTTAGGTTGTTAAATTGAGACATCATGATCCATATTAGGTGTGTTCTCAATTAAAGTGTGATATGTAGGTTATATCACATTCCCTTGCTCTTTGGAATCATCATTGTGTATATAAGTGACAATTAAAGAGTCAATAAAGTCTATGATAAGTTGGTCTACATATCATTGAATTATCTTCTTGATCTTGGTGACAAGATATAGATAATTAAGTGTTGAGTTTGTAAGCACTTCATTTCATTTGTTAGAAAAATCAATGTTTTATTTTTCAATATGAGTGAGGGATTGTTCTCTCTATTGTTCTTCTACCCTAATCGAGGTATGTAATTTTTTAATAGGAAAGTCTAATGGTAATCTAGTGACTAATTTAATCAACCTTAGGAGTGTTTCATCTTTGTCTTCTATGGGTTGGTGTTCAAAATAGTCTTCATTAGATCTTACAGTTGTGGGAATGTCCTAAAATACCACAAAATTGTCTTGTCCATCATAAAAGTGATCTTCCTCATATTTAGGGCTATAAGATGCCCCACTATGAGTTTACTTTTGTGTCATGTTTAAAACAGTTCTCTATGTTTACTAAGATTTTGGAAAATGTTTTGAAAATGTTAACAAGGTGTGTTTTGATTTTATCCAAATAAGTGACAAGGTAAAAAGACACTATAATAAATAGAAGTGGTGTAGTACCACATAATTATAAGAGATGGGCATGGATTTACTCAACTTAGTGGGTTAAATTCATCAAATTAGAATAGGGTATGATAACTTTGAAACCTAAAGTGTAAACTAGTACACCAAATGAAGGTTAAAGATACATTAATACCATAAAATCTAGGGATAACTTTGATGAGTTACTACTAGAAAATTAGAAAAGAGTCTTTCTGATGAAGAAAGTAACAATGAAAACTAAGAAACTCTAGATGCAAAATCACACAAGAATTCCTAAGTATAAAACTAAAACCAAATGGGTAGCACAATGCCACCACATGGTGATAGGAAGTCTAAATTTGATTATATAACTTAGAACATAAGAAACACACAAGATAACCTAAGTTCACAATGATAAAATGACAACGAGTCTATATAATGATCTTTAACCCAAATGGGAAATCATACCCAAGTTAACTCAAACCAAGTACAAATGGAAAACCAATTAGCATGTTGGCCTAAAACTTAGAAAGGTGAGATTCTAAATTTAAATTAAAAATTAAGGACTTGAAGATTTTTGGAAAATGGTTTAAACTCAAATGGACAACATAACAATGTTGTTTAGATAAGACAAACACAATGTTTCAAATGAGGATTTGAACAAGGAAAAAAGATGATTTTAATTTGGTCAGCATAACACCTCCTTGTTCAAATAAAATGGTGGACAAAAATGTGTTTGGTTGACATGTTTTAGTTTGCAAACAAGTTTTAGACTCAAATAAATATCAAGGAAGTAAAATAAGAGACTAAATACAACTAAATATAATGCCCAAAGCCATAAATTGAAAGGCTTACTTCATATTGCTGAATTCCATATATATACATGATTTTGGGAGGATTTAAGTGTTAACCCAAAAATAAAAGTACATAGAGTAGTAGGGTTTTTACACCCCCGTTCTCTAAACCAAGTGCAAATGGTAAACCAATTAACATGTTGGCCTAGAACTTAGAAAGGTGAGATTTTGAATTTGAATTAAAAATGGACTTAAATATTTTTGAAAAATGGTTTAAACTCAAATGGAAATCATAACAATGCTATTTAGATAAGATAAATATAATGTTTAAAATCAAGATTTGAACAAGGCAAAAGATTATTTTAATTTGGTCAGCATAATGTCTCCTTGTTTAATTAAAATTATGGACAACAGATGTGTTTGGTTAATGTGTTTTAGTTTAAAAACAAGTTTTAGAATCCAATAAAGACCAAACAAGTAAAGGAAGAGACCAAATATAATATCCAAATCCCTAAATTGATAAGGTTACTTTGTATTGCTAAATTCCATCTATATACATGCTCTTGGGAAGATTTTAAGTGTTAATCCAAAAATAAAAGTGCATGAAGTAGTAGGGTTTTTACACCCCCTTCTCCCAAGAGACTGTATGGTGACATGAAACTTCAGGCTATTCACCCTACATCAATAATATGTATGCGACAAGTGGGGTTTTTCTAAAACTAAATTTTTGATTGTCTAAATGGTCCCAAGTGTGGTTAACACTAGAGATGCCTCACATTAATTGAGTTCATATTGACTAAATTACATTGCAAGGGTATATTCCTTTACATAGTGATTCCATATGTGTACTTCTTAATGGAATCCCCTAGTTAGCCAAACCTAACTCAAGTTTTCATTATGATTGAAGAGGTTAGCTGCTCAACCCCCTAACAATCATAATATATGTGCCATGATTTATATACCCCACCATGGAATAAGGTTGAAATTATTGGATAATTACTAATGATGTCATGGTGATGTCATGGAGGTGTCCTAGTGAGTAGATGAAGTGCATTGATAACCCAAGTAATAATGACAAAGTGTGTAATGTGCTTGTTCTAGTGTGCTTTATGTTGGCTTGATTGATTTTTAGTTTTGGCATGATAAAAGATGTTCAAGGATGAGTCTGGTTGTTAAAGCATGTGAAAGAGGTCCCTAAGATGTTATCTATGTTTTTAGATCTTGTGTGTATAAGTATTATTCATTTGCTTATCCATAGTTTTCATCTAGACATATTGGGTCCAGTGGTAGAAAATTTGAGTAGGCAGTTTGATGATGTCACCATTTCCACATGTGAATGAGTCAAGGGGAGTTGGTCATATGGTTGTGATCACAGTAGTCCCTATTTGTTATGCACTAGATCTCAAGTCATGCATCAAATCATTTTCAAAGATATGAGGGTGAAAAATTGGCTTTTAAGACAAAATTCTCTATTTTCCCATACTTAGCCAAATTTACAATATGGCCAAAAAGAGTCGAGTAAGCATTTTGATAGTGGAAGATCTCACACATATGGACATTTCAAAAGAAGGTGATCCTATGGGGTCGTTCATTTTTAGACCTAATTTATTTATGTTAATTTTTAGATCATGCGATGTAACAATCAAGAGATATGCATGTGCAAAGTTGGGCTCCTAGGCATTTTGACTATGTTTTCCCATACTTAGCCAATTTTGCAATGAGGTAGAAAGAGTTGAGTGAGCATTTTTATGGTTTTATATCTAGCATGTTTGAAGGTGTCAATAAAATTTGATCATATGGGTTTGTTCAATTTTGAGCATAATTTATTTTCACTAAATTCTATATCATGCGCTCAATCATGAAAAAAGTTATGCTTGAGCAAAGTTGGCCTCTCAAGCAAGTTTTGACATGGTTGGCTCTATGAAAGAATATTTTGAAAAGGTAGTTTAATGGAATTATATATTGCATATATGAGGGTTTCAAGAGCATTATGTCACATGATTGGATTCTCCTATGTGAGGAGATCATCTAGTCCAAATTTGAGATCATGTGAGTAAGCATAGAAGAAGTTATTGAGGTATGAAAATGGCTACTCGGGCATATTGAAAGGGTCCCCATACTTAGTCATTTCTGCAAGAGTTAAAGCTTGAAAAATATCAATCATGTAAGTTAATCCAAGAAGTCATGAAGTATTTAGATGACGATAGGAGAATGATGTTTAACTACTAATCAAAGCTACAAGATAAGGATATAATGATGAACAAGCATTCATATAGATGATCAAATGGTGAACATTGATCATTATAGACCTAGATGATATGCAGAGATCAATGGAGTGCATGGAGTCAACATTTCAAGGATGAAAGAGATGTGGTCAAAGTGATAGAGGTTTAAAAATTGATCATTGGTGCCTATGTGTTAAAGATCAAAAGAGATCGATGATGCATGTTCGATCTAAGCAGTGAGTTCATGAGATTCAAGATTAGTGTTTGAAATTTAAATGTGACCATTTGCATTTGAATATTTGAATTTGTGAAAGGACCAATGTATAGTTTTTAGACCATATATTTTGATAGAATACAAATTTTTTATTGTAATAAAAATCAAAGTGGTAGAGGACTCTGACTGCATCTAGTTATATGGATCATAAGATCTGAAATTATGTATAGACAAAGTTATTAAGCTCCAAAGTTGATAGTGTTTTTGTATATGTTATACAAGTAACCTAAGAAGGATATTCAAGATTATGTAGATGTTGTTTCAATGTTTATGATGAATTGGATATTGGGGAGTATTTTAATCTCCATGAGGATGCTCTACGTGCAATTTTGAAGGTTTGAAAAATTGTATGAAATATGAACAAAGTTTTTGAAGTTGATTATGTTTTCATTTTTAATGATTATGTGAATAAAGAAGTTTTTAAGCTAATTAGGATTTAGTAGAAGAGTGCCTTATAAACTATGATCATTTGAGGATGTCCTAAGGGACATAAGGAATGGACCTATGTATTTGTAAATGGTCATGTTTTTTTTATGCTTGGAGAAGTGTCAAAGAGCTAAGTGGGTCTCCATAGGACCTAAAAGTGACATAGGCCTATTTAAAAAGGGGACTGTGCTTAAGTGTGACCCATATGATATGCCTTAAGGGTAAAGTCATTTAGCATGGATGATAAGGATTATTATGAACATGATAGTTCATGATTTATCTATGTATAGTAGAACCAAATGTGTTGAGTTATATATTTTTTGTAAGTGAGAGACTTGTATGTGTGAGTTTTGGAGAGTGAAGGAAAGAAAAGGAGAGTGAGAATTCCCAACTATTAGGTTGATGATTAGAGGAGATTATAGACTTTTTATATGATCTATAGATCATGTTTTTGATGAAAATATAGTGTTCTTTTAGTTTGAAGTTGTGTGAAGAGATCTAAGTATGCATATGATGATTGTTTGATTAAAGAAAATGAGAGGATTGTTTGAGAAAGAGAGAGAGAGAGAGAGTTTGTGTAGGGGTCAGATAATCAATAGGTCCATCATCAAGTGTTGAAGACATTAGTTATAAGGTAAAAGTTTTCTATCCAAGGAGGGTCTAAATGGCTTGATCACAAGGATTTGATCAAGGTTGTAGGTCAGAAGGACTTGACTAAAGGTTCCTGATCAAAAGGACTTGATCAGTCTCTTATTTGTGATAATATTATAGGACAATAGTCTATGTGTTTTTATCCTTGAGATCGGGTTTTATTCCCCAAGAGAATTTCCCATGTAAGATATTGTGTTGTGTATGTGATCTTGCATTATGTTTATTATTATTTTCTATGAATTATTTGTATGATTCATGAATGCTTGTGTTGAATGCTTAAGTATTTTTAAGGGTTTGGAAATTGAATTGGATTATTTTCCATCACTGATTCAACCCCCCCTCTTAGTAGATTGTACCTATAACAATTGGTATTAGAGTGAGGTCTATTGGTAAAATCTTGATAGCTTGAAGGTGATCTAAGGTACAATGGTGATTCATAATATGCAAGGTGGTTTCTATACTAAGCAAGCACTAATGTTCAATGGATACAATTATGATTTTTTGGAATTCTAGGATGAAGACATACATTATGTACCTAGGGTTTGATGTATGGAAATAAGTTTTGGATGGTTTTGTTACTCCTATTGTTCCTCCATCTAGTGTTATAGACAAGAAGCTATTTGAGAACAACTATAAGGCAATGAATTCCATCACTTGTGGTCTTACAAAAATTGAGTTCACCAAATTAATTCATTGCACATCTACCAAGGAAATATGGGATAAATTGAAGACTATTGTTAAAGGAGATTCAAATGTTAAGTTAGCAAAGTTGTAGAATCATAGAAGGAAAATTTAAAGTCTTAATATGAATGAAGAAGATATTGTGGCATCCTTTCTATAGAAGGTTGATGAGATTGTGAACATCATCAAAGGTCTTGGACAAAACCTTGAGGAGGATACTATTGTTCAAAAGGTATTAAGGTCTCTATCCCCCAAGTTTGATCTAAAGGTTTCTAATATATAAGAGAGTCATGACCTTACTCATTTGAAGATGGATCAATTCCATGGCACCCTTACTGATTATTAGATGAGGAAGAATGATGATATACCACGAGAGAAGGAAGCAACTTCTAAGATTAAAATGTAGACAAAGAATAAGTTCCAAGGTAATAAACTCAATGAGGATGACATTCCTAATATAGATTAGGATGAACTAATTGCTTCGATTTCAAGGAAATTGAGAATAGGTTCAGGCAAGTATAAAGGTAAGCTACCCCTCAAATTCTTCAATTTTGGTGAGATAAGACATTTTTCTAACAAGTGCCCTCATAAGTATAAAAAGGATGATGATGAAGAGCATGATCAAGGATATGGTGATGGTAAGAGATCTTTCAAGTCTAATAGAAGCAAAAAGGGATTCATAAGGTTTGATAATAAGAAAAAGTACTTAAAGGATAAGAAGATTATTTACACTAAAGAAGATTATAGCTCATCAGATGAGAGTGAAGATGGTGACTCAGAATATGATCATGAAAATGATAGTTCTACTAAAGATGAAGCTTTGTTCATGGCTGAGGAAGGAAGTTGTTCATAGCAAAAAGGGTCTACTTGGAGTGATTTATATGATGATGAAGATAAGGTGGACTATGAGACTATTTTGATAGTACTCATGAAGAACCAAAGATTAAGAAGAAGACCAATAAGAATATGAAATAAAAACTCAAGGAATTTGAGGAGCAATTTAGTGTGTTTGAGGCAAGAATGGATGATTATGCTAAGGAATATGAAGATATGGACTAACATCGTAGTTGTTAATTATAAACTCTATCTACAAGCTTAAAAGCTAAAGAAGATGAATGTGCAAGGTATATAATTGGAAATAATTCATTGAAATCTGAGTTAGAGAAGATATCTAGTAAATTAATATCATTTGTAAAATTTTAAAAGAGCTCAAGTGATCTAGACATCATTCTGAATGATCAAGACCATGCAAGTGATAAGACTGGTCTTGAATACAAAGAAGAACTAGAGACTTCAACTCAATACAAGATGAAGACTAATATGAACAAGGATAATCAACCTTTGAAGACAAATCATTAGACAAGAAATGAAGGTGCTATAGCAGAATGAATATAAGACAACCAAATGCCATGAGGTTTGTAAATTTTAATGGTTACTATTATACTTGTAATTAGTTTGAGCATAGAGATAGAGAATTTAGAAGACCTGTTAAGGATGAATTTGCATGGAATTATTATGGGGGTGATAAATAAAAAGGTGTAAGCAAGTTTGAGTTCCTTAATTGTCATGATGTGGGACACTTTGCAAAACATTGTCCATTTAAGGTAATACAAGCTGAGTTTCCTTCAAGAGATATTGAATGTTATAGTTGTTATGAACTTGGACACATTACAAGATTTTATCCAAATCAGGAAAGGTATAAAGAGATTTATACAAAAAAAATGGTGTGCTTAAATTATGAATAGAGAGGTCACATTTTTAGATTTTTCAAGCAAAGGCCTATAAGATAGAATAGGTTTTATTAAGATTCTAGAGTGCAAAACAGAAGACAAGTTAATACTTGGAAACCAAAGGTGGTAAGTATGAGTCATGATAAAACTATAGGTCTAAATAATCTATTTTATATGATGGAGAATGCTTCTGAAGTTGAATAATCCCAAGAGGTCTCATTATCTACTCATGTTGAGAATGAAGAGACTAAGCTCAAGGAAAAGACCAAGGTACTCTTTGAAGCTAGTTCTGAGGTATGTATAGATCTAAGTGAACATCTTGCTATTACTGAATAAGTGCCTGCTGATGAGGATCTAAGTTACAAGGAATATTTTTTAGATGAAAATGTATGCCATGAATCTAAGTTATCTCCATGTATTGCTAATCCAATCATAGAAGAAAAGGAGAATGTTGTAGTAGTTGACGAAGTTATTTCTCTAAAGCCAAAGAAGAAAAAGAAGAAATATAAGTATAATATGAGTAAGGAGTAAGATGAATATGAGGATTTGTATTTGTTTTAGACCATTTATTTATAGAGGGTGTCTCTATCTATGCTTCTTAAGAGACTCCTTTCAATTGGAGAAGCAAGTGTTGTTGTGGTGTTTTTTAGTTGGAATAGTCTATAGGTCAGATTGAAGGTTTCCAGGTGGCAAATGTGGATTAGTGATTTATCAAGGTAATATTTCTACATATAAAGTTATTTTGACCTTATTATATCATGCTCTAGGTGGTTTTGTGAATTTAAAGGTATGTTAAAGTCTATTTGGATATATTTTTTTATTCTCAGGTTTCCCAGTTTGTGCTTAAGAACTTATAGGTCTTAAAATGGGTTATAGGAAGTCAAGATTACCAATGATGTGAAATCTAAAATATTTTTCCAAAATCATGTAATGGTCATCTCTAGGTGTATAATAATTTCTAGAGGTGGACATTGACTGGAAGGTGATATGTTGACTTTTTTGTTTTAAGATTCTAGGGTTTTGGGATCTACTAGAAAAGTGGTCTACTTTATGATTTGAGGTTTGAGGATATTTAATTTGTTGAATGGGCCAAATGGGTGGTCAAATAAATATTAAAATATATTCTAAGGTTTTTGGTTCTCAAGTTATTCATGTTTTTATCAATATGGAAGGCTAATTGGCTAGTAGGTTTGTGAAGGAAGTATGTTGCAAAAGATGAATTAGTTATTAAAAATTTATGTTATTAAGGGGGAATATGAGATTTATCTAGATATGAAGCTTTAGGTCTTGAAGATATGTCTACAAAAAGTATTGGGCTCTACAAGTTCCAGGTAGGGCTACAAGGAATCTAGATAGGCATAGTCTTGAAGTTGTGCTCTTTGTTTAGTTTATACAAAAGGAGCAAAGGTATGTGTGTTTCAAAGTGAGTCATAAATATGGTTTAGTGAATGTTTCCTATTTGGTGATTGGCATGATCCTCTATTGGTGGTCATGGGAGCATCTTGAGAAAGAAGGCTAGTAAGCTTGTGTGGTGGTTCTTCATGGTGTGTGGAGATCTGGAGATGCTCAAATGGTGAAATTACTCAAATATCTTAGGGGGATTCCCTCTCAAATTTTTATTGGTGATTTTCATAATATTTATATGGTTTTATGTTTTATTTCTTCATTTTTTGTAGTTCTTGATTGAAGAGAGTGTTGTCATGAAGCAAGAGGAGGTTATTAAAACATGTAGAAGTAGGCTCAAAGTAAGGGTGAGTTTATATCATCTTTATAAGATGGATCATTCATATTTGATAGTATATTAGGTCCTCAAGATCAATTTTTACCCACTTTTTCATTGTGTCAAAGGGGGAGAAAGTTTATATTATGGAGAAAGTTCCTGTTATGAGAATGCTTTGAAGAGAGAGAAGGTCAGTTGTATATTGTTATATTGATGGGTGTTAACATCAATGAAAAAGGGGGAAATTATTGGAGAATTGTTAATGATGTCATGATGATGTCATATTGATGTCATAGATGTGTCTTGATGAGTAGATGAAGTGCATTGATAGCCCAAATAATAATGACAAAGTGTGTAATGTGCTTGTTCTAGTGTGTTTTATGTTGGCTTGTTGATTTTTTGTTTTGGCATGATCGGAGATGTTTAGGGATGAGTATGGTGGTTGTATCATGTGAAATAGGTTCTTAAGATGTTATATATTCTTTGAAATCTTGTGTATATAAATATTATTCATTTGGTTGTCCATAGTTTTCATCTAGACACTTAGGGTCTAGTCATAGAAAATCTGAGTAGGTAGTTTGATGATGTCACCATTTCTAGGTGTGAGTGAGTCAGTGGGAGCTAGTCATATGGTTGTGATCATATTAGTCCCTAGTTTTTATGCACCATATCTCAAGTAATTCATCAAATCATGGTCAAATATATGAGGGTGTAAACTTAGCTTCTAAGATAAAATTCTCTATTTTTCCATACTTAGCCAAATTTACAATATGGCCAAAAAGAGTCGAGTAAGAATTTTGACGGTGGAAGATCTTGCACATGTGGATGTTTTAGAAGAAAGTGATCATATGGGGTTGTTTAGTTTTGGACATAGTTTATTTTTGCTAATTTTTAGATTATGCAATGTAGCGCATCAAGAGATATGCATGTACAAAGTTGGGCTCCTAGGCATTTTGACTATGTTTTCCCATACTTAGCCAATTTTGCAATGAGGCAAAAAGAGCTAAGTGAGAATTTTGATGGTGTTATATATTACATGTGTAAAGATGTCAATAAAATTTGATCATATGGGTTTGTTTATTTTTTAGCATAGTTGATTTGTGCTAAACTCCATATCATGTACTGAAGTGTAGAAAAAGTTATGCTTGAGAAAAATTGGCCTCTTAGGCATGTTTTGTTGATCATATGGGTTTGTTTAGTTTTGAGCATAATTAATTTCTAATAAAATCTAGATCATGCACTAAAGTACATAAAAATTTATGCTTGAGAAAATTTGGCCTCTCAGGCAGGTTTTGACATGGTTGGCTCTATGACAATATTTTAAGAAGGAACTTTAATGACATTATATCTTGCATGTGTGAGGGTTTCAAGAGGATTGTGTCACATGGTTGGATTATCCTATGTGAGGAGATCATCTAGTATAAGTTTAAGATCATGTGAGTAAGAGTAGAAGAAGTTTTTGAGGTGGAAAAAATGGCTACTTAGGCAGATTAAAAGGGCCCCCATACTTAGTCATTTCTTCAAGAGTTAAAGCTTGATCAAGATCAATGGTGTGAGTTACTCCAAGAAGTTAGGAAGTAGAGAGATGAGGACAGGTGCACAATGTTTAAAGACTAAGAAAAGGTGTAGGATAAGGATCTAATGGTGAGTAAGAATTTATATAGATGATCGAATGGTGAGCATTTATCATTAAAGACCTAGTTGATCTATAGAGATCAACATAGCACGTGAAGTCAACATTTCAAGGATGAATGAGATGTGGTCAAAGTGATAGAGGTTTAATGATTGAGCATTGGCACATATGTGTTAAATATCAAAAGAGATTGATGGTATATATTCCATCTGATCAGTGAGTTTATGAGATTCAATCTTAGTGTTTGAAGTCTAACTATGACCATTTGCATTTGAATATTTGAGTTTTTGAAAGGACCAGTGTCTAGTTTTTGGACTATATATTTTGATAGAAGATGAATTTCCTATTGCAGTAAAAAGTAAAGTGGTAGAGGAATATGAGGTGCATATATATATATATATATATATTTGAAAGTGTGTATTGACAAAGTTATTAATCTCCAAATTTGATTGTGTTTTTGTATATGTTATGCAAGTGACCCGAGAAGGATATTCAAGCTTATTTAGATGCTATTTAAATATTTCATAGTGAATTAGATATTGGGGAGTATTTTAGAATCCATGATGATTCTTTGCATGCAATTTTGAATGTTTGACAAATCTTATGAAGTATGAAAAAAGCTTTTGAAGTTGATTATTTTTTCATTTTTAATGATTGTGTGAACAGGGAAGTGTTTGAGCTAATTAGGCTTTAGCAAAAGAGTGTATTGGCAACTATGATAATTTAAGTATGTCTTAGGGGACATAAAGAGTGGACATTTGTATTTTTAAATGGTCTTATGTTATTTTTGTGCTTGAAGAAGTGTCAAAGAGCTGAGTAGGTCTCCATAAGACCTAAAAGTGACTTAGGCCTATTTTGAAAGGGGACTGTGCTTAAGTATGACCCATACGAGATGCCTTAAGGGTGAAAGAATGTAGTATGGCTAACAAGGATTATTATGGACTTGATAATTCATGATATATATATATATATAGTGGAACTAAATGTGTTGATTTCTATATTTTTTATAAGTGAGAGATTTGTATATGAGACTTTTGGAGAGTGAAGGAAAGCAGAGGAGAGTGAGAGTGCCTAGTTTTTGGGTTGATGAAAAGAGGAGATTATGGACTGTGTATGATATTTAGATCATGTTTATGATGATAGTATAGTGTTCTTGTAGTTTGAAGTTGTGTGAAGAGATCTAAGTGTGCATATGAGAATTATTTGAGTAAAGAAAGTGAGAGGTTTTTTTGAGAAAGAGAGAGAATTTATATAGGTGTCAAAAAATAAAGAGGTCCATCATTAGGTGTTAAAGACATAAATTCTAAGGAGGTTATAAATGACTTGATCTTTCTTAGGGTTAGTTTCTCCTTGTGAAACATGGTTTCACTAAAGACCTTTGATCAGAAGGACTTGATTAAGGTTGTAGGTCAGAAGAACTTGATCGAAGGTTCATAATTAAAAGGACTTGATCAATATCTTATTTTTTATCATCTTATAGGATAGTAGTCCATGTGCTTGTAGGTTTGAGAGTGAGTTTTATTCCCTAAGAGGGTTTCCCATGTAATATCTTGTGTTTTCTATATGATATTGCATTATGTTTATTATTCTCTACTATGAATGATCTATATGCTTCATGAATGCTTGTGTTTAATGCTTAATTATTTTCAAGGGTTTGAAAATTGAATTGGATTGTTTTCCATCATTTATTCACCCCACCCTTCTCAGTGGATTGTACCTCTAATAGAAACAATGCCAGGAGACGAATTCCTAGGTCAAATCTTCCCTAAACAACTCATGAGGAGGGTATGAACTCCCACTCACAAGCCAAGTTGCATAAAATAAATGACCAAGTGAGAAGAATTTAAAGGTTGTGTTTAGATCACCTAAACCATACAAATTTTTGGGAGAGCCTTAACAACATTATTTTCATGCCTTGGATAAGGCACAATTTTCAAGGAAAGAGTATTTTTGGTCACCTGAGTTCCATAAAGGGGATGGGGGGAGAGCATACATGCATATTTCATTTGAAAAAAACACACAAGTATAAATTGATCTAGCATAAAAAAACAATTGTTTAATTTAATGAACCAAATGGAAGTGTTTATGAAAAATTTGGCCCTTTGGCCTTAGTTGCAAACTTGTAAAACTTTCACAAAACAAACTAAGTATAAAACCTATAAATTTGTTTTTAAGCACCAATTGGAAAATTTTAAGACTTAAGAATGTTAAAATTTATCACTTCTCTAGTGTGTGACTTTTAATTTTTAGAGGGTTTAATTTTTATTTGAATCATAATTATCAATGAGAAAAGTAAGATTTAAAAACTTTCTGTTGGGTTCCTTTTTTTTTATTACACAAATATCGATGTCAATAAATAGTGTCTAATGTTGGTTGTAATAAAAATGATGCTATTTATAATAGAACCAATGAAGGCATCATAAAAAAATGATGTCAATTGTCTGTGAACCCTTAGGCAAAAATTGTTTTCTCAAAAAACATTAGTTAGCCCAAAATAGTATAAAATCTCTAGAAATTTTTTGGATCCTACAATAAGATGATTAGATAGAGACTTAGTAAGTTATTAAAATATAGAATGGTAACTTGTAACTCTCAATAAATCCTAAAAACCACATTTTTACCATATTATACCCTACATAGAGGATTGATGCTAGTTATATAGGATCGATTCTAGTTAGGATAAATCAATACGAGTTACTGTGTAAACTATGTGTCATCAAAAGCAAAAAAATATGAGAAAAACAATAATAAAATTTATTTTTTAGAGATTATTAAGCACTTTTTATAAAATCTAAGAATTCTAAATTATTCTCCTTGCTTGTATGGATGCATGATCCCACCAGGCATGCCAAGATGTAGAGATGGAATCCAAAGTGAGTTAGATTAAGCATTAGTCAAGAAAACTCAATAAATACATAAGAACATAACTAATTAAGCCAACTCCTTCAATGGGGTTTTAAAATGATTATTAAGAGATATTGAAAGAAATAATATACATCAAACCTTCTCAAGAGTGTCTCACCTCAAAATGTGGCTCAAAACATGTTTTTCCCCTTGATTTGGTGTTTTAGCAATGATGAGTGGTTTTTTCCTCCATCATATTAAGTGCATCAATGAAACTAGGCTCATGATATTTGATCAAATATACGCCTATAATGAAATTATCCTATTAAAAATTAAGCATAATAACACTACACAAAGAAGGTTTGTGAAGAGAATTATGCATAATAAGTTTACACTAACGAAGCTTAAAAATATAAGTGAGAGGCCTTTTATTTATAGATTTTTGGAATTAATCAGAATGAACCATGATCATCCATCTTGAGATCAAGATGTGTGGCCATGAATCAATTTAATTTTAATGACTTAAACCATGAATACCCTCATCAATATTTGGAAGGAAGGTGCATTAAAGAGGCATGGGAGGCCTTAAACTTGATATTTGTTGCATTTATGGATTATGAATGCCACACCATAGATGATCTCACCTGATGATGCAAATATTAGAAATAAATTTCCAATTAGGAAATCTTCAATAACTTCCATGGATTTTCCATTTAATCCCTTGATTTGGATTAATTTTCCTAAGTGAGATTAATCCAAATTTATGAAATTATTTGGAAATTGGTTACAAATTATTAATTAAATTGGTCAAAATTTCATATTATTGGGTCATAATTTGATTGGAGTATAATTAGAAGGAGGTGTTAGTTACGTATAAACCAATACCCTATTTAGGACATTGTTTGCATGAAATAACACATGCACATGTCATGTGCTTTTGAATTAGAATAATTTAATGGTTGAAAGTGTCAAATTGCATTTTCATCATTTGACTCGAAATGATTTGAGAAAAGTTAATAATCACATAAAATGCATTGCCCTATTCATGGATAAATTAGCCTAAATCAGCACTTGTATATGACAAGCTCGAACCATTTAGCATGTTTAAGTGATTTTGGCCCAAATTATTCATTTTCACAAATTTTGGGTAAGATTGACCATTTAAACACAATGGTGTTAGGAATTATATGTCTACAAATAGTGTAGAAGAGCATGAAGGAATGGGAGCTCATAGGTGAGCAAGAGAAGTTGGAAAAGATGAGGACAAAGAAATGATTAGGATCAAGACAAGAGAAGGCAAAAATATGAGTAAAAAGATAGATAGATATGCAAAGAAAATGGAAGAAAGTGGAAGGGTAGACAAGGAGTAAAAGAACTTATTTGAAGGTAGTTTTAGATCACAACTATAAGGGAGGATGTTATTTAGAAAATAAAAATATTAGTTTTTGGAAGAAGTTATGCCAAGTTGTAGGATGAAAGTAGGTTCAAGTTCTAGTATAATAGAAGTTACAAACATGGATCATTCACTTCGATGGTACACATCCCCTGTGCTTAATTTATCAAAAATAATAAAAAATGTAGGTGTTAGTAGATAAAGTGCCTAGTTTGATGCTTTTATAAATAGGTTTGGAAAGTATAGTGTAGAAACTAATAAAGTTTTATATATAAAGACATTGATTGAGGCATGATTTTAGGTTTCACCAACTATTAAGACTTTTACCAAGTAGAGACCACCACCAACACCAGTTTCATGTATTACTACTATGAGTATGTCTCTAAATCTAGTAGTTTTTGTCACACAAACACCACATGATGGGTCTATTGATCCTAAGTAGTATCTACTAACTTGCGAGATGATTTGGTAGATCAAGAATGTAATTACATAAGAATTGAAGAAGTTTGAGCTCATAGGAGCTTTAAAAGGATGAGCTTTAGAGTTCATCTATAAAAGAGATGTTGCTAAACTAAGTTTTAATGATGTTAAAGACCAGTTAGTAAGTGATTTTAAATTAAATAATTGAAATTCAAATGATCCAAGAGATAAAATACATTCAATAGAAATCAAACAAATCATTTCATGACTACAATCATAATTTTTTTGATGTAATGAATATGGTAGACTTTCTAGTCCTAGATAAATATAAGGCTACATAATTTGTAGAAGGTACACAACCTCAAATTAAGTTTAGTATTAATAAGACTCAGTTTTATAATAAGGTGGATACTTGAGTAGTTACTCTATTTAGAACAAATAAATGATTATGGAAATAGCCAACAACCCATTGGGGAGATAGATGCAAAAATTAATGTTGGGTTGTGTAAGATGGGTGATTTACATGAAACATTCCTAAATTAGGCCTTTGGTGCATGGAATATGGAAAAGAGGGGAACCATAGAACTGAATTCCCTAAAATTAAGATTAAATTTGATGATCTATATTGTGTTGTAGGTCATGTGACTATTTAACCATAAATTTAGATGTGTGAGATTCATCTAGGGTTAAGAATATATAAATGAATAAGCACAAGGGTGATAAATAGATCTATATCAAACCAATTAATTTACAAAATTGGATAAATAATATTTTAAATTTATAATACTAAGATATGCCAAAAATATAAAGTACAACTATTGATTGATATTGAAATAAATTTAAAACAAGATTACTTAGCTAGTTTATTGTACACATGAAAATTTGGGTTGAAACATGATAAAAGTGGACTAGATCAAACTTTTGGATTAGTTATTAGATTATGGAATTTTAAATTTTATTACCTCAGATGTTTGTATTGGATCTAGATAGTTGCATCTATGTTGGTGTTTGAGTTAGACATAGGTATCTAGTATAAAATAGTGACTATATCTAGTTGCAACCACTTGGAGCCTTTTAATTTTTTTATTGAATTTATTTTGGTGTGTTTATATTATGTGTGCAATATATTTCTCTTTTTCAAATGATAAAAACTTAACTTCCTCACCATTGGAGTGACTATATAAAAAGTGGGTTAGTGGGCACATGGTTTCAAGTTACTCCAAGAACCCCTCTGTTAGTGGGCATTGCCTGCATAGCTAATACTTTAAATAGGGTCTCATGTTTATCTAGTTCACCCCTACATATTGGCTTGTGTGTGCATAAGAACATAATGTGTGATAATCAAGTAATTAGAGTGACCTCACTTGTAACTTATAAAGTATGGATCATGTGATGATATTTTAATACTTTAGACTTGTGGAGATACTACTCCTATGCTTGATATGGAAATATGGATGAATAGCGTATATTTTCTCACTAGAATGCTTTATTGAGTGTTTTTGGTGAGTTTCCTTTTGAGTTTCAAGATGTGGAATGAATGAGGGTTTCTATTATATATATACCAACCTTTTTTGAAACTATATCACTCTAAAACACTTAGGTTTACCTTTAGGATATGTTTGATTTGTAAATAGTATGACTTTTGGGCATTGGACACTTAGTTTAAACATGGAAATTAGCATCAACATAGGTTTTTGACTAGGATGCAAGTGTTTGGAAAGCTAAAAAATAGTTACAGTTCCACAACTTGTAGTGAATGATAATGATCATGTTTATATCATTTTTCATAGTATATAAGGCATGGCCATCATAATAACAATGGTCTAAATAAGAGATAAGCAATTTGGTACAAATAGATACTAAACACAAACCTTTCAGTAGAGGGATGGTCTTAGTATTGAAGGGTACAACCATGATAGGTATTTTATAAGTGTACAAGATTGAAGTTCTATATAATTCAAATTTAGTGTCTACATTTTCCCCTTTTAATCTAGTAATGAAATTTCTAGTTTAAAGTAAATAAAGATGTACCTAGGTGATTTTGCATGAGTTTAACTGGATTGCTTTGCTAGTAACTAAGATTTAACTAAGAACATGTAACAATATATAATCAATACATATAATATGGAAATAATTTTAAATGATTGAAATTAAAGAGAACAATATTAGGAGTACACATGTGTATAATTACAACCATCTTGCCTTTTGACAATTTGATTTGAAGAGATGCTTTATTATGAATCCTTGGAGTAGAGATTAAGAAATTTAATAACTTTCAAGTGCATATATATATATATATATATATATATATATATATAGAGAGAGAGAGAGAGAGAGAGGAAAACATGCCCCCAACCTTGTCAAAAAGGTGAGTTGCCACATGATCATTAAGCATATATCAATCGTGCAACCCAATCATATATATATATATATATATATATATATATATATATAGAGAGAGAGAGAGAGAGAGAGAGAGATAGAAATTAGAGGAAAACATGCCCCTAACCTTGTCAAAAAGGTGAGTTGCCACATGATCATTAAGCATATATCAATCGTGCAACCCAATCATATGTATAACCTAGAGAGGGTGAGTGTGAGTTAAATCACACTATATATCTAGTGAATCTAGATAATTTTATCAAGTCTAAATGATAAACTTGGTAAGATTGAGTGACTTAATCACCTCAACCTTGTCAAAAGGTGAACTAATTAATGCATTAGATTGGCTCAATAAATTTTATAAAAGTCCATCATAGGTGTGATAATTCTCCATAGAGTATTTTAAAAATGAAATCTAATTTGATTTTTCCATTTAAGGTCCTCTTTTTCATGGCATACACACCTCATATATGTCTCAATCTAAAACATGGGTATCATAATGGTACCAATGTATAAAATGCTTCCATAAATGTGTATCTAAATCATATAATAATGAAATTTGGCCAATTTTGAAAATTTTTAATGTAGAATATATGTTTTCATGACATGTCTCTGATGAACTTGAATAATTTTAGAACTAGTAAAAGTGTGGAGAATATGTTTCTATAACATGTCCCCAATGTAATCTAGAGATGTTGAGTATTGAATAAGTGTCGAGGTCAAGACTATTTGGCATGCCCCCACTAAAATATGAATATGTGATGTGTGGAATCCATGCCTCTATGACATGTCCCCACTGATATGTACCCCATTTTGATGTGAGGGGAAGTAGAAATTGGTAGTTACCTTACCTCAAAAGAATAAGATAATTATATAATTTATGTATGGATCATGTAACATATATCATTGCATGTCTAGGTATATTTAGTAATGAGGTATATATTATGTGATCACATCAAAGCCTAAGATACATGATGAGAATCATGGAAACATCTAAAGAGTAACAATTCAAACTCAACAAGTAATAAAACACACATACAAGAGCACTCAAAAGAAAAAAAACAAAAGGCAATAGTCTAAGGAGACCTCATACAAGGGGCATGTTTATATACCACATAATCGAATGGATATGACTTAGTTAAATGTCCAAGGCATATAAAGACATATTCAAAATTCCACATACAAAAAAACAAGGCATATTAAAATGTCACAATATGGAAACATAGGCATGGGGGCCAAAATCAATGGAGCATATTCAAGTGCTTGAACAAGTAATATAATGCAAGACAATAGAATAAATTAACATACTCAAGGAGGTACAAAAAATAAATCATGGAATCATAATCAACCAAAATAAGCAGATCATACTAGTCATGGATATATGTGTTAGAAAAAAGGTTAAGTACATAACATATCATGTACACTATGAAATATCTAAGCATGGATAAAGGCACGTGTAAGTATATAATATTAAAATATGATAATGGAAATGATCATATAATAATCTATCCTAGGTGTATCATGAACAAAGAAGTGGATTCCCCCAACATACTAATGACATGATTAGAGGTAAGTGCCAACATCCATATGTGCATATATCATGTTCTTGAGTTATGCATGTATCACACTCAAAAGATACGTAAAACATATGTGTGTGTATATAAAGAAAATATATGCTATATACCAACATAGAACCAAAAAAATATATGACAAAGAGCTAATAAGGTATTGAAATGCTATTTTTTTTGGATTTTTGAATGTTAACTTTTGTTTGGTATTTTTGGAATATTTCAAGTCAAATATTTATGCAAGTGCATAATGTTCATTGGGTTTTTGAGAAGTTTTCCTTCGAGTGTAGCTATGTGGTACATATCCTTTCCTAGTTTTTATGTAACTATAAATGGTCCCAACCAATTTGGTTTGAAATTTCTTTTCTTTCCTTTTTTTGAATTGGTGTGTTTGTGAACCTTATGAATTATTGTGTTTTTTCACTTCTCGGACATGATTTGTATGCGACCCTCATTCTTATATTTATGAATTTGGATTTATAATGAATCCCATTGATTTTTATTATGACCAATGATACAATGATAGTTATAATATGGTAATCCCTTTTTAATAAGAAGTTTGTTTTCTAATCTATGTCTATCAAGGGTAAACATATCATCCTATGTTTAAGTGACATGGAAACTATTGCATCTATAGTATCTTAGTTTACTGTGATATGTAACATCTATTATGAATTATTAGGAGATACTTCCACATTAATTACATGATGTATCTACATATATCCATTATAAGGTTGACTCAATGTTTGTATCCAAGAGGAATATATGGATTAATAAGTAGTTACATGCCCATCTTCTATTTTGGCTTTGCCCTTATTGTGATAAGATTCTGCATCCTTTGAAGATGGATTTATATTATATATGCCAAGACTTGTAGGTGTGAATAGGTTATCTAAAATATGTTGAATTAGATCAAAGTTTAGTTTTTATAATTTATCATTTATCATATCATGGGATAAATTATCATCACTGTCATAGTAATATAAAATAGGCCATATTGTTGCTTAGTGTTGACTACTAAAGGAAGGTCAACTATTTGATTTTATTTTGGTTTTAGTATTATTAGTTCATTTGGTAATTTATCTTGATCTTGATGGGAATTCATGTGCACCTTATTGGTTAGTGACTTATTTGTATCTGGAGTTAAATAATCCATTGTGCTTGACTCACCTATTTCATAGGTTTGTATATTCTCAAGGGGAATACATTTTTTAGGTGACACCAATGTAGAAATGCCTTCTATATCAAATGTATCATTTAAAAAAAAATTAAGGGTTAATCATCAACATGTATTATCAATAAGGTTCCCTCATGTTTGAATTTTACACATTAATGTAATGTTTATGGTACGAATTCCATTGTTTGTATACATGGTCAACCCAAAAGTAAGTTATAATGTAAGGATTGGGACATGAATTGGAATGTAGTGGAATTATTTTTGGTCCTAATGTTACATCCAATTTGATATGACCAACTATATGGCTATGATAATTATCAAACCCTTTAATATGCATAATTAATTTTTTAATTAATAGATATGTATTAATTCCCATGGTGGTTAATAAATTTATGCTACAAAATTTTAGGCATGATCCATTATCAATGAGCACCATTTTAATTCCTTTTTTATCCATACTCATTTGTATGAACAAAGGAAAATGTTGGTCAATAATATCCTTGTATGGTAAATCAGTTGGATTAAAGGTGATGAGTATTGCATTGTTTCTAAGATCTTGAATAATATCCACAAAGTAAGCTTGTTCAATGTCACTTGAAACTTAGGTATCACACAATGCTTCATATATGATATCCTTATAGATGGTATATTGATTGATAATTTTGAGGATTGATATTTTAGAATGTGTGTTACTGAATTGGTCAACAAGATCATATCCCTTAAATTTTATCACAAGTTTAAGTTTCGGAGGCACCTATTATATATTAATAAGTGGTGGACTAGGTTGTGTACCTTTACCATTTCATGTAGTGAAAGCATGGATCATATAATCCAATATAATATGTGGTTAGAAAATGGGTGTGGGATGGTAGTTATAACTCAAATAGGAGGTAGGTGGAAAAAATTATTGAGAGCATACATGTTGGTGTTGGGATACCTGCTTTATTGTATTATAAAAGGAATTAGAAAGAGAGATTAGATGTTGATTTTATTTTAAAACACTATAATTATATTTATGGAGTCATTTATATCATTGAATGACATGTTTGATTAAGCAATCATAATAGTAAACCACAACTATAATTCAAAAATGAAGGCAACAATGGCCTATAGATGCATCCATTTTAAGCATAAGTATAAGAAGGTAAATCTGATTTTTAAACTTTTAAATATTTTGAAATACAAAAATAAAAAAAACTAGACACAACAAATCAAGAAACCCTAGGTCAATTATAGGGTTTTGAGACCAATGTTTAGGTTCACCAAATGTTTAACACTAAATTGAATATGTATGTATGGCATTGCCTGTATGGTTAAGAATATAGAAATGAATAAGCACAAGGGTGATAAACATATCTATAGTAGACTAATTGATTTACAAACTTAGATAATTAATATTCTAAATTTATAATACTGAGATATGCCAAAAATGGAAAGTACAACTACTGATTGATATTGCAATAATTTAAAAATAAGAGTACTGAGATGGTTTACTATGCATAAGTAAATCTAGGCTAAAACACCCTGGAAGTGGAATGGATCATGATTCTAGTATAGTAATTAGATTAAGGAATTTGGCATTTTATGGCCTTGGATGTTTGCATCAAATTTAGATAATTACATTGATGTTGGTTTTTGAGTTGGACATAGGTGTCCAATATAAAATAGTGATTACATATGGATGTAACCACTTAAATACTTATGGTTTATTTGTTTCCTTTCTTATGGTGTGTTTATATTGCTTGCATAGACTATCATTCTTTGTCAAATGATCAAACCCTAAATTCCTCACCCTTGAAGTGGCTGGGAAAATGGGTTAGTGGGCACATGGTGTTGAGCTATCCCAAGGACCCCTCTATCAATGGGCACTACCTACATAGCCACTACTCTAAAAATGACCTTATACTTATGTAGGTATCTCCTACATATTGGATTGTGTGTGAATAAGGATGTAATGTGTGATAAAAAAGTACATAGAGTGACTGAGATTATAACTTACAACATATGGTTCATGGGATGTTATTTCAGTACTTAATACCTATGGGGATACTAATCCTATGCTTGATATAGAAATAGGGATAAATAGGGCATATTTGCTCACTTAAATTCTTGATTGTGTGATTTTGGTAAGTTTCCTTGTGAGCTATTATGTGAGGAATGATTGAGGGTTGATCTAGTAGATATACCAACCCCTTTTGAAAAAAATTTATATTAAATCACTTAGGTTTACCTTTAGGATATGTTTCATTTTCAAATTGTATGATTTTTAGGTAGTGGACAATTAGTTTGAATATAGACACTAACATCAACATATGCATTTGGTTGGGACACAAGTGTTCTGGAAGCTAAAAAGTAGGTATAGGTCCAAAAATAATAGGGAATCATAAAAACCAAGTTTATAAAAATTTTAATAGTATAGAAGGCCTGGTCATCAAAATAATAGTGGTTAGACTAAGAGATAAGTAATTTGGCACAAAGAGATATTGAACACAATCCTTTCAGTAATGGGAAAGTCTTAGTATTGAAGGGTACAAACATGATAAGTATTTTCCAAGTGTATAATATTGATGTGCCATATAATTCATATTTAGAGTCTATAGATACTAAAAAATGTCATTTTATACAACATTACATTTAGCAACCTCAAGCTTTGTACTGTAACTTTTGTAAGTCACACAACCATGATGATAAGAATTAAAAATCACTACAAGAACTAAATGAGGACATCACTAATAATGTATTTGTAGTTTCAACATAAAAATTTCTCACTAGGAAGCTAATAATCCCAAGCATAGATGTAGATATGACTACTACGATGTAGATTATTCCTAGATGGATGAAAAAATAACTAAATTATCAATCATAAAATTTCATAGGTTAAACATTATAGGATATGTAGTCTCCTTAATACTAAGTGGGATGGACACCTCCATATGAATAGTACCAATAACCTTGGAACACTGTGTCACCACAACAATAAAAAATAGGATGGAATCCATCTTCTCCCCAAGGATTATATGGGGGTATGATGGACAACAATAAGGTTGGGCTCTGTATAGAGACAAGGAGGATATTTGGGATAAAAATAATCAGGATGAGGTTTCTAAAAAAGATAAGGTGGATATAGAGGAGTATATTGAGGTATATACCAATGTGTTTGTAGTTAGGGTGAATTACATGCATTAAAACCAATTATTTTTTATTTTATGGGGAATATAAACACTTTACACATAATTATCCCACTAATCCTCAGAGGTAATTGTATTATGATTATTATATATTTTTAATATAACACCACACAAAGGATTGTCAAACATTAGAGACATAGAGGACACAAATCCCCTATAAAATGTGAATTTTATTAATTCACACCCTAAGGATCTTATGTTCTTATAGGTAGTCATACGACAACAACATGTAGAACATGGTTTAACTCCTTTAGAGATGCCACAAGAACAAATAATTAGAAAATTCTAGAAGGATAAATATCCCAATCATAAAATATAAAAGGGTTTAATGTACCAAGTATCTTAGGTTCTCTAGAATATTCAACATCAAGCTACATTGAAAGGTAATACTATAATTATTGATGAGTATATATATGGGTAAATTACAAACATCATGAGATAAGATGGACTAGTCACCACCTTGATTGATCTTATCAAACTCTTAAGTTCTCTATGAATGAATATATATCACAAAATATTATAAAAATTATGCATAACTTATTAGAGTGAGCACAAAGGGGTCAACAATGCACTGACAAGGTAGTATGATACATGAAAAGTAAGAAGCACTAGGATATTAAATCTCATATTAATATTGAGTTGGTAGGGTATGAGGTACCAAATGAAATGTTCAAATTTGGGAGCATAGTTAATATGAACCCAAAATATACATGATTGGTTATTAGATGACCAACATTCAACTATAGTCTAGTAACTCTAAGTCTCATAGACTATGGTGGGGTAGAACCTATTGGTCATCTCAAAGATGTGGAGATTAAATTTGCATACTTGAGTTTACAAGGAGATTTTGAAGTAATATATATGAATACTAATAAAATACCCTACCCTACATTAATTTGGAAGAAGTGGGCTTATGATGGTTAGATGATCATTAACATAGTGTGTCATTAGCTAGAGGCACACCAGGGGGATAAAATTATCATTATTCTCATAAAAAAATGAAAGCAATCCCTATATTATACCTAAGGAGAAGGATTCACCTTATGCTTATGGAAATAATAATAATTGGTTTAAGGTGGGTGTATAACACAAGTTGAACACACTACAAGCTACCAAATATTAATTCTTTTACCCAAAATAAGAGTATCAACAAAAACTATAGTCAACAAAATAGCTTGTATACAAACTTTTAATAATAAAGGCACCAATTTTGTAGTTCCAAATATGAGATTGAAATTCACCATCAGTGTGATCTCCAAAAAGGTATGAAGTAGATTTATTGTACAATTTAGGTGTGATAAATATGGATTATATTTAACCTACCATAAAAGGCCTTTTACCTCAAGAAGAAGTGTTTTCCATCAGTGGTAATTTTGATACCCACATGCTGAATTGGGTGAGAGGAGACCATGAGGTGAGTCTACTTAAAATGGTTTTTTACCACCAAATGCCAATTGTGCTAGTATTTTATAATTGAATATTTTAAAAATTCATCATCAAATTAAAACATCGTGTGCCTAACATAGATCAAAGAATGAGCACATTGAAATACACATTGAAGGGAACTATTGTGTCTTAGTGGGAAGTTCACAAAACAAAATAGATAAAATGAGATGAGGCTTATAAACTGTTGTGTGCTAGATTCAAAATACCACTACCACCTACTATCAGGGAACAATGGCCCTTTCTATAGGAAGGATAATGTCCATAAATGCATGTTCATAAGTGTGTAGATTTGTGGTATACACAAGGAGTTGAACCCATATACTAGGTGCATGTATTTAGTTATACTTTGTTGTCACTTATAAAAACCTCCTATATATACTAAGAACACAAACAAGAGATGAAGAATTGTCCTCAGGGAAAATAAGACTTCATTTAGAATTTTGTCTTTGAGGATGATAATCTTCTTGTGCATAATGCTATTAATATGTTGAAAATAATTTTATGTTATGGGAATATAAGTAAAATGATAGAGTCATCTTCATAGTAGGAATCAAATAAAGATTTGAATGAAGCTATCCAAAATTATAAGGCCATAAAAAAAAGGAGCAAATTTTTGTTAAACTTTGTAATAGGATGATAGATGATGTCGAATTGATAGAGTCTAGTGATACTAATGAATACTTAGATTTAAATGGATTATTTGAACCAAAGTGATATGCAAAACCACCTAAATCTAACATACAAAACAAACTACAAATGCAAAGGTATGAAATCTAAATATTCAAGAATAAGAAGGGTAGAGAAATCTTTGAGAGTAGATTCCAAGTGGATTTAAAAAAATATATCAAGATACATTAAATAAAAGTGTTGGGAACATTTGCATAGAGTCTAAATACAAGTTTGTTCTCTAGGAGACTATTGTTCATAAAATGAGGTTTCAAAAGAATTACAAATTTTACAAGATTATCAAGACATTCCCAACAAAATTCATAGAATTAAAGGGTGTATATCCTTGATTAGGATAAATTCACATAGAGATAAAAGAGCATGTGAGGCCCATGAAGAAGTTTCCATATAGGCTAAATATCAGTATGAAGTTGAAATTATAATTTGAACTAGATTGGATGTAAACACAAGCATTATATATCCAATGGAAAAGGCAGACTAGGTTAGCCCAATGGTGGCTTAACCTAAGAAGTCTAGGGAAATCAGAATGTGTGGGGATTTACCATGCATTGAATGATGCATTTATCAATGAACCATTTCCAATTACATTCAATTATGAAGTCTTAGATTCATTCATAATACATAAAGTTTATTATTTTATGAATGGGTTCAATGGTTATCATCATATTCTAATCACAGTAGAGGATCAAGTCAAAACAACATTCACAATATAATGGGAATCATTTTCATACAAATTAATATCATTTGGATTTAATAATGCTCTAAATGTGTTCTTTAGGGATGTGGTCACTGATTTTAAATATTTCATCCATGATTTTCTTGAATTCTACCTTGATGTCTAGGTTATCCTTTCCTTATTCAAGGAGCACTTGTCTAAGTTATGACTTATGCTGTAATGATACGAAGCTCTACACATTGTATTAAACTTGTAGAAATACTTATTTTTAGACCTTTTAGTTTTCTATTGGGGAACATAATATGAAGTGATGGGATTTTGGTGGACCAAGACAAAATTAGTAATTGTGGGCATGCCACCTCCTACAAGTTTGACATAGGTAAGATCCTTTTTAGGGCATATAGGCTACAAAAAAAAATCATAAAATGATATGCAACTATATCTAAGACCTATGGAAAAAATATTATGCAAAGATGATGGGTTTGAATGGACCAAGGAGTGCTAAGTAGAATTTGTATATCTCAATTAAATATTGGTAACAACTCCTATTTTGGTCTTTCTTGACTGGAGTAAACATTTTCACATTAATGTGGGTGATTTGGGAACTATGGTAAGATATGTTCTCTCAAAACCAAGAGACATAGGATTGGATCTTCTTATTCACCTCATAATTCACAAACTCTCATTTATAAAGAATAATTATATGAATACATAAAGGGAATCTCTAGGAATGGTGTTTTCACTACAAAATTTTAGGCATTACCTTCTACCAACACCATTTAAATTCTTCACTAATCACCGAGATCTGTGATACCTGGTGTATAAGCCCATGTTTAGAGGCATGATATATCAATGGTTGATGTTGTTTTAAGAATTCCATTTTATAATAAATGTGAAGCCTAGAAGGGATAATTTAAGACTAGACCAATTAAGCTAGATACATAATGGAGAAGAAAAAAATGACCTTCAAGATGAATCACTAGATGTGAATCTATTTAGAGTCTCTATGATTCCTAAAAATATGCAAGATGATAAATATCCTTGAGCAAGGAATCTTTCTTATGCACTATACATAAAGGGACACAAATTATTTGATCACATGAGCTATTCCTTTCAACATTATCAATGGATGTTTTTATAAAATGGGTAAGGGTGGAGTACTACAAAAAATAGTTCTAGAACATGAATGACCAAAACTTATTAAAATTAATCATAGAATCCACTATGAGAAATATTATAAAAATAGTATATGGTAGCCTACCCTATTTCAATATGCACATCAGGTAATTAAACACTGGTATATCTATTAGAGAATGAGAAAATCAAATCAAAGATATGAGATGCCACTAAATCTTATGCTAGCTAAGCAACCATTTGAACAATGGGGTATTGATTTTTATGGAACCTATAAATTCACCTAGAAAACACAATCATGCATAATACATAATCACTAGGACAAATTATTTTAATAAATGGGTTGAAACTAATATGATACCAAGATACAATGTTAAGGATGTTCTTGAGTTTCTCTATGAAAATATTATAGCTAGATTTGGGTTTTTGATTAGACTGGTAAGTGATAAAAGAACACATTTTGTTAATAATAATATATGTTGGTTGAATATTTTGTCGATTAGTGTACTAATAAACAAAATAGGTCTGATCAGCCAAAGTAGGAATATTAGTCATCCAAATGTGTAGGTTTACCACATTAGAAGGGGACTAATCTCTCCTCTCATCAAGGGGAGGTTCCCTATAGGTAAGCTATATATATATAGAAAATAATACTCAAGGGTAGGACAAACCATCCATCACTCTTTCTTCAGAGATGATGCATGCAAATTAAAGGAAAAAACTCAAGGGAAATGACAGATAGCACTCCTCTTCTTTCAAAAGTACTAGTCAGCCAACCATAAAAGTACTCCTGGTAGTAACAAAAAAATGTAACCAAGGACATAGTAACCAACAAAATGAGATGCAGCATAAAGTCTCCACCTGAATTGCTCAAGAGTAAGATACAAAGGACAATGACAGCACAAAGTCATCCCAAAGCCCTTTACATATAAATGAAAATAAAACACACTAAAGGCAATTATGGGGGCATAAAGTCTCTCCAAAATTGACTCTTCAGGACACCTTCCTGACTACTGTCACTAATTCTGCTTGTTGAATTAAAGGAACAAAAAATATATCAAGGAAAAATACATAAGAATAGTTTCCCCAACAACAAAGAAATCACAAAATAAAGTCTGAAAAGTTAGTTGCTTTCTTATTCCAATAACAAAATATGATCAACAAACTGAGCTCAAAGTCTCAGTAATGCCTTTCAATTTGGGCAGAGTTTCATTTTGATTGTCAAAAAAGAGATCATTTACAATAAAAGAGAGTCCCTTATATAGCCACTTCAAAGACTCGAGAACAGTAACACATCATGTTGCATTGAAAACTGTTAGGAAGATAGGCTAGAAATTAGGGGCATCTACCCATTTTTTTTCTCAATGTAGAGAAACAATTCATGCTATTGAAAGTTTGAAAATTTCAATGTCTACTTGGCGATCTGATCCTTCATCATTCCTTCTTTTCTAGTTAATTAAATTAGGTCCTAGATTCAATTTGCTATTCTGTTCCTTCCTCACTTTCTGTTGGTCTTGGCCTTAAAGCCTATGAATGCATTTAAGTCTATAGATTACCAGGATCAATGACTATTTTATGAGCTTTGAAATTGACGTTCACGCACCCGTCAATACATTTTCAATGGCTAGTTCACTGTCTTGAATTTGATGTCTTCAGGTGCATCACCCCTTGGCCCTTCTTTGGATTTTTTATTTGGCACTTTCCAAAAAAGAACCTGCCATTTTGGGCCTTAAGAAATGATCTGCTTTGGGTCGAGAAGAGCCCCCTGCAAAGGTATCTGCCCTTCAGGTGGTCTTCGAATGGCCTTCAGGCTTCTTATTTTACATCTTCTCAAAGGGAAGGTGACCCTTCAATTTGGTAGTTGAGAGTCCCCCACAAGGGCACCTGCCCTTCGGGGTCCTTCAACGGCCTTCACCTTAGAATTATCTCGTGGCCTTTTCCTTAGCAAATTGTTTCTCAAGCTTTCTCCTCAGGTATTTTCCCATAGACAAAAAGTTTTTGGATAATTTCCCATGGACAAAATGTCTATGAAATTACTTCCTGTAGATAAAAAGTCCATAAAATTGATTTGTCTCCTTGGAAATTTCTTCAGGTTTTCTGCCCATAGCTTCTCTAAATTCTTTCAAACTTTTTGTTCGAAGGAATTCCTTCAGACAAAAGTCTGAAAGAATTATGCCTTTGTCTGCCTTAAACAAAATTCCAAAATAATTTACCTTAACTGTCTTCTTTGAAAATGACCCTTCTAAAGGGTACTTTTCTCGACCAAGTTCCCTCCGTAAGGGCACTTGTCCTTCAGGAGGCTTCTTTGAATTTTTGCATTAAACCGCTCCTTTGAACCATCTGAGTGAACCACTTGGTTAAACCAAGTTGTTGAATCATTTGATTGAACCAAATGTTAAACCAATCTGTTGAACCATTCTGTTGAACCATTCTATTAAACCAAGCTGATGAACCAAGATTTGAAACAAAATGGTTCAAGCTAATGGTTTAATTGAATGAACCAAGTCTTTGAACCAAGTGGATGAACCAAAGCATTGAACCGTAGTTGAACCCGCCTTTAAACCAAAAGACGTTGAACCAAGCTTTAGTTCAATGGTTCAAACAAAGCCTTGAACCAAAGCACTGATGAACCATTTGATTGAACCAAAGGATGAACCAAAGCATTGAAATAAAGCAGATGAACCAACTGAGTGAAATAAATCATTGAACTGCTTGGTTTAACCAAGCCATTGAACTATTCCTTTGATTGAACCCGCCATTGAACCGAAAGTGTTGAACCTTTTGAACTTTGAACTCATTGAACCTTTGAACCAAAGTGATTCAATGGTTCAATGGTTCAAGCCTTCTTTGCTTAGATGCTTGCCGATGGAGATTTTTTATTGAACCAAGGCACTGAACCAATCCTAAAAATGACCAAGTGTTGGAAATTAATTCTTTTGATTGAACCCACCTATAGAAGCCTTTGAACCTGTAAAAATGAACCTACCTATAGAGTCCGTAGAAACCAAGTCTATAGAAATCAACTTGTAAAGCCCATTAAACTTGGCCTATAGAGTCCATAGATTCAATCTTGTAGAGTCCGTAGATTTTTGAGAAGATTGAAAAATGAGGAATTTGAATGCCCAAGATAAATTTCAGAAAGGGAAGAGACAATTTTGGTCTGTAGGACCAAAATAGTTCAAATGTTGTCCCAAAAATGAGTGATATTTTTTGGGGGACAACAGCTGGCTCCAGTTGGGGAACTTCTATCAATTGAAAAAAGAGTTGAAGGGAGTAGAATCTAGAATCTCCAATGTCTTCATGTGTACCATTGGGCTATGGAGTCATGCTACCTAGAAATGAAAGGCATCAAAAATAAGGAAACAAAGTGTAATAGAATTAAAAACTATACAAATATACATATGTACAGATGGAATGATCTGATACTTCAAGAATTGAAGTATTTCAGATGGTGCTTCTTGAGAGACAATGAAAATAGTGTGTCATCTTGGTAAACCAGTAAGAAGACATTTTGTCCCCAGAAACAGTGACAGGCAAATGGAACTCTCCACTAGGAAACTAATTTTTTGTGTCTTCCTCTTGGTTTTTTCTTCTTCTTTCCCCATGGTAGGATGTGATCTTCAATTTGAAAGCCATAACTCATTGCTTTCTTGGCAAAGGGTTCCTTTGCCTGATTTTGATTTGTAGCAGCATGGTCCATTATCATAATTGGTTGTTCTTCTGGTTCAGTCCAACACATGATTGGATTGTCCACATCAAACCCCTAACAAACTATCAGCTTAGTATCTCCTTTGATGTGAAGGAGTTTGATCTCTTCATCTTGAGCAGTCTTTAATCTGAGTAACAAAGATTCACATCCAGCTGTGTTGTTGGTGTTGCTGAATCACAAATTGCATGAAGGAAGAATATCTCCTTGAGAAGATATCAACACAGTCCTGACTCCATCATTGGTGGAAGAATTGTTGCCATTAGTTTCTAGGATCCAAGCACCATCAGAGGTTGATATCCTATCAGATTTATCTTCATTAGAGATGAAAGGTCTTTCTTTATTTATACTGCACCCTACCAATTCTCTTGAAGTCTTGTTTGGATCAATTCTTGGATTGTTAGCTATAGGACTTTCATTTGTAGAAACATGAACATTTTATGTAGTCAAGAAATAATTGCCCCTACCTGAAGACTCAAAAAAAATTTGTGTTGTAGGGGCCGATGTTTGGGTGACCACATATTTTGCCTCCTTTTTAGGGAGCAACCTCTTTATTACACCTTGGATAGGGATCCTTACTTTATATAGGTCCATGCTTAGTTCTCCTCCCATGTCCTTGCAAAAATTTCATCCAAGTAAAATGCCATAGGATGCTGGGACATCAGCCACCAAGACAGTCATCTTGATTCTCTTGTCTGGAAACATTGAAAATGTGAATTGAGCATCTTTAATTTGTCCTAGCAATAGTACTTGATTGTTTTCCATGGAGAAACATCTCCCAAATGTCTTGGTCAGTGTGAGGCCCAGAGACTCAGCTACTTTAGCAGGCATGACATTTTTAGATGCCCCAGAATCAATGATGCAATTGTTGAACTAATAACCATTTATCAATAAGGAAACATAGAAAGGTTCTATTTTCCTAGGGGAAATTGGAGGAGTAATGACAAGATTATTTGGAATGGGCATGTTCTTTGGGGAATTATGAATTATTTTTCTAACCTCTTGTCTTTTAGGTATGGTTTGGTTCTTGACACATTGGACTAGCCTATCCAATTGATCAGGATTGGACTATAAATATTCAAATTCAGACATTTGAATTTTGGTCTTTTTGACATAATCAATTATGTCAAATGGATAAATTAGACTAGGAATAGAGGAAAGCATTTCAACCTTTTGGGTTTTAGGAGGGATGGGAGGAGGGTTGGTTTGCGAAATTAAAGTAGAAGGTGAAGGTGAAATTGATGTACTTACCTTTTGGGTGATCACTAGATCCTTTCGCTAGAAAGGTAGAGTGGCTCCACGCTTAGCAATTATAATTAATGGTTGAGGTTGCTCCTCTATCTTCTTTTTATCATCTTGTTAGACTGATTGGTTCTTGGACCTGGTAAACACTGCATATGATCCATTAATAGCTTCTCCTTTGCTTCTGGGTTCATCTTGGTAGTTTAAGAAACAAATGTGGGAGTCACCAGCTAATTCTTCTTGATTTTCTTCAAGGAGATCAGCATCATTTTCTTGATTCACTTTAAGCTTGAAAGAGAACTCTGATTTTGCTTCAAGATATCCCATTGTTGAATTGGTTAGAGGAGCTTCCAAGTTAAGTTTCCCTTATGGGGGAGGAAGATGATTTTGTTGCCCTTGATTCTTGGTAACATTGCCTTGATATGACTGATTTGGGAATGTCCTTCTTGGCATATCTCTATATGAAGGAGCAAAAGACATTCCTTGCACCATTTGATTTTTGAGATCAAGCAACTCATTTGCCAATTTTTGCACCATTGGATCTGTGGTGCTTGTAGATGAATATTTAGAAGATGATGAATATCTATTTCTATTTGGATCTCTTCTTATCTTCCCTGCTAAAATGAGGTCATCTTCTACCTCAGTGGCCAAATGTTAAGCTACAACAAGATCTATTTGACCAACACATCTCAAAAGAAAACTTACTTCAGGTAATTGAGAATTAATGAAGAAGCATTTGAGATTCTCAGCTATAGGTCGAGCAATTACAGGAATTCTGTTCTTCAGTTTGTCAAATTTGGCTATGAAATCTCTCATTGGTTCATGGGGATCTTTCTTCATCTGTGTAAGTTGAGCCAAAAGTGCATATGCATCTTCTACAAGTTTGAATCTAGCTTCAAACTTATCTTTGAGAGTATTCCAATCAGTTACTGACCGAGCCTATAGATGATAAAACCAATTTGCAGTAGCACCTTGTAATGTTTCTACAAATAGCCTGACTGCTACATCTTCAAATTATACTCTGATTACTCCACAAGCTATGCTGAAGGTTGCAATGTGTTCATCAAGATGAACTTTCCCATCACCATAGAATTTGGGGAAATTCTTCTTTGAACTGCGTGGAAGCTCATGTAGAGGTGGAGTAAGATTGAGAGGACCAAAAGCTTTACCCCAGGGGCCTTGAACTGCCATTATAGGATTATGAAAAAGAGGAATAACAGATCTTAGAGGGGTAATTATTGGCAAAGATTTATCAATAGAAAAAGTAGATACTTCATTTAGCAATGGAGGTTTGACTTTAGTAGGAGGAAAGCTCTTGGTTCATTGGAGACGAGATGGTGAAGGAAACACATCAAAATCACTTTGTTGTACCAACTTGAATATAGGGTTAACAATACCTTTATCCCTTTGGCTTTGTGTATACCTTGAATCTACTAGATTGTGAAACAAAAATGGAAAAGAATTAACCTTGCTTTAGTTTGAAGCTTGAGGCTTTAAAATGCACACTCTTTCCTAGTAACTCTAGTTTTTACAAACTAGATAAAATAATAGAGGTGGAGGAAGATGGTAAGGCTATAAATGGATAATGGGTAAGACATGAAATGGAGTCTCCAGAGTCTGTAATGGATAAGGGTTATAATGATAATGGGTAAGACACATGTGATGTTTCAATCTAAAACTTGAGGTTCCAAATTGCACAAAATTATGTATATCCCCAGTAGAGTTGCCAAAAACTGTTGGTTGAATATTTTGTCGATCAGCATACTGATAAACAAAATAGGTCTGATCAGCCAAAGTAGGAAGATTTGTCATCCAAATGTGTAGGTTTACCACATCATAAGGGGATTGATCTCTCCTCTCATTAAGGGGAGGTTCCCTATATATATATATATATATATATATATATATATATATATATATATAGAAAATAATACTCAATGGTAGGAAAAACCACCCATCTCTCTTTCTTCAGAGATGATGCGTGAAAATCAAAGGAAAAAACTTAATGGAAATGACAGACAACACTCCTCTTCTTTTAGAAGTACTATTCAGCCAGCCACAAGAGTACTCCTGGTAGTAACAAAAAAATGTAACCAAGGACATAGTAACTAGCAAAATGAGATACATCACAAAGTCTCCACCTAAATTTCTTAAGAGTAAGATACGAAGGACAATGAGGGCACAAAGTTGTCCCAAATTCCTTTACATAGAAATGAAAAGAAAACACACTAAAGGCAATCATGGGGGCATAAATTCTCTCCATAATTGACTCTTCATGACACCTTCCTGACTATTGTCACTAATTCTGCTTATTGAATTAAAGGAACAAAAAATATATCAAGGAAAAAGACATAAGAATAGTCTCCCCAACAATAAAGAAATCACAACACAAAGTCTAAAAAGTCACTTGCTTTCTTATTCCAGTAAAAAAATATGATCAACAAACTGAGCTCAAATTATCAGTAATGCCTTTCAATTTGGGCAGAGTTTCATTTTGATTGTCAAAAAAGAGATCATTTACAATAAAAGAGAGTCCCTTATATAGCCACTTCAAGGACTCAGGAACAGTAACACATCATGTTGCATTGAAAACTATTAGGAAGATAGGCTAAAAATTAGGGGCATATACCCATTTGTTTTTCTCAATGTAGAGAAGTAAGTCACGCTATTGAAAGCTTGCAACTTTCAATGTCCACTTGGCAATCTAATCCTTCCTTCTTTTCTAGTTAATTGAATCGGGTCCTAGATTTAATTTTCTATTTTGTTCCTTCCTCGATTTATGTTGGTCTTGGCCTTAAAGCCTATGAATGCATTTGGGTTTGTAGATTACAAGGATCAACAACTATTTTATGAGCTTTGAAATTGATGTTCGTGCACCCGTCAATACATTTTCAATGGCTAGTTTGCTGTCTTGAATTTGACATCTTTAGGCACGTCACCCCTTGGTCCTTCTTTGGATTTTCTATTTGGCACTTTCTTGAAAAGAACCTGCCCTTTTGAGCCTTAATAAATGATCCACTTTGGTTTGAGAAGAGCCCCCTACAAAGGTATCTGCCCTTTGGGTGGTCTTCGAATGGCCTTCAGGCTTCTTATTTTACATCTTCCTGAAGGGAAGGTGACCCTTCAATTTGGCAATCAAGAGTCCCCCACAAGGGCACCTACCCTTTGGGGTCCTTTGGTGGCCTTCACCTTAGAATTCTATCGTGGACTTTTCCTTAGTAGACTATTTCTTGGGCTTTCTCCTCGGGTATTTTCTCACAGACAAAAAGTCTACATACAATTTCTTGTAGACAAAAAGTCTACAGAATTACTTCCTGTAGACAAAAAGTCCATAGAAGTGATTTGCCTCCTTGGAAATTTCTTCAAGCTTTTGGCCTGCAATTTCTCTAAATTCTTTCTGACTTTTCGTCTAAAGGAATTCCTTCAGATAAAAGTTTGAAATAATTATGCCTTTGTCTGCCTTAAACAAAATTCTGAAAGAATTTACCTTAACTGTCTTCTTTGAAAATGACCCTTCTGAAGGGTACTTTTGTTGACCAAGTGCCCTCCACAAGGGCACTTGTCCTTCAGGAGGCTTCTTTGAATTTTTGCATTGAACCAGTCCTTTGAACCATCTGAGTGAACTGCTTGGTTGAACCAAGTGATTGAACCGTTTGATTGAACCAAACATTGAACCAATCCATTGAACCATTCTGTTGAACCATTCCATTGAACCAAGCTTTGAACCAAAATGGTTTAAGCTGATGGTTCAATTGAATGAACCAAGTCTTTGAACCAAGCAGATGAACCAAAGCATTGAATCACTTGGTTAAACCCGCCTTTGAACCAAAAGACATTGAACTAACCGTTAAACCAAGCTTTGGTTCAATGGTTCAAATGAAGCCTTGAACTGAAGCATTGACAAACCATTTGATTGAACCAAAGGATGAACCAAAGCATTGAAACAAAGTGGATGAACCAACTAAGTGAAACAAAGCATTGAACCGCTTGGTTGAACCAAGCCATTGAACCATTCCTTTGATTGAACCTGCCGTTGAACCAAAAGCATTAAACCTTTTGAACTTTGAACTCGTTGAAACTTTAAACCAAAGTGGTTCAATGGTTCAACATTTCAAGCCTTCTTTTCTTAGATGCTTGCCGATGGAGATTTTTGATTGAACCAAGGCACTGAACAATCCTAAAAATGACCAAGTGTTGGAAATTGATTCTTTTGATTGAGCCTGCTTGTAGAAGCCTTTGAACCTATAAAAATGAACTTGCCTACAGAGTCCATAGATTCAATCCTGTAGAGTCCATAGATTTTTGAGAAGCTTGAAAAATGAGTAATATGAATGCCCAAGACAAATTTTAGAAAGGGAAGAGACAATTTTGGTCTATAGGACCAAAATAGTTCAAATATTGTCCCAAAAATGAGTGATATTTTTTGGGGGACAACACTATAAAGACTCTCACAAAAGAGTTTATGATTTTTCACCATGAAAACATGACATATCACCCGCAAGTAAATGGAAAAGTGAAAACATGAAATAATGTCCTTGCAAAGATGCTCACAAAGATATGCAATATCTAAAGAGATGATTAGGAGGATCTAATTAATATGATCCTATGGGCCTAAAAAATAAATTAAAAACATGTGACAAGTTTCACCCCATTTTAATTGGTTTATGGACTTGAATCAGTAATGCCCATAGAATACATAGTATATAGTCTATGAATTACAATTATTATACAACTAAGAGATTAGGGTTATTTACAAGAAAGACTGGTGGATCTAACCTAGATGGAAGAAATTAAGCATATATAAAAATGAAAACAAGAGGTCAATAAGAAAATTTAGTATGGCATGGTTGTATACTATGAACCAAAGAGTTTCAACTAGAATAGGCAGTGTTATTATATTATAGTAGATTCAAAGCATTTCTAGGCATGATACATATTATATGGAAAGGACCTTACATTATTCATGAACTATCGTAGTAATAAACTATTGTGCTAAGGCATCTATAAGGAACCATTCTTCTTATGTGGGTAAATAGTTGTAGGATAAATCCTTACCACCAATAATCTCTATCTGATCTCATTAAATTATCAAGAGTAGATGTTAAGTATCACAATGTAGTTTAGGATTTTTATTTTATGCACTTGATTCTTATATTTTTGGTAGGTTTGTAATATAGAATTAGCATGTGATTTCTATATGATAGGATAATGGAACTAAAATAGAAAGTTGTAGTAGCAAAGTGAGATAAAGTTAGTAAGTTAACACAAAAGGAGTATGCCATACAACTATACATGGAGTCACATCACCTAGTAAAGTCTAGGAATGAGGCAATGGTACATAAGGTACAAAGAAAGGACATATAATGGTCATTCCAAAATTATTAATGATGACAAACTTGAAAGATTGCACCTTTCCAAAAATAGATCAAGGGTTAGATTCAATTGATGATAAATAAAGGAACTTTGATTAGGGAAAAGATAATGCATCACATAAAAGACTCTCATCAACTAAAATAATGCATCTAGATAGTCAAGAAATAATTCATAGCATCCAATGATCAATTGCATTCAATTTTGAAAGTAGAATGACATGCATACAACTCACCACCTTCAAATCAAGATGTCAGGTAGGATCACATGGGAAAAGCTATATATACAAGGGCAAGAACAACACTTTTCCATTACATACCTTTAAAAATAAGAGATCTTTATGTTTCAATATGAATTCATTTTCTTGCACATGAAGTGTTCACTGGTACTAAATCTAGATGACACCAGTGCTCACCAACTATCAGACTAATGCTCCACTCAAAGACATATATAAAGAGGATATAGGCATTGGTCTTTCCCTAAGGAAAACCAAATATCATGATCCTAACCCATTTGGTTTCATATATGCTCCTAAGTCCAATATATTAATCATTTATCAACTAGAAGAAGTAAAAATGTAATCCATAATGCTCCAACATTAGTTTCAAGGGTCTAACATAGAGCGATTGATAAAATTTTCAAATTTTAGAAAGATAAATGAAATCATTCTCACTCTTCTTAGTCAGTACAATGATGGTTCTATTTATTTATCACTTGACATGATAATATTCATTAATCCAACCATAATGGAGAAAATAATAAGGTTTCCTATGAGGGTTAAATATTTGGCACCCTAAAAGACAAAGTCACCACCAATTCACCTAGACACATTGGAAAACTACAATAGAAGATCTAGGGGGATTCCCACCAGGTCTATCTAGTATGCTATAGTGTAAATACTTACAAAATACATCATGAAATAGTTTTGGGAAACCACTAAAAATTCTATGTAAGTGTATACACCCTAAATTGGTCAAGTAACCATGAATATCATGTATTTTCATAGGAGACTTTGACAAGAGAATAAAATCCTTGTTCACACTAACCATGGATTTTATTTTACTTGTCTTGGTCTTATTTCTTATTTTGGTCACCTTTTTTATTATTCTTAGTCATCTTAAGATTTTCACATAGTCATTCCACCTCAACCAAGTCAGATTTCCTAGGTTAATCCTATCCCCCCAAGTCTTGAGCCTATGGGATATGAGTACTAGAATTAGACTATAGCACTAGACCCTAGGGTGTCCCATTTCTAGTGCTCCTATCCAACTACATTTTGAGTCCCAATAGTCAAGTTTCCTTTCTTAATGAGTCCCAATACCTTCTTAGCTTCATCTTTAAGTTTTGTTTGTCTTTCTAATGTCAACCAAATGTGAATAAAGTTCCCAAATTCAAAATAAATAATCTCCTATCTAAATGAATTCACAAGGCATTTTATATCTATCACTTACTACTTTAGTACAATACATAATTAAAATTAAGTCAATAGTATAGCTTAGCATTTTGCATCACATAGATTTTCATGATTAATCAAGGAAAGGCCATGCAAAATTTCATTCTTACATTTATTATGTGCATTTATTATACATGTTCCCTAAGGAAGAACTACATTTGATCCAAGACCCTAACTCAGGGGTTAATGTAGGTAGTGATTAGGATAACAAGGGTTCTAGATCATGTGATCATACTTCCCCTGACCCAATTTTCCCCCCTTTTGCTTTTGATGTATTTTTTGTTTCATGTGTGTAGGTAGACCCAGGGTTTGAAGATTTAAATATATCTATAACAAGCTCTATCGACCTTCAACATCTAAAATTTCACAAGCAGGCTCATGTAGAGACAGAGGATAAAACCCAAAAAACTCAAGTCTATATGAGTAGTTTGGACAATAGTGGTAGTTAAGGACAATAACACCAAACCTTAGGGTGTCCTATTTTGATGATCCTATCATTTCACAAATTGAAATCTAGATCCAGGTTCTTGACATCTTTTTAGTCCTACATAGCAATTTTTAGGCTTTAAAATAGTTGTCTCAGTTTATTTTTTTAGATAAGTCATTTTTTTCCCTTGTAATTAATTTAATAAAATTGATATAACTCTACCATTTACCACATTTAATTTCAAATTTTCCCCTTATCTAGACCCTATATTGTTTAGGAACTAAACCCCAATTTCTCAAAAATAATAAAACATTTGGTAAACCTGACTTACTTTGAACAAAATTTCAAACCTTAGGTACCCTTAGGGTTTTTCCTTCATACTTTAATGCAAAAAATTAATTTCAAATTTCTGATTTTTGTATAAATTTTTGAGTATTTATTTTATAATTTAAATTATAGCAATAATTTTCAAAAATTCTAAAACCCCAACCTATAACCCTAGATTTCCAAACTAGGTCCTCAAATCCCAAGCCTGCCTTCCTTACAATTTTTAGATAATTTTTTTGAAATTTTTGCAAATTATTTGGAGTGTTAAAAATATTTTCAAAATCTCTATGTTAGTAGTTATTTTGTGTAAAAAATCAATTTCAAATTTCTGATTTTTATATAATTTTTTGTGAATTTATTTTATTCAAATTTATTTTAGAATTTGAATTTTTGCAATAATTCCAAAAATTCTAAAACCCTAACTCAAAACCCTAGATTTCCAAACTAGGTCCTCAAACCCCAAGCCTTCCTCCCTTACAATTTTTAGATAATTTTTTTGAAATTTTTGTAAATTGTTTAGAGTGTCAAAAATATTTTCAAAATCTCTATGTTAGTAGTTATTCTTGTATTTATTTGCTTAATAGTACTTTTACATATTCTTTTTGGTGAAAGAAATAAAATGGACACTAAGGCACTTCTTCCCTCTCATCCCGTAGATCAATTTATAAAATTTTCTCATAATTATGATAATGAATGACAAATTTGCAAAATTTCACATTAGCTAAAAATGTGGAAAATGATTTCATTTACAATGAAAATAATTTCTATTGTTGTAATTAAGAATATGATGATACATGTGAAAGTGATAGTGAATAAAAAGTAGATGCATCTTCTTCTTTCAAACCTATCTCTTTTATTCCCTCTTCTAAAGCAAATAATTTTGATAAATAGGAAATGTACTTTTCACCTCATTCTCCTATGCATAATGCACCAAATAAACAAATTAGTAATGCATTTCCAAGTGAATATCTCATTGGTGATAAATTTCTTCCATTTAAACCTAATATCTACTTCTATGTTCAAATTATAACAATATAAATGCAATAAAATCAAATTGCCAATGCATAGTCAAAATGATACATATCATTTTCTTAACTCTACTTTGTCATCTCAAAAAATGGAAAAAGAATGTTTAAAAGATAACTCTCTTACTCTTACTTATCATATTTCAAATGAAAATAATGCATGCACTCCATTAAAGGATAACATATATGCACATAATATTCCAATTTTAGATGATAATTTATTGCATATTAGAAAATAATTAAATTTTTCTCTTACACCTCTCCCTAGTGACAATGGAAGTGATAATGACTATGATAGTGAACATGCAAATGAATATGAAAATGAGAGTGACTATGAACAAAATTTTGATTATGATAATGCATGGAATAATGATAATTATTATGTACATAGTGAAGAATAAAATGGATCTCATGTTTCTAACTCTTCTCACACTCTTTCTCTCCAACATAATGCATTATAAAATGTTTATTCTATTTCTATGCATGATTCTATTTCAAATGATGCACATGTAAATGATAACATCACATCTTATATTTAGTTAGAATTTGATTCACTAAATACAAAAGATACCAATGAATCTCCCAAGCCACCCCCTACTACAGTAGCACCGATTTCTTACTCTTTACCCAAAGAGAATGGTAGCCCACATCCCTCTACTCAGGTCTGAGTTACTATTCCTCCAAAGGTTTGAGTGAGCACACCTCCTCTTCATGATCCAATTTCTAAATGTAGCATTCCTATGGATAAAATAAATGATTAAATGAACCACTTCAAGACACTAATATACCATCCCAGGAGATTATCTCTTTAATGCATGTATTTGGTGAATTGCAACACCAAGTTCATTTCCTTACTTTGGATTTTAAGTCTTATAAGTCTTGGATGGATGCCAATGAGTTGCATGGTAACCTTATTCTAAAGAAATTTGTCAAAAATTCACTACCTAACCATTTATAGATACCATCATTGCCTTAATTTTATGGAACTATAAATCCATTTGTAAACCTCAAAGCCTTTTAGAAGGCTTTACCATCTCATGTGAGTCCTTTGATTCTACTAAAGTTGTTCCAGTAGACATTAGTGAGTGAGGCACATAATTGGTTCTTTCATATACTCCCCATTGTCTCCTTGCACACATATGATTACTTAGAGGAGGCATTTCTCATATATTACATTGCAAACATGGACCGTCATGTTACATATGACAAACTTGTTGCATTGCATCAAAATTATTTAGAGCTAGTTAGTGATTATATCTTGTGATTTAAGACTTTTGTGTTATGCTTGATCTATAAACCAATATATTTAGAGGTTAAAAATATATTTATAAAATGGCTTCACCAACCTCTCCTCAATCATCTATTATATCAAACGAATTCCTCTTTTAGGCACTTATGCTATACAATTCTAGCCTTGAAAAAGAAATTGGGATTGATTGAGGTAGATTTAATTGATCAAATTACTCTAGATTTCATAGTAGTACCTCCATATAAAACTCATAACACATATCATCCACCATGTATTAAATAAGATAAGAGACCAAAACCATAAAAATAACTATTTAAATATAGAGAGCTAGTTTCCTGAGTATAACCTACAATATGCACTTTAGAGAATAACAACAAGGCAGCGCTACAGTTTGATTCAGAGTGGGATATCCAATGTGTCATATTATCAACACTAATAGATAGGAGGTTAATCAAATTGCCTTCTACTAATTAAAAATATCCACATCTCCTATAAAAATAGCCACATCAGCCCTTTTATAACTATCATCATATCCATAGACATAGAGATAATGATTGTTATGGACTCAATAATTGCATTAATAGATGTTTTGATAATGGAATAATAACATTCACATAGGGGGAACTAATTTATCCTCCATCATGGATTCCTAAACCTCATTCCTCTATGGATAAGCTAACCCAAGACATTCCTTCACTAGAATCATCGGTTACACATCGTGAGAGTAATGCAACTTCTAGGATAGAGCTTCTTAAGATATATCCTCTTCCACCTATTTAAAAGGTTTGGAAACTAGTACAGAGAGAACAAACTACATATAAAAGTGTATTTGAAGGATTACATAGTGCTATTTCATATACATATTCAACATAGTCACAAGCATTACAATAGATTTTATAGGGTCCTATCTCACATAACAACCTGTTAAGGTTAATATTAGAGGAGCCCATATTTTAGAGAATTGATTTAGAGAGATATTCAATATGATTGAGTTATCAAGGTACCATTTCATGTAGTAACCCATTGTGATTGATATTAGAAGAGCCACCATCATAGGTTTTAGCTCCATCTTGATCAATTACTCAGTCATATACATCACAAAAAAACCCATAGGGTATTGTTTTATATATTAATCTACTATGATTGTGGAGAGATGCACCTTCTTCATAGTACATAGTTTTAGTTGCACATTTAATAATGTTACATTTGGCAGAGTCTCTATGCACAACTATAGTTAGTGCATGGCAGATAGTATCAGATATAGTGCATGTTCTTACATAACATACCAGTATGGGCACTTGTTGAGTTGTCCATCAGGGTTTAGATAGTGATACAATACAAATTTATATTGGTATTAGTTCATAGCTTCACTTCATGGGGAAATGATAGATCCAAAGGTCTAGCTAGCCTTTGTATTCTTGAGCCACTCTCGGGGAAGTGATATGTATAGAGTGCTATCTTACATCCCCTTCTACTAAAAATTAACATTCCTAATTAAAAATATCCATCCCTAACCAAAAAAGATTATCCAAATCCTAACCTTACCAATATCCTATTTTTCCAATCTTAAACCAATTCACTTTATCAAAATAATTTACCAATTACAAAACCAACAAATTTTTGGCTCACATATGATTACAAATCAAACCTAACATCACACTTGAACATATCATGAACAATTAAATAACATCCTAAAATGCCATCTTACTAAACATATGAAACCTCAACATCAATGTCAAATCAACTATTTATAATTAACCATTTACAACAAATATAACAATATACTTCAAATCCCATAACACAATATGCATGAGTCAAAATAAAAATAAGTATCCATTTATATATATATATATATATATATATATATATATATAATGAAATTTTTAATACATATAAATTGGTATCAAACACAATCAATCATGAATGGGTGTTAATCCCTCACTCTTAGTCTCACTCTCTCCTCTAGTACTAGTCCTATAATCTAACCTAGCACTCAATGACCCCACACCTCCTTGACCTATTGCATGCCTCTTATAATGAGTCTCTTGCTCCAATAACCAACCATGCTCCTCATGTAAGTCCACATATCTCCTCTAAAGATCTATTTACTCATACATAATCCTTGTACTCACATAGCCAAAATTAGGTGGGGACATCCTATACCTATCTAGCTCAGCCTTGATCTCATCTCTCTCTCTCCCACTACTCTAACATATGCAGTTGTCACTATAACATCCCTATCAAATAAATGAGCATGAAAATTAGCTATAATTATCACTCTCTCTATCAATCCTTCCTCCACTACACCATCAAGTATATGTTGTGTGATCTCTTAGAGTGTTGACTCAATGATGGTGTCCTAATACTCATCATCTCCACTTCTTGCCCCATCTTGTGCTTCATCTTGAGTACCTCCCACTCCACCTAAAAATAAATTATGGCACTACATTATCCATATACTTTAAAATAAAACAAAAAATCACAAATTTGTAAACAATTCAAATGAAATTATTTATTACCTCCCATTATCTAGATTGGCTTAGGATCCTCATACTTTGGAGCATCCCCTCCATCAATAGGGTAAAATGGAGCCCACTGATACCTAACCCACCATGTGGTATACACCTCTATGAATCCAACATCATCTACATCAATAATATCTATAGTCACATCCCTCACATCTAAAGGTAATGGTGTAAGCTTAGCCTTAATAGGTCTCACATGAGCTCCTACTCTCACAGACATTCATGCACTCCTCACCCACACTCATGTCACTTGGGGCACATCCTATGTACCCAAAACTATCTCATAACATGCTCATATTGAAACTGTTCATATAATCCAGCCCAAAGATCATGAATGTAATAGCTAACTCTCATATATTATAGCTAGAAGACATCCTCTACCCACCTAGGAAATCCTCTATAGGTTCTCCATATTATACCATGAGCCACCAATATATCTAAAATTTGTCTATAATGATCCATCCTAGGAGACCAGATAGCCAATGTACTCATCCACCATTCCCCAAATGGCTATGTAGGTTCCCACTCTACCCTAGGTAATCTAATCGATCACATAACTACTATGTGTTCATAAGCCCAACATTGCAATAAGGTAGTTTCACTCACACCACCATTGAAGGACTCCTATGTAAACCTATAGATATTTGTATAGGTGGGCTAGCATAGTCTTCCCCCATGAGAATGCAATACCATATACCTCCACACTATGCACAATCCTATGCACCATATATGAAATAGATACTATACTACCATCCACATCGACAAACGATGACAACAACACAAGCAACTACTTCCATAGGTGTAGAACACTAGATTATATTATAATTGATAACAACACATCACTATCATTAAGTCTTTGATATATACCTAAAATAACACCAACAAATTACAAATATGTGTGATCAATTATATTAGCACCCATGTCATCCTGAACTATCACACGCTTCCCATTAATTAGTAAATGCAATATGTGATACACATCCTCCAGAGTCATAGTAATCTCCCCTATAGGAATCTAGAAAGTATATGTATCTGCATTCCACCTCTCACATAAGGTGGTAATTAGATATCTATCCCATTTCACTATGCCTAGGTCACACACATGACCCAACCCAACCTTATCCATAATAGCTCTCTCATTAGTAAACAATGGTAATAGCCTTAATGTCTCCATCACCTGGCCCCTATAGAACTATCTCATCTACACCTCACCCTAAAAACACTAGAAATAACACATATATCAATGAATCATACCAAGTATACAACTAATATAAATAATAGGTAACAAATTAGAATCCTAAAAATTTAGGCCCAATGGACAATAACATTGTAGGAAGGACAATAGTGTTGGACAAGAGTGATAGAACTTGGATAGTAGTTTTGAACCCTAGACAAGAGCATTGACTCATGGATATGAGCACTAGAATTTTTTTTCCTAAGACACTTTAAATAGCTTAAAATCACCAAAATAGACCTAAAAATAGACAAAAACCAAGAATTAAGGTTACTTACCAGGCTAACATCACCACTAGCCTAAACCTAGGCAACCAACTACTCAAATCGAGTCACGATAGGTGCTCATATCCTTGGCATTTTATCACTCCAAGAGATCCAAATCTCAAACTAGTCAATGAGTCAAGAATCAATTCAATTTCCTATATCAAACAACTTTTTCATTCAAAATAAAATATTATTTTGACTATAAATCAAACCATGTAACTTCATTTTTCAAACCATTTCTTTCAATAAAATCATGACAATGATACCTTCAACATCACACAAGCTTCACCCTCTTACTACTTAATTTGCCTACTATGACATGCACATCTCTCTATTTTTATTACACCTAGACACACACCTTGATCCTCACTAAGTAAAACATGTTCCACTATTCAAAAACTCAATCTAATCAATTCAACACACTTTTAATCTCTACACAACATACCAACCTTACTTCTATTGCTACACTACTACTCATCACTTTTGACTCAAACTCCTCTATCATAGATTTCATCCCTATCCCCAAAAGGGGGGCACTATTCATACTATTTCTATTTCCATAATTACCCAACATACCCATCCACTCTTGTAAGTTGATACACCATGGTTCTTACACCTTTAGTATTTATATAATCAAATTCAACTTAGATTAGTTGAGATATATAGTGATTCAAATTATATGGGTCACTCAACTTCACTCGAGACATTTAAAGGGATATACCTTTAGCTTATAGGCACATAGACTATTCAAAGATAGTGATTTAGATTATATGGATTTAGAGTGATTTCAATATAGATATAGACTTTGATACCATATTTGGGGGCATGTACATACCACATGTCTCACACATACAACTTCATACAACATGATACAATTACAAGACTAGATAGCAGATTATAGGCATAGTGTAGAGTACAATATTTTCATATCTAATTTTGTAAATGGGGCATGGCATGATAGGTCATATCATATGTGGTTACATAGATTTCCATATTATATAGATGCATCACTCACATACCTGATTTAGGGGTAGGGTACATATGTTCATATTATTCATCATCTAGGATTATATAGATGGGATGGTAGGACATGCCATTCTCTTCTTGTACACTAACCAAAATTTTAGATTACACCCAACGGTACCTAGGTTGTCACCAGATTAGACTACATGGATATTTGTAGCAGTTGGTCCATTATATTACCCAAACCTAAACTACATGAGTTTGTGTAGGATAGAGAATAGACATTAGTTTTGGACCTTTGATAATTTCTTAGTTCTAATTTAGATATTCAGAGTAGGGTCATGACAAATGTTTCTATTCATAGCATACAAATATATATACACACATTACAAATTACATGATTTTATGTGGGATAGTGGATAGATATTGGTTTTAGGCCTCTGAGCATTCCTCATCTTCAATTAGATTCAACATAGGGGGTAATAATTATCCTCCCTCTCCCTGATACATGGATTTCACATTTAGATTCAACACAAGGGGAATCCACTTCAAGGATTCTTTTTTTTGGGCACTATTTAGTTCTCCACCCACTTCACTAGCTAGGAAGTGAGTTTGACCCTTTCAACATATTAATATCTACATAGGTAAATTTAGGTATGCATTTTTTCTTTTTTTCTTTCTTTTACTCTAGTATTTCATTTCATTACATCACTAGATTAAAAGGAGGGAGAATGTATACACCCTAAATTGGTAGCTACGCATATCATGTCTTTTCACAGTCCTTTCATAAGAGACTCTGACTGGAGAATATGAGCCTTATCCACACTAGTCATGTCTTTTATTTCACATATCTTAGTCTTATTTCTTGCTTTGGTCACCTTTTTTCTTATTCTTAGTCATCCCAAGCTTTTCAAATGGTTATTCCACCTTAACTAGGTCAGATTTCCTAGGCCAATCCTATCCCACCAAGTACCAAGCCTATAGGATAGGAGCACCAAAATTGGACTATAGTGATGGACCCTAGGGTGTCCCATTTCTAGTGCTCCTATCCAATTGCACTTTGAGTCCCAATGGTCAGGTTTCCTTGCTTAATGAGTTCCAATCCCTTCTTAATTGCATCCTTAAGTTTTGTTTGTCTTTTTAATGTCATCCAAATGAGAATAAAGTTACCAAATTCAAAACAAAGAGTCTCCTATATAAAGGACTTCATAAGGCATTTTATATCTAGAACATACTACTTTGGCACAATACATAATTAAAAATCACTCAATAATATAGCTCAACATTCTACATCACACAGATTTACATGCTTGATCAAGGAAAGGCCTAGGTGAAAGTTCATTCTTGCATCTACTGTACATATTGATTATGCACATTCCCTAAGGGAGAACTATATTTGATCTAAGACACTACCTTGGGGGTTAATGTAGGTAGTGATTAGGACAACAAGGGTTTTAGATCATGTGATCATACTTCCCCTAACCTATTTTTTATCCCTTTTGCTTTTGATGTATTTATTGTTTCATGTTTAGGTAGACCAAGGGTTTGAATATTGAATTAGCTCTACAACAATCTCTATCAACCTTCAACATTTGAAATTTCACAGACAAGCTCACATAGAGACAATGGACAAAACCTAGAAACCTTAGGTCTCCATGAGTAGTTTGGATAACATCAATAGAAAAGGACAACAACATTGGACCCTAGGGTGTCCTATTTTGGTGGTCCTATCCTTTCATAAAATAAAATCCACATACAAATTCCTAACATCTTCCCAACCTTGCACAATAGTTTTTAGGCTTCAAAACAATCATTTTGGTTTATTTTTCTAGATAAGTCATTTTCTTTCCCCTTGTAATTAATTTAATCAAATTGATATAAATCTACCATTTACTATATTTAATTGAAATTTTCCCCCTTATTTAAACCCTTAATTATTTAGGAACTAAACCCTAGTTTCTCAAAAATAATAAAATAGTAAGCCATCAAAGGTGTCATGTACATCACCTATCACATGTTAAGGCTTAATAAGGATTTTAATTGGACAAAATTTTTGGTTTGAGAACCCATTAAAAATATAAAAAAGGTTATCAACAAGACATCACACACCTTTTAATACTAATTTTGGGTACTTATTCTTTACTTCACACAATATAAGTCACATGAGGGACCAGTTAATCCTGTCATAGACTTCTATCTTGTGATAGGTTTTGCCAATATTTATTGGACCAAAATAGGGAAATACTATGCGCAATTGGGATGATTCAATGTTTGATGGTTATAAATCATGTATATGATCAATTCACACACTTGTATACATAAATATGTAATAAAATATATGGGACAACATGATAACATGACCAAATTACATGATGGCATCTAGATCAGAGTGTATGAACTCTTGAAGGCACCCATTATGACTTTTCCCTTTTTAATCACTATGCTCGATGTGCAAGCCAAATTTATATGGTAAAAATATTTGGTTGCATACTAACATACTTATTTGAGTTTGATGACTCTAGGGGTACAACAACCATTACCATAATAACCTCTAGTTCAATAATAAGTAGAGGCATAATTATTGCCTCAAATATAAACAACCCCATCATAAACTATTAAGAGAAAAATAAGGCACCATCACACAAAGACTCACCACCACCAACAAAGAAGATGACATGCAACACCAAATCATAATTGGATAAAAATCATGTTCCCAAAATTGTAGCAAAATGTGATCTTATGGAGATGAGCATTAAAGGGTAGGAATTTTTTAATCAATGCTTGAAAAAATAGGTAAAAAAATTTATTATTAGGAAGAAGAAAAATAAATTTTCTTATGAAAGGTAGTATGCACTTTCCAAGTTCAAAACCAAGGAAAGACTTGTGGTTTTACATCACCACATCTACACCATCTATAACAGTCAATATTATTGGGTATGAGGTAGAGTAAAAGCATTAGAAAGTTGAATTATTTTAGTTTGATCCATGCATAGGGTCTTCAAGAGCACAAATAACCTTCCCATAATAATTAGTTCTAGGCACATGATCCACAAAAATATAAACTATCTCACCACAAGAATATATCCCACTAAAACCTTTGGTGTGAAATGAAAGGACTCATAATATTCCCAAATTGGCACCATCAATCAAGGAACATATGGTCTATTTTAATGATACTTTTACAGTTGAGGAAGATTAACTGCATCAAGATCTAGCTCTAATACCTAAATATCAAGAAATAACTTGGGCCTAAAAGAGGCTAAAGAAAGTACTAGTGCCACCATCTATACCAAATTAATTAGTAATTAAGAACACCATGGAAAATTAATCTCCTTCATCTTCTAATTTATAATAATAAGTAGATACCATAGCTCTAGACCCACTTGAGCCTAAGTAGCTAACTGAATAGGAAGACATCATAAATCAATAACAATCTATAGAATAACATGATGAGGTAAAGAATGTGAATAAGGTAGATATGAATAAGGCTCACAATGAATAAATAGGGAAGATAAAGGAGGATTTAAAGTGAAAAAATATTGAATATGAGGAGTAGAGGAATCAAAAAGAGGAAGAAAACAATAAAAAGGAGGGAAAAGTTGTATAGAATAAAAATGAAGAAGAACAGGCCCAACAATGAACAAAAAAACATAGCAAGATGAACAAAAAAAGAAGCAACATGAAGAATAAGAAGCTATTAATCAAGAGGTGGAATCAATGTAGCAGAAGAATTTTTAAGTTGAGGAAGCAACTAAGGTAGAAGCAAAATAATCAAAATAATCTCTCTATAGGTAAGAAGAGAATGTAACTAAGAAGGCTTAGGAGAAAGAGTCCAAAGAAAAGGTAGAGTTATATGTTAAAGCTAAGGTAAAGGTTGACACCAAATCCAAAGTAGAGGTTGATGCCAAAGCCAAGATAGACATAGAAGTAATGCAAAATAAAAATTCACATCAAAACTAATAATAGAGTCTTAAATTAAAGGTGTGATACCTAAATCCCAATAACCACCTGCTACATCATAAGGCTTAAGGTCCACCCAAGAGGTTATGCAAGAGGAGGCACCTCAATAAAATTAACAACTCCCAACCAATAGTTTTGTGATGTAACTATAACCTCCACTCATAGAATAATGTTTTCTCTACCAATGGGACAATCAAGAAGGAACCTATCATAGATAAAAATTTGAGTTTATCTCTAGATACAATAGTGTATGAATCATCTCTTGATTTGTCCTAACTTCATCTATCCAAAAATATTGAAGGGGCAAATGCATTTTAATAATCTATCATGCATAAGGCTTAAAACTTAGAGAAAGAAGTATTGTAGCTATGGGAGGAAAACATAGACCTACAACTTTAGCTCAGTAAGGCATGGAAAGTAATTAATAATGTTTGTCCTGCATTGGTCACTTAAGTCTTGCATGACCAAGTGATGTCTGAAGATAAGTAGTACTCAACTCTCTTATTTTAGTTCATAAAATGTGAGATCACTATGTAAATGATATAATAACTTCACATGCAGGGGAAGAACATTGAGGTAAACATTAAGGTAATTTTTGAACTATTGGAAGAATAAGAACAAGTCTTGGAAAAAAAATATGCTCTAAACTCAACATATCACACAAGGGATGCTCAATAAGAAGTAACAGTTGAAAAATTCATAGACTGAAGACAAATTAGAGTTTGATAAGGTAAATAATTTCAAAATCAATGATGGGGGATCAATCAGTTACCTTTAACACACTAGACATTACACTCATGCAATCACTTGAATAAGTAGATAATGTCATGCATATGTTATAAGTTTGAAAAATGAGATGATACACAACACATTTGTTGGAATATAAACACAAAGGCATGCATGTTTCTTAGAGGAGTTATCTTAAGAAACCTAATAGAAAATGTTGAATGATAGGACACTCCTCACCATCACAAAAGATGATAATATTTAGAACCTAATGATGTGTTAAATCCTATTGCATCCAATGCTTAATATGGTGTAAGAAGTTCTCAGTAACTTAACAATGTCCCAAAAAGACTTGACACATTGAGATAAATCTATCATAGACATCATTCAAGATCCCAAGTTCATCCCTTAATGCCATCTCAAATAAGAGCTTCAACATACTATTATGTCCATAGATTCATAGCCAATGACCTAACCTCAAAAACTAACACCAACATCAGATTCTCTATCCGTAACTTCCTCCATAAAAATTGAATCATAATCATTTTTGAAACCTCCTCCAGTTCCCCCAATGTAATTGATGTTTCCACCTTCTTTGTAGTTAATGTGCACACTTCATTTTTTAATTTGAAGAGATTTTCAATAGAAAGTATTGAATCATTACAGTTGGGCTAGGTTGGTTGAAAACTTATAAAGGGTGTCACCTAGTTATGTCAGTCTATAGAAAACCCATAAGGGTGGTAGATTGGTATGTTAGTTAAAAAATTAAAATAGTGGATAAGTAGTGCATAAGAGGTAAAAATAAGTAAATTACACCTTGAATGATAACTACAAATAATTATTTTAGTTTGATCCTTTGTAGTAAGTCCACTAGATACAATATGCAACACACTTCCTACAACTTTATCTCAAGATGAGATAATGATTTAAGCCTAGGAAAGTGTTAGTACTAGAACATGGCTACAAAATCATAGTGTATAATTGTGTGATAAGTGTGCATTTCACACCATTTTGTACATGATATATTATTTTTGTTTTTATGTGACTATCTTTGTAAATCAAAAGGTTTCAAAATGCGAAGAGTATTTTTTTGAATTATAGCAAACTGATAGAATGTGAAGTGACAGAGTCCTTGGAAATCTCTATAAATATTTCTCAATTTTACTGAAAAAGGGTTCCAAAATATTGAGAATAATATAAATATTCATAAATGGTTTTCCTTTATTTTTCCTCATGTTTTTTAAGTCAATATGTTCTAAGTTATTGTAATCTATATGTTATGAAAAATCTTATTGTTATATGTTGATTATATATGTGAATCATGATTAATTCTATTTTGTGTTATTCTTGTGTTAATATAAAAAAATTGTGTAAATTCATTTTTTTCTATTTATGTGTTACTCTTCACACAACTATCCCCTATTAACATGTTTAGATGGGTTTTTTAGGATCCTCTACTAATAATATTATATGATAGGCTCATTGGATTCTTGTTTGAGTTGAGAAATTTGATCATATGTAATCTTTTTATTGATATTGACTAATAAATGTGAAAATAAAAAATCTTCCAAAGAATTGAATGCATGAACTAACTGATGTGGTAAATCATAAAACCATATTAGTGCATATTCTTTTATGATTTTAAGAAATAACTCGGTTAACAACCTATCATTAAATGCATAGTCCAAACATGTTGCATGAAATACTCTCAAATGTTTCTTGGGGTCACCTTTTCCATCAAAAAATGTAATCTTAGGTGCTTCAAAACTAGTAGGTAAAGGGTATGCTACATTATGTTGAGCTAATGGAGTATGCAACAAAATCTTTGAATATGGTGCATGATTTAGTTTCAAATCACCTTGTTCCAAATGTAACACCTTAGTTTACAAATATTTAAAATCTTAAATAAGGTATTTCACATCAAGATTATAATGCATGATAACAAAAGGTGGTGTGACAAATGACTGAGTATGAATGTGCACATTGATTTATGAAAACTTTTGGGTTACCCCCATAGTATATGGTGATAGAAAATTTGCATCAAATGAAGTAGAGAAAGGTAAGGAAACTATAGAAGTTTAATTTTCCTCATATTTATTAGCTATGCTTACACTTTTTATTTCTGGCATAATTTTAAAGATTGTATGATGATCCTGATATTGATCACAGATTACTTCGATTCCATCATTTTAAGGTGGTAATTCATTGTGATGCTCATTTTGAGAGTCAACATTATCTTGAATATATTTTTCACACTCAAAAGTGTTATCAAGACCTGTTACATATTCAAAATGTGAATTAGTATTGGAATGTTCTAATGTATCCTTTTTATTATCCATATTATGTTCCTTATTAAAATAAATATGAGTATGATCAAATTGAGTACCATTTAGTCTAACACTTCTTCTAAGAGAGGGATAAATAAATTTCTTAGATTACATAACATATGAAATAAAAATATTGAATATTTATGCTATTAAATAATTTTTCCAAAATATGAAAACCCTAATACAATAATTTTCAATATTAAAAGTGTTGGATGGTTGAACTTGATCTTATTATAATGCCCAGTTCTCTATAGTGGGGTGTAGGGGGGCAACACCACCGCCCCCACCCTCCCCCCCCCCCACTATGGTCTTTATAGGAGTCCTAGGGGGTGGTGACCTACTTTAAATCATCTCATGGTAGGGGTTCGAGGGCAACACCCCTAAATAAATTTTTTTAAATGCATTGTAAGATATTATAATTTCGTAGTAAATCTAGATCGTTCACTATTAGGCTATAGATCTAATGGTATAAATTATGTTTATGCATTTTAGACCTAATATTTAATTCTCATTTGATATGAGAGAATTTTAATTATGGTGTCATGTTTTATGTGAGTGAATAAGAGATTACATTGGATGTATTATAGGTTTTATACCTTTATTTTGTTGGACTAAATAAAGAAAAGAATTGGTTGTTTCTATGTGGACATAGCCCATATTGGGTGAACCATGTTAAATCTATGTCTATCTTGTATTATGTTTTTCTGTATTTTATTTTCATCTTTAATTCATTAATATTTTTTTGTGTTCTATATTCGTAACAAAAAGAAGGAAACAAACTATAGAAAAATCTATGACTAGGGATTACAATGCTCAATCAATAGACAAGTTCACAATATGTTTGATCAAATTTGGGAATTAAGATAGTTTTAATCATAATTAGAAAAATTATTACATTTAATAGGAATGCCACATATATTTAATACATGACACAAACTGATTTAGAACTTGATAAATTTAGAAATATTCTAAAAGGGGAAATATCAAAAAATGTATCTTAGATGGAAATTGAATACATAGGACTATAAGTACAACTATAAAATAGACTATGTGATGAATTTGTGAATCAAGAATAGGGATTCACTTAGATATGAGACATGGCCATTAAAATTATATAGGGGAATCTTGTACTATTTTCCTTTGGGCACATTGATGTCTTATAAGGGTTTGATCTTTGTGACTTCGCTTGCACCTATATGTCATGTTTGACTATGTAGGAGTTCTTCATATGTTACAATATCCAATGTGTACCTTCTTTTTCACTACAACCGAAGATCAATAACATGATAAAATGAATCATAGGGTAAAAATGGGTTATAAGTTTAATTTTTGCTTAACCTCAACACCCCCTATGTTTATCACTACCTACATACCAATACTCTGAAGAGGGACCAAACTCCTTGTAGTTCTCCCATGATGTGGTGGTGTGTGTAAAAAATTAGTGTAATTCTTAATATTGGTGAAATACTAGTGTGATTAAGTACTTCAATAATGACTTATGACCTTGGAGGTGTATTTAGACTCAACTCATTCCTACTAAGATTGTGTGGACTTTGAATTGTAAAAAATAAGTGTTTTTCTCTTAATGTGTAGTTAGATATTCTAGTGTTTTTCAATCATATGAGCCTCTAGTTAATAAATGAATTGAAAATGTGGATTTATATGGAATTTATTTAGTTATGTCTTTTAAAACATGCATTATGACCCATTAGATTAATTGGAATCTAAGTAACTAGTTGTTATCTAGTGAAGATGCAATTGATCAAATTAGACACTACCAATGTATAATATTGTATTGAAGGAATGACATTGTATAAGGAGAGAATAAAACTAAGATTGAAGTTTGGAATATTCTAGATATGAGATTAGGTTATTTAGAATTAGAAATAAGGACATTTTTTATCCTTAATTTCTTGGAGGAATATGTCATCTATAATGAAGTGAAGGATTGGTGGTAAAAAGACTATGGAATTAGGCATGAGATAAGTATGCATAAGGACTGGTCATGAGTGAATTATTTTAGGAATACATGTTAATTTTTGTGTCTACAATAACCAATTATAACATATAAAATAATTGTAAAACATGATCTATAGGTTAATACGAAACAACCAAAACCTATTCCCAATCTTCCTTTACTAGAGAATTCAAAATATCAAGATATCATAATAAAAATTATTATTACAATGATGAAAAAGATACCAACATGATATCTATGATATATGATCAACTACGTAAGTTAAACTTCAATTCTTGAGAAAAATACTTATCTCACATTCTACTGACACTTGTTAGAGCTGGATCATTTTGAGATGATTCATATACAAGAAAAAGGGACAAATTAGAAACTCTTTTTTAGGAAAAATATTCTAGGGGTAGAGAAAATTAAAAAAATATAGATCATGAGTACATCCTAAATATAAAAAATAGATATAATACTATCTCACATCAGTCATAGGAAACACTAAAGTCAAACATGACTTGGAAAAAACTAATCATATATTTTAATAAATAATGTGTAGATGGAAAATAATAAGATTACAACACCATTGTAAGTAACAGGGCTTCAAGATAAACAAAGAATAATATCATAGTTATTAATTGATCATAATATCATCACATTACCATCTACTCAATATCAAATTGTGGGATGTCTTTCACATAAAGAAGGAAAACCATATTGTGGTTATCATATCATAATGAGACATGATATAGATCATTGTGATTCACTACAAAATTAGATTCAAAAGTATAAAAATGAATGAATTATCAAGGTAATACAACATCCATAGAAACCACTTGCATAAAGCTTAACAAAAATTCCAACTGCAACTAAAGTGACCCAAAAATGTCTTGACAGGAGCCATTGACATTACAATATACATGGAAGGTACATATTATTAAAATGTTCAAATTGATGGTAACATAAATCATGTGATATTTATTTTAATATAATTATAATATTTAGGACATGACATTAAAGAATTATAACATAACACATAATAGAAAGGACTCCTTATATATATCATTTTACTAATAGCTTGTGGGCCAAAATTGGTCAACACATGTTTATGGGTCATGCCTCCTACTTATGGGGTACTCTTCACATTAGGAAAATGATGGTTACAATAAATGTGGACTATGATAAATATAACCAATTAGTATATCATTTTATCACATGCAAAAAGACTAATCATGATTTGGCATGATTGTGATACTTACTATAAAAAAGAACAATATCTAGGGGAAGCATAATGTATACAATCAAAAATAGATGAATAAGAAGAGGCAATTCAATCATATAATATCAAGGACAAACTATGACATATTGAATTAAATCTCAATGAGGATGAATTATATATTTATGACCACATATTTCAAATATTCCAAAACTAAAAAAAATCAAATAATCAGGAAAATTTAAAAGAAATTAAAACATTTAAAAAATTTAAAAAAAAAATACTTGAACATGACATTGATTACTAGATTACACTATTTACATATGTTATTTATCACATATTTGGTAAATGGCATATTATTTTCATACACACATGTATTTCATGGTATATGAGTGTAATTAGGACATATAGGTTACACATGGACATAACTTAGTGTCCATACCAATACTAGGGGCATATTATTTCATAGGTTTCACTAATCTAGGTTTTATCTTTTTATTTCATTTCTACTATGTTGAGCTACCTATATCACTTACACACATCTTTCTAGTTACTCATATCTTACACATTACTACATGGGTATGCTATTATACTATGATATGACATTGATACATATGGATGGCATAGAATAGTTCCCTTATTCTATGCTCCATTGAGGTTGTTACTCTCTTACATGATAGGCTAATTTGTTCTTGGCTATTATGTATGACCCTTTAGATTTATTTGTGACATATTTATGTCTCTTTCATGTGGCCCTTAACCTTATTTTATTTGACATCCTTAATATATATTATTTGTGACACCTTTATACCCTTTACATCTGGCCCTTGGCTTTATTTTTTGTGACATATCTATATCCATTATATGTGGCCCTTGGCCATATGTGTGACACTAACACATTCACTTGTTGAACTTTTTGACATATAATAGTGCCATGATTATATTTTTCACTTTTACTACATAACATTATTGAGTAATATTACTACTACATGTTTTATTTATACATATATATATAGATGTGACACTTACATGTTCTACATTACATATGTTATGAACATGCCTTGATCGACATATACATTACTATGATGACATATTCCACATGTTAAAATGATATTAAATGATGTTATTTTTATACATGACATGATATAATTTAATCTTATTTTGAGATGAGTGACATATAGGATACATCCCTTATCCAAAAATGGGGGCATTACAGTGGGATTGTCATAGAGACATAAGCCTCCATGAGCATAAAATCAAATCAGAATATAAATTTTAGAGATTCAAAGTGGTTCATATATTATATGGTTCAAATACATGACATATATTTTCACATTACAAATTCATACACACTTGGGTGCATTTTCATGACATATGCACATAGTTTACATGAACATAAATTATAGGTTTCCAAATATGCATAAATTTGAGATATAATTATCAAATTTGACATATAAATGCATATACTTATATATTATTTGGTATATATTCAAGAGGCATGATACTGATTCATGCACATATACGCACTTATAGTTTTATGAGGCATGATATTATTTAATTCACATACACACCAATACATTTTATAGTTTAATGAAAAATTATTATCATTCTACTTCACACTTATGAAATATGTGGTCATGGTGGGGGCATTAACATTTTTCATTCCTTTTCAATCCTATATTTTATTATACATTGAGTGAAATTATACAATAAAAATCTTGCATACATGATGGAGGCATGAACATTATTCATTCCATTTCTATCATGTTTTTTGTTTACATAGAGTGAACTTGAGTAAAACTATACAATTGAATCTATAAGCCATCTACAAGGGTTGGATTATTTTATTTGAGTGAACTTAGTATGATGGTTCTTTATTTACCTACTAGTTGTTTAGGTTAATACATTAAATAATTTTACCCACATTTATGAGGATTGACACATGTCTTCCCAAACTAATAGATTGAATAATTACATAAATTTATGGTGTAGTCATTATATCTCCCCATGTGCTTCAGAAATTAAATAGTATTGTATCTAATGATTCAACAAGTAAGCATCATCTCTAACAAGTTATGAGGGCAAAATGGTTTTCACTAGTACACAGGTGTAATATAACCCTTGTTATTTCAAAATTTTAAAAAATTGGTTTTTGATTAAAATTTTCAATCTATGGACATTGACTAAATAAATTGTAGATTTTGTTATTGAGTGACCCTCATAATTGGAGCTTCATACCAAAGACAAATTATATTGTACACACTTAGGTAAATTTTAACCTTTTACTCTAGAAATTTCAACAATAAAATAAAAGGGGGGAATTTGTAGATACTAAAATATGATATTAAGTACTTGGCAATGAAAAACTTGGCACACATTTACCTTGTATGACTTGAAGACTTAAACATGGTCCTAATTCATCATTCTCTCACACTTACATGCTATTTTATGAGTTTGAACCTTTTATTCTATTGTTACAAACCTACAAGAACCTCACTATTTATTTCAAATCTATTAAATATATTACATATACTTAAGTAGACTCTTAGTTTAAATTGATTGTATATAGACTAGTTCCATCATTTTGGTCAGTATTGTTAGTTGATATTGACTCAATCTGGTCAGGACCAACCTAATCCCAACAACAACTATTTTTAAAAATAAATTATCTACTTAAGATTAGACCATTTTCCTAAAATTTTAGTGGCTTGATAAATTACCCAATTAAACTCATATAAAAAAAATCAAGGTCTCATTTAAAAAAGACTTTGCACTTACCTAAAACACATCTATACACTATTGCACATTGAGAAAATATGCCCTATTCTTATCAAATTGCAAAACTATCACTAGAATTAGTCAAAAACCAAGTTTAGATAACACTAAATCCAAGTCAAAGTAAGTGTTTTCAAGTATTAAAGCCAAATCATTAGTTTCATACATATAAAAAAGGATTACAATTACATAATCACCCTAGGTATGAGAAATATATGTAGATAAATTTCATTCCTTAGATTATCATATATGTAGGCAATGATCGATCATCAAATGAGGGTTATTAGGGTTAGCTAAGTCTATTACACTTTCTTTATTTTTGTAAGTTTTTATCCATCACAAGAATATCTAGGGTTTCAAAGCAAAGGAGACTAATTTCTAGAGCTACACACTTTTTCAGGGTTTGGGATAGAAATATAGAGCATATAGAGATATGTGTAGGTGATTGTAAGTGAAAATTCCTCATTTCCTCATAGGTCATTATCAACTAGTGTAAGTTAATATTGATTGGTAAACTTGACCCATCTCAGTGAAATTGACCATATATAGAAAAATAATCAATTTTGGAACCAAAAAAACCACAAGCCTACTTTATCATGATTTCCACTTCCATAATATAGTCACACTCAAATAGTTAACCAAGAAAGATAAGTACTCATCTCTTTTTTGTACTTACTATATTTAGCATATGCTAATTATTGAATCATTTCAATTAGTTTTATTATTTTACATTCAAATGTATGCTTGAATGCATAAATTAATATATAAATTATTGTATAAGTTTATATCTTTATTAGATTAATTAACTTATCTTAATTAAGATTAGGGTAAAACATGACTATGCATCTAATGATAGATTGGTTAATAAGTTATTTCCATGAAGTCTTAAATACTATAATTTATGATGGTTATTTAATCTCCCATTACAATAATTTAAGGCATTTAATCCTTTTAAAATCAATTTATAGAACATTTTTTTTATCAATGTTAGTGAGAAATTATCTTATTCTCAAATTACAAAGCCTAAACAAGGATCTAATGAACCAATCAGTAGCTATGTGCTTCAAAAATAGAATTATTTATAAGATGAAAAATCATATTGATGAAAATGAGCTAGAATATATATTCAATAAAATCTTGCTTGATCCTCTCCATGATTCAATTGTGTTCAAGAAATTTAAATAATTTGATGAGTTATGCCATATAGCTAGAGATTGAGAAGTTAAGATCAGATTTGAACAAGCTAAAATATGTGCCTAATGCAACAACTAATTCAAATACAAAGTTTCAAATAAAACCAAGTTACTATGTCAAATATAATGACAATAATAATGAGGCAAAAATAATAATTTATGTAGTATCAAAACCTATTAAGTAGCTTGTCCTATCTGTTCCATAAAAGAATAAATTTTCACAATTACATCAACCTCATCTTATACTATTACAAAATTTAATATAATTTAACCTTAAATCACTCCCTCTCACATAAGATGTTGATATGAGTAGGCCTAAACCTAAGGGATATGGTATAGTTCATATTATGACTATCATCGATGTATTGTAAATTATATGAATAAATGCTTCAAGAGAAGACATAATATACAAGATATCCTATTGAGCTTAGCACACCTATGAATGATTTAAGACCATAACCTACTTAAAATTAAAAGTTGAAAATATTTTCCAATCCCTTTCTAAATCATGTAGAAATGAAAATTAAGGATATGGTGCATATGACCTATAGTTCATATCATCCTCCCTCAACATATGATCACCCATTAGATAATTTCATTGGAATACTTACAAGCATATCAATACAAATTAAAATTACATTTGATGACATTGATATTGTGGAATATGTCTTTGATTTTAATTCATTATTTTTAGAGCCTACATCAATTATTAGCCTATACATAATATCATGATAGATAATGGTTCAAGTGGAAAATTTTTTACAATGAAACTTATTCATACTCTTATATAGACACATGAGGATTTAATGGATACAACATGCATAGTTAAAGGATTTGATGGACAAAAACAAAAACATATTGGAAGCACTATGTTACCACTCATGGTTTGACCTATAATAATGGCTAATTTATTATAAGTATTACTAAGCATATGGGTATTATAAATGTTGTTAAGATGCTGTTGTATACACAACATTTTTGTAATACCATCTTTAATGCATAGATGTGTCAAGTATATACATTTCAATAAAATGGTCATGGTTTTAGGTATTCCATATGAGTATCCTATTCAATTGAAGTCATTTCCTCATCCACCCTCACCACAATTACAATTGGATACTCAAATTATTCAATATAATTCTATGTAAGAAGTTACTCCACCTATTTAGTATAATTTTACATAGAAATTTGCTTTACCTAGTAATGTTTTAACACATATAATTTAGAGGAAGGTAGATAACTTTCCTAGATGACTAGTAATTCAATGCTCATTACATAAAATATTTATTCAAGACTCAAATTAACCATTATATACTATATCACATACTCATATAGTGTTACAAACATCTCATTGTGATCTATAATGAACATGCATGCATGTTTATCCTATTATATAGTGGATTCCATAGTTACTCATCAGACACAAGATCCTATGAGTTATGTTGATGATGGTAGCTACATTATAACATAAGATCATTCCTCAGATTAGAATATAATTACATATGATACTAATATATATTGATAGGTGACCATTCCCATGTTTAATTACAATACCTACACATGACTATCCCATTGATTGGATAATTGGTTAACATTTCCATATTTCTAAAATATTTCACAAGTACAAAAAAAAATCTAAAAATAAAAAATCATGACTTACTAACAACATATTTTCTAGTTACATTATTCATTTATGTTATTTATCACATGTTTAGTAGAGTACATATCATTTTTCATATGTACATGCATTTTAAGATATATATGAATGAGATCCAAGATAGACAAGTTACACACGATGCATGGATGTATAGATGCAAGATGTTCCAATAATTATGTTACCCTATTTTTGATTAAAAAATAAATTTAATGTGTTATGATAGGTTTAAAACTAGAGTATAACATAATATTGAAGATGTACAATGATTAAAAAAAATTATTTTGATAATTCACTAAACATAAACAATTTTTATTTTTGGAAAACATTAAGAATAAATAACTTGACTCAAATTGGGAAAGAATTTGAATATTATAAATATTTAAAATTATAAATTAGTAAAATAGGTGAATATGCATGCTCAATATTATGAACAAAATCAAACATTGATTTCATAAAGGTCTACTATAATTGGATGGTAGTGCAAGATATTCAAGTTTGTTGACTACATACTTGTTTAAATTAACTTTTCTTAATGAATAACAAGAAAATATAGAAAGAAACAAAATTTTAGTACTGACATATCAACAACAAGATTAAATAGTTTACCTAGACACAACACTGTAGGAGGACATAAATATAGGATGCTCAAGTATGTTAACCATAGACTTGTCTTAGTCGACTATGAATACAAACTAATTATTGTGCCTTCTGTGCTCATGCATATTTAGTAGGTTGAGATATCACAATTTGGATTGTATTGTGTATAATTTGATGTTTTCCTTATTTTGTATTTGAAACCCTAAGGGTAATTTTATATATTGAAAACTTACAAAAAATAGGGGAGTGTAATAGGTTGAGCTAACCTCAATCACCCCCTTGATGATTGATTTTTTATACGTATCTAATACTCCAAAGAAAAAAATTGAGCACATGTAGTTCTCTGACATAGAGTAATTTTTAAACTATGCTCCTTGACTATGTGTATATAGTTATAAAATGGATTTTATATTTAAAAATGATAGCTCTTTGCGTGGCTTATGGCTATTTCTTTTGAGTTATCTTTAATTTAGAAAGAATAAGGTAAATTTTATTAAAGTGCAATATTATGTAAGCTTGAAATAAGTGAATACCAAGTGGGGATAATTAATGACCTTTGATATGTATTTATAGGTGAATAATTTGATAATTTAATTTAACTAACCTTATGAAATGTGTGGGAAGACCTAAAATATTTATTTCAAATTTGGTAATTAGCCGTCATTTAGCTTGGGATGTGACCAACCTAAGTCGACAAAAGCATAAAATGCTCTTGTCTACCTAGGGCTCAATTATTATAAGAGATCAGGGACACCTATCCTAAACTAGAGATGGTCTCAAGATGATTTTAAGTTTTTTTTTATCATTTTACATTGAAATTTTTGTGTAGTAGTAACAAAAAAAAGGGTCAAAACTGCATATTGATAAAAGACTTAGAGGAATGGTGAATAAGAGTAATGTGGCTTAAGATGTTTCAATAATTAACATTATCGATTACCCATTACCAAACTTATATATTTATATTTACTCCATTAAAGTAATGAAATTTATAGAGTAAAGGAGAAAGATTTTAACCTGAGTATGTACAACACACTTTATATTTGAACAAATAATTCAGTTATGTAGGGTACTCTAATTTAACAACCTTGTAATAACACATGATGGAGTCATTTTTTCATTTTTAAATTTCAAAAATTTGAACTTAAAAAATTGAAAAGATAATAAGGGAGGAGTACACCTATATGTAGGTGAAATAAAATTGCCTTGTAACATGTAACTGTTGATGGATAATAATGCCCCTTATTAAATCACTTGAAGATTTTTAATCAATGAAAAAATTGAGAGTGACCTAGTCCCAATTTTGGATAACTAATTAAGCTATTGAGTTGGAAAGATGTATTATTTTAACTATCATAAATAGGGATTAGTAGTCAATCTGCTAATCCAAAAAGGTGGAACCATGATGGGTTTAATAGAATTGACACTCATTCCATTGAATGTCACTAGATTTAAATTTGCATCACCTACAATAAAAGGTGGAATGAAAAAGAGGGTTTGATAAAAGTAATTTCATGGCTATTGAGCATTTCTAGACCTTAATGTAAATTAACCATGATAAATTATAATCATAGCACTATAGATGAATCTAGATTCTATTTACATGATTGAAAGAGAATGAAAAATAATCATGCTCCCATGATGACTACATTGATCATATATTTGAATTGAAATGAATATTTTTCCTTTGAAATTGTAACTTTGATATGTGTATAAAAATGCATCATTCCTATTTTAATTTTTAAGTTATGACTTTGAAATTTGAAAATGTGCATGAACAAGCATCATGCCCTTTTGAAATTTGAATTTTTCCAAAATGATATAGAATTTCATGCATTTATATGCTCAATTGTAACTATATTTGTAACCTATAACTTTGATTTTGTAACTTTTTTACATATGACCATACATATGCATTCAAATGTGTATAAATTTCATTTTTAGTGTTGTAAAAGTGAGTGCAAATGCATGTCATATGCCCTTAGAATATGTATTAATGTGCCAATATCTCATATGTTTGATTTTTGAATTACATTAAAATTTTAAAAACATGTACTCTAATATAGAATGTGATTTTTGAATTTACATTGACCCTTTGAAAACTTGTACTTTATATTTTTGGAACTTATACTTTATTCCAAATCTGATTTTTTGTTCATAGAGGCTTGGATCTCTTAGACAATCCCACTATAAAGCCCCCATTTTAGATATGATAAATGTAGTTTGTAAGTCACTCATTTTAAAATAAGAGTTAACTATTTTATACACTAAAATTTAACCATTAAAGTCTTTGAAAATATTGAATATTGATATTCTTACCTTAATTGACCTATTCATCATTCCTTTAACTTGAAATATTTATGAGATCCTTTACTATTCTACTCACCATCTTAAAAATAAATAAAAACATCATTAGGGCATCCCTAATTTGTTTACATATTCCTATCAACTAAGTTCCAATGGTCTTTATCCTTTTGGGACAAGACTACACAAGGTCAGATAGGGCTACAACCTGACCTTGTTCTCTAGTGTGGCCTCTTCTCCTATACTATAACATGTACTTTTAAAATTTGATACATTTCATGTTGGTCCTCCAACACTTTTATAATATTTAGTTAACATAAATATTTTAAATCTACCACTATATAAAATATTAAGGCCATTTAATACACAACTATGTAATTTTACAAAAGAACTCTCTATAAAAGAGATTGCACATTAAATAAAAGAGCCTTATTTTTCCCAATTCAATTTCTAATTTATTAACATATTCATATTCATATTCTAAGTCTAAATTTATTTTATTTCAGGTCAAGTGTATTCATTATTGAGCATTAAAATCTATTTAATAGTTTCATCCATATAGTGTAAGTATCAAAATCCACACACTCACTCTAGGAAGGAGAACTACATCAGCCTGATGCCCTTTGGGCTATGTCCATAGCACTTAGATTACATAGGGTTTTCTAATGATATCTAGGTTATTAACCTTATCCAATTACCTCTTTACATTTGATGTATATTCGATTTATGTGTAAGAAATAGGGTTTCAACACTATAGGAATTTCTATGTAATAATTCAACACCTAAAAAAATAAACAAACCACCTCTAACAAGTACAAGTACCAGAGAAAGAAAATCACCCACATAGTTAATGTGGATGCAATCATAGTCAAATAAAAAAGACCACAATGCACCCCTATCTGCCCTAACACAACTCTATCATAGTACATTGCCAGATTATGTTTTTAGGGATGATACACTTCATAAATATTTCTAGTCCATTCCACATCAATAATATACATACATATTATAATTCAAATTGCAGCTAATTTAATATATTTAATTACAAATTTAATATTTATAATTTATTTTAGTTTCTACCATTTATTGTATTTTACATTCAAATTATGTATATTCTATAAATCTAAATCAAATTCAAATTGTTTAATATTTATTACATTTATTGTATTAGATTAAATAAAAAGTAAGTATTTATGTTTATAGACTATGAATATCCTTTAAAACAAATGATATTTACTCCTCTTATGGAACTTTTGGTTGGTACATATATTGAACAACATGGTAATTAAATAGTTTACGAAACTATTCAAAATCATAATTCCACTATTCAAGAGCATATTACAGAATAAATTTATCTATCTATTTATAGAATAATATAGTTACACATGAACATATTTATTTAGTTCCAAATATCATGGTACATTATCCTAAGTAGAAAGTGGCACCTAGAAAGAGGTATTTATATCCTAAGACATCACAAGGTTTTTAGAATGCTTCACCACAGGTATATGTAGTTACATATTCTCCTATCATACATGTGGATATAATTTCACATGGGTATATAAGAATTTATTCTAATGATTATATTAAAACATATGATTCCTATTCATATTCATAAGTATCTACAGCTGGAATTTCCTTTTCATAGGAAGTCACTCCATATCATGCCATAGGTTATGCATACACCCCTCTTATTACAAAAATAATTAGTTAATTACTTTCCTATTTCCATTTGTACATAGTTTCTTTATTTTCACTTTATTGCTAATTATTCTATCCCTTATTTAAGAATTCTTATTACTGTTGGATTGATTTTCACTTTGGGAACTTTCCCTCTTGATTTTCAAAAATAATTTGAACAATACAAACCAACTATGTTACAATGCTTTAAATTCACATTCTTTATGGTATCCCTCTCCTTTTTGTGGCCTATTTATCATGTTATGGATTCCATTACACTTATATGATCACATATTTTGACTTTTATACACTAAATGAGCACACATAGCCCCTTCCCCATTAGGGGGCATGTAAATTATTATCTATAAATTAACCATTTGTATGACATTGCTATAACTCTTTTACACATACATCAAGGGCATTTTCCTTTCCTTCCTTCTTTCTACACTATGCTTTAACACTTTGTCATGGTTTTTATAAATTTCCTCTTATTTATTCTATTTTTTAAGCCTTGCATCTTATTACTATTTAAATATTTTAAATTCCATTATTGAAAAAATTCAAAAAATCTCAAATATGGAAAAAATACAAAAAAATCAAAATATTTTCAAAAATAAAAATTTATGACCTCTAAGAATTTTCTTATGTTTCTGATTTACTTATTTCTATATGTTATTTACTTCATATTAAGTGGATAGAATATTTAATTTTCCACTACACACTAATTTTCACATGATATGTGAGTCTGATATAAGACATAGTATTATATGGTTCTTTGATGTTGGGATTCCATTTTTACCCAACAACCTTGTTAATTTGGGGGCATATATTCATTCTCTATGAACATTTCAACATGTTGCATCTATCCACAACCTTTATACCATGATGAGATATATATCATACAAGTTTTTATTATTCAATCATACCTTTGTGTTACATGGATATACTATTTACTAATAATGACATTCATACATATGGTGTATTTAGACTAGTATCATTTCCTCAATGCTTGTTTTTAAATTCTTACTTTACTACATGACAAGTTAGGACTTACTTATTTTATTTGGCACATGACCTTGAGTGTGAAACATATAAATGTTATTTCTTGTATGACACCATCATGCCATTTGAGTGTGACCCTTAGCCTTGTGTGTGAAACATATACATGTTCTTTCTTGTATGACACTATCATGTTATTTGTGTAATATTCACATGTACCTTATATGTGGCCTTTGGTAATTATGTGTGACATTCTACACAAATTTCTTGACATTGTATGATATTACTTGTTAATTTGGTGTTATGATTCATATTGTATTACATCTATTTTTTAATTTTATTCTTATGCTATGATACATATCATCCACATGTTGCTTCTATGCATAAATGCTATATCTCTCTAACACATGTTTTATATGTAAGTTAATATTGTATTCAATATTATGATGCAATACATTTCAAATGTTCACACACTAGTATATGATTATATCTTTCACATATTATACACATTTTATTTTGAGATTAGTGACTAGAAGGCTACGTTTCTCATCTCAAAAATGGGGCATCATAATGGGTTTGTCTATGGAATTCAATACCTCATGAATAAATTTAATATTTATGAAAATATATAATTTTTAGAGTTACAGTATGGTTCAAATTTTTAGATTTTAGGTGAAAATGACATCCATGTATAGTAATTATTATAGTTACATGTGTACAAATTCACATATACTTAATGCATATTCATGGGCATGTGCAAAAAAATTACAAATTATAGGTTTTAAATAGTTACTAGTTTAATTAACATTCTATAGCAATTCAATATAGATATATGGGGTATGTTATTCATTCATATTCATGGTACTAAATTTTAATTTTCAAAATTTAATTTTTTTCAAATTTTAAAATTTTAAAAAGCAAAAAAGTTTCAAATAGAATCTACATTTTTCTATAGTGATGTGATTCATCTCATCTTACAAGTGGGCCACATTAGAGTCTAGTAACATTCAATGTCTATGGTTACACTATAGTGATCCACAACTAGTGATTCTACCCCTTATTCTAATATAATTATTCTACAAGAGTACTCTACATATTTAGATAAGGTTTTGAGTATACAACATTTCCAACTCAAGTAATTTCATTGGTTTTCAAAAATTGAGACCTGGTCTCTCTTAATTCACCACATGTTTAACATTTATTCAAATGCCTTAAAAATGGGGCACATACTTCTCCAATTTTAAGTTACATGGAAATTAGATTACATACTCTTTAGGTGTATTATTTCCTTTCTCTCTTTTCAATTTCAAATTTCAAGTTTCATATTTTAAATTTTTAAATATAAGCAATAACTACTTTCAATGGAATTGTTACATATTTTACATTTAGACACTTTGCACTATCAAGCTTCATATTAAAATACAAAGTGTGTATACACACTTAGGTACACATCTATTGTACTCTATTAATTCCATTCCATTTAATCACTAGAATAAAGGGGATGTTTGAGGGACAAATGTAGACACTCAAATTCAACCATTAAAATGCTTGACAATATTTAATCTTGGCATCCTTATCTTACTTGACATATTTTTTATTTCTTTAACTTGAAATCTATATGAGATCCTTCACTATCCTACTCACTATCTTGTAGATAATAAAAACATAATTCAAACATCCCTAAAATTATTATATATTCTTTTTAGCTGAGATTTAATAATATCTATTCTTATGGGACAAGACCACACAAGGTAAGATAGGGATACAACATAGCCTTGTCCACTAATACAACCTCAATTCTTAAAATCTAATGGTTAATTTTCATATTCAAGACATTTAATTTAATCCCTATCATACTTTAAAAAAAATTAGTGTCAAAAATATTTCAAATCTACCACTATATAAACACATTAAGGCCATTTAATACATAACCTAATAGTTTTTTAAAATCACTCTCAATACAAGCTACTACACATTGACTAAAAGAGCCCTATTCTTTCCAGTTATAGTTTTGATTTATTAAAATAGTCATAGGCAAATATAATTTAGGTCAAGGGTACTCATTGTCAAGCATTCAAATTAATTTACTAGTTGCATCCATATAGTGCAAGTATCAAAATTCACACACTCATTTTAGGAGGGAGAACTACATCGATATGAGGAACTTTTGGCTATATAGGTATCTCTAAGATTATGTGGGGTTTTCTTGAGAATAACTTGAATTTTACCCTTACCCAATTCACCCATTTTCATTTGATGTATATCTAATTTATGTGTAAGAACTAGGGTTTCAACATTGTTGGTACTTCTGTGTAATAAGTCAACACCTGTAGAAAATCAACATATCACCTTTAATGAGCATAAGTACATGAGCAGTAAAATCACCTACACAATAAATGAAAATATGTTTACAATAAAACAAACAAGGACAATGTGTGCCATTGGATGCCCTAGCATAAACATGTCCCAATGGATGTAGGATTCTATTTCTAGGTGTGATACACTTCAAAGATTCTTTGAGTTAGTTCCACATTGGTAATCTAGTTGCATAGTCAACAAAAGTCAAATTTGAGATAAGTTCATATATTTATTTGTTAATTTACTATATTTTTACATTTAGATTCTTATATTCTATAAATATAAATCAAATTCAAATAATTTAATGTTTATTAGATTTATTATATTAAATCAAAAAAACAATCATTAAATAATTGTATCATGTGATAAAGATATAATGATGCCATCATATAGAGATCATGCCATCATATTAATCTAATTTTCATTGAGGCATGTATGTTACATATTGAATTAAAGTCATTTAAGTGTCATGTATAGATATATTTATCAATGAAGCATGCAGTAAAGTAATTATCTCTGAAGTAGATTACATAATAAAAGTGCATGATATAGATCATGGAACCGATAATCAAGCTCAACAAACACAATAAGTGAAATAAATAATAATTTCATGCAATATAATATAATGTCATAAATAATGCCAAGGGTCACATACAATGGACATGAATATGTTTCCACAAATAAGGCCAAGAGATGTACATAAAATACATTAAGAATTCCATAGACAAGGGACATGTTCAAATGTTGCACAAAATAATATGTACACGAGCTAGAAGAAATGGACATTTTCAAATATCACACATACCAAGCAAAAATATCATAGAGATTTTAAAATAATTTTCACACAAATGCTAAGGGTCTCACATAATAAGCAATCAATGTCTATCCTTTTATGAAATAAAGTAAAGAGATTCAAAGGAGCATCAAACAAGTGCAAACTAGTATATCCTATCCATATGTATCAATTTCATATTATATAAAAGTAGCATATCTATGTAGTATAATGTAAAAATATGAGTGATTAAAAAGGCACTTGTAAGATATGTAGCTCATCATGGTAGAAATATCATAGTAATATATAACTTGTAGAATTAGATGAATCCAACATAGGCATGGCCATTCTATAGAAGGGAATCCAACATCTTAGAATACATGTCTAATGTATATACTACATTACATTCATATATATCATACAATGTATGTGTGTTTGAAAAAGAATATTTTATCACCATAAATATGTGATAAATAACATATGTAAATAAATAATTAGTATCTCATATCCTACTAAGGTTCTAATTTTTTATTTTTTAAAACATATTTTGAATGTTTTTATATTTTTACAATATTATTTTTTTGAATTTTTGATATTTTTAAAAAATAACTAGCCTATAATCCCATCAATGGGAGGTTTGGAGTGTGTGTTTGGATCATATATGTTGAGTATGACTTTTCATGGGTGAAAAGTGATATATATATAAATTTATGTGAATCTAAAAAGGCACCAAATGTTCTAGTGTAACTGTCCTGACTACTACTCATATAATATTTTTCCATGTGTAATTTGAAAAGGTTTAATAATTGGTGGAGTTTTTTGTTTGATAGGAGAAGGTTTCCTTTCATGTTTTCACTATAGAACACACTAAACTATCATAGATATTTCCTTAGGATTCACTATAGAATATTTATGTTTCTTTAAACCTTGAGTAATTATTTGATATGAAGCTTCTTGTTTAGGAGGGCGTACCACCCTTTGAACTGACTGTATATAAATATTTTATATAGGTGCCACAATTAATTATTCACTATTATCTTGAATAGGTACATTGATTATCATTATAATATTCTCTTTAATAGGTCTCATAAACAATTGTGGTGGTGGTGGGGGAGGAGGAGGAGGAGGAGTTACCATTGACTATAGAGGGTATTCATATTGAATGCCTTAAACTTTGACTGCTTGATTATAATGTGTGTATTTGAGACATATATGTATTATATATGGTATTACATGGAGATTATGTATCCAAGGCCATGTTATTAACATACTAAATACCCTTATGTTTTAAAGAGTTATTAAAACTCTTTAGCAAGATCTCTTCAATGGATCATTACTATAGCTATTGATGCTTTAGCATACGCTCAAAGAAGAAACCAATTGAAAATAAAATAATTGATATTCACACAATGAGAAATGAAAAGATTAAAAAAATCATGTATATTCTAGAGAAGATCACTTGCTTATATAGGTAAAGCAAAATAAGATGTAAGGTAAAATAAGCAATGTGGGACAAACCCCACATAGGATAAAACTAGGTCAACAAAAATACCTAGAGCCTAGCAAGCATGAGTAATAAAATAATCTAACACCCCCCCCCCCCCTCAAGTGAAGCTATGGGATAACAATAAAGGATGCAGTGTGAAGTCATGTGTCCCTATAGATACCAATCCATCATATCAAAATACATGGATGTTGAATCATTATAACTATCAAGTCAAAGTAGGAATGGTGTTGAATATGAGGATCACTTAACACAAACATTGTGATTTAAATTAGTAGGTAAAATGATGAACCCAAGGAATCATCACTTGAACACCCTCCAACACAATGGTGAGAAGTGAACATAAATATTGGTGGGGCTACCACACTGGTGTCACTATAAGAATACAATTTAAGGCTAGGAATCAAGTAATAAATCCTCATATGGGTTCTAGTAAACAAAGTTCTTGAATAATATACCCATATACAAAGGAGAAATTTAGAAAATATTCAAAATTTCAAAATAAATATAACTCTCATGAAGTGGAGAAAAGGGGAAACCCCTTAGGAAAAACTCCCTCCAAAAAGAAAAAAGGAGAAGAGAGAGCTAGAAATCCCCCCAAAGCTAATGCTAAAGTAGTTTACAATCCACGTACTCTTAAGTCATGAATGAACTCATTATGCACGAGTGGTATAAATCTACTACTCGATCACAAAAGTAATTGACACTGGGCTTCACCAAAATAACTTTAATCAAGAACACTGTTAGTGGTGATGAAAGTATAGAAGAGTATTGCATGTGCAAGGAATGCTCATCACTAAGAAGTAGAATGTACATCACACCCCCATACTACTAAATGAATGGAGTGGAGGTAAAATTTATGTATGAGTGGTATGAATCCACTACTCAAACATAAAATAAGATGACACTATATACACTATAATAACTCAATGACACACTAACAGAGACTATTTAACTATAAAAAGAAGACAAGTGACACTACAATTCAGTATAATAGCTACATTTAAGCTATGGGAGATTATCAACTATCATAAAAATGTGTCAAAAATATATAAAGGGTCTCTCAAATATGATGGCCCATGGTGGTAATAGAAGAGACAAACAAATGAAGTGAAAATGTGCCTAGAATAGATCACCCAAATGCATGAAGGTAAACAAGGTTGAATCAAAAAATCCCCCATGGCACTTTATAAATTAGTGTGAGTACAATATATCCCATACATAAAAAATAATAGATGGAAATAAGGAAGACACTAGGCTTCAACAAAATATATCTAAACAAGGAGACTCTCGACTTATCAAATAACCCATCAAGAGAGATGCTCTAAATATAAGGGAGTGGAAATGTCTCTATAGAAGAAGGTGAGGTACTAAGAAAGGGGCCTTGAGGAGACATGACACAACTAATAGTGTGTCAAAATATTAACACATGTCGTGGGATGATGGAAGAGTGTTTAAAATGATGAAAAGAGACATAATGTATATAAACACACCAGAAAAGACTAGTAGCCAAAAACAACCTACAAAGCACATGCAAAAAGATGTCAAACTCAATTAAAAATGCATTTAAGATAGTGTGTGCATGAATTAAAATATAGGGCTAATAACACAAAAAACCCCTAGTAGTGAAATGCACACTCAATAATAGGACATCAAACTCATTCAAAAATGTATTTATGAGTGCAACAAATGATGACAATGTAATTTAGAAGAAGCAAGAAGGAAGTTTATGTTGCTTGTGAGGGGGTTTTACCTCTTTCCAGACCTAACCTCACCCTTTGATCTTTAACAAATGAAAAATATAAGGTACATGTAAAACAATGAACATTCCATAAAAAATTATCATAATATATCAAATGCATCACCACTAAAATATCACCACAAATTGTAAGTAGAATCAATGTGAAGAGACCCTCCAAAATGTGGCACTTTATATTTTAGTGAATTTTATAAGATAAATAGTCCCAATGCATGGCAAATTTAAAAACACAAACTTTTGAAAAAAATGGTACTTGATTTTGAGTTACCAATCAAAAGTTATTAAATAATTATGTTTTCATCAATAAGGCCTATTTAATAAAAATTTGCACTAAAAATTTAAAAAATTACTATGGCTAAGGTTGACCTAGCCTTCCAACCACTCATTGGAACTAGTAAAAAACCAATAATCTCTTCAAGTCATCATAAGTCAAAAAATAACCCATCGAATTGATCTTTACAAGGATTTTTGCATCATAATATATTATTTTTGTAGAAAAAAAGTATCAAAAAATTATCCTTTCAAAGGAAAGTGCCCTCCCATGAATGAAATCACCCCTCATTACAATGTATAAAATACCCATAAAATTAATTGGTCAAAAATCAAATTTGACTTGGCCAAGTTAAAACCACACGATTTTTTTGCATGGTTTTGATTGGGTGAATGGGTTGGTGGTAAAGACTATCATGAGAGGGAGGAAAAATTAGATGCCTCCCATTGTCAACTATTGACTAGATGTATGGTAGGTTTTGTGAAGCATATGAGATGACCAACATATGGTGGCAAGCAACATGTAGGGACTATGAATAATGGAGGATGCCTAGAGAATGCATGACTAAAAATCTACTAACACTAGCCTCTCTAAATAGTGTGTAATAATATGGAAATAATGCATAATGAATGTGAATTTCCTCTCGAATCAACCCAGTCATTTGATCCCTAAATAGCTAGGGCTTCCTCCTCTTTGTATCATGATGTACGCGTGCTCTAAATAAAGGTTAGTAGGCACCTAATTGATACCGACAAAGTAACAATTCAGGTTTAGGATTTCCAAAGAATCCACCTACATTGACAATATAAAATGCAATTCCTATAAGATCAAGAGTTAACACCATGGGAATAGAAACTCTCGAATGTTCCCTTTCTACTATATTTTCTCTAGTCCAAACTATGCCCAACCTCTGAGTTCCCACAAAAAATGGTTGTGATAAAACAAATGGCCTATCATTCTTGCCTCCACATTTTTAAATACCATCATTAGAATCCATGTGAAAGTAATAACCATAAGCATTATATCAATCATGATGATTAGCATCTCCATAATGAATCACATCTTAAGGCATGGTTGCCTCTAGACCATTAAATACATAAGACTCATTCATATCATTCCACATATAAAGAGAGAGAATTGAAACACCATAGCTACTAAGAGAAAACTTATCATCCCACCATGACCTGATATTTGGATTCAACATATCTAAATAATATGATGCACCAGGCCAACACCATCCATCATAGTTTGTACCTAGACATAAAGAGAAGAATCCATAATTTGACCTACCACTAAATCCTCCAACATGGATAACATGGAGCACAATATTGATTATGAATCACATGCATTTAATCCCCATAAATTCAATCTAGTGTACTAGGAGTCATGATTTTTAACTGGCCTATTCCTCCAAGGTATATAGAGAAGAAGCTAGGCCATCCAAGGGTTGTAAAAAATTGGACAAAATACTATCTTCAAAGTCAGATTGGAATGACTAATAGGTGGGTAGAAACATCAAGGGTGGTCACGAATAGGCCATGGTGGCAGCACTAGTTGTGGCTTCTAAAATGAGTTGGCCACAACAAAATTAGAGTAATTAGCCTCTTATTGTGCCACCTACTTCTGCTATACTAGCTTGGAATATTTTTATAGAGATCACATTAAATACTTCTATCAAAAACAATAATTTAATAACATATAACAAAGCTTACAATCCCTCAAACCTCACTGGGTCACCAAATCATCACCGTGAATCACTTTGATTGCATCAAATTGGTGAATAATCTACTTATAGTCTCTCACCATTCTACCACTTTATACCAATCCAATTGTAGTCTCAATACATAGACCAAACTAATGTAGCTCTACACTGATCAAATAATAAACAAAAGAGAGCCAATAAGTCATGAATCCTAGTGCTACACCCATAGGTAGTGTACTCATTTTATTTGAACAAAGATCCATGTTAAAGCTCTAAACATGGAAAAATGCATGCAAAACTTAGATCAAGACACAAATCTACCTTGATTCACTTGTGCTTTAGGAAATGCAAAAAGTCATGCAAATCTCCAAACATGGAAAGTTAAATATGAAGAATCTAATCTTTGATCAAAATAAATCAAACCAACTGATCCAGAAAATCCAATCACTCTAACCAATTTAGTAGATCAACCATTTTAAAATATGACCACCTTGAGCTCAATTTCATTAGAGTAGACCATGTAAAGAGGCTGGTAGTATGTGTTAACCATAGAACATTTTAGAATATGAATGCATCATACATTACATACAATATGGAGAAAAATGGCATACACAATGGAGCAATGATAATGGAGTTTTTTTATTAAAAAAAACTTTAGATCTACAACCAAATACCAAATACCTTATACCAAAAAAACATAAAAGTAGATTCCATGAAAAATTTACAATGCTTCCATATAAGCATACAACCTCAATTCTAATGAAATGATAAACAAACTTAGCTAATATACAAATAGGCCAAGGTCTTCAAAAAAATTATTCCATAAATGACAAATTAAGGAATAGGAAACTACATATTGCATAAAAAATTTAGATCTAAAATGGAAGGGAACCTATAATTGGACTAATGGCTATTAGAGGGTGGCTCTGATATCATGAAAGAGTTATCAAAACTCTTCAGCCAATATCTCTCCAATGGCTCATTACTATAGCCATTGATGCTTCAATATATGCTCAAATAAGAAACTAATTAAAATTAAAATAATTTATATTCACATAATGATATTTTAAAAGATTACAAAATGTATTTATATTACAAATAAGATCACTTTCTTATATAGGTAAGGAAAAACAAGATGTAATCTAAACTAGGCAATGTGGGATAAACCCCACATAGGACAAAACTAGGTAAACATAAATACCTGGAGCCTAATGAGCATGAGTAATAAGATACTCTAAAAATATTTGGTAATAATAGAAACGGGTTAGCCACTACTAGTAAACAAACTTGAAGAGGTAATAATATATGCCCATTTAATGATTTAACTACTCTTGATGTAGCTTGTATATCTTGATCTATGTATCCAAGACTATGAAGGACTATCATTATACATGCATTTTTTCTTGACTGATTATCAACCATGACATTATGTATACATTTCTTGTTGATGTAATCATGAATAAAAATTTCATATGTATCTCAATCATCATCATTGAATGTGATCACTAGATGTTGTGCTAGTGTGATTGTAAATGTACCAATAATTTTATCTATTGGTGCACATATGTCTTAAGAGGAGGATGTGCATTGTACATAATATGTAATTATGAATTGTTTGTATTTTATACTAAAACATTATTTTCAAAAGGATTTTTGAATATTTTAAGATTTGCATTGTCATTTTATTATGTTATAACTTCCTATGTGGGTGTGCTTAGCTAAATTTTATTATCATATATAATATTTTGTATATTATGACTTAGCTTTAGAAAATTATTTGTAAAATGCCCAATACATATATGATAGTCAAAATATGCATCAATATTAAATCCTTTAGGTTAAGTTTTGTTCAAATCAAGCTTAAATGGTGGAGATAGATATATTATATTACAATCCATTAATTTTTATAACTAGATATGAAGAGATTGTGGCAACATTGTAAATTGGCTTCTTGGTGGAGTTGTCAATTGAAGCTTGTTTGATGGTTGTGATATTATATTAACTATTAATTTTTATTCATTCTTGATTTAGTTAAATTTTACCTTGTAGTTTGGTTTGATTTGAAACTTGATATTTGAAGTAGATAGAGAACATGGTGTGTATTAAAGATTTTTCAATGCTAAGAGCTTGAATTCTCTCTATTTAATTGTATGGCATAACTCATTAAAGTATTTGAATAAATTAACATGATGGACTCATGGAATAGCACTAAAATTATTTGTGTGAAGATATAATGTAATTCATTATTTTCCATATAATTTTTTATCTTACGTAACATAGTTTTGTAGAAAAACACATATTCACTAATTGGCTCCTTTGACCCTTACTTGAGTTTAGAAATTTGTGCATTGGATATATTTTCACCAATGTTGATAGAAAAATGTTATAATAATTTATCTATAAAAGCGTTGAATTCTCTAAATAATTGAAGGTGGAGATCATAAAACCATCATAGAACATAGTTTTTTAGGCTTCTTGGAAAGAGCTTGGTTAGTAATTTATCAATGGAAGCATGGTCCAATCATGCTACATGGAATAAATGAAGATGTTATTCAAGATCACATTTAACCTCATAAAGTGATAGCTTAGGAGCTATAAATCATGTTGGTAATGGGTAATATGTTATCTTGGTGATATTCAAAGTATAATAATCCATTGAATGAGTAGCTTTAGAGACACTTTACTCTAATTGTAATATGTTGGCATGTACGGATATAAACATTTACTCAAGAGGGTATACATTGGGTCAAGTTGGTGATGGACCTTTTATGGTAACTAAAGGAGGTGTATATAATGACCTATTATAAATAGGCATGTTAATTTGTTGCAAACCATGTGATGCCACCATACCTAGTGATGTTGGCACATATGCAACATGAGCTATTAATACATGAATAGTATCAATATTACTAACTGGGAAATTTATAATAGAAGTGGAAGTTTGAGCTAACTTATTTTTTTCATATCTTGCAATGTATAAGAATGCATTAATATTATGTGGATTGTGTAGAAATAAAATTTGAATTATATAACACCTCAGTCTTGTTTCCTTGGAAAGTACTTCTCATGGATGTAACCTTTATTTCCTAAGACCTTCCTATTATTAAAAGGATCACATGCACTGTCACCATATGCCAATTTTAATACCATTTAATATGTATGGTTTTATTATAATAACCCAATCCTTTTATCATGATTAAAGTGTTATAAACCTACTTATCTTCTATCTTTTCAAGTTTTGGGCATGTACTTATTTTTAAGCTTCCCAAACACTTACATCCTAGTCATACTTCTATGTCAATAGATGTGTCCTATTCTAATGCAAGTGTCTAGTAACTTAAAAGTCATAAAATTTACAAATGAAAAATATACCTATGGTCAACCTAAGTGATTTTATGTGAGATATTTACAAAAGGGATTGGAATATATATAATATCAACCCTCATTCATTCACCACCTAGCACATACCCAATAATTCACAAGGTAACTTGAGAAAATAATTAAATCAAGTATTTGAGTGAGCAAAGATTCCCTATTTCATCCTATTTTCATATCAGTTATAGGGAAAACACATCTATAGGTTTGATGTATTGAAAGAGTAGCCTGTAAGTCTTATTTTCCAAGTTACAAGATAGGTCATCATTGTACTTTATTTCCACATATTTCACCCTTATTCACATAAAATCTAACACATTAGGGGATAAATACATCAATTTTAGGCCCTCTTCAAAATAGTGGATATGAAGGAAACACCCAATGTCAAAGGAGTCTTTAGGGTTAGCTAGACACTATAGTCCCATTAACCCATTTTTTCCATAGTCACTATGAAGATGAAGAACTAGGGTTTTACTATTTGAAAAGGAGTAAAAACTCATGATCTAGATTTGAGCACACCAAAATAAAGGTGACACAAAACCTTAAAAATCCTAGGTAGTCACATCTATATCCAATAGGTATTCCATACTGGACACCTATGTCTAAGTCAAATAGAAGCATTGATGTAATCATCTAAGGTTCATTCAAGTGTCTGAGGCTACAAGGTGTAAGTTTCCAAAATCTGATGACTAATCTAAGGCATTGATCTAGTCTATTTCTAATAAATTCCACATTAAATCTAAATGCACATAGTTTATCAACTAAGTACTCTTGTTTTAATTTCATTTTTATATCAATCACTATTTTTATTTATCATTTTAGCATATCTTAGTATTTAAATTTAGAATATTATTTATCTAAGTTTGTAATTAATTATCTTGTACTGAATCCATTTATCACCCTTTTTCTATTTATTTATATATTCTTAACCTTATACTCTATTAACCCATATCAATTTAGTGTTAAACATTTGGTCCCCAAAATCCTAGATTTTGATGTAGGGTTTTCTGATTCTCTGTTTGTAATTTTTGATTTAGTAAGGTTCACAAGTTAAATATTAGATTCTAATTTTTTTATAGATATTTACAATATGGATGCATCTATAACCTATTTTTGGACTCCATTTTGTAATTTTAGTTGTGGCTTATTACTATGACTACTGAATAAGGCCTTTGCTTCAATAAAATACATAAATTTATTATATAATCAAAGGGTATTAAAATAAAAGTAACATTAAATTTATCTTCATAACTCTTGTTGAAATACTATAAATATGGTATCTAGATGATAACATGCATGCTATTTAACATTTATTCCACCTAGATATTATTCTAGTGATAACCACCATCACACACCCATTATTCACCAATAATTTATATTTGATTATGCGGTCCATGCTATCACTACTAAAAAATGTAAGGGTGTCGAATCTAATATGCCACTTGATAAGATATAATAGGTGCCTCATAAGCCTAAACTTGTGATCAAATCTAAGGGATATGATATTATTGACTAACTAAGTAACACATATGCCAATATCTCAATCCTCAAAATTCTAAATCAATCCACTATCTATAAGGATATCCTATATGAGGCATTGGGTGAGACCCAAGTTTGAAGAGATATTGAACCATCGTACTTTCTAAATATTTATTAAGACCTCAAAAATAATGTAAAACTAATTACCTTTGATCCAATAGATTTACCATCTAAGAATATTATTGACTAAGATTTTCCTTTATTCATGTAAGTGACTATGCATAACAAGGGAATCAAAAGGGTGCTCATTGATAATGAATTGAGCCTAAACATTTATAGAAAAAAAAATTATAACCACCATGGTTATTAGAACCAATATTATTCAAAAATTATTTATGCATATCAATGGATTTGTTAATTCACATAGCCCTCCAGTTGGCCAAATCACATTGGATGTGACATTGGGGCCAAAAATAGTTCAACCCAATTTTTAGGTAATGTCTCAATCATTACATTATAATTTAATTTTGGGTAGACCTTAGATACATAAAATGGAGGTCATTCCATATACTTTAAATCAATGTGTATTATTCATATAGGATGGGACCTTTATTGACAGTGCCTACTGATGATAAACCCTTAAAATTATACAAAATGATACATTTTGATATATATGACATTTCCATAGTGGTACCACATAAATAATGCATTCCTATTGATAATATCAAAATGTATGAAATTGGTGAGTCAATTTCAATGACCCCATTATCTCTAGATACAAATAAAGCACTAAAAACTAAGGTGCACATGGATGCACATGGATTAACATCAATAATATAAACCATTACCAAAGGATCCAATACTACCAAAACCAAAGGAAAATCTAACATTTGAGCTTCCTTTATTACTCAATATTGAGCTACAATATGGAAATGTTTTAGGTTACTATGATAGTGATGATGTTTTTACTTATGATATGATAGATGAGAAATTTCAAAAACTAAACTTTTATCAACTTGAGAATATTTCACATAACATATTCAAATATATAGGTCCTAGTATGTATAATCTAAATCTATCTTCAGAGGATACAAAACTAAATATAGATAAGGAAAAATAAAAAATAATATATGAGCATGTAATTTCTAAATTTATCTTTAGAGGATTCACTCATTGAGTCAACCTTACATGGGTGAAATGTAGATACATCATGTAAATAATGTGGAGATGTCTCATAAGGCTCCACAAAAAACTTTGTAAATCATGGAAATAAAGATAATTTGGACACAATAATTTCTACCTTACTTAAATTTAGGATGATATCTTTACCTTCTATGAGACACATAACACACAAAAAACTATTCCTAAAGAAATACTACCATATTGTCACTATCATCAGATCATTGGACATAATACAAATTAATGTGAGGAATTTCAAAATTAAATTTGGAAATACAAAAATGAAGGATGCATCTAAATTGTTTCTAAGAAAATAAAAAGATGTAATACTTCCAAATCTTCAAAAGGGAGCCATCCTTTAAAATGATCAAGGCATGAATCCTTCACTATTATTGAAACCACAAATTTCTCACATTACTATCAAATTTAAGATGTATAGATATAAATTGCATGATCCAACCAAAATGGTTTAATATTTTAAAATTAATAAGCCAATATTTCTTTACCAACTACAATATAGTCAATATTGATACTTAAGCTAAACTATATAGTTAACCATTGGTACTTGTTCATAATATGCTTACAAGTCTAGTTGTTAAGCAAGCAACAATAAATTAAACTACCTTACACTTATGTATTTTTAAAATTTTAAAAATAAAACATAATTTATCATTCCAAGATACCATACTTAACATTATTTCCATATTAATACAACAATAATCTTGTTATATCCATAATTTTTTATAAGAATAAGAACCATGTGTACAATCAATATTGTATAGTGCATATATTATGTTTACTATCACCATATTAGATAAAATTTAATTTGGTATTTTTACTTAACATAATTATTAATCATAATAGAATGTTTATATTAAATATAATAACATTCTATGTTTTTTACTCTACCACTAGAGTGATGATTACCTACAATTAGTATTAAAGAGATCTTTATATCATTATTCTTCCATTTATCCATCTAGCGTTTCTCAAAATAAAACATAGTATATTGTAAAAATTCCCAAATATATTTTATGACTCCTTATATGTAGACTCAATTTCCACCATTAAAGGACATAATCCTATGATACCAGAGTATTCATAGGGTATCTTTGTGCCCAAAATAAGATTGCAAGATACTAATAAAAAGTGTTAATGCATATTCATATCCCTTCAAGCATATGTTGTCCTTATGACTGATAGAATCTCAACCACTTTATCTTATGTTTGAATTTAATAAATGACCTAATTACATTAGGTTTTATTAGATATACAATAAGTTATGTCATATTTACAAAAAATGATTCATAAATGCAAAAGCCTTTATAGTCTCTAAGTGTATATAACTCACATTTATTAACTCTTTAGAATACTCCTAATAACTTATGATATACTCCATCAATTAATCATATTTACTTAAGAAATAAAATTAAAGTTATATTCCATTCATTAATAACAAATAAAGTATATTCAATACTAGATGGAATCCCCCGAAGCCTAACTGGTTGAAACTTAACTTTGATGGGGCCTCTAAGGCTAATGGTAAAGCTAGTGGGTAAGGGATTATAAGAGATGACAAAGGGTGGATGATTAATATCTATGCTAGTGGAATGGGCTATCAAAGTAATAATTATGTTGAAGCAACTACTCTTCTATGGGGGATTAAACTAGCTATATCCCTTGGTATCAAGAATTTGAGTATCTAGGGGGACTCTAAAATGGTTTTTGATGTGATAAAAAATGAATCGAGTGTTGGTATTAAGAAGAAAGATATTATTAGGGATATACAAATTCTCTTGCAAAAGTTTACCAGGGTAGACATCTCACATATTTATCGAGAGGGTAATGGTGTTGCCGATGCCTATGCCAATCTTGGCCAACAATATTCAAATTGGTGATGCTTGCACCAAATTGATCACATCCCTTTAAATATTAGGTATCTCATTCAAAAGGAGGTGGTGTGTTAAGGATGATTCAGACACATGGGAGAGTTATCTCATCTCGTCAGTCCTTTTAGAGGGTGATAATGTGTATCTTGGAGTATGGGTCCTCTTGTACTTTTTTATCATCATTTTTGATTTATTAGGCCTCCTTGATAAGGCAAGCAGACTAATTAATCATTATGGAGATCACCATGAAATTATGTTTAAGAATGGGATGAGTAAGTGTCATATTTTCATGATGTTCCTAATTATGTTCCATTTCATCACCATCATTAATATCTGTAATCAAGGGATTGAAGATATAACAAATATGATGAAGATTTGGGACTTTGTTGGTCTGTTCTATAAGTCCAACATGGGTGGTGATAGAATATGAATGGAACCTATTTTTTGTTGTGAGTTCAAAGACAACCCAGTGGTTTGGTAATATTACAAAGAGGGAGGGATTAGCCCCTACCTGGTGAGGCTTAATGGGTTGATGAAAACCTTTCTGAACAATTCACTGGGTCATGGCTAAACTGGCGAGTCTCTATTAGGGGAATCAACTTTGAGATTTCAAAAAATGTGATTGTTATGGCCACTAACATGTCTACTTAGGGGATTAAACTATAATGGAAAACTAAAATTGTGGACCTATTGAGTCAGAAGCTCTTTTTTGGAGAAGGTGAGGAACTAGCACCTTACCAGGGGGATTTGATTAGGCCAAGTTACCCGAGCCTTGAGATGGCATGTGTTTTATCCTCATGAATTATTTCACTTTAGATGGGTGCTTTACTAGGTTTTACAACTATCATCTTCCTCTTCTAAACCACTTCAAGAGAAATGTTCACATTAGCTTTCCTTTTTATCTGCTTTCTTCCCTTAAGCATTCTGTTCTTAGGGTTAGAGCTAAATTGGCTAAGAAACCTGATAAGAATCCCATCCCCCTTCATCAAGGACTTATTTTATGTCTTTAAAATTTCTATCATGCCCTTGAGCCTTCCAAGGCCATTCAAATTGATAGTGGGGAAATTTATTCTAACCCTATTGCTACCGATGTTGTCGAAGAGCTTTGCCCTTCCCCTGTCTCTACTAAGACTAAAGAAGTTTCCTTTTCTAATCTCGAGGAGATTCCCATAGACACTCTGGGCTCTTTTGTGAGTATGAAAGGCAAGAAGAGTAAGACATATGTTGGCAAAGTGGGCACTATGGGGACTATTATGGGGACCCCAAAAAATCCCTATAGGACCCCTGGGGGCCAAGGTGGTAAGTTTCATTTGTCTACTAAAGCTATTAAAGAGGTATCCTCCTCAGGAGTTAGATGGTCGAGGTGAATTTCTGGCAAACCTACTCCTAATTCTAGGCTTATCAACTATTCTAAGAGTGCCTCAGATGAAGACACTCATGATGATGAGGTCAAGGACATGGATGTTCAAGAAATATCTATAGATACTAAGGGTAAATAGGAGACTAAAGAATTAGAGGCTACTACTGAGGATGCTACTGACTTTATGGAAAATGCTGAAAAAGTGGGAAATATGGTTGTGGAAGAAGCTAATGATGAAACCAAAATTGAGGCTAGGTTGAGATCTAAAATTTCAGTCTTGAGGGGTCACATTCAAAAACTGGTACAGAACTTTTCTACTATGCTACGAAATTCTATTTTACTTAACATGTTTGTGCTGCAAGACTTGGGTGCTATTGTTACACTGACAATGAGGAGAAATCTATGAACTTGGATGAACTTATTAAATCCATGTTTAAGTAAGGAGAGGTCCTGCCTCCTTAGTTTTTTGTTTACATTTTGATACTCTGCTTCTTTGTTATTTCAATCTTGGTTTTTAGTTGCAGCTTTTGTTGTGTCTGCTAGTTCTTGGATAGTGATTTTCCTATTTTAAGGAACCTTTTATGATGGTCACCTCTGTGGGTTTGGCCCCTGGTTTGGCTACCTTATATTATCAAAAACAAATAAATTATAGTCAAGGTTGATGTTCACCATGAGAGTCATTTGACTATGCACTTAGGGAACAATTATTAACAAAACAAGACAATCTTATAGTGTTATTTAATTACAATAAATAAATCCATTCATATTTACTTTTTTCATGAATATAAACCATAATATTATAGTACTATAAAGTTAAATATAAAACATGATTACATAATTCACCTAATAAAATTAGAGCCAACATAAAATAGAGAAAACTTTAACCTAACATATATCTTCTTATATAATTGTAGGTACAATAAACATAATGAAATCAAAGCACAAGTTACCCCTTTATGTACTAATAATATCTGAGCACTCATAACTATAAGGAAGATAAAGGTACCATTATTATTATTAATATTTCAATATACAACCAAATAAAATAATAAATTATTATGTTGGATTCATAACCCCATTTCCCTAAGGGAATTATTTAAAATGTTAACAATAAATTTAAACTTCCACTTATATGCATCTGTCAAGTACTTCACTATGCAACTATTTTACCCTAATTTTATTTTTGAAACCATAATAGAATAGAATGTAACATGTGGATTTAAAAATCCCTAAGGGTTAGCTCAAGTGTATAGGATCAATGAATTCAGTTGCCTAGATCTTGAGTTTAATTCTTGCTGAGCACCCTATGATGCATCATGGCTTAGGGGTAGATGCTCACCTATATTATAAATAATCCATGGGGACACCTTGAGTTAGGGGTATATATTATCAATGTGTTCCACATGGATCACAATAGGGAGATTTGACTACAGATTGTTTGGCAGACATTACGGACCCATGCCCATCCCCATTAATCTTAATATGTAGATTAAATTTTACCAATGAGATGTGGATGAGTTAGTTAAGTGACTTTGTTGTTTCAAGCACCACCCAAGTTCAAATCTAAATTTGGTATTATATTTTATATGTGGTTAATCATTAGGTATTCATGGGCCAGTTCTAGCTGATCATTGGTATTTTTGGGTTGTTAGTGGTTGATAGTTGGTATTCTTGGGTTGGTTATAGTTGATCATTAGTATTGTTAGGCTAGTTTTGGCCATTAATGGTATTTTTAGGCCAATTTTGATCTCTCATTAGTATTATATTTAGGATCTAGGCCTTTGATTATGTCCTAGACTAGTTGGAGCTCTGGTCAAAAGTGATTGGGATAGGGACCCCTCAACCCTGAGCATCGATCTAAAAAAATATGTGAATTTAGATAGCTAAGTATGATAGTTAAGCATTATATGAAAGTAAAATCTTGAAATATATTGAAATAAATTAAAATGGGCATATGATAAACATAATAAGTATAATAAAGGGATGAATACATAGATTTTATAAGTGATTGTTAGACTATGACTATGTTTTGATAGTAGAAAATATTTTAAACTAGGTTTATGATTTTTTTGGTTTGGGAACTATGTTTATATCTATGTAGGCTCAATTCCATTATTTTTGAGTCAATATCAACTATCCAGATGATTTGTAGTGTTTAATAGTGACCTATGTGGAAATATGGTTTAGTGATCATACAACCACCTTCACCTATCTTTTAAATATATGTTTGTGTTATGTCAAACCCTAATGATGTTCACAACTCTATAAATCCTCCTTCACCTTGAAACCCTATGTGTTTTTTTGAGATAAATAAACCTATAAAAAATAATAATTATAATGGGCTCAGCTAACCCCAATCACCCTATTGATGATTCAAAATTTCCTATGTATATGATACTCTAAGGAGAGAAATTAATCGATAATCATTTCTCCCATATAATTTGATTATGAATTTTTTTTGATTCAATATATGAATGTAGCTAATTATTTTCCATTTATACTTTACAATTATTTCTTTAACTTGGCTTTGGTATGCCTTGCAACTACTACTAGTGGCTAATTCATAATTTGGGATTAAAAGAAAAAATTGCTCAATGTGTATTAGTGTATAGATGTGTACCAGATAAGTGACAAGTGTTCTATCAAGTGAGGCCTTGATGTGTATATATATATATATATATATATATATATATATATATATATATATATATATATATATATGTGTGTATATATATATATATATATATAATTCTAGTTGGGTAATTTATCACACCAATGACACACTAGGAAAATGGGCTAACCCTAAAGAAAGGGTTGATTTAAAAAATTACTCATTATTAGGAGAGGGTCAATAAAATCAAGTGTAATTAGCATGAACTAGTGATATAAACCCAATATAACATTATTGACCCATGATAAAAGGACTAAATTGAGGGTTGAAGGATGTCTGTGAAGGATAGTGTGCAAGTTTGAAATAAACTATGAGGTTCTTGTAGGTGTGTAACAATAGAATAAATGGTAAAAATCATAAGATAACATGTAGGTGTGAGATAATTAATGGTTAGGATCATATTTATGCATGAATTCATGTGTGGTAAATATATGTCAATCTTATCATTGTTAATTATTTAATACCATATTTTATTATCTATAGATGCCCCCCTTTAATTATAGTAATGGAATTGCTAGAGTAAAATGAAAAGGTATACTTGATTGTGTACAACACATTTTTTATTTCTTAGGAAGCCCTAATTGTGTAGGTCACTTAATATAAAAACCTATAAAAAACATGTAGTAGTCAATGTCTATAAATTTAAATTTGAAATCTGAATTTTAATTTTGAAAATTAAATATTAAGGAGTACACTTGTGCATTAGTGAAAACCATGTTTCCCTTGCAGTTTGTTGAAGATGATGCTTCCTTGTTGAATCATCGGAGGACTATGCTTAATTTTTGAGGCATATATAGAGTTGGGTTGAATATATTCTAATTTTTTCTAACTATGAAATCCCTTTAGTTGGGAAGACAACATGCCCGAACCCTCATAAATGTGTGGAGAAGTACACATTGCACTAACCTAAATACTAATCAAAAAATAAATTAGAACCACATGATGGGTTAACCATAAATAAGAATAAATCAACCACTAAAAATGGATCATAGATTCAATTATATAACTTCACTCAAATTCAATCTATATAAATCAAATGCATGATTAAAAGAGTGAGTAGTATTCATTCCCCCATAATGACCTCAATTTTAATTGTATAGTTTCACTAAAGTTCACTCACATTCACTCAATGTATAATACATGTATGATCAAAAGAGAATGGACAATTTTCATTCCCACATCATAAATAAAATGTCAAAAAATGTGAAATGAAATGATGAGCATTTGTCACTCGACTTATAAATTATAGTATTGTGTATGTGCCTGAACTAGTTTCATGCCTCGTGAATCTAAAAGTGCATGTATGTGTATGCAAATATCATGCCTCATGAATTTAAAAGTGTGTATATGTACATGAACTACTATCATGATTCATGAATCTAAAATTGTATGTGTGCATGAAATAGTATTATGCTTCATGAATCTAAAAGTGTGTATATGTGCAGGAACTAATACCATGCCTCAAGAATATTAAATTGATTTTAAATGAATGAACCAATATCATACCACTTGAATCTATACCAATTGGTATAAAATTATGAATTTATGTGTTGAATCTAAGAAATTATATCTAAAATCTATGTATGTGTGGAAACATGTAATTTGTTTCCTATAAATTGTGTAAATATGCCCATATATATGCATCCAAGTGTGTATTAATATATACTCAAGTATAATAATTGATTAAATGTGCATGGAATATTCCCCCATAATTTTCACCGATGTGATAATAGTTATCATGGAAGTTTATGTCTCTATGACAAGCCCATTATACCACCCATTTTTAAAATGAGGGATGTGTCCTATAATTAACTTATCTCAATAAAATATTCAATTGTATCATGTCATGTATAATCACGTGAACATGTGGATAATATGTGATCATAGTAATGTATATGTCAATCATGCCATACACATTACATATGTAATTCAAGACATATAAGTATCATGTATAGATAGATGTATCAATGAATAACATAGTAGTAATCATTACTTAAATAAAACTTTATAATACTATGTAGTAAAATTACATGATATGGATCATGTCACACTCAATGTTAGTATGCTCAACAATTCCAACAAACTCAAGAGTTAGTGTCACAAATAAGGCCAAGGTCCACATACAAGGTACATGAATATGCCATAACAAATAAGGCCAAGGTCCACACATAATTGACATAAATATGTCATAAATAAGGAAAAAAATATATCGCATCAAATAAGTCTAGAAACTACACATAAGGGAGATAAATATGTTGCAAACAAGACAAATAAGCCACATAGAATAGACAAGCACAAACTAGTTTATCATGTAAGAGAGTAACAATATCAATGAAACATATAACAAGTAAAAATAATCTACACCATCTATATATCAATGTCACATCATAGCATAATATCATATCCATGTAGCACTATGTAATTTTTTTCATTATAATTTGAAATGAACTTGGTGATGAATTCTAATTAGTGGTTAAATCTAATTAAGATAAAATGAATAAAAAGATTAAAATTTGTTGTAAATTACTTTCAAATAGTAGAATGAAATAAAAATCAATGTAATATATCAAACACAAATAAATTAAAGAAGGTTAATTATGAATAACATAAGAAAACTTAGTTGAATTCTATCTGTAAGATGACTATGTAATTTTTTTCATTATAATTTGAAATGAACTTGGTGATGAACTCTAATTAGTGGTTAAATATAATTAAGATAAAATGAATAAAAAGATTAAAATTTGTTGTAAATTACTTTCAAATAGTAGAATGAAATAAAAATCAATGTAATATATCAAACACAAATAAATTAAAGAAGGTTAATTATGAATAACATAAGAAAACTTAGTTGAATTCTATCTGTAAGATGACTATGTAATTTTTTTCATTATAATTTGAAATGAACTTGGTGATGAACTCTAATTAGTGGTTAAATATAATTAAGATAAAATGAATAAAAAGATTAAAATTTGTTGTAAATTACTTTCAAATAGTAGAATGAAATAAAAATAAATGTAATATATCAAACACAAATAAATTAAAGAAGGTTAATTATGAATAACATAAGAAAACTTAGTTGAATTCTATCTGTAAGATGACTATGTAATTTTTTTCATTATAATTTGAAATGAACTTGGTGATGAACTCTAATTAGTGGTTAAATATAATTAAGATAAAATGAATAAAAATATTAAAATTTGTTGTAAATTACTTTCAAATAGTAGAATGAAATAAAAATCAATGTAATATATCAAACACAAATAAATTAAAGAAGGTTAATTATGAATAACATAAGAAAACTTAGTTGAATTCTATCTGTAAGATGACTATGTAATTTTTTTCATTATAATTTGAAATGAACTTGGTGATGAACTCTAATTAGTGGTTAAATCTAATTAAGATAAAATGAATAAAAAGATTAAAATTTGTTGTAAATTACTTTCAAATAGTAGAATGAAATAAAAATCAATGTAATATATCAAACACAAATAAATTAAAGAAGGTTAATTATTAATAACATAAGAAAACTTAGTTGAATTCTATCTGTAAGATGACTATGTTTGACTGAGGCATGGTTTAGAGATCAAATTAGATCGAACTACACACATAAAATAAAAACTATGATTGTAATTGATCAGGGTCAAGATTTTTTAGGAAGGGGATAATACCAATTGATTTATATTATATTTATGGGTTGATATTTACCTCTAATAAAAATTAGTAAAGTTAAAGAGTTACTTTTATCTTCTTGAAACATGCATGTATGCGAAAATTCAACCTTCAGATATGCATAAATGACATAAAAATGACTTATTCAAAGTTGAAACCTTAGGGATTACAATAGATTAAAACCTAAAATGATAAATTTTTGGGGATTTTAATGGTATAATATGACCCCAATCATCCTCATAATGATTTATTGTTGCTTACATATCGAATACTATGAAGAGGGAAATCAAGCCCTTGTAGTTCTCCCACTTAATGTGTTTTGTGTGATTATGCTCATTTTTATACATGTATGCATATTGATAATTATTTACTTTGACTTGTATATATTATGATCTTGAATTATATAAGGAATAATTCAAATTAATAGAATCATATTTTATAAAAATAGGGAAGCTTTGCTCAGTGTGCAGTAGTGTGAGTATGCCTCAATATTAAAATTTCAAAGTGATAGAATATGTGAATTAGATGTGCCTTTATAGAAATAAAAAATGGGAAAAACTCGTGATACCTATCCTAAAAATATATACAAATATAATTATCCATTACTAAGGTAAAGGATAAAATCAACCCATAGGTTCAACACTAACTGCCACTATTGTCCCATATCTACTGATTTTGTTTATAAGGGTAATGTTTGATATTAAGGATTAGTGATGTTTGTACATATTATTAGAGATGTTTTTATAGATTAATAAAATTTATTTAGGTGTAATATATTAACTTATAAATTTATAGTTCCATAAAATTACTTAAGGTAGAGTGAGGTAGCAAAATAAGTTCAGATTAAGTACTCAAGTCAATTAAAGTAAAAATGAGACAAAACTAACAGTATCAAGTATTCAAGACCAAATTTTAGTGAATACATTCCCCAATTTAGTCTATAAATTAAATTACTATAGTAAAAATAAATATGTACATTAGTGTGTAAAACACACTTTTCCTTTGAGTAGATATTTCATTTGTGCATGACACTTTAACTTAGAATATATTGTAACAATTCATGAAGTAGTCATTTTTTTCATTTGAAAATTTAAAAAACTTGAACTTCAAAAATTTGAAAAATGAGAAAGGGAGGATTACACCTATATGTGTGAACCTAATGTTGCTTTTAGAAATTTTCTTAAAAATTACGCTTCCTTGAAGCATTGGAGAATTATTGTTTCCCATGAAGAACTTGGAGAGATTAGTTCCTTATTTGAGACATGTCAAATTGAGGGAGATCAACCCAAATTTAGATCAAACAAGTATATAAAATATAATCCATTGAGAAATGTAAAAATCTCAATTTTGTTGTTGGTATTTCTAACCCCAATATATAAATGACTTGAAATCCACCATGGATTTTAAGCATAAAATGTTAGAGGGCATTGAATCTCCAATTTATGTATTATTCACATTAACTAAATCAACCACAAATTATGTATTTTATTATCAATTTTCACTTTATTTTTTAGTTCTTGTATGCATGATCAAAGTAGAACGGAAATAACCATGCTCCTACCATGATCATGGATACAAAGTAGTATTAAAGTATGTCATCAATATGTATCATGCCACCATTGATAAATTTATAATATATAACTATATGTAGATTAAATTTTGTAAATTAGGTTTGAATATTGTGTAATCATGCACCCAAAATTATATGAATTTTTAACCTATTCCTATAATTTGAGTGCATATGAATGGCATATGCCCTCATAATCTATACCAATAATTGAATTTTGAACCATTATAAATTATTTGAAACATATTTTATACCCAAAATTTATTTGTACTTATATATTAATCTCATGTATGAAAATCCCATTTAAATTCCTCCATTTTGAGGTGAGGGAATGTGTTTTGAAAGTCACTCATCAAAAAATAAAAGTTATTTGTATCAATATATCAAGATGTAATCATTAAATATTGTAACATATGTGAAAATTTATGTCATTATAAAAATATTTGTATCATTTAAATAATATATGTAACATATAAGACAAGGCCTAAAGTGTCAAATCTAGATAAATGTATTAATAAAGCTTATAGTAATAGTTGAAATAGAAGCATACATAATAGTTTGTGCATGATATGGATCATTTAACTCATAAAATGCAACAATAAAAATAAGCACACAAACACAACAAGTGAAATTTTAAATAATAAGGCCAAGGGATGCATACAAGGGACATGTTCAAACATCACATAAGTAAATATTCCACACACAAGGATAAGGTCCACATGAAATGGACATGTTAAAATGTCACACATAAAAATAGTGATTTCATGGAGATGTCCAAATAGTTATACACACAAGGGCATATGGACATACATAATACATAACTAAAGTATAATATATTATGTACAAGTAATGGAAATAATGAAGCATAGAACTAAAAATATAATATACACCATGTACATTTAATGTGATAATATCCTAAAGAATAACATATCCATGTACATAATATAAGATAAAGATGTTAACAAGACATTTTTAAATATTATATAGATTAGTAAAGTATAGGAGTTATATGATGGTAACAAATATAAATATTATAACCTGTAGAAAATACACTCCAAATATGGCATGGACTTTTGGTAGAGGCAAGTTAAACATCTTAGTCCATGTGAAAATTTGTATGTCCTACATAACCCTCATATATAACAAGGAAATGCATGTGGGATAGAAAAATAGTGTGTTGTCTACTAATCATGACATAAATAACATATGATAATGATGTAAAATATATGTATAATCATGATCAGGTCTTGATTTTGTATTTTTATAATATTCTATATGTTTTTTTATTTTTTTGAAATATTTGAATTTTTTCATATTTTTAAAATTCTATATCAAGAAACGTATAAACTAGGTAACCATGGGTTCAAAAGTATAATAATGGGAAGAGATATGAACATTTCACAACATGTGTCAATGTAAAGTATACACTAAATATTATGGCATGGCCATGTATGAGCAAGATGCCCCCATTGTATATGTGAATGTAACAAAAACTATGTAGGAGATATAATATATATGCAAATGATTGATTACAAATCCTTATGTCATGAAATGTAAACATGTGAAAGTATAAAATACATATGTATAATAAATTCAACACAAAAAATAAATATTTTTCATGAATAACTATTGTTTTTTAAACTATAACTGAGTTTAATATCAAAAAATTAGATGTATTAAGGATCTATTTGCTCAATTTCCAATTTGGTTGTGAAAAATGCTATAGGATAAAATCAACTAGCTCATGATATTAATGGCACTTGGTTCTAATTATTATTATTAAATACCATATTTTATGGAAAAAATTAATTTATTCTATTTAACTTTGAAAAAAAAGGTAAATGGAAAATGATGGCAATATAGATCACTATGTTGGATTGTTTAGATCTAGATAGCAAAAGAGAAGAGCCAAGAGGACCAAAATTCACAAAGATGAAATGGATATAATATTGATCAAATAAATCACATGTGTAATAGTTATAATAATATAATGATAATGAAATCAAGAAGTTATTTATAATATTAAAAAAAGCTTTTCTATAATTTGAATGTTTTTGAATTTTTTATAATAACTAAAGTTTTAAAGTGTTAATCAATGATCCCATAAAGATGAGAGACATCATAATAATATGTAATAATTTATGGAATCATCACCTTTCATGGATGAAAATTGATATATGTGCATGACTTGAAATTAAAAAATGCATTAGGTGTTATAATGAAACTATATAGGTCACTGCTCATGTAATCCCATGTGGGAGGAGTAACTACAGGAGATGTAGAATGGTTTGAAATTTAATGAGGATTAGAAAAATATTGTTCCAAAAATTATTATATTTATATAAAATGTTAATAAATATGTATCACCATTTTATAATATGTTTCATATGATGGTTCCTTTTGTGAACTTGACACCTTTTTCCAATAAGCTTACTTTTGCATCGATTGTTTTTGAGACTTTTGCACTTTTTTATGAATTAGTTGTAGAGATATATTTTGTATACGTGAAAAAATTATAAATTTTATTTTTTATTGAATAGGTTTATCAATTCACTATGATGGTGGATGGGGTGGAAAAGGTACCATAGACTATATAAGGTATTTATCTGATTCTTGAAACTGTGACCATTTGGTTATGATAAATTTATTTTAGGCATTTATGTATCATAGAAGGAATAAAATGGAGATTATATAACCAAAGAATTATTAATATAATATAAAAGATACCATTATATTATATAATGATAAAATGAGTGGATACTATAGTAGGACCCACCTAAATAGGCAACACAATATGTCCCAAAGTAGTTTGTTCTTTCTCATTGAATTTCTTGACACTTTTAGATGTTTCTTATTTTTCATGTTATGTGTAACCTAATAAATGGAGTACTTTGATTGTACATGCACTCTCTCTTGATCCATTATAAACTATTACACTATGAATGGGTTAATTTATACTCTTATACATAAAGTGTGAAAATTAGAATCATCATCCACTATCTCACTATCATCAAAGGTGATCATAGGATGTGGTTGTGAGGTTTGAAAATTTGTACTAATAATTCCATATAATGGATGATCATATGAATCAAGATATGGATATAAATTATAGGTATGATGCACTATTGAATTATACTTATTTATCTCATGATTTGGAAATGGCTCACTGAAAATATTCAACTTAGTGTTTTCCTTCTATTAAGGCTTAGTTTTATATGCAAGAGTGCCTAGCTTAATGACATTTTTATCAATATGATCTTGAATAAGGTGATTAAGATTGAAACATTTGTTAGTAGAGTGACCATTATATCTATGGTAATAATATGCATTTTTATCTAATGATTTACTTTGAGTTATACTCATGTTAACCTCTAGTGGTAGAGGTAGAGTAATGATATTATACTAAAGAAATTTTTGTAACAATTTATGAGGTAGTTGTGGTAATCTATAAAATTTCCTTATTTGGTTGATATGATAAAATAAGCTTATTTTAAGGCTAAGATATAACATTGACATCATATTTTCATCAATTTTATCATATTTTGGCTTAGTTTTGCAATATGGTTTGCTTTGAAACTTCATTTTTGAAGTTAAAGTATGTGCAAGTGCATATTTGAGATTGTTAAAAGTAAGGAATTTTAATTCTCTCTATTTTATTTTATAATAAAACTTCTCAAATGATCTAAAATAATTTACTCATGCAAAGGTGCAAGTAAAATGTATTTAAATATATCTTTTAATTCATTATCTTCTAAGGTGTTATTCATTTTTCAAAGCATGGTATTATAATGAAATACATAGTGACTATTAGGCTCATTATTTATTTGCTTAATCTTATAAATTTGTACAAAAAATATTTTCATCAATGTTGATATAAAGATCCTTGAGAAATTGATCTGCTAATGGATTGAATGCTTTGACTGATTGAATAGGTAGATCATAAAACCAATACAAGGAAAAATATTTTAGGATTATTAGAGACAAATTAGTTATAAATATTTCATTAAAGACATTAACTAAACTTGTCACAAGGAAAGATCAAAGGTTTCATTCTAGATCTCTTTTACCTTCATATAATAGAAGTTTAGGAGTTGAAAATCCTATAGGTAAAGAATATGCTACAATATAAAGTAATAATGGATTATGAATCAAGGCTTATGAGACCATTGATTAGTTATATTTTGGTATGACTTGATCTAACAAAAAAACCTTATCATGAAAAATTGAAATAGTTTACACAAGGGATTTTGTAGTAGGAAAGGTAGGTGATGTAGTATATGTATATATCAAAGGTCTCTTATGAGTCATTTGGTTAGGAATGAGAATAGATATATATCAGAATCCTTGTGTTACCCCCAAACCTAAAGGTGTAGATATAATAAAAATAACAAAATTAGAGGTATAAATGCATATGGTAGGGTTTATAATGTGAAAAAGTTGTTCTTTGGTGCATTGAAAGTAGAAATTTTCATTTTTTGTGCACTTTTAGAAGCTAAGAGGATTTTGATTAATTAAGGTATATCTTATGGCATTCAATAAATTCATTCTTGGAAATTTGATAAATTTGAAACTTGTTGATGATCTGCTCCATTGAGGTCATCATGGTGAATTTTATCTAAAAATCCATGACCATTTTGTGCATTATGAACATCTTGATTAGTGTGTTAATTATGACTATATTCTTAAAAATATTCATGAGCAATTTTTTTTATCAAAATAAGAGGAACCATTATTTGCATCAAATGAGTCCATTTTAATAATTGTTAAAGGAATTTTAATGTGATCAATATGGCCCCCACTTAATTAACACTACACTGTGGAGGACTAAGGGAGGTATGTTTTTTAGATGGCATAGAAAAATAACATGGAAAAGACACTGTAAATAATAAATTAAAATGGAATGCTAGAAAAAGAAGGTTTTTTTGTGTATGAAGATTAGTAAATTCCTTTGATATCTAAGATAAAAAATAAGTGTTTTTAGTGTTATATATCAGATATAAATTCAAAATAAATTAAATCTAAGGTTAAAATAAAATTATTTTAGTCTCAAATATTAGATCCAAGGCTAAAAAAAAGTTCTTTTGGTGTTAAATTCTTATGGATTTGTCTAAACCCTAAGACAAAAAAGTTTGAATAATTCTCAAATAAAATTTTTGGGTTCACCAATATGTTTTATTATAAAATTTTTAATTAACTTGGTGATTAACTCTAATAAATATAAAATGAATATAAATGTAGAAAAATGCTATAAATTTCTTATAACTAGCAAATGAAAATAAAATACTATAATAGATAAAGCACAATTGATGAAATAAGGTTAATTATGAATAACATAAGGAAACTTAGATAAATTATATATTTAATATTATTATTTTTGACTAATACATATTTAAAATATCAAATCAAACTCAAATATATGTGCACAACAAAAATTATGACTATAACTAATTAAGGTCAGGATCATGAAGAAGGCGACATGACTAGTTAGTTGGTATTGTCCTTATGCGTTGTTCTTGAAATTTGATAAAAACATATAAAGATGAATGAAAAAACACTTAAGTATACTTGAAACATGCAAGAGTGCAAAATTTTTCCCTTTGGATGCATATGAATGACCTGAGAATGCCTTCTTCAAAGTTAAAACCTCAATAGGGATTGTAATTGTTGAAAATTTACAAAGATAAAAGTGGGGAGTGTAATGGGATGAATCAACCTAAATAAACCCTATATGATTGATCATTATACACTCTAATAAGGTAAATCAATTCCATCCCTCCCATTTAGAGTGTTTTGTGCAATTATGCTCTTTATGATAAGTGTATGCATTTAGAGATGGCTTGAATACCTAATAATTATTTTATTTGACTTGGATATAATAGGCTCTTGACCTAGATAAGGACTACTTCAAATTATTATAATTAAATATGGGAAGAATAGGGAAGCTTTGATCAGTGTGCAATAGTGTAAGTATGCCTCAATATTGAAATTACTAAGTGATAGAATAGGTGACTTAGATGTGCCTTTAAAACAAGCCCAAATGGGAAAACCTTATGTTACCTATCCTATAAATATAGACCAAATTGTAAGGGAGTATTTAAATTTGAAAACTATCCATTATTGGGGTGAAGGATAGGATTGACCCATAAGTTCAAAACTGATTGCCACTTCTATCTCATACTAGTTAATTTCATCCTAAAGGGTAGCATTTAAAATTTAGAATATGGGATGTTCGTATAGATATTGAATTAATTTTTTTAGGTTTATGGAGTGTAAGCCTTAGGTTATTAAAGGGTATGAGTATATTAAATCAAGGTATAAAATATGTCATAAATATAACCACCTACTTGTGAAATAACTAAGCTAAACTGATATTTCTAATGATAGCAATGAAAGAGATAAATGAATATTTATCTAGAAATTGATTGAGATGAAGGATTTAGAGGATAAAAACCAGTATAAGTGTTGGTCTGAGTACTAAAAATAGGATCCAAGTTTTAATAACCCTCTTAGACAATAAAGGCCTACCCTAGATAGTAACACTATGTTTCTAGTGTCCACTTATGGTGCTAGTTTCCTTTGTTCATGAACTATTTTGAGCCTTTAGGAGCACCTATGTCTAAGTCTACCATTCCTATTATTGTGTGGGAAAACCATGATTCCTTATTTATGACCTATTGTGGTTGATTTTTTATGTAAAACCATAGACCTCTTTGTGATTAGGGTATTTGACTTGACACAAGTAGTAAATGTGTGGTGTTAGTTGGGTAGGCTAGACATCCTCAACACCCCATTATGATGAGAGATGCCTACATACCAATACTATGAAGAGGGATCAAACCTAATGTAGTTCTTCCCACCTAATTTCTAGTGAAAATTGAAATGAAACTAGTATGAATGCCAATTTGATTGATTCTTGAGACTAGAAATCTAAGTATTTTAATCTTAGGAAGGCTATAAATGACTATATGTAGAAGTAGGGAAGAATAAGGATTAACAACTTGGATTAGGCATAACATATTTTGAGCTTATTTATGTATATTTATATCACATGTCATCTAATGGATAAAGGGATAAAATTTATGTGTATATAATGATTTAGTGCTTGTGTGTGGTTTGAAATAGGTCTAGGCCAACCCTAGGTGCTTTAGGAATTGAAAAGATATCCATTGGAGCTCAAAAGAGGGAAAAATACAATAACACCCAAATAGGACAATAATATTGTGGTGCTATTATCCACTTATGGATCTAGTTTCTAGTGGAAAAACTTAAGGAACTAGGGGCATGAATGCCTAAGGAGAGGTTTGGGACTAATTTTGAGATGTATAGGGATGTGTGTGACCCATAAAATAGTTGGATAAGTGTTTAAATAGGCCCTAATATAGGTCTAGGGCTAAGCTAAGAATGGCTTGTCTCAAATAACACTCTTAGAAATAAAGTTCCATTTTTAGATGATTACATTTCTCCCCCCCTTTATTCTAGAATTATAGTAAAGTAAAGTGACTAGGATAAAGGAAAAAGAAGCATACTTAAACCTACTTATGAGGTAAAGTCCATGAATTTAGATCTGATTATGTGAAGTGTGATCCATTACATGTCCTACAAATGAAATTTGCATATATAATTAATTACTTAAGAGATATCAAATTCAAAGAATAAATTGAGTAAAGAGATTCGAGAGAGGAAAGGAATGAATACACCTCATTAGGTACATGCATAAACCTGGTGACATCCTCTCTCTCTCTCTATGTGTAGATAGTTTTCAAATAAGTGAATAGATTAGAATGAAATAATATATTTCCTAATACCCATGTGTGGGTGGCTCAATAACTCAATCTAGTTTTAACTCCATCATTTTCCACCCTTACTCAATGGATCATGACCTATGAATAACTTGGATTGGACTGATGACTTGTCTAACCTTCTTATGTAGGTGGCTCAAGAACTCAAGTAGACTATTAATTCATTATTACCTACCCATGTGTAGTAGATGCATCTATTACTAAATTATGTAATGTAATTGAAATTATATATAATGGATTTGTGGCCATTGGTGAACTCTAAAATGAAAATCAGCCCAGGGACCTCCTTGGGCACTTGAGTATGTAGCTTAGGGACTATGCAATAATACTAACCATTGTAGATAGAGTAAGGCATCAATCTAGTGCATTTATGGAACATGGAGTCTAGTGTGTATAATATATATAATGACATGGAGTTTTCCATTCCATCTATTTAACTGGTGCATAAATGAGTATATGGAAACAATGTACTATGCACATGACCCCAAATATGTTATCTAAGCATATGGATTCTAGAATGAGTTGTAATAATATATATCTTAGTATTTGAAACTAAAATAGGAGTGATCATGCCATGCATGATGCCCCCAATATGAGAAAATTGGTATGATTTTATGCAAAATTGAGCAAATTTGAGAAAACACTGGTAATCTATAACTAAATCTATAAAAAACTAGACTATAATTTTTGTGCCTTTCTAGAAAACTTGGATCTATCTACTTCTAGGTCTATTAGACAATAACACAATATCTTGGATATTAGCATTGTGGTGATAGTGTCTACTTTTTGTGTTAGTGTCTTATTTTGTTATTTTTTTACCAAATGAGTCTGATCTCTATCAAATTATTTTCCAATATGATTTTATAAAATTGAACTTTATATTCTATGCTTGTGTGGTGTTAGTGTCCTATTATGCTAGTTTTCTACCAAATGAGTCTGATCTCTATCTAACTATTTTCTAATGTGTTTTTATAAAATTAACTTTGTATTCATTGCTTGTGTGCTAGAAACTATACTCTAAATGCATTTATATGGCTTGATATTTATGATAAACCTCTATGAATTTCCCCTATTTTGATGGGATTTATTAAACTTATGTAAGAACTGTCCTTAAAATAAAAATCCTTACATGATATGTGTTAGCCTGAGCATATATGATATCTACCTAATAAACCAACATAATGTATATACATGACATCAGAATATAAGATAATCTAAGCATGAGTTTTTAATGTGTGATGTATGTTAGATCTAGAATTCAAAATGATTTCAAAATAGATATAATGATGTAAGCATGTATATGAATAGTAAATCTAAGTAATAAACTAAGTAACTACCTAGGGGGATGGGGCATGATGTCCATCATGACACCCAGTGAGGAAGGGGAGATGCATGAGGTCCCTCATGGCATATAAAAATAGAGTGTGTAACAAGCAAGAGACAAGTGCCATGGCCATGATGAATATATTAAATCATACATATAACACACATAAGTCATGTAAATTAGGTCAATGGTCCAAAATATAAGAGACATGGGCACATGTTGTAGACATCTAATTCCTAACACCATTTGTGTTGAAATTGTCAATCTTACTCAAATTACACTCAAATGCACATTTTAGATCAAAATCCATAAAATGCCCTAAATGGTTCAAACTTATCACTTACAAGTTCTAGTTTAGGTCAAAGTATCTCTAAATATGGCAATATCTTTTATGGTCCAGCTAACTTTGGTCTAATCATTTTGAGTCAAAATGATAAATTTGTCATTTAGTGCTCTAGATCACTCTTTTCTTTTAATTCATTTGTACATGTCACATACCTTTATTATTTGGTGTTGGCAACATCCTAAATGGTAATATAGCTCCAACACATCTAACATTGCCTTCTAGTTCCTCTTCAGTCAAATTATGATCCGGTAATATGACTTTTTAACCATTTTGATTAATTGTGCACCAATTTCCAAAGAATTGCACTAAACTTGATTAAACTTACTTAAGCTATTTAGTCAAATTTATGAGCTTAAGTAAGAATTCCATAGATATTTTTGAATATGTCATTATTGGAAATTGATTTTGAATATCTACATCACCTAGTGACATCATCTATGGGGTGGCATCCATCAAGCCATAAGTGCATAAAATATTAGGATTATGGGTCACCCATTCCTAATTAATGCCTCCCATGCCTCTTTACTGCTTATTTATCTTGAGGATATTTATGAGTTTAATTCTAAGTATTAGGATTATCCATGGCCACACATCTCAATCTTGAGATGGATGGTCATGGTTGATCCTAACCAATCTCAAAAATCTATAAATAGAGAGGCCATGGATATCAATTTTAAGCTTGATTTATGCAAAGTTATTATGCATAATTGTCTCCACAATCCTTTAAAATAGACCATTAAAATTAGTTACAAGATTCATTGATAGGATAGTTTAGTGATTTGGAATCATGAGCCTAGGTTTTATGGAGTGTTCTTGAGACATTGGAGGATTTTAACACCTTTGTTCACAAAGACAAGGATGCTTGATGAAGGGAGAACATGTTTTTGAGCCACATGGATATGGTGAATCTATTTGAGAAGGTAATATGATATTGCTTTATTTAATTTATTTCTTGCTATCCTTTGTAATTCCCATAGGAATAGATAGGCTTAGTTAGTTACTTCTTTATGCATTTTTCATGATTTATAAACTAATGTTTGACTAACTTTATTTGTAATCCTCTCTACACATGTCACTAAATATGAGAAAATAATACATACAAAGACATGTTCATATGTCCACATATGCATATAACAAGTATGTTAACTTAGAGCCACATAGAAGGACATGTTCAAATGTCTACATACACAATCAGGAAGGCACACACAAGGACATGGGCATATGTCCAAAGCATACATACAATGAAGGAAGTGGTGTAGAGCTATAGAACAATGACATATTAAAATGCCATCAAATAGATGTAAGAACATAGAGATGCAATCAAGTCTAAACTAGTAAATCTAGAAATGAAAGTATGTATGAACATGTAATACAGAATTTTATAAGAGCAAGGATGCACATAAACTAAGTTTAAAGTAGTAATAGTCAACAAAAATTTTAAGTAGTGTAGGATGATTAATATCAAGATATAAAAATGCTAAATCTATGATATAGAGTTTATAAAGATGTAACCTAGTAATTAGAACTATGTATAGGATGTCCCCAAATGGGTGAATGTATCAAATGAGGAATCTATGTATCTATGTATATTCCTTCAATGGGTAGATAATGACAAATCTAGATTTTTTTGGTGGACCTGGGTCCTATAAGCATCTTTGAACACTCAAAAATAAAAAGTGAATCATGTATGTATGATAAAAACCAACTATAATAACATAGATAACATATGTAGTACTTATCACCTTCTTTGAGACACTAAACCTTAGACATCTATTTCCACAAAATCTCTTATTTACTCATAAGATTCTTCCATTCAAAAATTAGATCACCTTCCTCCTATAAAATATCATCCATAGCATCTCCTTGAGCCATAGGCTACTAGAGATCAACCAGTCTTCCACAATTTTTTTTGTCTAAACACATTACCAAAGCTATATCTATTCCACCCATGAACCTCCTATTTAATTTGAAGGATATTTTTAACTAACCTAAACATCAGAGTACCTTGAATGGGAGTTTTCCACCATTGAGACACAAGGTTTCTAAAATATTTATGTTTAATCCACATAGCTTCAAATATGAAAGGGAAGGGGCCACCCTTACACTGCTCCTTCCAACTAAAGAGAATAAGACTATGGTTTGATATGGTTCTAGGAAGAGCCTACAGACTCATATTATGATGATTATCCGAATTTCTAGAAATGAGAACTCTATCCAATTTTACTTGAATCATTTGATCTCCTCTTCTTCTATTATACCAAGTGAAATCATGATTATCTAGCTCCATATCTAACAGCCCAAAGGAATTGATAAAATCCACAAAATCAAACATACTATCAGTTTAATCAAGAATACCCCCACATTTATTAGAAGGATATAAGGGAGTATGAAAATCCCTAGCCAATATCCAATGAGAATGAGGGGAGGTGGAAAGAGTATTACACAAGTCCATCCACAATGAATTTCTTAGGGTTTTAGTGTTTGGAGCATAAATATTGATTAAGGACCAATTTAAAGATGGTAAAGAGAAGTTAACAACCAGAAAGTGTTTACTAGAGACAACTAGTGAGCCTTGTATTTTTGCATCATTCCACATAGTGACAATCCCTCTAGAGGCTCCCATAGCTAGGCTAATATAAAAATTAGACTTGGGCCATATATAATCTACTATCCTCTTAAAGCTCTCTTCATTCATATTAACTTCTTGAAGTAACAAAATATCTACTTATTGTGTAGAATATAGTTTTTCACTTTGAACTATTTGGTGGGAATATTGAAGCCCCTCAAGTTCCAAGATAAGATTCTCATTAGGAAGGTTTATGAGATTGGATCTCCAATGTTTTTTGCTTACCTCTGGAAATCTCCCTTTGCCTTGTTTCTCTAAGAGTTGGTCTTCCTTGTTTAGGGTCTATTATAACATCCACAAACTTATTAACCTTTTGATTCTTTTTCTTAGGGGTAATCCAATCCTCATGGTCATTACCACTACTATTCTATCTGATTTTAGATGTTAATGAAGGAATAGTTATCTGCTCAATAAGAAGAACCTCCTTCATTAATTCAACCAGGTTATAGAAGAAGGATTCTACTTAAGGGATGTTTGGGAGGTCGTAACCCTGGGATTGCAACTCTGATCTAGGAGCTAGGCCCTTTGTCTAATGGATACTAGGGCCTCATCACCTTCAATAGTAGCCTCTACTGACTGGGAGCAAATCTCACCCTCTTCCATCTGAGTATTATATTAAACAAGGTGCTGGTAATTATCTATATTAGGATTCTAATAACCTTTCTCCATGTCTTTCTCAGAATAATATTTTATGGTAACATTTTCCCCATTACTTCCCATTCCCTGATTAATAGGGGTGTCATCTTTAAAAGAGTTATCTTTAACTTTATTATTAAGGTCAACATTTCCTCCCATTTTCTTCACCTTACAATGGGTCATTAAATGGCCTTTCTACTTACAAATCTAATAGAAAGTAGTAGCACTCTCATAGAGGATTAGTTGGGTCCAAATCCCATATTTGGAGTTTAATTCTATGGACATGGGAAGGGATTGGTGGATCTCTACCTTAACACAAAAATGAGCATACACACAATGGGACTTAGTCTGAGTGGTGTTATCCAAAGTCACATATTGACCAAAGGTATTACCAATAGCATAAAATATCTTTTCATCCCAAAATTCCAAGGGAAACCCTGGGAGCCTCACCCAAATGGGGGTAGTCTAGTTTAGATCCATGCTAGGATCAAAAATAGGTTTTCAAGAGCACAAATCAAGTGAATGGGTGCCATAGATCCATGGTCCTCCTGCTATAACATCTAACATATCCTCTTTATTCATAAATTTAAATAAAAACAATCCTCTTACCATAGTAATGACTGACACTCTTCTTTTAATCCTCCATTGATTAACCACCCATTTCCTCACCATCTCAATATTAGGATGAAGGGAGAAAAACTTACCAACCAAAGCAAGATCCATGGCTGCCACTATTTCCTCAACCAAGTCATTAGGAATATCTAAAGACATTCCTTCCACTGATTCCTTTTACACTAGGACCCCTGATGCACCTTTAGGGAAAAGAGACATCTTCCCAATTAAAACCTCTTTCCATCCCTTAGAATGATCCTCTCCCATTAATTCATAGGTCCTAGAGGCACTTCCCAAGGTAGTGACCTCCATCATCACAATTTTTTGTCAAGATACACTAGGCTCCTCTGAAAAAAATTTCCCACCTATCTCACCTAGTCCTTAAAATTAGTATGAAGAGAAGGAAAAGGAAACTTAGGGAGGGGTAAGAGGAAACTATGTGGAGTGATGTGGGGACCCCTAAAAATCTTAGCAGGACTCTTGTGGGACTAGGTAATAAAACCAAACTATCTGTTAGGGATAATAAGGAGGGTTTGTCCTCTGGTGTTAGGAGGTCAAGGAGGACTGATATAAAACCTACAACAAAAACCAAACTTATTGATTATTTAGAGAGTGCTTTTGAAGAATCCACCCAGGGGGATGAAGCCAAAGTTATTGAAATCCAGGAGATATCCAAGGATGCAAAGGGTAAGAATGGGAACAAATAAACCAATGAATCTGGTTCTGTTGGGGGTGATTCTAAGGTTAATGCTAATGAAGGGAGAAGCATGTTTGTGGAGGAAGATATGGATGAGATATAGGAAGGAGATAATTATAGGAATGACATTTTAGCCTTAAGGGGTCATGTTACAAAATTGGAACACTTAGTTTCCACTATACTCAGGCGTACTATGTTACTGAATCTTTCTATGTTGTAGGATCTTGAGTCTACAACTATGGAGGATAGAGATGAGAATTTAAAAAATATGGATGAACTTATGGATTTTATGGCTATAATATGGGAGAATATTTCTCCTTAGATCTAGTTTCCTTTATGTTGCTTTTTCTATGTTTCCTCATACATACTGTCTTTAGACTTGTTTTGTTGTCTGTGTTGATTATGTTGGTGTAGCAGGTTTTTTATATTTTTATTTTGAGGTATTTTGGTGTTGTTGCCTCTGGTTTTTCCTTTTTTTGCTTTGTAAGGTTTTGGCCCCTAGTTTTCCACCTTATATTATCAAAAACATATGTAGTACTTATCAAGTATAAGAAATGTAAACATGGAAATGCATACAATCTATAATTTGTATTTTTGAGTAAATATTTTATTTTTTTGTGTTTTTGACATATTATATTTTTTTTTTTAATTTCTAAAAATATAAGCTATGTATAAGGAACATGAAAATGAAACTATGTACAAGAATCAAGAGTGAATTAAACTATGTATAAGTAAGGAGGAACATACTGACTGATGAGTCTCACAAGAGACTCACTATCAATGTGTTCTATATCAAACAAAGGAATAATGTTCATGTAAACTATGTGAAAGGTATATATGGTCTATGAATTGATTGTGTCGAGTGATTTGTAGCTAATACTACTTATGGAGTAGTGTTAGGAATCTGAGAAGCTAACTGAAATGGCTTATGATATATGTTATGATCCTATGAAGATGGTTGAATTGGATCATGAACTATAGGGTTCTTAGGGACCCATCTAGTAGAATATGATGTAGATAACATGGATGCTCTATGATAATAAAAATGGGACCTCAATAACACTGATCTTAGAATGAAAAGTGTAAAGAGAGGATCTCTAGAATATATAACATGTCTCTAATGCATGAGTCTCTCTAATAAGGTTCTCTATGGGAAAGTATGCATACATGGTAACAATATAGAAGTAAACCTCACCTACATTGGTAGTGGAACTAAAATATGTGGTGTACTAATAGAACTATACTTAGAACTATAATTGGTGGTTGATATGTAACTTCCTATGGGATAGGTAAAGGATACTCATATGAAATACCCTCAACTGTAACCACATGATTAACATGTATATACTTGAGTTATCGATGTATGATGGATGAAATGGCTCATATCTAATGTATCCATGGCTTAACCAATAACATGTCAAATGTATTTGCACTAGGTACAATTAAGAAACTAGTGGCCACATGTGTTGGTTTAACTTGTAATGAGAGTACAATCTCTCCAATGGAGCTCTAAATGTGGCCACTAAAACCATGAATGATTGTATCAATCACATAAATGTCCTACTCTAAATAACCCAAATTCTACAAAAGTGTAATGGTACACATGTTAACACTTGATAAATTATCAAACATTACATTACAAATAGGATGATGATCAATGTAGTCCCGTACAAAGAGTGCATATAAATCTGAATCATATTCATCAATATTTTGATCTAAGAAAGTGATGAGAGGTATATCTAGCACTATAGTATGATATACCCCAATGATATTATGTATAGGGTGAGTATACTTTGTAATAGTATGATAAGATGTTGGTGGTTGATGAGCCTGATATATGTATTGAACATATGAAGTGCCTCCTACCTAATTATTTGTGTGTTTTGGAAATGGATTTGAAAATATTTTCAATGCCTTAGCTTCTAATGGTTGAACTTTAGGTGCCTCTATAGGTGTGCCCACATCAATGATATTGGCCTCTATTAAGTCCTATATCTTATGCCTTAAACTAATTCATTTGTAATATGTCTTAGTGCCCTATGATAGTCACATAATGCATTGTAATCATATCTCTTTAGAAGAGGTCTAGTTATATCAACCTCTTTGATGGGAGGGAGATATATGACATTAAATTCCAAGAGCTATTGTAAAACACTTGTCAATGATGCTAGAAGATTTGTGAAGACTATTCATGGAGGAGCTAATAAAACTAAGCAAGGAGGTGGATCTAAAGCTACATTAACTATGGCCTTTCAATCATTATTGTTTTCACTGGGTTTGGCCTTTTATGGAGGCTTACAAAATCTTTTATTAGTTGAGTCTGATCCAATTGTGTACTTTAGTTTGCCCATAGAGAGAAGATTGACTTCCATTTATTTCATTATGTGGCATAAATCTATGAATATTCAAAACTTCTTAAATAACATATGCTCAAGCAATGTTGTTAGTAAAATTTATTTGAATATGCCTTGGAGTTATCTATATACCATAGGGCTAATCATCTTATCCAATATATTTTTATATCTCAAGACATATTATGGTATAGGCTGATTGTATTTTTTCTTAAGTTGATCCACTTGACCATATGAAACCTTATCACTGATGTTGATTGAAAAGTGTGCCAAAAACATATCTACCAATGGATTGAATGCAATGATAGACTGATTTGGAATATCATAGAACCATTGTAAGGCATAGTCCTTTAGACTGCATGGGAATAACTTAGTAAGGAGCCAATAATTAAACACATAGTCTAAACATGCTATGTGGAAAGATCTTAGATGTTACTCTAAGTCACCCTTACCATATCATAAAGTAAGCTTTGGTGCCACAAATCTAGATGGAAAAGGGGTTGCCACTATGTGATGTGCCAAAGGTGTATGTAAAAGCACATGAGAATCTAAGGTATGTGATGGCCTAGTGTCACCCTAATAAATAAGTAAAATAATTGCATGTAGATCATGGATCTCATGCATAAAAAATTATGCATCTAGAGAGGAGGAACTAGCCATAGGAGGTGTTGCCATTGGTTAAGATTATTGAGTTAAAATAGGTTATTGTACAAGCTGAGTTTTCCCCAAAGTAGGTGTAGCAATATTTTTATCTAGGGGAGTAAAATATTAACCATTATTTTATTTATTCTTTATTTCCATTATGGATTGTATAATTTGTACATGATTATCAAGGTGTTTTCAAAGTTTATCTCTAAAACTTTGTAAAATCTCATCTTTATTGTCTAAAATATTTTCATTGTTAAGTGCAGGGGAGTTCCCCAATTCCCATCTTGTGTATCATTTTGATCTTGATTGTATTTCTTATATTTTGATGCATTATCATTTAATTCCACATAATCAGAGTGTGAAAAATCAATTATGGGGGTTGTAAATAGTCCTTTATCCATGGTATAAGCTTGAACAAAATGAATATGAGTATGCTCAATAGGATTTCCACTAAGTCTAACACTTATTCTTAAAGGAAGAGTTATAGCTTATTGAGATTTCATATAACAAATAAAATGAAATAGTGCTGATAAATGAGAATATATAAAATCTAAAAATCCTAACACAACCAAGGGAAATAGGAAAAATAAGGGTAAAAAACCTAATAACATTTAGGGTTAGGGTTTGGGTTGTATTTAAAGTAAGTAAAGTTCACCAAAGGAATTAATTTTTTAGGGTTATAGAGTGTAATCCATATGTTTTTATAGGGATTAAGTACAATAAATCAAGGTATAATATATGTAATAAATACAACCATTGACTTGTGTAATAACTAAGTTAAACTGGTAATTATAATAATATAAATGAATGAGACAAATGAATACTTAGCTATAAATTGGTTGAGATGAAATATCTAGAGGCTAAAAACTGATACAAGATCTGGTCTAAGTGTCAAAAATAGGATCCAGGTGATAAAAAACCTCATGGATAATAGTGCCTTACCCTAGATAGTAACACTATAGAAATAGTATCCACTTATGGCACTAGTGTCTTCTGTGTAAGAACTCTTTGGAACTTTTGAAATCACCTGTGTCTGAGTCTTCCAAGTTTGTTCCTAGGTGGACAAACCTTGATTCACTATTTATGGCCTATTATAACTAATTTTGTATGCAGAAATTTAGACCTCATTGTGATTAGGGAATTTAAATTAGAAAAAATACTAAACATGTGGTGTTAGTTAGGTAGGATGTACATCATCAACACCCCATTGTGATGAGGGTTTCCTACATACCAATACTCCAAAGAGGGATCAAGCCTGATGTAGTTCTCCCCACCTAAGTGCTAGTGCAAGTGTAAGTGAAGCTAGTATGAATGTCAGTTTAAGTGCTTTGAGTGATGCTTGAGACTAGAAATTTGATTATTTTGAGCTTAGGAAGGCTATAGATGAATGTATGCAGAAGTAGAACCTAATAGGGATTAATAACCTTGATTGTGTATAGCTTATTCACAACTTATTTGAGTGTATTTATATCTCATTTCCATCTAATGGATAAAGGGATAAAAGTCATGTATATATACTGATATGGTACTTGTGTATGGTTAGAAATAGGTCTAGGCTGACCCTAGATGCTTTATGAATTGGAAATATATCTATTAGAGATCAAAAGAGGGAAAAGGACAATAACACCTAAATAGGACAATATCATTATGTCACTATTATCCACTTATGGTGTTGGTGGTTAGTGTCTTAACTTAAGGCACAGGGTATTGGATTCCTAAGGAAAGGTTTGGGACTAATTTTGAGATGTCTATAGATGTGTGTGGCTTACACAAAATTTGGATAAGTGTCTAAATAGGCCCTAAGATTGGTTTAGGGATAATATAGGAATGAGTGGTCTTGAGTAACACTCTAAGAACTCAAGTGTAATTTTTAGATGATTACATATGCTTAGAGATGTTTTTAGTGATTAAGAACATTTTTTTAGGCATAAGACATTAACTTCAAAAGGGATAGGTCCATGCAAGTAATTATAAAAGAGTTAGGTGGAGAAATAGGTTCAGATTAAGTGCTCAACTTCATTAAAGTAAAAATGGGCCAAAATAACATTATCAAGTATTCATGACCACATTTGAGTGACTATAGATAGGAGTAACTAGAAAGACATATGTAAGTAATCTAGATAGCTCAACATGGTAGATAGGTCATATAAATATATAACCTATAATAGTGAAATATGTAGAATAAGATGCCCCTAGTATTAGCATGGCCTAAGGATAGAGTAAATTCCAACATCTATATGTCCATGTGTAACATGTAGGTCCTGCATCATACTCATATATCATGAAATGAATGTTTACATGAAAATAATATGCCATATACTAAACATGTGATAAATAACATCTAGTAATAATTTTATGCACATATCTTGATTTAGATTTTTTAAAATATTTTTATTATTTTTTGTATTTTTTAATTAGGTGACTTTTTTCTATTTTGAAATATCTAAAATTTAAAAAGTGTTACCCAATGATCACATCAATGGGAGGACCATTTGATATTCATGTATCAAACAGTGTAAGGGTCACATGTCATGAGTGAAAGGTACCAAATGTGGGAGTATCAAAATCTAATAATAAATCACGTGTTGTACAATAACCATTATGATCACTACTTATATAATCCCATATATGATGTGAAACCTTAGAGAATGCTTCACAACTTGTGTTTGCTATGTGATTCATTGAATTATTTATGGTACTAACTGAGTACATATTATAAGATATGTTGGCCTTTGTGAGCCCTGAATAATTATTTGATTGATGGTAATGAATAATTGATTATTTAATAGACCCAACCACTTTCTTCTAAACTAGGTATATAAATATATTTCATATGTGTAATCAGTGAATCTATATACTGATCTTGTATGGGTGTATCAAAAAACTTTGATGGTGGTGGGCGTGAATAAGGAGATACCATTGAATATATATGGTATTCATATTATACACCTAAAATTGTGACTACCGTATTATAGTGTATTTAATTTAGACATTGATGTATTGAATATGGTACTACATGAAGCTTTTGCATCAATGTATGTCATAACAACATGTTAAAAATAGTGTATCTATACAGTGATATTATATGGGCATATCAACAAAGTAAGGTGGTGAGGATGGGTGGTGGAGGAGGATATATCACTAGTTATAAAGGGTAATCATATTATACACCTATAATTTTGATTTCTTTGTTTTAATATACATAATTTAGACATCAATGCATTGTATATGGTACTGCATGAAGATTTTTCATCAAAGTACGTCCTAAAAACATGTCAAATACTGAGTTACTCTATAAAACTAAGAATGATGTGGCTAGTATGATGGATCCCACATGAAGAGGTAACACTATGTTTCCAAGGGTAATATTTTTCTATACATAGAATCCCCTAACATTTCTTGATGTATCTTGTATATCATATGTGTGTATCCAATGGAGTGAAGAAGTGTAATTGTGCACACAATCTCACTTGATCCATCGTCAATCATGAAACTATGTATGGGTTACTCATTGATATAGGCTCAAAATAATAGTGCATGAAAATATGAAATACTATCAACAATATCCTATCATCAAATGTGATCATAGGATGTTATGGTAAGGTGTTGATACATGTATCAATAATCAATTCAATGATCATATGTCATAATTAAAGGATGTATAGTTTAATTAAACAATATCCTTAGTATTTATAGTCTCATGCTTGGGAAATGGATCACTAAACATTTTTAACTTATGATTTCCATAATCTATGATCTCGATTCCTCTATATGGGTACTAAACTTAATAGTGGTGTCATTAATAATATATTGTATCTTATGTATTAATTTGTTGCATTTGTTCATAGAATGTACCATAATTTGATGATAGTAAAATTATGCATTTTTGTCATAGTTACTTGGTGTAGACATATTTGGATTAAAATCTTATGGATGAAGAAGAATAACAAGGTTGCACTCATGTAGTTTCTATAATAGTAAATTATGAGGTCATGGTAATCTAGAAAATTACCTCTTCAATGGAGCTAACAATTAAAGTAGATTTTTTGGTTGTGATATTGAATTAATTATAATCTTTGACTCATTTTTTTGTTAGTTGGTTTGTCCTTGTAGCTTGGTTTGATTTTAAACTTTTTTGTCAAAGTATTTTTAGGAGTAGGTGTATACTTGAGCTTGTTCAATGCTATGAGCTCAACTTCTATGTCTCTTATTGTGTGGAATTACTCATCAAAGGATTTGAATCTCTTGAATATTATTGAATTGGGAGTGGTGCAATAAATTTTTTCTTTAATATGTATTGCAACTCATTTTTTGCCATAATATTAGTCATATTAGCTAGCATATTCTTATATTGAAGTATATAATCATTTATTATCTCATTATGCCCTTGTTTAAGTTTAGCAATTTGTGCATAAAATAGTTTCTCATCAATGTGATAGAAATTTATGTATGAAAGGGTTGAATTCTCTTAATAATTGAATAGGAATGTCATAGAACCATTGAAAACCATATTTTTAAACACTTCACTTTTATCACTTATGTGTCAAAATTAATATTTAAATGACTCTCCATAACATTGCACAAAATTATTTAGAATTCGTTAATTAAACCAAATTACCCATATAATTATCGATTTAGTCTAAAAACATAATTGTGCATCCCTGATTAGATTAATACACCACATTAAATCATATTATTTGATAGCAAGGTCTCAAATTTATTGTATTATTTTCAAATAACACCTTAGTCATATTAAAATTAAATAATTAATAAAAATTTAACATTACAAATGGAACCACAACATGAAAATTAAATTTAATTATATAATTGGTTTGATCAAGCTAATTAAATTTCCCCTAATTTTGAGGTTACATGGAATGCACATGTCATTATTTTTGAAAATTAAGAAATTTCATAAATTTTCACATCACCCACTTCAAAATTTAAAATCATTTTTAAAAATTCAAGGGTGTCCTTCATAAGAAAAGTATAATGCAAGGTGAAAGGAGTGAAGTAAATTTATATGACATGAAATTACACACTCCAAAACCTCATGAATGGATATACCTACAAGCACTTACACACTCTATGTCATAGCATTTAATGTTTGCCTCTCCTTATAGGATTGATTCTCAACCATTGATCTTCATTTTGGATCAACTGTCCACATTCAAAGGAGAAGTCTAATTTGAGAGGCACTTCTTGTTGATTTATGTTCTCATTATTGGTGTTGAATCATTGTTGTTGTCATTAATTTCAAATTTAGAGTTGAGGCTATGCATGGTGAGATGATAACTATCAAAGAAGTCTCATGATAAAAGAAAATTTGAAGGAAAAATCTTGTATCTTTGTTGATAAATAATTTAAATTAAACCTGGTAAACCCTTCTAATGTTGATGGGATGTCATAGTAAATATCATGGTACAAGGTAAGTTATCATTGTATATTAGGTGTCTTGAGCCTAGTTTAGTCCTGAGAAAAGGTTTATGCATAAAGTGTAGTAAATATTGGTGAGTTATGTCATTATAGGCATGAAAGAGTATACAAAGTTGTTTAAACATGAGTAAGAGGAAAATAATCATTTATATGAGTTCCAAGGTCAAGTTTTGAGGCTTAGTCCTTACTTAAGAGACCTGGTAAGAAGATATTGGCTTGGTAGCATAATGAGTTGAGTAATATAAGACTTGTGTGAAGAAGGTTGGAAGTATTTGAGCATGGTATGATTTTTTTTTATATGTGGGTGAGGTTTCTATAATAGTAAATATGTTTTAAGGTATGATCAAGGTCTAAGTATGACTAATAATTCAAGGCCTAATGTGCAAAGAAACCTAATATAGCCTAACGAGGGGTCAAGATAATTTACCAATGTCCTAGATCTATTTACAGAATTTATAGAGGTGCTATAAGTTTTTTTAAGTATGTTGAACAAGTTTGAGGTCATATCTTGAAGGAAAAAGAATGAAAATCTATGTTAAGGTTTGTTGTGTGGATAAAATGGGGTGTTGTAGACTTGAGAAGGAATAAATTATGCTCATTGGCATGTGAAACCTTTTCATGAGATAATTAATAGTTCATGGAAGTTATGGAAGGTTCATATCTTGGATTTATTATCATTATTTTTGGAGGTGAGGGGAAATCCTTTATGAATGATTACTAAGAAGGGAAACTAGTCAAAACCCTCCTAAAACCCTCATAATGACCCGATAGAAAAGATCTTTTAAGTTATGGGTCAGAATGATTTTTTTTACCTATTTTTATATTTTTAACATGTAAAATAATATTCCAATTTTATCTATGTGATTTTCATTTTTCATGACAGTGAGTAGAAGCTACAAGAAACCCCTTATTTCTAATATTTTTGATGTTGCAGGTAGGGTTGATTAGATCAAATAATGAAAATGAATGGAGGATGATGCATGAGACTTTGTTTTAATTATCATGTAAGTTTATAACCATTTTATATACCCTAAATATTTTAAACAAGTCATGGAAGTTAACCTATTGCTAAATAGGCCTAATGAGCAAGACAATGAAAAAACTAAGCAAGAATAAGAATGGGATTAGGGATTGGTTAAAGAGGATTATGGATGGATAAAAATTCATGGGTTAATTTTTAAATACCTATAATTCATATAATATTGTTTTATAAGTGTTGATTATTCTCTTAAACATGCTAAAATTTGTTCTCAAAGTGATCTGTCTAACATAGTGAAGTCTATGTAGAGTGAGGATGTGAGATTGGTATGTAAGACCAAAATTGATATATAAAATTGTAATATATACATTAAAATATGTTATAAGGATTATAAATTATCATTATAACTCATTTTCATATCACAAAATTTTTCACATAGGTGTTCTAAATCTTTATTCTCATGATTGTGTTTTTGGAGCTACAGTCAATTTTTTGTGTGTGAGTGGAAATGATGTTTCTAAGTCATTTTGCACTAATTTATAGGATATAATGATAATTAAGGTGTTATATAGTTATCATAATTTAATTATAATTTATTTATCTTCATTATAAATCCTTTTTCAAGTGTGGAGAGTCAAATGTTCTTGACTACATGTTGATAGTGTTAGGCAATTTTGAGTAAGCCTTTTGTAGGAGTGTTCTTGAGGCCCTTTGGCCTATGTGGTGAAGAATAAATCATCTGGGGATGTTTTTTCATTAATAAATATAATATCCATGTTATTTTATATTTATTTTATGTGTAAAATTTGAGTATATGAATAATAGTTTTAAGATAGACTTTATGGCATTAAAAAGGCCTAATTACGAGTCAACCTAATTATGTGGTTCAAAGTATGATATGAGATAAATAGTGTTGGTGACATAAGATGAGATTATAATGGGTATATTAAAGTTATATTTGAATTATTTAATTCATTTTTTAGGCTCAAGGTTTTCGAAGGAGGCCTAAGTGAAATGTGTACTCAGAGAAGGCCTAATTGCATTAGGTCTCTATTAGGCCTAATGGTGGTTTTGACCCTTACGGGTAATTAAATACCTATGTGGTAGTTGTTTAACTTGTAAAAATTTATTTTTATATGTTATAAATGTGATTCAAGTATGGTGAGGTTATTGGTTGACCAAGATGGGTAAGAATAAGAGTCAAGTATAAAGATAAGGCATAATAGGCCTAATTTAACTAGCTAGAATATTGAACATATGAGTGATCGATATAGAGTTTTAAAAACTAGTTAAATTGATTGAAGATAATAATATAGGTATTATTAATATGACATGAATATATAACTATGTTTCTATAGGTGATGATCAAGATCATTTGACCTATTTTTTCTAAGGGAAGGGCTAGTTTAGTGAGAAAGCCTAATAGGCTATTTGAGAGAGATAAAAGAGTGAGAAGAGAAAAATAAGGATGTCATATTTAGTTGGTTAAGAAATAGGTGTTCAAATTTGATTAGAGGTTTAAGGTATCTAAGTTGGTACTGAGTTACCTAGGGGGATGGAGCCTCCTTGTAAGTTGGTATTTGTTAAAGGACAAGTTGAGTTGGTGCTTGACTAGTGAGGGGTTGGTGCCTCACTAGAAGATTGATTAATTGCTTATAAGACTATAAACCAACATGTGCATCAGTGCATTTTTTCCCCAAGATGGTTTCCAACACATATCCTATGTTATTATTTTTTTCTTTCATACATGTTTATGTATGCATTGGTTAATGTATGTATGTATGTATGTATGTATGTATATGAATGATTAATGGATGTTACATGAAATTTAAGGATTGTTTTAAGACAAATGTTTTACCAACCCCTCTCAATAGTTATAATTCTAACATTTAGTAACAGAGTAGGTCATTTTAATGAGGTATAATATCCTAAATTAGAAGAAAACACAAGGTAAGAAAGTAAAAAATAATGATGAATCTGATATTGATGATGATGAGTTGATAGCTATGTTTTCAATAAAGTTGAAGATAGTCTCAGGTAATACAAGGGCAATTAGCCCTTTAAATGATTCAATTATGGAGAAATTTTACACTTTTCTAACAAGTTCCCTCATAATCATAAGGAAAAGGATGTTGAAGAGCATGATGATGATAAAAGGTCATATAGGTCTGATAAGAGCAAGAAAATATTTAGAAGGTATGATGATAAGAAGTCTTTCAAGAACAAAAGAAATTTCTACACTAAGGAAGATTGTAGCTCATTTGATGAGAGTGAGAGAAGTGATTCTAGGAGTGACCATGAAGGTGATAGCCTTGATGACAATGAATTTCTCTTCATAGCTAAGGAATTAAGTTTTTTAAATTAAGATGAGTCCATATGGATTGGAGGTATCTTTGGTGACTCAAATGAAGAAGATCATGAGGTAGACTTTGAGGCTAAGTTAATGAATACTCTAAAAGAACTAAAGATGTTAAAGAATAAGAATAGGGTGATGAGCTATCTTATCAAAGACTATAAGGAAAAAATCAACCTTTTTGAAGTTAGACTAAGCAAGAACTACAAAGAACAAGAAGAAATAGTCAAACAGGTGGAGACTCAACTTGAGATTGTGATTTCTAGTATAAAGACCAAAGAATAATAATGTGCAAGTTATGTAACTGAAATGGATTCCTTAAGAGATAATTTAGATCAAAAATCAAGTAATTTTAAGTCATTTATGAGGTTTAAAAAGAGTACCAATGATATAAATAATAGTCTAAGTAGTCAAAATACTACTAATGACAAAATAGGCCTTTGTTTCAATAGAGACCAAAAGAACACTAATGTGATCAACAAGGTTAATGATTAATCAAAGAATGAGGGTTCTAGTAGAATGAAGGCTAATAATATTAGTAAACCTAATAATATAAGGTATGTTAACCCTTTCAATGGCTATTTTTATTCATGTAACTAATTTCGACATAGAGCAAGGCATTGTAGAAGGACCTCTAAGAATGAATATGCATAGAACTATGAGGAGAATCATTAGTCAATAGGTATGGGTCATGGTGTGTTTCCATCAAAAGGAATAGTGTGTTTCAACTATCAAAAGGTTAGTCATATTGAAAAATATTGTAAGAATGGTTTATCAAGACAAAAAAATAAAATTAAAACTCCTATCATATAAGAAAGAAGACAAGATAATGAGTGGAAACCTAAGGTAGCTAAGGTTGATAACTAGTATGCAAGTCCAAGTGGACTATTTGCCATGGTGGAACATAGTCAAGATGTAAAGGAATGCCAAGAATTCTCTCTATCAGATCAATTTATTGATTAAAGAGTTAAGACTAATAGACAAAGTCAAAATATTATTCAAGAGAAAATTTAAGAGGTCAAGCCTAAAAGGATCATGAAGGAAAGTTATTCTAGTAAAGACATGAAGATCTGGGAATCTCTTGAGTTTATATTGTTATAGTTTCCTGTAGTAGAGGTGACTTTATTAGACTTTTTAGTGGCACTCATCTTGTAATAAAGAATCATGAAGGATGTTTGGTCATAGGGGTACTTTTTTTTATTTGAAGACATTCATATTCAATGTTCAGTCAAAAGGATACTATAGGTGTGATCACAAGAGATAGGTCATAAAGAGTTTGTATGATGACTTGATCAAACGAAGTCATAGTATTGATAATGTCTTAAATTATCATGAAGATAAGAGGAGATAATCATGATCCAAGAGTAGGTATGTAAGCCTAATCTTTGTTAATTTTTTTTGAAGAGAAAAGGTGTGTTGTTTTAGGTCCAAAGATCACATAGTTGCCAAGAAGATGACCCTTTGTCATTAATGTCAAATGGGGAGAAAGTTACTATTTGGGAGAAAGATAAAGTTTGAAGAAGATCCAGCTTGGGGATTCATGACTACTGATCAATTTTATGTAAATTTTTCCATCAATGATAAAGGGGGAGATTGTTGAGATGTGTTCCTATTTTTGGTGTTACAGCATTGATGTTATCATTGATGTCAAAGTCAGATTTGAGGCCATACATGGTGAGATGATATGTGTTAAATAAGGATCATGACAAGATAAAATTTGAAGGAAACCTATTTTTTCTATGTTGAGAGATAATTTTAAGGCAACTTGGTAAATCCTTCTAAGGTTGATGGCATGTCAAAGTCAAGATCATGGTATTATGTACTAGGTGTCTTGAGAAGCCTAGTTTAGTCCTGAGAGAAGGTGTATGCATAAAGTGTAGTAAATATTGGTCAGCTGTGTTAGTATAGGAATGAAAGAATATAAAAAATTGTGTAAATATGAGTAAGAGGAAAAGAATCCTTCAGATGATTTCTAAAGTCAAGTTTTAAGTCTTAGTCCTTACTTAAGAGACCTAATAAGAAGACATAGTCTTGGTAGCATAATGAGTTGAGAAATATGATGCTTGTGTGAATAAGTTTGGTAGTATGTGAGCATGGTATGATTTTATTTTACATGTTTATGAGGTTTTGAGAATATTACAAGAAGTTTCAAGGCATGATCAAGGTCTAAGTATGACTAACAATTCAAGGCCTAGTGTGAAAAGAAACCTAATGTGGCCTAATGAGGTGTCAATATTATTTATGAAGGTTATAGAGCTCTTGATATAATTTATATAGGTTTTAAATTTTGTCTTAAGTATTTTTACCAAGTTTGAAGTCATATATGTAAGGAGAAAGCATGAAAATTTGTGTTAAGGTTTTCTATGTGCATAGAATGGGGTGTTACAGACTCGAGAAGGAATTTATTATACTCATTTTCATGTAAAAACTTTTCATGAGATATTTATAAATCATGGAATTTGTGTAAGGTTCCTATATTGAATTTACTGGCATTAGTTTTAGAGTTGAGGGGCAATCCTTTATGAACGATTACTAAGAAGGGAAACCAGTCAAAACCCTCCTAAAACCATCATAATGACCCGATAGGAAAGATATTATAATTTATGGATAAAAATGGTTTTTTAACCTATTTTTATTTTTTTAACATGTAAATTCATCTTCCAATTTTCTCCAATTGGTTTTGTTTTGTCATGATAGTGAGTAAAAGCTACAAAAAACCCCTTGTTTCTCAAAATTTTGATGTAGCAGGCAGGGTTGACTAGGTCAAAGCATGAAAATGGATGGGGAATGATGTGTGAGACTTTTTTTATGATAATTTAAGTTTATTATCATGTTTCATACCTTAAATATACTAAATTGGTCATGTAAGTTGAACTATCACTAAACAGGCCTAATGAGAAAGACAATGAGAAAACTAGGCAAGAATGAGAATAGGATTAGGGATTAGTTATAGAGGATTAGGTATGGATCAAAATTCATATGGTAATTTTTAAATACCTAAAAATCATATAAAATTGGTTTATAATTGTTTATGATGCTCTTAAACATGCTAATTTTTGTTCCCAAAGTGATCTATCTAACATAATGAAGTATGTGTAGGGTGAATATGCGAGATTGGTCTGTAAGATAAATATTGACATATAAAATTGTAAAATATATATTAAAATATGTTATAATTATTATTAATTATAATTATAACTCATTTTAATATCACTAAAGTTTTCACACATGTGTTTTAAATCTTGATTCTCATGACTGTGTTTTTGGAGCTACAAGTAGTGTTTCGTGTGTGAGTGAGAATGATGTCTTTGATTCATTTTGCAATAAGTTTTAGAATAAAATTATCATTAATGTGTTATATAGTTGTCATAATTTAATTTTAATGTATTTATATTCATGATAAGTCCCTATTCAGTTATGGATAGTCAAATGTTCTTGACTGCATGTTGACAGTGTTAGGCAATTCTGAGTAGGCCTTTTGCAGGAGTGTTCTTGAGGCCTTTTAGCCTATGTGGTGAAGACTAAATAACTTTTGGATGTTTCTGAGGTCATAAATATCATATAAATTTTATTTTATGTTTTTTTTATGTCACAAAGTTGAGTATATTCATCATATTTGTAAGACAAATGTTTTGGCAGTAAGAAGGCCTAATTTTGAGTAAACCTAATTATGTACTTCAAAGTGTGATATGAGATAAATGGTGTTATGTACATAATATGAGGTTATAATTGGTGTATTAAATTTACATGTGAATTTTAATTTTTTGTGGAGGCTCAAGGTTTTCCAAGAAGGTCTAAGTGAAACATGTGCTTAGAGAAGGCCTAATCACATTAGGTCTCTATTAGGCCTAATGGTGGTTTTGACACTTAAGGGTAATGACTGACCTATGTGGTGTTTTTTTCACTTGTAAAATGTTTATTTTGATCTATTATAAAGGTTTTAAAAGTATTTTTAGGTTCTTATATGACTAATGTGGGTAAGAGTAAGATTCAAGTATATAGATAAGGCATAATAGGCATAATTTGACTAGTTAGAATATTGAGCATATGAGTGAAAGATATAGAATTTTAAAAACCAGGTAAAGGGATTTAAGATAATAAAATAGGTGTGATAAATATTAAATTAATATCTAAATGTGTTTATGTAGGTGATGATCAAGTTCATTTGACCTAATTCCACTAATGGAAGGGTTAGTTGAGCGAGAAGGCCTAATAGGCTATTTGAGAGAGATAAACAAGTGAGAAGAGAAAAATAAGGAAGTCATATTCATTTGGGTGAGAAAAAAGTGTTAAAATTTTATTATAGGTTCAAGGTATCTGATTTGGTGCTGTGTTACCTAGGGTGTTGGAGCCTTGTTAGAAGTTGATGCTTGTTAAAGGACTAGTTGAGTTGGTGTTTGAATAGTGAGGGGTTAGTGCTCCTTGTGGGGTTGGTGCCTCACTAAAAGTTTTATTAATTTCTTATAGGAATATATTAAAATATATTAATTAGTTTTTTTTTTCCAAGAGGGTTTCCCACATGTATCCTATGTTTTTATGATTATTTGATTTCATAAATGTTTATGTATGCATTGGTAATGTAAGTATGTATATGAATGCTTCATGGATGTTAAGTGAAATTGAAGGATTATTTTAATAAAATTGATTCACCCTCCCATATAAAAAGATTTACTTCCAACACTTCTCTCTTCAATTCAAATTTGATTTCATACTAACATAAAATAACCCTCTATAATCATGTGTTACATATGGAATGTCGAGTGGGACTAACATACCACATTATAGTTTAAAACATCACATTTAGTATTTAAGATAATATTAATATTAATTTAACCTCTTTTTATTAAATTTTTATCAAACTTTTTTTCCCATGTTAGCAATAGAAATGCTCTACTAATTGGCAAAATTGTTTCCTGATAATAGCAACATCGTCCTACATTTTGACATAATCATTTTCACCTATTTTTCTATGTTTTTATAAAATAGTGAAATCATTATTGGAAAAAATGGGGTCACCTTGTTAGTTAGAAATATTACTTCCATTTTATTTCTATTTTTCTATGTTTTAGGGAAATGATAAAATCATAATCAAAATCAATATAATTATACTACAAAATGGTGGATTTACTCCTAAGATTCACTTAAATATTGGTTTAATGGAAATGTCATTATCATAAATCTAAATGATGTAATAAACATGTAAATTAATGAGATCAACCTACATATTATTGGAAACACCTCGGTAATTTAAATAATATTTTTTACTATCTATCTATATTTATTGCATTTTTACAATATTGTAATTAGAAAGAAAAAATTAATAATACAAATAATGAAATCATTTTTTTTGCATTCTATTTGTGATTTTTGAAATCAATGGAATCAAATTATCTAATAGTGATATCACACTACCAATCAATGGAATTGTACTATTTAACATCAATATCACACTACTAATTAGTAAAATTGCTAGTTCTCTATTTATGTGTTTCTTTGACTATATATCTCCGGTATTGCTCTTAGAATCGATAGATTCACCATGAAAAATTGTGGAATCACCCCATGAATTTTTATTAAGACTTTAAAAAACATCATTTCAACTTAATTTCAATTTTCAAAGGATAATAATTTAAACACTAACTTGTTTTCAGCAAATTTTGTGAGTCAAATAAGTGGTTATTTTACAAACAAACACATTAATTTGGTGTACCTAAAATAAAACAACATGTGAATTTGGTGATCTAAAACTCACTTGTATTTTTGTTTGTTTGTATTATGTTATTTTTTAATGAGTGGATTAACATGTATATGCTCTCCCATTGCCCATTTGTGGGAACCTGGGTGAACAAAATCATATAGGTTACTTTTACATTCCTTGAGGAAACACTACATATGATTTCCACTTTCCCATTTTTTATAACCTAAAGATCAAAAATAACATATTTTCCTTTTTATTTCACCTATGCAAATTGGTATTAATCACCATTTATGAGTAATTAAGGTGCAATGATTGGGATTTCATCCCCTAGCATATGTACCAACCCTATATTCTAGAAGGGGATATAATTTGAGAGTAGGTGTCATAAGATCTAAGTGGCTATGTGTTTCAAGCATATTTTGTGAAGATAAAGAGATTATCTCTAACATCAAGCTATCAAACATCACTCTCAATGTTTAATTTATGGGTGCACTCCACTAAAATATTATGGATAGAGTGGTCATGAAGAGACTAAACCCTCTCATGAATGCATTTTATTATTATTATTATTATTATTATTATTATTATTATTATTATTATTATTATTATTATTATTATTATTATTATTATTATTATTATTATTATTATTATTATTATTATTATTATTATTATTATTATTATGGCCCCAACATACTACAAGGTATATAAATGACACACCTAGATAATCTTATTTACAATTATTATTATTATTATTATTATGGCCCCAACATACTACAAGGTATATAAATGACACACCTAGATAATCTTATTTACAACTATATTAATACCATTCATATGAAAATGGTTTGTAGTGTGAGGGAAACCAACCTCCCCTCAGATCCCATGACACACAACTTGAAGTGAAGGTTAATAGATTAACTTGTTCCCATTTATTTTATATTGGTTGCACACCCATTTTAACACTAAACATAGGGCTTATTTTTATATGTTTATTTGTTTGTCATTTATACCCATACTTATGTGTCAAACCTAGGCATGTCAAAAAAATACAATTCTTAAGCCCAATCTCATCACATTAAAAATTAAAAACATTATGTGGTAAGGCATTACTTTGCTAAAATCAAGACTCACTCTATCATAAAGTTATGTTTTTTATATAATACTATTATTATGTCTAATTTAAACCCTAACCAAAATCCAATTAATTCCATTTGAACCCATATCCAATTTCAAATCAATTATTTTAATCCTATCCACATTTTTAAAATTAAATCAAATCAAGTAAAACAAAGTAAATTTTTTGAAGTCTAATAAAGCCAAAGGTTAGATTTAAATCAAGTCATTGGTAATTTTTTTTTCAAAATTCAAAATTTCAAGTATGATATATAAAAAATTTCAAAATCAACTTTTACAAATTAAGTTGGATTTTACATTAAAAAGTGATTTAAAGCCTAAATCAAATTTTGAAACAACATTGAACCTCTACCTTTGACCACTTTAAAATCTAGGTTAATTAAAAACAAAGCCAAAATAATAAATTAATTCAAATATCATGATGTTATTTAAGGCATATTTGAGCATTTCAAAGTTTTATTAAAGACCAAATATTTACAAAAAGCACCATAAAGTCAAAGGACTATGAAAACTTGTTCCAATATCCAAGATTGACAAAGCAAATCAAGCATATTGTTTTCAAAAAACATCATAACTTGAAATTAAAAGATAAGCTCAAATCTAATTTTTAAATATAAATTTTAACTCAAGTTTAATTAAATAAATAATAACATAGGTCCTTATCCAAATTTAACATCCAATTAAAATTGGTTTCATAACTAATCCAATCTCAAAATTAAAAAAGTGATGATCATTAACATGCCTAAATTCATCAAGAGTGGGGATTTATATAACCCCAATTCATATAATCATAACTTTGATATATATTGGATTTATAATACACTCATCCAAAACACTTAAGATAAAACTAATAGTGATGTATATCATCCAGAGTATGAAACCAAACCACCTCACATAGAATAAAGATTAGAATCCACTAACAAATAAATTGATCTCTAAAGAATCTAGTTTGAATGGGAACTATTTAAACATAAGGATGAAGTAATTTTATAGTTTATAGAGATAGGGGCTAAATTTATTGATTGGTATCCCATAGATAATTTACAAACCCTTGTTTAGTCATAAGATAAATGGTTCAAGGCCACCCAAAAGACTAGGCTACTTGAAATCAAAACCAAAATAAAGATCAAACCAACACTAAAAAACTTGAATCCTCTATCAAAGGGAAGGAAGTTCATATATAACCACCACCTCTAGATACCAATCAAGTAGTGGTTGATAAAATACAAAATATGACTCAAATTTTTGCCACTTTAGTCTTTACTTTGCAGTCCCAATAATAACAACTAGTCTTCCAAATTAAATATTCAATTAAATCAACATTAATAACAACAAATTTAACCTAATACATATAATCAATAACAACACCAATTCTTGTCTAACCAACAACAATGAAAAATCTTCCTATTCAATAACAAGTCCCCATTAAACCTAATGGTAAGGTATTTATCCCCTCCAATTCTAGTTCTCATACCTAATCTAATCCACATTTTTTTATTGTATCAACATACCTCATATTCATTCCCAAACCCAATTTTATCTCAAGTGTGGAAAGAGATGAAGATTCTATCCAAGGAATATAAATGTGAAACCAAAGCAAAAAAAGTCATCTTTGATGAGATTTTTTCCTATCTATTCGATACAAGTATCCTAAAAATCCCTTTCCCATATCATTTTGAGATGCCAAAGTTTGATTAGTAAAAAGGGAAAGGGAATCTGAGATATCACATTAAGGAATTATTTTTAGATTTCTAATAAGTAGCATACAATCACATATTTTCTTCACCTTTTTCCTAATAGTTTAGGTAGCGAAGCAATGGAATAATTAATAGGATTTCCCAAATGATCAGTTACAACATTCAATGTTTTTTTGAGTGGTTTGTTAATAATTTATCTTACAACTTGGATCATGAATTGATCATGGTTGACTTGTGAAATACCAAACAACAAAGTGGATAAATATTTTTCACCTTTTTATAAATATGGAGTGGCATGGCTAGTAAGTTTCCTCATTCTCTCCCCAATTAACAACTAGCCAACAAATTTGTAGCCAATATAAATGGAGAAATGACCTTACACTTACAATTGCATTGTGATAACACTTTTTATGAGATCAAAAAAAAATGATTATAGATTTAAAAATAATTGACTGAATGAGAGCTAGTAAAAATACATTCTCTAAATCAAGCCCAAACCCAAGCATGTACCTTATTATGGAAACCCAAAATGTTTAACAATAATAAGAATGTAGTGGGTGACAATGTAACAAAACTGAGGCATGTGTAAATGCTTCAACCATTTCATACCCTAAAATCTCCATCCACATAACCAATCACTTCCAATACCACCACTTAGAAAAAATTACTAAAGAAAAACATTCACCAATCTTGGTGAACTTATTAAAACTATGTCCTGGAATATTGTAGAGGAAAACATGGTTGTGTGGCCTACTACCAAACTTTTCAAGGAAGGTCAACCAAAACCCACCTAGTATAGGGAAAATTAATATTTATATTATCACCATATTCAATGTCATGATACACATAGGTGTATAAAACTTAGACATTATGTACAAGACTTGCTTGAGTGAGGAGAGATTATTATTGAAAATAAGGTCTCATATTCCAATTAGAATATGGATTTCTTTAAAGACCCTTTTCCAAGGCATAGTAAAAATAATAATCATTCCAATCAAACTAATCATCAACTAGCCTAATAAAATCTAGGTCATCATTAATAATAATAACATCAAAAAGATCAAGGTCAACATTCTCATACCAACCACATCAATTATTGTAACAAAATATATTTATGATAATGTAGTGGGTTGCATTACTGATAATCATGTTGGTACCATCAAGGTTAATCCTCATCATCTATATAACACCAATATACATGTTAGACTCATTATCCAAAGACCTTCCTCATCACATCTAGTTAATCTTATTCTAGCTTGAGATTGTGTTATTACAATGTGATAACCAATAGTTACAATTCAAGGCCCTTCAACATCCAAGTCCAGTGATTAGATCTAAGTCTCTTTTCCTTCCAAATCTAAAACATCCATTTAATCTATGGAAAATCCATATGACCTTATCAAATAATTATATAAAAATCTTGTGCAAATATCCATTTTACTTGTCTTGCATACATCTAAAGTTCATAAAGACATTTTATATAATATTATTTAAAAATCCAAAGTCCCTAAAGATATAAATCCATCCAAATTAAAATATCTATTTTATATCTCTTGTATACATCTAAAGTTCATAAGGACATCTTATATCAAATTCTTCATAAATCCAAAGTCCCCAAATATATCGATCCATCCAAATTCAAATCACTCATAGGACATTTGTCCTCAGGGTAATAGATCACCTTTGATCAAAGCAATATGCAACCATTTGGTCTATCACATAATAATTCCCTTTAAATTCAAGAAATCATTTTTGGACACAATGTTAAGAGGGTACTCATAGAAAATAGATAGGGGTTGAACATTACTACACCTAAGTTGGTCAGAACCTAGGCTATTCATTAGGATATTTTTATCCTGATATTATCACCATCAAAGGGTACACAAATTTTAAATGATAATCATCTAGAACCATTAGTTTACCCATCCTTATTGGTATTATCAACCATAATACCCTATGTCATGTTATTAATTTATAAATATTGTATATTCTACTCCTTGGGCATCCATGGATCCATGATATGTGTGTAGTCTCATCCATATTACATCGATGTCTCAAGTTCTTACTTTCATGTATGGAAGTCACTATTACAATATATCTACAATCATATCAATATTGTAAGAACTCAATGCATAATACATTACTAATTATTATCCTTTCATAGTGAAATTACTAAAAAAGGATAATAATGTGTTGTTTAAATATCTAAAATCTTCTTAATTGATACAGAGAGCCTTGCATCCTCATCCCTATCCTCCCCAAGTTTCATCTCATTTCAATATCAATGATAAAGACCTTGGAGAGTATTCCATTATTGATATTTTTCACATTTCCAAACTCCCTAAGTCACCTAAATCACATGGTAGGCCCAATATGGAGTGGTGTAGAAAATTTGATTTATTAGGTGGGTCCCTTAGCTTTTACAAAGAATTGTATTTTAGACCAATAATAGGTCAATAATTCATGAAATACCTTATTATATAGTGATGGGCTTATTTTATGTTACCAAAATATAAAATTCCATATTCCTAACAAAATCATGGAGTAATATGCATATAAAGGTAAAGGATTAGGGGTGAAACACCAGGGCATTTTTGAACCCACTCCTCTAAGTAAATAAAAAGTTGTTTGAGGTGTTGGATATAAACCTCTTGATAGTGACCCCTAAGATATCAAAAGTGATATGATTATGATTTATAATGATTATCTCGATAATGATTCAAATTCTTATTATAGTATCTATGATAATCTCATCGATAAAATCCTATTTAGCACCAATGACATCCTTACCATTATCCTTGAATTTTATTACCCCTAACTCATTGACTGAGACCAAAATAATTGCATACCATTTGATGGATTCTAAAATGATGAGGCTATTTTAGAATTCTTGGGTTTAGGAGATAGTTTCCCACTTGGGGACCATAAATAGGGATTTTAAATCAATTTGGACCCGACTACCTACTTTGGAGAATAGGTGTATTTACTTAGTCAAATTAAAATATAAATAAAATTTTAACATCCATTGGTGAAAACTTCTTTGAGGTACCATTGGATGATAAAAAAATTAAAAATAAAGATGTGTCCATTGGTGAAAACCTTTCTAAGGTGCTAATGGATGGGTAATTATACTCTCTCCATAAGGAAGCCCAAATTCCTCAAATACCCATATCATATTTGGCTAAGATGTCAGTCCTAAATAAAATTTCACATTTGAACAAGTAGTACAATATTTTTTGCAGACATTCAATGAGTGTCCATTATTGAAGATGAATGATTCTGGTTCTTCTTATATAGTAAACTCAATGAGAAAATTGGGTCACAATAAGATGAAAATTGTCAATTCCCTTTAGTGCCTACTTTATTGGAGTATAGTTCCACATTTTTGTGGAATACACAACTTATGTCAACTTGGTATTGAGGATGATCCATGCATCATTAAGTTGGTACTTTCCTCATTGAATAAGAACACAAGTTCACCATTATCATTCTCAAAGAATTTATTGATATCTTTGCATGGTCTTATTTTAACATACATAGATTAAATCCATCCTTGGTTTTTCATCATCCTGTGGTGCATCCTAATTCTAAACACATAAATTAAAATTTTTGGAATATGAATCCACACATAGCCATTTTGGTCAAGAAGGAACTTGAAAAACTTTTGAAATATGGGCTCATCAAGCCTATCAACTATTTAAAGTATATTTATAATATCATCCCCATCAGTAAGAAACCTAAACATATTAATAGTTGTATATGTTTCAAATATATAAACAAATATTTTCCAAAGGATGATTTCCCATTGCCCAACATTGATATAATTATCGATTCCATAGTGGTTTAGAGATGTTATTGCTTATGGATGGATTTTTTGGCATAATCAAATCAATATAGAACCTACGGATCAACATAAGACAATGTTCACTACTTCATGGGGGAGGTTATGTTATTAGGTCACACCTTTTGTCTTAAAGAATAGTGGTGCTACCTATCAGAGGGCCATGACTATTATTTTCCATGATATGATGCATAACATTATGGAAGAATGTGTGGATGATGTTTTGGGTAAATATAATTCATGTGTAGGTCATACCATATCTTTACATGAAATATTTGAAACATGTCATGAATATAAATTATGTCATAATCCTAAGAAGTGTGTCTTTGCATCACACCTACCAAGTTATTGGGTTTCATTATTTCAGGTATTGAAGTGGACCCAACTAAAGTCAAGGCCATAGTGGACATGCCTCCCCCATATTATTTGAAGTAATCTAATAGCTTAAAAAGAAAAATTTAGGATATCCATTGATTCATTTCACACCACCTTTTAATGGAATTAGGAATGACAAGAAGACTTTGATTTTAAATAAATATTTGGCTAATCCACCAGTTTTGGCCCCTCCAATGCTAGGGAATACCATGTTACTTTACATCTAAGTGACCCAATACACAATAGGAGTAATTTTGGCCCAACATGATGATCAAAGAAAGGAATAGAAAGTGTATTATTTTAGAAAGACATTGGTAGCCTATGAATGTAACTATTCACCTAATGAAATAACATGTTTAACATTATTTTTTGCATCACATAATTTATGACACTACATGCTCAATAATAATACCATCATCATTTCCAAAGTTTATTCACTTAAATATATTCTCTCCAAATCAATATTGACAAGTCATATGGCTAAATGGATTATGATCTTAAGTAAATATTATATTGAATATACCAATCAAAAGGATATAGATGGGAAATTACTTACCAATCAATTGGAAATTGATCCATTGATTGATACATAACTACTGACATTTGGGTTTCTATATGAGTCCATTTTCACCCTTGAATAATCCTAATAGTGGAAGATTTAATTTTATGGTTATTTCACATCTCATGGATCAAGGGTAGGTATCTTTTTTATCATACCATAGGGAAATCTTATCCCTAAGGCATTTTACATTGGATTTCCAGGCACCAACCATATTAAATAATATGAAGCACTTATTATTGGACTATATCTTACCATCCCATGGAAATTTCAACAATTAGAAGTCTATGGTGATTCCCAACTTATCATCAATCAATGCAATGATCAATACCAAACAAAAAATGATAATCTTATACCTAAAAAATACATGGTAGATAAATTCAAGCAATATTTTTAGAATATATAGTTTGATCAAGTTCCAAGAGAAATAAATAGATAAAATTATTCCATGGTCCTTATTAGGTCACTTTTAGAAATGTCTTCCATCATCTAAGAATAAAATTTCTTAATTGATCAACTCATTATGCCAACATATGATCATCTAGAGTCTGAAATGGTTGTGTAATCATTGGTCCTAGTTCCTTTTGGTACCATGCCATCTACTCTTACCTATTAAATTCTACCCTTCCTCTTGACTTATCTTATCCCCCAAAAAATTCCTTAATCCATAATGCCCCCCATTACACCTTACTCAGCAACATGTTCTATCATAGAGGTTATGATGGGATGTTCCTTCATTATTTAAATTCAAAAAAATAAGAATTAGTTATTAAATATGTGCACAATATAATTTATGGGGCCCACACTAATATAATGGTTCTCACTAATAAACTCCTTCATATGGGATATTACTAGAAGATAATGGAATCTGATGCTTTTGCATATGTCAATAAATGTACTCATTTCCATAAACTTGGTTACTTAATCCATGCTTCATCACAAACACTTTAATTGATCACATATCCTTAGCCATTTTATAAATGGGGACTCAATTTCATCAAGAATATTAACCATACATCCTGTAAAAATTATAAACACATCCTATAAAATACTTAGTACTACTAAGTATTTTACTACGTGGGTCAAGGCCATTCTTCTCACTTATGCAACCAACAAGCAAATTTTGAAATTTATCCTGAATCACATCATTTGTCATTACGGTATCTTAACCACCATTAGTTATGATAGTGATAAATATTTCAATAAAAAATATGTTAAATCCCTCTATAATAAGTTTCATATTAAACATAGATGGTCAAATCTATATTATCCTTAAGGCAATGATCGAGCTGAGGCATCAAATAAAAACATTATGAAAATCCATAAAAAGATTGTCAATGATGCAGACTATGACTTAAATTTACAATTATTTCTTCCCCTATGAGCTTATCAAATCAATTTTTTCACTCTTATAGGTGACACACCCTATTCCCTAGTTTTTAGATCATAATATATCCTCCATATTAATTTTGGGTTTTCCTCCTTGCACATTTCATTTCAAGACCTTATTGATGGTGAGGATTGTAGAGTTGTCCACTTAGAACAATTATAAATCTTAGATGAAATATGGATATCCACCTTGAACCATCTCAAAACATATAAAAATTGGCTATGCCATAACTATGATAAGCATATAATTTATAAAGAGTTCAAAATTGGTGATCTTATACTTAAGGAGAATCAATGAAATACCAATGCAAACCATGAAAATAAAGTCAAGTTTGAGCCTAACTAGGTGGGTCTATATGTTAGCACAACTAAAATGGATCTGATAGCATACATATTGTAAATAGAAGAGGGAAAAGAGTTGTAGGATTCCATTAACATCATGCATCTCGAGCATTTTTATGCTTGATTTATCAGAGCATTATTTATAAGTACCCATGCTTTGGGCCATGCTTCGACATCCTTTAATTTTAATTCCCATCCATTTTCTATCCATGAGTCAATCCATCTCATATTCTGACTTCCCTTTCCTATGTTGACCTTGATTGGGATTTAAATTAATACAAGTTGGGGTAGATTTGGTAGAATCTAAGAATGGACATATCATTCCATCAAAACATCAAAAGACCACATGAATTTTTTTCCCTATCTTTAAATCTTTGGAGATCTTCCCATTTTGACCACTTTTTATTGATACTTATATTACTTCATCCCATCCCATATCTAGTTGATCCCTTTACCTTTCCCATCCTAAATCATTGCTTTTGTTGCTAGAGTGGACTTTCTTTTTTCTAGTCACTCTTTGTACATATGTCCTAGCTTCCATTATATTTATTTCCCACTACTTGTACACATTTCTAAAATTATGTTTGTATATCATTCTAAAAAATAATCTTGTATATAATTATTCCAAAAATCCAAAAACATCTAAAATTTTATACAATCCTAAAAAATTGATTTTTTTAAAAAATCCCACAAAGATATAAAGCCACAAAATCTTTGTCCACTTTGTCATCCTATTCAACTTTGGAGTCCACTCTTTTCTCTATTTTGGGAAAACATATTTTGCATAGTAATGTTCATCTAGCTATTGTGTATTTTCACACATTTCCTAAGGGTATTATTTCCACTAATCATTATCATCCTAATTAAACATCACCACATCTCATTCCTCCTATATTGGGAAAAATACATCAGTCTGAGGTCTATAGAGACTATGTGGGCAACTCTTGACTACATGGGGTGGCTCAAGTCAGATCAGCCATCATCATGTTATCCTTCATTTTCTCCATTTTATCATTAATTAAAATTTTACAACATGGCCTTATCTTACACTTGTATGGACTTAGGGACACAACACACTTGACATATATTGAACACTCTTATGCAATATAACTTTTTGTTGTTTGATTTAAAGTTTTGTGTGTATGTTAGTTTGATTACTTGTTTATGTGTCTTGTTATTGATTGTAAGGTTTTTTAAGGGCCCATATAAAAAATACCTATGTAAAATTCTAATGAATATTGAAAAGTGCACTTTAAATTCTTGGTGAACTGAAATGAAAGTAGTTTCATCATGAAAGTAAACCCTAAGCATCACCCAACCATAATGTATAGGTGCCTCTATCCAAACCTTATGGATGTTTTTCAAACCTTTTGGAAAACATCAATAGCCTATGGATGCCATCTAGACCCTTTAATGGTGTCTAGACCCTATGGACAATGTCCAGACCCTATGAACACTGTCTAGATCTTGTAGTTGGTCATCCAAATTTTATAGTTAGCCTTTAGATCACACTCTAGATGCTCATTTAAAAAATGGAAAAAGGTCATCATAAATATATTTAATCCTAAAATTTATTACATATTTGGATTCCTCTTGAAAAATTAGATAATTTCAAAAAATAACCATCTTGATCTAAATTTATATGCAAAATTTATATTCACTTGAAGCTCTAGACAATGACCAAAGGCTCTAAATGATTGACCATAGGCTCTAGAGGTTGACTAGAGTCTTTAGATGGTCATATAGAGCCTCTAGATGGCCATCTTAAGGATCTATATGGATATTTAGAGCCTCTCATTGGCCATCTAGAGCCTCTAGTTGGCATCTAGAGCCTTTGATTACTGTCTAGAGCTTTTGGTTGGCATTTAGACCCTCTATTCAAGCATATAGAGCCTTTGATTGCTGTCGAGATCTTCAAATAAACATAGCTTTTGCAGATAGATTTAGATCAAGATGATTATTTTTTTGAACTAGTCTAATTGTTTTATAAGAATCTAAATATGCAATCAATTTTAGGATGAAAGATATCTATTATGACATATTTTCTATTTTTAAATGAGCATCAAGAGCATACATTTTAACATTTATAATGTGTTTTTTGACATCTATGCCATGTATATGGGTGTCTATAGTATGTCCACATATATTTGAAAAATTGGGAAGAATGTTCTTTTAGGCCATGTATTATAGAATTAGTTATAAATGATAGGCAATCTAACCTACAAAACTAATTTACAACCCAAAAATTTAGGTGACCTAATGCTCTTTACTGGTCCCAAAAAATTGCCAAATCTAAATTTTGGAAAAGAAAAATCATGAACTAACAAAGATTTGCCACTAAAAATCCCTAATTGATTGAGTCTTGGCTTAGTGAGTGGCTTCCAAAGTGTGTTCATGATCTTTTATATCATGATGTGTGTTATCACATACTCATATTTGAAATTGTACTTAATTAATTCACACATGTATTATCATAATTTATTTATAATTATGGTGTTTTCTATCAATTGCAACATTAAAAATAAGGTTTCAAAAGGCTATATATAAGTGCACTTACAACATCCCCTTACTACACCTATCATCATCATGACTAAGTGTGTTATTATACTAAATAATACTAACAACATAAATTATCAAAATAGATACATATGCTAATATCATCACATTGTATAAATAAACATATAAGAGATAGTCAATATTCAAGCACATCAATATTCTCATGATCTATATCATCAACATCATATCATAAAATGAGTAGTCAATCATGATAAAAATTAAACATCAAATAAAACATCATCAAAATTAACATATATACATCATATTTGCATTAGATATCAACATAAGGCAAATCAAATTAACATCATATATATCAAGAGTCTATAAGTAATAAATAATGTCTACATATACATCAAAATGTCTATGAATTATGTGTTCATATCATATATCAAAAATGATGATATGCAATCACAAAATTTCATGTCAAATCTCAATTTGTCCCTAAGGAGGGGGACTCCCTTGAGGATATTTGTGTCTCAGTATATCCTAAGGGTAGTAATATCTTTTTTTATGTGTATGATTCATTTATGGAGGCCCCATAAACCCTATCTATGGTATTGGTTATGCTACTAATCTCTATAAGGTATATGTCTTGTGCATTGTAGAAGATTGACCTGATCTTTCACTTCTATACCTTAAAAAGTATGGATCACTCTACCTCTAAGGCACTAAACTCTCATATAAATGTTTGTAATAGTTAGCCTAATCCTTAGCCCACACATATCTGATATAACCCTAGCCAAACCCTATTCATAAAAAATATGTTTGGCTACATCTTGCTCTCCTTTGATCATGTCAACATTTTCTCAGGATGCATCCCACTCAACTACTATAGTCTACAGCTTAGCATATCTCATGAATAATTGAACCTAAATAGTATTAAATTGATCCATATGTACTTTTAATATTATAATATATGTATCTTAGGTTATGATAAATCCTTGAAATTTAGTGGTCTTCTCCTATGCACCCACTAATTGATCTCACAATTTGATCACCTCATGATCTATCCCAGATATCTCTATCACCCTAGGTCTAATCTCTCACTATAATCTATCAATTATGGACTAGTCCTAAATTGAATTAGTAGAGGTGGGTGGACTAAATAAATCCCATGTATCCATTCCTATCTTTTCTAGAGTCATAGATGGAAACAAATCATATACTATGGTACACTAGTCTTTATACACTATCATATAGCACAACATTAGTCGTACATACTCTAATGTATCAAAGATCTCAAAAATATATAATCTACCTTACCCATCCTTAGTCTACACCAAAACCTATATAGTTTGGCCCATATCATGGCCTCTTCCTTATCTTCTAAGATCCTCATTGGATCCCTATATATATCCTTGTTCTCCATCCCCTCTACTATCAATGATCAATGAAATGGGCTAATATACATGAATAGGATATTAAACCTATAATGGGATTTATACCTAAATGGGTACTTATATTTATGCCTATGCATATTCTTACCCTCCATATCCATCTTCATACCCACCCCCTAATCTCACACCTCTCTCTTGTGTGCACCTTTCTTCCTCTACCACCTTGGATAATCCTATATTTATTATCTTAAGATTTATGCTCCTAATAGATATGGTATCATCAATAGGATAGGTCTATGATGTGCCCACCAGACTATGTATGCACTTATAATACTTACATCTACATCTATATATACATAATCCCACAACACTATTGGTATCCTAATCCAACCTATCACTACCTCTATTCTTGGCATGTGTAGATCCCACTCATTGATATCTCATGTGACATGAATGAATAGTGGTGTCTATTCAATATATCCTACTACATCCTAAGATATTGTTTCACTCTATCAATATGATATCACTCAACTATGAACTCAAGTAAAATAATAATATAGTAAATCATGGTCATATAGTTAGTATTTTCATCATCATCCTATCATCCAAAATGAATGTACAAATAGGATCTCCAAATCACATTTGTGTTTGTAAGCTCATCTATTACCCTACGATAGAAGATGAGGTCCCTTTAGTGTCCTCATAACCCTCCTTCAATGAGATAATGCCTATAAACTATAAGCTCATTTGGTACACTATGCCTCCTCTACCCTAAGGGATGTTCAATCACAATATCCAAGGAACACACATGTAGTAGGGTTGATAGGCTGATACTCTAAGCACCTCTATATGAAATCATGTGAAAAAATATATATAACTATGCAAGAACCATAATACCATAATAAAAAATAGTAGTATCAACATATATATCCCTCACTACGCCTTTGATGCCCATGTGGAAGAATTAGTCACTCTTTTTAGGCAACAAGATGTTACTAACAATGACCATCAAAATCAAAGCCTCCCTATTAATAACTAACTCTATGACCAGTACATCAATATCAACCAATATATCTCATAAAATATTTTTTGTGATTTTGACAAGATTCTCTATCATCACTAACCATCTTTATGCCACCCACCAGAGGCATAAAATTAGAATCATGATGCATAAAATCCTCTAGAGATCCTTTATGATGATAGTCACCTCCCTTATTAATAGTGAAAAGGTGCAAGACTCTAGGTGATATCACTTATCAAGTTTAGTAATAAGTTATTGATCTACTTGAATAAGTGGAATCTATATTATGTCATAATCTAATGGCCTCTAGCCTCATCAATCTAAATAAGGAGTCCACTCAACACCTGTAATCATCACTCATGGGCTATAATCACCTAAATCCACTCCTCTATTGGAAATATTGTCATTGATGTCAAAGGTCTAGCATTATTGGTGATAAACGCCCCATTGCATTTAATGTTGTTTGTAATATATATATCTTGGCTAATGTGAGTTAATATTTATTTAATATTAAAAAATATATTTTTGGTTGCATATGAGACAAAATAAGAGTCCATGGAGAAGTCAAAGAGTCATGGGGTAAAGACAAAAGAAGGATGGGATGCATTTTCCCATGAAGAGTCATCTTGGGGAATTCCAAGAGTCACCAAGTGAAGACAAAAGAGGAAGGGTGCAATTTCTCATGAAGGGACACTTTGAGGAATATGAAAAGTCACCAAGGACAAAAGTGGGAAGGACATTTTTGGTCATGAAGGGTCACCACATGATTTTTCAAAGGAAAGAATATGAAGGGTCATACAAGTTTGGCACCATTTTCTATGAGGATTGAAGGATCACAAAGGGGGAAGGCCAAAGGTCATTTGGAAAGCTATAAATAAAGGCTTGAGAAGCCATTTGTAATATGTGAGATAGAGGTTGATTTGATATTGTAATATCTAGCTTAGAAGAGCAATTATGAGAGATGAATATGATTTCTATTTGTTATATCTAGCTTAGAAGAGCAAAGGTGACAGAGAGGAAAGAGATGTTGTATTGAACTATCATTTGTTGAGATAGCAACATTGAGAGATAAGTGTGTGGTATACACAAAGGGGTTGGTGCTCCTATGGGTTGGTGCTCACGAATTGTTGTTGGGTTGGTGCTCGACAAAGGGGTTGGTGCTCTTGTGGGTTAGTACTCATGAATTGTTTTTAGGTTGGTGCTTGACAAAGGGGTTGGTGCTCCTGTGGGTTGGTGCTCATGAATTGTTGCTGGGTTAGTGCTCAAAAAAGGGGTTGGTGCTCTTATGGGTTGGTGGTCATGAATAGTTGTTGGGTTGGTGCTCAGTAAAGGGGTTGGTGCTCCTGCAAGTTGGTGCTTGTGAATATTGTTTGGGTTGGTGCTCATTCATATACTTGAGATTGTTCTACGTGGTTTTTCCCACATTGGGGTTCCATGTTATATCTGGTGTCTCTCTCTATCTTGTGTGGTGTTTATTGTTTGAGTTTTATTACATATCTTGAATGTTTGATTAAGTGGAATTTGGTTAAGGGAAAGTTTTATAAGATATATGATATACTGATTCACCCCCAGTATATCACGTGCTTAATGATTGGTATTAGAGCAGGTTCTTTCAAAAAGGGTTTAACAGCTTGAAGGTAGATCAAAGAAAAGCATAAGATGGCCAAACAGCTAAAGAAGGAGAATCAAGAGTTGAAATCTATGGTTGAGGCTCTTAAGGAATAGGTGTGTATCTTGGATTTTAAGTTGGCTATAGAAGTAAAAGAAAATAAGATATTTATTCAAGATCTTAATAATCAGTTAGAGGTTGCAAATTCAATTTTAACATCAAAAGAAAAAGATGTAATCAGTTGAAGGTTGAGTTAGGTTCTTTAAAGGATAATCATAAGAAGCTTATAATCAAGGTTGAGAAAGATCATGAAATATTAGTCCGAGCAAAGAAGGATGTAGGTTTTGAAGGCAAATCAAAGAAGCCAATCAGGCATCTCAATGCTTTTAATTTTTCAAATTCTTTTCATGGCCATTGTTTTATTTTTCATCATGTTGGTCATATGGAAAGAGACTGTATGAGGAGAAGCAATCAGTCAAAGGGAGATCTTAGTCACATTCAAAAAGAATGTATGAGAAATGTTGTTTGCTTTTGTTGTCATGAGGTTGGCCATATTGCTAAATTATGTCAAAATAAAGTAAAGAGATATTCAAGGTATGTCAAAGGATATAGAGCCCCTAGAAAATATGAGAAAAGACAAATTCAGGTTTGGAGACCTAAAATAGTAAAGTTTGATCAGGTTGAGCTTAAAAGTGAAAATTAATTACTTGCTATAGTAGATAAAGAATCAGATAGGAAGGATTATGTAGAATCTCTTGTTACATATGAGCATGAGCTTTGTCAAGATAAGATAGTTGCAAAAGTTGAGAAGATGAAAAATAACATAAATTTTGAATTTAGTAAGTCAAAAAGGTTAGACATGCTTAAACGGATTCTAAAAGAAAAACACGAGAAGATTAAGGAAGAAACAGAGGAGATGTGGGAATCTCTTGAGATTTGTTTCTAGGGCCCTTTTGTGTGGGGTGTCTCTTCTAGGCTTCAAGGAGACACATTTAAGAAAAATTGAAGCATGGTGGATGCTATTGGGTCTTGGCTATGTTGCATGACAAGAAGGTGAGTTGACAGATTAATTTGTATATCTTTTGAGTAAATAGATTTTTGAAGAAAATTTTGCACCGGTGTTAAGGTTTGAGGCTATTAGAATGATTCTTGCATATGAAGTATTTAAAAGTTTTAAAGTGTTTCAAATGATTATGGTCACAAGAAATTAGAATATTGAAAAAGAGCTAACAGTTTTCGAAAGAAGGAAAAGAATACTCATGCAGATTCAATGAAAGAGGATCAGAGTTTCAAAGCTCTATTCATCAGGAAGAAGGTTTAGACATGTTCATGGTAGAAGAAACAACCTAAAGATTTTATGTTGGTACAAACAACTTTGAATGTAAGAAATAAATATCAGCCATGGTTCATTGATAGCAGATATTTGAGGCATATGATAAGAGATAAGAGTAAATAAAATCAATGGTGGCATAGTGAAATTTGAAGATAAAACCACTGCCAAGATAGCTGGAAAAGGTATTTTAAGTTTGGATATTAGTATAACCAAAGCTAAGAATGTTTTGTAAGCATAATCTATTGAGTGTAAGTCAAATATGTGATCAATGATACACATTAAGGTTTCATGTTGAAGGTTATGAGATTAGAAGAAAAGATTCAAATGAGTTGATTGTAGATGCTCAAAGGATAGAGAACAATGTGTATGTATTGTCAAATATCTTCTCAAAGGCATGATCAAAGGACACATTCAAAGATCTGTGAGAGGAGTTGAGAGTAATTTATATTACTTCTTGTCATTGATGTTCATCATCAGCTGAGGGGGAGCTAAGTGTTAGCTCCAGGTAGGCCCTTTGCCATCGATGTAAAAGGGGAAGAATAATAGGTACAGGTACAGGTGCAAAAATAGTTATAAGGAATAGGTACAAGTTGCTACAGTAAGGGGGAGTTACTATATGTTTTTAGATGATAGGATGTGTAGGTTATAGGATGTGGCAGTTTCAGGATTGAGGTTGCCATCAATGACAAAGGGGGAGATTGTTGGAAATATTGTCATTGATGTCAAAGGTCTAGCATTATTAGTGATAAAGGCCCCATTTCATTTAATGTTATTTGTAATAGATATATCTTGGCTAATGTGAGTTAATATTTATTTAATATTAATGAATATATTTTTGGTTGCATATGAGACAAAAGAAGGGCCCATGGAGAAGTCAAAGAGTCATGGGTTAAAGACAAAATAAGGATGGGATGCATTTTCCCATGAAGAATCATCTTGGGTAATTCTAAGAGTCACCAAGTGAAGACAAAAGAGGAAGGGCACAATTTCTCATGAAGGGACACTTTGAGGAATATGAAAAGTCACCAAGATAAGGACAAAAGTGGGAAGGACATTTTTGGTCATGATGGGTCACCACATGACTTTTCAAAGGCAAGAATATGAAGGGTCATACAAGTTTGGCACCATTTTCCATGAGGATTGAAGGGTCACAAAGAGGGGAAGGCCAAAGGTCATTTGGAAAGCTATAAATAAAGGCTTGAGAAGCCATTTGTAATATGTGAGATAGAGGTTAATTTGATATTGTAATATCTAGCTTAAAAGAGCAATTGTGAGAGATGAATATGATTTGTATTTGTTATATCTAGCTTAGAAGAGCAACGGTGAGAGAGAGGAAAGAGATGTTGTATTGAACTATCATTTATTGATATAGCAACATTGAGAGATAGGTGTGAGGTATACACAAAGGGGTCGGTGCTCTTATGGGTTGGTGCTCACGAATTGTTGTTGGGTTGGTGCTCAACAAAGGGGTTGGTGTTCCTATGGGTTGGTGCTCATAAATTGTTGCTGAGTTGGTGCTCAACAAAGGGGTTGGTGCTCATGAATTGTTGTTGGGTTGGTGCTCGGCAAAGTGGTTGGTGCTCTTATGGGTTGGTGCTCACAAATTGTTGTTGGGTTGGTGCTCCTATGGGTTGGTAATCATGAATAGTTGTTGGGTTAGTGCTCAGCAAAGGGGTTGGTGCTCCTACAAGTTGGTGCTTGTGAATATTGTTTGGGCTGGTGCTCATTCATATACTTGAGATTGTTCTCTATAGTTTTTCCTATTAGTGTAGGTTTTTATTTTTCCTTAATTATTTAATTAGGGAATATTATATATCTGTGCATACATGGAGTTTTCCTACATTCATGGGATAGACTAGCTTATGTGGAGATGTGTGTCATAAATGTGTCATAGATGTCATAAGTAACTCCTTTGACCAGCTATTCTAGGTATGGGAGTTACTTCTCTATTCTTAGCACCTTGTCTCCACCTTTTGTGGAGGAGTTACAGTCTATTTTTGGGGTGCTTTGACCACCATTTGTGGAGGAGTTACTTACTAGCTCTCCTATATGTATTCTTCATTATGGCCATCTCATGTTAATGGAATATTAGCTTTTCTCCAAATTGTCTATGTAATTGTCTCTTGTTTGATTTCATTTATTTTAGCATTTCATGGTATTCACTTGCTTCATCCTGTGCAACCATGACTCATGTATCCTAGTTATTTGGACCTTAGTGAATCCTCTGATGTGGTATCAAAGCCACCCCACTGTTGGAGAAGTGGTGCCATTTTTTTTATAGCTTTGCACTTGGCATTGGTTTATGCTACTCTGGCATTGTCTAGAAAAGGGAGGCATTGATGTTTCTACTGCTCTCTTTCATTGAGATTTGATCATGTTAAGGTGTGGAGCCTAAAAGCTTCACCAAGGAGCACATTTGATAGTTTGTAGGTTTACACAGTCACCGACATCGGTCAGGAGCAACCGACATCGATTAGTTGCAGTTCAAGAGACACCGACGTCGACAGGGATCGGCCGACGTCGATCACAAGCAAGCAAGCAGGAACCGGCGTCGGTTACCTGTGTGTCCAGAAAGCTATTTTTGAGGACAGAACCGAGTGTTTGCATGATGAGATTAAGTTGTAGTCTTAAGTCCGCATCTCTATTATTAGTAAGACTATTTTTAGAGCCCTTGTTCAAGAGGCTTAACTATTGGTTGTAAATGCATGCTCAAGTTTTCTAATTCTATATGTAGGAAAGATCTTCTTAGCTTATTTTAGAAGTGTATGTGAATGTTGAAGAATAGTACAAAATTATATAGGTGAATCATTCCAGGTTGTTGGAGTTGATTGTACTTGAGAGAGAGAGCTCTTGAGGGAAAGAGATCTAGAGAGAGATCTTGTACATATGAGAGAGGTGTGGAAGAAAGAAGTTTCTTCAATTGTATTCCTTTTGTAAAGAGTTTAATACAAGTTTTTAGGGTGGTTTCTTGTATCTCTTGTTTTTTGCTATTTATCATTCTAGTTACTTATCTATCTAATTTAATTCTGTGGTTTATTGCTTTCATAAGTGTAATCAAATTGTTGGTTGATCCCCAACAAGTGGTATCAGAGCTTGGTTGCAGGTTCAGAGCTTGATATCCACAAGTGGTATCAGAGCTCAGGTTCACTAATAGGTGGTTTAGATCTGTGTAGTGTGTATTGATTATAGGTTGCTCATAAGGGTTTCTATAGGGATTTTTGTTTGAGTGGGAGAAGCAATGACAGAAGAAAGTAAACTGAGAATGGAGAAGTTCAATGGTAAAAATTATCAACATTAGAGAATGCAGATAGAGGACTATCTGTATCAGAAAGATCTATACTTACTGTTAGGTGGGATTGCAAAGAAGCCCACAGACATGGATGATGAAGAATGGAAAGTTCTTGATAGAAAGACTCTGGGGTCTATAAGACTGAGTCTAACATCTACTATGATATCTAATTTATCACAAGCAAAACAACGGTAGAGTTGATGACTACTTTAGCAAATTTGTTTGAAAAACCCTTAGCTTTTAATAAGGTATATCTTATGAAGCAGTTATTTAATTTGCGTATGGAGGAAGGTGGATCTGTATCTAATCACCTGAATGATTTCCATGGAATTGTAAATCAATTAAGTTCAGTCAATATTGTGTTTGATGATGAAATTAAAGCTCTTTTAATATTATGTTCTTTGCCTAAAAGCTGGCATAGCTTAGTAATGGCAGTTAGTAATACTGCATCTGTTTCAAATATTTTAAAAGTAGAGGATGTTGTTAGTGTTATATTGAATGAGGAAATTTGCAGGAAAAACATAGAGAAAACATCAGGGAACGCTTTAAGTTTTGAGAGTAGGGGAAGGAAAAAAGAGAAGAGTAAGAGGAGATCAAGATCTAAGTCTAAGGTGAGAGGTAGATCTAAATCTAGAAATGGTAGGAAGCCACAATGCTGGAATTGTGGAAAGATGGGGCACATAAGCAGAGATTGTTGGTCAAAGCCTAAGGAGGACAATCAGCACAAAGGAAAGGAAGAAGCAAAAGTTGCAGGTATTGCACAAGATGCTTTAATATTCTCTTTGCATAATAATATAGAATCTTGGGTGTTAGATTCTGGTGCATTTTTTCATGCTACCCCTAATAGAGAATATTTTAGTGACTATATCTATGGAGATTTTGGAATAGTATATTTAGGGGATGATGAGCCTTGTAAAAGTATTGGCAAAGGTAAAGTGCAGCTAAAAATGTAGAATGGCAACACATGGGTGTTGAGAGATGTTATGCATGTTCCCAGCTTGAAGAGGAATTTGATTTCTGCAGGAAAGTTAGGGGATGAGGGTTGTACAATAACTCTCACAGATGAATCTTGGAAGGTGACCAAGGGTGCACTTGTTATGGCCAGAGGTAAGAGAGTTGGTACTCTCTATTTATGTAATTGTGTTACTAATATTTTTCCTTCTGTATTATCTACTTCAGATGTGGATGCTAAACTGTGGCACTTAAGGCTTGGCCACATGAGTGAGAAGGGAATGTCAATTCTTAAGTCTAGAGGTAAGCTTTCAGATTTGAAAAGCATAGATCTAGAATTTTGTGAGCATTGTGTGTTTGTAAAATAGAAGAGAGTGAGTTTTCTTAAGACTAGGTCAACAAAGAAGAGGCATAAGTTGTAGCTTGTTCACATAAACGTGTGGGGACCGGCTCAGGTAGCTTCTATTAGAAGATCATAGTACTATGTTATGTTCATAGATAATGCTACAAGAAAGGTATGGATCTATTGTATTAAGAAGAAATCTGATGTATTTGAGACTTTTAAGATTTGAAAAGCTATGGTTGAGAATGAAACAGGCAGAAGATTGAAGTGCCTGAGATTTGACAATGGTGGTGAGTTCTGCAGCTATAAGTTCAGAGATTATTGTTATATGCATGGAATCTGTAGGCAAAGAATGATTCCAAGGACACCTTAGTAGAATGGAATTGCTGAAAGGATGAACAGAACAATCATGGAGTGTGTAAGGTGTATGAGATTGCATGCTGGTTTGCCCTTAGAGTTTTGGGCAGAAGCTGTTGACACTGCAGTGTACCTGATTAATAGAGGACCCTCTACAGCTCTGGATGGTGGAATTCCAGAAGAGGCATAGACAGGTAAAAAGGTAGATCTCTCATATCTCAAAGTTTTTGGTTGTGAAGCCTTTGTGCACATTGATAAGGAAAATAGAAAGAAGCTAGATGCTAAGTCTATGAGGTGCACATTTATTGGCTATGGCTCAGATGATTTTGGTTTCAGATTTTGGAATCTAGGAACTAACAAGGTAATTAGGAGCTGTGATGTTGTTTTCAATGAAAAAGTGATGTATAGTGATCAGCTAAAGAAGCTAAATCAATCTAGGTAGAGCAATGGAGAATTAGACAAGGTGACAATCCAAAATGAGATCACAGGAAAAAGAAATAATCACTTGCAGGAAAACACAGAGACCGACATCGACAGGGTAGAAACCGACGTTGGTAGAATAGAAACTGATGTCGGCAATACAAGAACTGACGTTGATAGGACAGGCACTGACATCAGCCATGGAGAATCGACGTCAGCCAGTAACAGGTCTGGAGGTGACCGAGGTCGGTCACTATCAGAGAATTTGGGTAGACAACGTGTTATGAACAAGTCTCAGAGGCCCATCAGGAGGTCAAAAAGGGTAAGTAAGCCTCCAATTAGATATTCTCCTTCATTATTCTATTTATTGCTAACTGATGGTGGAGAACCAGAGAGTTTTGAAGAAGCATTACAGGTGGAGTCCAAGAGTCAGTGGGAGCATGGCATGGCTGAGGAGATGGAGTCTTTGAGAGAGAACCAAACATGGGATTTGGTTGAGTTGCCAGCGGGTAAGAGGACACTGAAGAACAGATGGACCTACAGGCTAAAGGAAGGTGAGAATGGACAGATGAGATATAAGGCCAGGTTGGTAGTAAAAGGATTTCCACAAAAGCTAGGTATTGATTTTGGTGAGATTTTTTCTCTTGGTGTTAAAATGACTTCTATACGGGTTGTATTGTCTTTGGTTGCTATTGAGGATTTGCATCTTGAGCAGCTTGATGTTAAGACAATGTTTCTTCATGGAAATTTAGATGAGGAAATATATATGGATCAGCCAGAAGGATTTGAGGTCAAGGGTAAGGAGAAGTTAGTGTGCAGATTGAAGAAAAGCTTGTATGGCCTCAAGCAAGCTCTTAGACAGTGGTATTTGAGATTTGACAAGTTTATGACTGAGCATGGCTATAGTAGGTGTCAATCTAACCATTGTGTGTACTTTAAGAGATTGGATAATGGTAGATATATTATTCTATTGTTGTATGTAGATGATATGCTAGTTGCAGGATCACACATGCAAGATATCTCTGAGCTTAAGGTGAAATTAGCTCAAATGTTTGCCATAAAGGATTTGGGAGCAGCAAAGACAATCCTTGGCATGAGCATTAAGAGAGACAGGAAAAATCATAGGTTGATTTTGTCTCAAGAGGATTATGTGAAAAAGGTGTTGAAATGGTTCAATATGCAGGATGCTAAACCAGTAAGCACACCTTTGGATGGACATTTTAAATTGAGTAAAGAACAATGTCCTAGTTCACATGATGAGGTAGAGTACATGAGTAAAGTTCCATATTCTTCCACAGTAGGGAGTTTAATATATGCAATGGTGTGTACTAGACTAGATATTGCCCAAGCAGTGGGAGTTGTAAGTAAGTATATGGCCAATCCAGGAAAAGAACACTGGAAAATAGTTCAGTGGATCCTTAGATATCTGAGAGGAACCAGCAGTAGGCATTTGTGCCATGGAGGTTCAGATACTTCTCTACATGGTTATGTAGATTCAGATATGGCAGGTGATTTGGATGGCAGGAGGAGCACCACAGGATATGTTTTCACTGTTGGTGGAATGGCGATTAGCTAGATATCAAAGTTGCAGAAGGTTGTTGCCTTGTCAACTACAGAAGCAGAGTATATTACAGCCACAGAGGCTACCAAAGAGATGATATGGATGAGACGGTTCATGGAAGAGCTTGGAAAGGAGCAAGAGAGTTGCAGACTATACAGTGATAGTCAGAGTGCCATTCATTTGGCTAAGAATTCAGCCTTTCATTTAAGAACAAAGCATATACAGCTTAGGTACCACTTCATAAGATAGGTATTGGAGGATGGTGAGTTGAAGCTGGAGAAAATCCATACAGATAAGAATCCTGATGATATGTTAACCAAGCCGATTACAAAGGAGAAGTTAAATCTTCATTCAACTTTTGTTGGTCTTCATGATTGAGTTAAAGATGGAGGAGCTAGAAGATGTTGATGTACAGGTACTGGTGCAGCTGTTTATCTCCAAGTGGGAGATTGTTAAGGTGTGGAGCCTAAAAGCTTCACCAAAGAGCGCATTTGATAGTTTGTAGGTTTACACAGTCACCAACGTCAATCAAGAGCAACCGACGTCAGTCAGTTGTAGTTTAAGAGACGTTGGTGTCGATAGGGATCAGTCGATGTCAATCACAGGCAAGCAGGCAAAAATTGGCGTTGGTTACTTGTGCGTCCAAAAAGCTATTTCTGAGGATAGAACCGAGTGTTTGCATGATGAGATTAAGTTGTAGTCTTAAGTTCGCGTCTCTATTATTAGTAAGACTATTTTTAGATCCCTTATTCAAGAGGCTTAACTGTTGGTTGTAAATGCATGCTCAAGTTTCCTAATTCTATATGTAGGAAAGATCTTCTTAGCTTATTGTAGAAGTGTACGTGAATGTTGAAGAATAGTACATAATTGTATAGGTGAATCATTCTAGATTGTTGGAGTTGATTGTACTTGAGAGAGAGAGAGCTCTTGAGGGAAAGAGATCTAAAGAGAGATCTTATACATATGAGAGAGGTGTGGAAGAAAGAAGTTTCTTCAATTGTATTCCTTCTGTAAAGAGTTTAATACAAGTTTTCAGGGTGGTTTCTTGTATCTCTTGTTCTTTGCTATTTATCATTCTAGTTACTTATCTATCTGATTTAATTCCGCAGTTTATTGCTTTCATAAGTGTAATCAAATTGTTGGTTGATCCCCAACAAATCAGCTATACTTGGCATCCTTTTCCAGCCACCTGGAATTTTCTCCAGTAGCTTGGCACTTCCTTCAATAGCAAAACATCCTTTCCTTATAGGTTGGCATCATATTTCTACTTCTTGCATCAAATCTGCTCATTTTGAGCAAATTGGGGACTCCTTAACCCACCTTGGCATCATCTTTTTTGTTGGAAAAGTATGTTTTTTTCTGGACTGCAGCTGGAAATTTGGCATTGGCATCTCTTTTATTATTTTTTTTCTCTTGGTGGGACCATGCCCAGCCTCCATCTCCATTGGTATTTGCCTTTTTTATATTTTTAGTTATTAATAAATTTATCAAAATTCTACAGCATCATGTTAGGTTGTGGAGCTAAAAGCTTCACTGATGCAAACAGGGGAGGAGGTTGCTGAAGGTTGTTGAGTTGCAGAGCAACCGCCATCAGTCTGATCAGCTGATGTCGGCAGGATAGTAAAGAGAATCAACTGATGTCATTCAGGGATCCACTGGCATTGGTCACCTCTAGGCAAATAGGGACCGACGTCGGTCACCTGTGCGGTTCAGACTGCAAGTTTTACGGGCAGTTAGTTAACGAACCAAGTGTTTGCATGTCAAGAGCCAAATTTAGACTAGAAGCTGTGAATCTAATTATTGTAATTATATGTCTAATTATTGTTTGCATGAGATCTATTTAAGAGACTCATTGGTTGTATTGTAAAGTGTTCTAGTTTGAGTTGAGCAAAATTAGCTCCTTCTGTGTGTGAGGTGAGTAAGGGTGTTCCTCCTAGTTCCACTGCAGTACCAAGTGTGGGTGTTGGTTTTGGAGAATCAGCAGGATTCTTCAGGGGTGTATGATCTTGGTTAGTAGGTGTGCATGGATTCTTTAGGAGATCTACATGGTAAGTAATATCATTGATCTACAGGTGTATGTGTGTGCATAATCCAGGTTTGCAGGTGTGTAGAACCAGATTGATTTGTAGGTGTGCAAGATCAGGGAGGATAGCAACACAATAGGGAGCATGATCAGGTGGGATCTACTTGGAGTATAGTGTGTACTCAGAAAGAGAGCAAGAGAGGAAGGCAAGGTAGTTCCTTCCATAAGTGAGATCATTTGGGTTGCAGGTTGTTGCAATTCAGGGGAGATCTACTTAAAGTATGATTGTGTACTTGTGGAGTGTGTGGAGCACTTGTGGAGTGTGTGGAGCACTGGTGTACTGGCAGTAGTGGATAATGACTGGTTGGAGGTGAACACCAACTCTATGTTTGAGTTGTGTGTTGAGACCGTAAGAGAGAGAGCTTTGAGGAAAGAAGTATTGTACACTTGAGGTGTGGGAAGCCTCTGTAAGGTGCAAGAGAGTGGCATCTCTTTATTGTATTCTTTTTTGGATGAGTATTAATACAAGTTGTGTATTGTCTCTCATATTCTATGTTATTTTTGAATTCTAGTTACTTGTTGATTCTGGTTTAATTCTGCATATTAAGTTGCTTGGTAATCAATTGTGTGCTTCTGTTATTTCCCAACAAGTGGTATCAGAGCTAAATTTGTAGGGAGCAGGTTTTGTGTTTGGTTATAGGTCACTCTCAGGGGTTTCTGATTGAGTGGGAGTAGAGCAATGGTAGAAGAAAGTAATCTAAGAATGGAGGAATTAAAAAGCACAAATGGTCACTTACAATCCTATGGAAAGAAAGAGCAGGGAAAAGAAGATTGTTGGTTGATAGCAGATCAGCATGAAGGAACTGAAGAAGCAGATGTTGTAGGTGTTGTTGCATAGGATGCTCTGAGATGTTTCTTGGATAAAGTTGAATCTTGGTTAATAGATTCTATTGCCTCTTTCCATGCAGCCCTAAGGAGAAGAGTTGGTGAGGCTTGTCAAAGAATTGGCAAAGGGGAAGTGAAGCTGAAATTGCAGGCGGCCAACACATGGGTGTTGAAGAAGGTCATCTAGATCCCAGGCTTAGAGATATGGCTAATTTCTTCAAAAAAGTTGGGTGATGAGAGATGCACAAAAACTCTCACAGCGGATGCACTTGAATTAGTTGGTCGTAAGAAAGTAGGTACTCTTTATCTACTTTCTTATATTACTGATTCTTCTTCTATTGCAAGGGTGTGGCTTTGTAGGCTTGGTCACATGAGCAAGAAGGAGATGCATGTTCTTAAGAGGAAGTTAGATGTCTTTGACAGGCTTAAGAACTGGAAAGCCTTGGTGTTCTTGGAGGAGATGACAGACAGAGTTCAGTGGATAGGGCTGGATACTTCTGAGCAGGGCAGTTTGGACATGGGTTTTGATTCAAAGAAGCTCACAGGTAAAAAGTCATCACTCACAGGTGAACATAGGTACTGGCGTCAATCAGGGAGAACTGGCATCGAACATACATGTGCCGATGTCAGTCATGTGCAGACTGAAGCTGGTGATGTCAGGCAGGGTAAGATCGATGTCAGTTAGGAGGACTGATGTCGGTAATAAGGACACCGACGTCGATAGAGTTGGTAGTCAGGATAGGCGCATGGAAACTGACGTCGGTTAGATGCATACTATGTAGTGACCAAATTTGGTCACTATAACAGATTTTGGGCAGACAACAAGCTATTATGAAGTCTCAAATGCCCATATGGAGGACTGAAGGTGGTAAGTAATCCTCAAATTCGTTGTTCCTCTTCTTTATACTTTTTCCTGACTGTAGAGTAGGAAGGATCCAAGAAACAATGGGAGCATGGCAGGAATATGATGCAGAACCAAATGATAGATTTGGTAGGGTTTCGAGCCAGTATGAAAGCACAGAGACAAATGGATACCTTAGTTAAAGAATAGAGAGAACGGACACATGAGATGGAAGACCAGGTCATATGGTCTTGAGGAAGCTGCAGGATAGTGGTACAGGTTTGACAGGTGGATGACAAAGCATGGCTTTAGTCAATGTCAGGGTAACTACTATGGTTTGTCTTACCAGGGGAATGATGGTCATGACATTATCCTGTTAATCTATGTGGATAGTATGCTAGCTAGCAGGTTTGCACATATAGGGTTTTACTGAGCTAAGAGTAAGGTTAGTTCAGTGGCATGTTATGAAGAATTTGGAGCAGCAAAATTCTTTGGTATGGGAGACATGGAAGATCACAGGTTGATTTTGTCTCCAATGGGAGCTGATGTGAATCAAGTGTTGGTGAGGTTCATTACGTAAGATGCAGAATTAGAACACACCAAGGGCTGGACAGTTTAGTGTCTAAAATCACATGAGGTATGGTATAGACCTAAGTTTGTCCAAGCAGTGGGAGCTGTCAGAGAGTTAGAAGCTAGTTCAGAGAAGTGGGTTCTCAGGTATTTGAGAGGGACCAGTAGCAGGGATTCATGTTATGCAGGGTCAGGACTTCACTACATGGGTTTGTAGGTTCGGATGTGGTAGGGTACTCGAATGACAGGAGGTACACCACAGGTTGTGTGGTGGTTGGTCTTTAGGATTGATCTTGAAGAGGGATACAAGCCAAGAAATAGATTAGATGGGGTACAGGTATAGGTACAGTGCAGCTATTTATCTCTAAGTGGGAGATTGTTAGGTTGTGGAGCTAAAAGCTTAACTGATGCAAATAGGGGAGGAGGTTACTGAAGGTTGCTGAGTTGCAGAGCAACCGGCGTTGGTCTAATCAGTCGACATCGATAGAATAATGAAGAGAAGCAATCGACATCGGTCAGGGATCGGTCGGCATCGGTCACCTCCAGGCAGACAGGGACTGATGTCGGTCACCTGTGCAGTTTAGACTAAAAGTTTTACATGCATTTAGTTAATGAACCAAGTGTTTGCATGTCAAGAGCCAAATTTAGACTAGAAGTTGTGAATCTAATTATTGTAATTAGATGTCTAATTATTGTTTGCATGAGATCTATTTAAGAGACTCATTGGTTGTATTGTAAAGTGTTCTAGTTTGAGTTGAGCAAAGTTAGCTCCTTCTATGTGTGAGGTGAGCAAGGGTGTTCCTCCTAGTTCCACATCAGTACCAAGTGTGGGTGCTGGTTTTGGAGAATCAGCAGGATTCTTCAAGGGTGTATGATCTTGGTCAACAGGTGTGCATGGCTTCTTTAGGAGATCTACATGGTAAGTGAGATCATTGATTTTCATGTGTATGTGTGTGCATGATCCAGGTTTGTAAGTGTGCAAAACTAGATTGATTTTTAGGTGTGCAAGATCAGGGAGGACAACAACACAATAGGGAGCAGGATCAGGTGGGATCTACTTGGAGTACAGTGTGTACTCAGAAAGAGAGCAAGAGAGGAAGGCAAGGCAGTTCCTTCCAGAAGTGAGATCATTTGGGTTGCAAGTTGTTGCAGTTTAGGGGAGATCTACTTGAAGTATGATTGTGTACTTGTGGAGTGCGTGGAGCACTGGTGTACTGGCAGTAGTGGATACTGACTAGTTGGAGGTGAACACCAACTCTATGTTTGAGTTGTGTTGGGACCATAAGAGAGAGAGCTTTGAGGAAAGAATTAATGTACACTTGAGGTGTGGGAAGCCTCTGTAAGGTGCAAGAGAGTGGCGTCTCTTTATTGTATTCTTTGCTGGATGAGTATTAATACAAGTTGTGTATTGTCTCTCATATTCTGTGTTATTTCTGAATTCTAGTTACTTGTTGATTCTGGTTTAATTCCACATATTAAGTTGCTTGGTAATCAATTGTGTGCTTCTGTTATTTCCCAACACATCATTTAGTATGTTGAAAATCAAATTCACTTGAAATATTTTTAAAAAAGAGCAATATTTGAGTTTTTTTAAAGCTTGTATATTCGATTGTCGAAGATGAAGGGTGAGGCTCAAGTTGGCAAGAGGCCAATTTCCTCTCACAAAGACCTCCTTTGAATTCCTCACTCTGTTTTGAGTCTAACGAGTGGTTGGAATGCCACTTTCTCTCTCAAAACAGGCATTTTTTAAATGTTTTAGTGTTGTTTTTTGCAAAAACACTAGTTTATGGGAAATTAAATCTTTAATATCTTGCAAATGATAGCTCAGATTCAGGTGCCATTTTTTGAAAAAGTGTTTGTATTTAAATTATCCATAGTGTAGGCTTTTTATTTGCTAAAAACATACTAGTTTATAAAGTGCCTAAAATTTGGGTCTCCCAAGATGCATTTTTGACTGAGTTTGACGTCTTGTTTGCTTAAAGTCTTGCACTGATTGCTCTAAGATGCATTCTCAACTAAGCCCAACATCTTTTGAGTGTGAACTTACATATTTTGGGGGAGGGCTCAACATTTTGGGGGGGTGTGATTTCTTTTTAGCACTTGTAATCTTTGCTTTCTTTCTCCTTTCTGCATACTTTCACAAACTTGAAATAAACACAACTTCACCTAAATTTAGCTTAAAATGGATTATTTTCAACTTAAACCCCTAACACCATTCAACTATCATGAATGGAAGGTTAAAATTTCAATCATTCTTAGAAGCAGAGGGTTGTATAGGATCACCATGGGTATTGAAGTAGAGCCCAACACTGATGCTGAAAAGGTCAAGTGGTACAACTGTAGTGATGAAGCCTATGGATGACTGAGTTTGTCTATGTCTCTAGAACTTATCTTCCATTTAGAAACTGACAAGACTCCTAAATACATATGGGACACCTTAAAAGTCTTATTTGGGAAGCTTGATGTGATGAGAGGTCATGAGCTCAAAAACGAACTCATAAGTCTAAGTCCTAGCAACTTTGACACCCTACAAGACTTATTCACTAAGTTCAAGGCCCTTAGATTGAAATTGAAAGAATGCAGGATAGAGAATAAAGATGATCAACTCATCCTTTCTATTCTTACAAAGTTAGGTCCAAGCTATTCAGTCTTTGTCTCCACTTTTCATGCCACAAAAAGTGCCCTTGGCACTACATGGAAAATGCCTTCTTTGGATCCATTCATTGCTGACTTGACTAGGGAGCAAGATAAACTAATCCAAATGGACACAATAAAGTCTAATCAACCCCAAGCTTTGATATCTAGAAATGGTAAGGATAAGACTTCAACAAAGGAGAAGAAGAAAAAGAACAAGGACCAGGAGAAGAAGAAAGAAAACAACAATCCTGCCAAAAACAACACTGAGTCTTCCTCCTCCAATGTTAAACCTAATAAGGAGAGGGTTAAGTGTGCCTATTGTAAGAATACAGGGCATGATGAACATAAATGCATGAAGAAACAAATAGATCACCTAACTCATCTTCTAGAGAAGCACAACATAGGTGTTCCTGAGTTCATCAAGCAGAATTCATCTACCCAATATTCTACTAAGGCAAAAGGCAAGGGTAAGGAGAAAGAAAAGGGCAAGGCCCTTGTAGCTATAGTAGCTTCTACATCTTCATGAGTCATTGACTTGGGTGCTTCTCACCACATGGGCTCTTCCCTAGTTGAGTTTTCATCTTTAGAGCCTTGTAGCATGATTTCAATTAGTTTGGGTGATGACACATCAATTTCCATTGCAGGGAAAGGGTCAGTTGAAATGGAAGGAGGAACATTTTATAATGTTCTAAGTGTTCCTTCTCTTTCAACCAATCTCCTATCAGTGTACCAAATCACTCACATTGGTCAAGGCATGAGATTTGATTTTTCACCAGATTCAGTGGCTATCAGGGAGTTGCATAGTGATACTACAGTGGCAGTGGGTAGGGCAGATAACCAAGCAAGGTTATACACCTTCTCACATTTTACACTAGATTCTTCTCCAATAGCATTGATGACTCATTCAGATGAAGTTATAAAATTATGGCATGAGCAGTTTGGCCACCTTAACTACCACTACCTTAAACAAATTTGCAAAAATGACATGGTCATTAGCTTGCCTTGTGTCCAATTCTCAAAAGGAATTTGTGAGGGATGCTCCCTTGGGAAGCATCCTAAAGCAAAATTTGACAAAGTTAAAGCTTGGAGGGCTTCACAACCTTTGGAGTTAGTCCATAGTGATGTATCGGGACCCTTTCCCAAACCATCTTTCATAAGGGCCATGTACATCCTCACTTTCATTGATTATTTCTCTAGGTACACTTGGATATATTTTCTCAAACAAAAGTCTGAAGTGTTTGAAAATTTTCTAGACTTTAAGGCTCTTACTGAGAAATAGAGTGAGAAATCCATCAAGGTTATTTGAACTAATAATAGAGGGGAGTATGTCAGCATCAGGTTTGAGCAATTTTGCACCACAGAGTGGATTGATTTGTAGTGCATAGTCACTTACAACCCTTCACAGAATGGGATTGTAGAATGCAAAAATAGGTTCTTAAAAGAAATGGGTAGCTGTATGATTCACTCCAAATCATTAGCACCATAGTACTGGGCCAAAGACATCAATTGTGCTTGCTACATTCAAAATAGGGTTCCTCACAAAGCTTTGAAAGGGATAACACCCTTTGAAGCTTGGCATAAAAGGAAACTTGATGTTGAGCACCTTAGGGTTTTCAGATCCCCATCCATGGCTTGCATACTAAAGAAGAAATGCAAAGCTATAAAATGTCAGTCCAAGCCTTGCATCTTTGTAGGATATCTAGATGGTGTTAAGGGGTATCACCTTCTAGATCTGACCACTCATGAGTTGTTCATTAAGAGAAGTGTCCACTTTCAGGAGAGTCCTAGGGACTCAACACTTGGCACTTCTTCTCTCACATTAGATTTACTTCTTCATGATGATTCCTTAGATTCAGATCAGCCACAATAGGTTCTTGAGCCAGAGACATCTTCTTCTTCTTCAAGTTCAGATAGTGAGGATAGTGATGCAGAGTCATCCACCTCTAGTCAGTCAGAGGGTGAGGAGTTAGCACCTAACTCACCCACTTTCAGGCCACTTTGGGATAGACATACACTTGAGAGTGCTAGCACTTGGGTAGGAGATCTCATAGATGACAGACGTACTAGGGGGTATTTTTAGAGAGATCCACATGCCTTCTTTGCCTCAGTTTTGGATCCATAAACTTTTTGAGAGGCATCAGAGGTACCTAAGTGGGATAATGCTATGGAGGAAGAATATTATTCCTTAATCAAAAATCACACTTGGGACTTGAATTCAGTTCCTAAGGGAAGGAAGATGATTCAATGTAGGTGGATATATCAGACCAAGTTTGTAGCAGATGGGTTGGTTGATAAATATAAGACATGACTGGTCACCAAGGGTTTCTCACAGGTGGCAGGCATTCACTACTCAAAGACCTTTGCACCTATTTCAAAAATGACTTCTATCTAACTCACCTTGGCTATTGCCACAACACATGGTTAGGATGTGCACCAAATGGATGAGAAGAGTGTCTTTCTTCACAGAGACCTAGAGGAGGAGATCTACATGGAGCAGTCACCAAGATTTGTTCAGGATTATTCCTTAGTATGCAGACTTAAGAAATCTATCTATGGCCTCAAATAGGCCCCTCAGGCAAGGTATGCCAAGATGGATTCCTTCCTTCTCATAGTGGGTTTCACTAGGTGCCATTTTGACCCCAATGTCTACTTCTTATGGCAGGATGATTTACTCTTGATTTTGGTTCTATATGTTGATGAACTTTTGATCACCGGGAGTTCTTCATCGGCTATTGCAGTGGTGAAGGCATCTCTCCAGGATAGATTTGACATGACAGACTTGGGTTTATTGCACTACTTCCTTGGCATCAAGATCTCACAATCAAATTTAGGGATTTCTCTTACATAGCCTAAGTATGCTCTTAACTTATTGGCTCAATTTCACATGGCTAATTGCAAGACATCTTTGACTCCCTTTCTATCAAGAGTCAAGCTTGAGGTTGACTGCTCTTCACCATTATTTGATGCCACTTGGTATCGATAACTTGTTGGTAGACTCATCTACTTGACTCAAACTAGTCCCGACATGTCATATACAGTGGGACTTGTCTCCAGATTTATGCAAGAACCTCATGAGATGCATTGGAAAGTAGCTAAGAGGATCTTGCATTACATATAGGGTTCACATAGATATGGGATTCATTACAGATTTGGCATAGAGGTTGACTTGGTTGGATATACATATTCAGACTGGGCTGGTGATTCACAGACTCATAAGTCCACTTCTGGTTATAGTTTCTCTCTAGGTTTTGGTCCTATCAGTTAGTCTAGCAAGAAGGAAAATGCCATTGCTATATCATCCATAGAGGCAGAGTATAGGGGATCTATTAATGTGGCTATTGAGGCTATTTGGCTTCAGGGGATACTTCTTGAGTTTGGCATTCCTATTAGGTAGCCCACCATCATTTATTGTGACAACTAGAGTACCATTCAGATTTGTAAGAATCTAGTTCAGCACCAGTAGACCAAGCACATAGAGATTCACATGCATTTCATTCAAGAGCTTATTCATAGTTAGGTCATTGACTTGATATTTTTCCAGTCTTTGGAGCAAGTTGCAGACATCTTCACCAAACCTTTCACCGAGAGCAAGTTTATTCATCTACAAGCTCTTCTTGGGGTGCAGTCCACATCTATAGTAGCATCATCTTTAGGGGGGCCCACTAGCCTCTTCCTTTATTTTATGTCTCTCTTTTGGGGGGGAGTTTTTTCCTATGGGTTTTCTCCTTTTCTCTATCTTATGGGAGATTGCATTTGTACATGGGTACCTCATCAGGCCTAGTTGTCAGGACCCATTTTATATTTCCACACTGCCCACCTAAGTTGCACTTATGGCAAGGTGTTAGTGTAGGTTTTTATTTTTCCATAATTATTTAATTATGGAATATAATATATTTGTGCATACATGGAGTTTTCCTACATTCGTGGGATAGGCTAGCTTATGTGGAGATGTGTGTCATAGATATGTCATAGGTGTCATAATAATGTCATAAGTAACTCCTTTGACTAGCTATTCTAGGTATGGGAGTTACTTCTCTATTCTTAGCACCTTATCACCACCTTTTGTGGAGGAGTTACAGTCTATTCTTGGGGTGATTTGACCACCATTTGTGGAGGAGTTACTTACTAGCTCTCCTATATGTATTCTTCATTATGGCCATCTCATGTTAATGGAATATTGGCTTTTCTCCAAATTGTCTATGCAATTGTCTCTTGTTTGATTTCATTTATTTTAGCATTTTGTGGTAGTCACTTGCTTCATCCCATGCAACCACGACTCGTGCATCCTTGTTATTTAGACCTTGGTGAATCCTCTGATATTTCCCACATTAGGTTTTCACATTATATCTGGTGTCTCTCTCTATCTTTTGTGGTGTTTATTGTTTGAGTTTTATTGCATATCTTAAATGTTTTATTAAGTGGAATTTGGTTAAGGGAAAGTTTTATAAGATATATGATATATTGATTCACCCCCCCTCTCAGTATATCCCGTGCTTAACATCCTCTATTCAAGACATGTTAGCGCACTTAGTCATCTAGCTAATAAATCAAACAAATAATCTATATCTCCTATGATCAAATTTATATCATTAACACTTGGTTTAACACCTAAAAAAAACTAATCACACATCTATTTAGGCAGACATTTAATCAAAATTAGTCCATTTTGTAGTTTTGGCAATTTCACCACTATGCAAAGTAATTTTGCTATTATGCAGGGTTATTTTGTCACTTTATTGAGTGATATCATTGGTTTTTCTTGATTTGGATATTTTATCAATGCACATCATATTTCTAATACTATGTAGTGATATTTCACCATTGCATTGATTATCTTCACTATTTATCATCCTTGTTGGCTATTTCTCCACTTACAATCTTATTCTCACCACTTCTAATAACATTCTCACCATTTGGTAGAGAATTTTCATCGATTAGAAAATTTATAACCTTGTTTCACTATTTTGGTGCTTTAGAACCTACTTTGGTGTTATCAAAATTTGGTCATGATATCACCATTTTGGTCATGATCTCAACCTTTTAAAGTGATATCACCATTGTTATTGTTATTTAGGCTTGTTCAACAATGATTCCACCATTTATGTGGGTGGTTCTATCACCATGAAATTTCCCATCAGTTTTAAAGTTTCTAGACCTCCTAATTAGACCTAAAATATATTACACTTAAATTGTACATGTAAAGCAAAAAAAGTATGCATACCAATATTCCACTCTCTAGTGGTCATCATTTTTTATCTTACATGGTCTCCAAGGTGCCTATGGTGTAGGATATAGACCATTCTTCTTGAAACACTCATGCATGAAAACCAAGTCTCTAAATTCTTAGAGGGGAGGGTAAAAATGAATTGTTTTCACTCCTTAAGGGTTATTTATATCCCAATTTTTCAAAATACAATACCCCTACTATATCCCTTTTGCTCTCAAGAGAACTATTTATGGATCCTTTGGTCATTTTTCATCCTATTTTCACCTAATGTCTTTGTTTTGAGACCTGTTTCATCGAGATATATCCCATTTCCTTCATTTAAAGGGTCCATCCATCAAAATTATTTTCCATCGACCCCTCAATGGGGTATCTTGGGGAATATTATTTCACCTAGGGAATCTTGGTGAGCCCATTTTAAAGAAGATATCATAAATTTCAACCATATCACTTGGGGTGTAATCACATTTTTATTACATTTTTTATTTAAAAATGTGTTACTTTATCAAATGACTTGCAACTCCCTTCCAAAGAGGGGGAAAATTCATACACTTCACTTTTATCATTTCCATGTCAAAAATTGATATTTAAATGACTCTCCACAATAATGCACATATTTAACAATAAATTATCAACTAAACCAAATTACCCACACAATTAGCAATTTAATATAAAAACATAACTATGCATCCCTAAGCAAGGAAATGCATGCATCAAATCATTTGATTTGCTAATAAGGTCTTGAATTTGGTATGTTATTTACAAATAACACCTCTCTCATATTAAATCAAGTAATTAATCAAAATTGAACATTAAAAATAGAACCAAAACATGACAATTTAATTTAATTAGCTAATTGGTTTGATCAAGATAATTAAATTTCCCCTAATTTTAAGATTACATAGAATTCACATGTCATTATTATTAAAATCATTAAATTCCATAAATTCTCAAATCACCCACTTTTAAATTTAAAATAATTTCCAAAAAATCAAGGTTGTCCTTCACAAAGAAAGTTTAATGCAAGATGAAATGAGTGAAAGCAATGTCTATGATGTGCACTTACACACTCCAAAACCTCATGAATGGAGGTCCTTACAAGTATCTACAAATTCTTTATCATATCATTTAATGCTTTCCTCTCCTTTTAATATTGATATTCAACCATTGATCTTCATCTTAGATCAATGGTCCACATTCAAAGGAGAAGTATATAATTTTAGAGTCACTCCTCTCATTCAAACAATCTTTTTTTGCTAACTATATGCTGCTAAATCTTCAACAATGTTCCAACAAAAATTCCTATTGTGAATTCAAATCATCCATAGTGAAATGGGAAATGTCATCAAAATTACTACATGTAATTGACTAAATCCTATTACAACTACATCCGAGCACCATCACATTTATTTTTTAGAAAGGAGGAGATCAAAAGTGAAGGTATATAATTATATTTATTTTTCTTCCACTTCATTTTTTTCTCTTTTATTGGTCTTTCTCAATTAGAGGACATACACTTAGGCTTAGTTGTATGATTTTCAATTTTATTTATATTTCATATTAATGTAAACTACCCCTTTGTAATCATGTGTTACAATACTATTTTAGACTTATTTTGAATACCTTGGGTAATATTTTTATATTTTTTGTGTAATCCAACCATGTTATGTGGAATGATCAATGACATTTATGTAAATCACCGTTACCTTCATATAGTTGAATATTAGGAGATAAAAATACCTATTTTTAAAGGACAAGTTTTTACCTTGAGGGATAATGTATTATAAATCAAGGCATGTGAATCCATTGAATGACTAGCTCTAGATACACCTTGCTCTATCTACAATACCTTAGCAAGTAGAGCTCTAATAATATACTTAAGGGAAAGTGTAGTATATGAGCTTGGGTATGTAACATGTATATTAATCATATGAGGGGTAAATATTACTTGTGTAATAATATGTTTGGAAACATTTTGGAATCATTATGATTTCCCACACCTTGGATAGATGGCGCATATGTCATTAGAGGTGTAGATGTGGGTATATTACCAATAGTAATGGTCTAAACACTTGAAGTGGAAGTATTATCTTGAAAATATAGGCTGACAAAAGTATAGGGCTTTTGTTTTCATGTCAGAGACATAATAATCTTTGCTTAGTATTCAACCTTAGATGTTAAGATCAATTTGATTAATCTATACACGTCTTTAGGATATTGAAAAAGTCCTTAACAAAAATTGGAAGGCTTTAACTTGGTCAAGATCTACCCTAGTAAGTTCATTTATATCATTTATATCTAGGCCCTCAATATCATATTGAATAATGTGTTCATTGTGATTATCTTGATTATCATGTTCTAATAGAAGAATGTTGACATAATGATTTGTATGGACATACTCATGAATTATTATAGAATCAAAAGATAATAAATATTGATTATATCCATTTTATATGAAGTATAATGAATATATTTATGATTGATATGGGTCCCACTTAATCTATCATTATGCCTTGAGGGACAAGGGAATTAGCCTTCTTGGATGGCATATAATGAAATCATACAAGTGTGTATAAGGCTAGGGCCAAAGGTAAAAAACATTTTAATGGGGAAATAAAAAATTAGAACTAAAAATATAAGGCAAAAAAATAAAACCCTAAGTGAAACCTAGGGTTTAACATGGTTTGAAATGTACAGATTCACCTTTATGTTTTACCCTAATTTGGTTTTTGAAGTCCCTAATAGGATAGAAACTAGTATGTGAATTCAAATTACTAAATATGACTTTTAAGCATGAGTATGAATGTAAAATATTAAAACAGATTGTAATATTTGACAAGTGGCATATGATAAATATAATAAATACAACAAAAGGATGATTATTTAGTTTTTATGACTGAGTTTTTAACTATAAGTGTGTTATAATAATGAAAAATAGATTGAATAAGGCTTGTGATTAATTTAGTTCAAGAACTATGTTTTTATTTATAAAGGTTCAATTCCATCATATCTGGGTTAATATCAATTATCGATATTGACTTGTATTGGTTGGTAGTAACCAATATGGAAAGATGGGTCATCTTCACCTATCTCTAATCACTTTTTATGTGTAATGTTGATCCTTGATGATGTGCACAACTCTAAAAATAAGCCTCCTTCAACTTGAAACCCTAGGTGTGATTTTGAGAGACAAAAAATTACAAAAAGCATGAAAGTGTAATAGGGTAAGCTAACCCTAATCACTCCATTATTAACCAATGCCTATGTATTATATAATCCAAGGAGGGAAATAAATCCACATGTAGTTCTCCCACCTAGTATCTACAATAACTGTTGATGAAAAATGGGTAATGTAAGATGATCCCAACCATTGGTGGCCCTTACCATCCCAACCATCAATGATGAATAGTAAAAAAACATTCAAACAAAAGAATAGTAAAATAAAATCATATATAGGTAAATGGATGAAAGAGATTTTTCGTGTGTATTCACTTTCCACATTATAAATCAAGGGTTTTCTCACACATGGAAAATAAAACACAATACAATAATTATTTCAAAAACTAGACATTCTACCAAATCAAATAATGAGTCATTCATCTAGGGTTGTAGCCATAATATTTATACTACCATCTAATGGAAAAAATAATAGGGTATAAATAATATCAAATAAATAATTGAGTAGCAAGGGTTTAATTCTAACCTAATAAAAAATCTAACACAACACTTCTTCAATCTAAAATAACATTTATAGAAATATGGAAAATCTAGATCCATGCTTGAGTTTGATAGAAAGGACCATATGAGGAAGATGAAACGAATGAGGAATTTTTCAGAGTATGGAATGCCATGTAGGATTCCCATTCTACCTTCCTCAGTTGGTTCTATATTTAAATATCATATCATGGCATTCAAATGAAATAGTATACAAATAAAAATGAGAAGGATAGAGAACTAAAATAACTAAATACCCACTTCTCAATTGACAACTATAAATGCTAAAATCTAGATTTTATGAAAAGAAACTAAGAACGATACTAGTTCTTACCCTAAATCAAAACATAACCTCTAATTTAATGAATGAAAGATAAAAACAATTACCTTCACCTAAAAAATTAATATATCCTTCATTGATTTGGATTTTCTCATGATTGATGGATTATTTTTGCTCAAGGATGCACGTAATATTTTAGAATCATGTACATGTATTCATTTATGGGATGACAAAGATTATGTGCTTCAGATTCAAGATTCAACATTAACATTTTATAAAATTAAATATGAAGGGTGTATTTAAAGATTTTTTGGTTGGATAATGGACAATTGATATCATTTGATCAAATTAAAAACTTCAAATTTGGATGAAATTCGATCATTTAGTTAATTGATTTATTTCCTTTTGTTGGTAGGCTTATCTAGTTTTTTCCATTTAGAGATAGAGTGATGGAGGAGTTAATTAATTTATTTCCATTTGGAGATAGAATTAACTAATTTATTGATAAGCACAAAATATACTGAGAGGGGGGAGGTGAATGAGTATATTATATATCTTATAAATCTTTATTTTAACCAAATTCCACTTAATCAATCATTCAAGATATGCAATAAAACTCAAACAATAAACATCACACAAGATAGAGAGAGACACTAGATATAAAGTGGAAAACCAATGTGGGAAAAACCACAGAGAATCAATCTCAAATATATTCATGAGAACAACCCCACAGGAGCACCATACCCCTTTGCCAAGTATAAACCTCAGCTATAATTCATGAGCACCAACCCACAAGAGCTTCAAACCCCTTTGTCGAGAACCAACCCAGCAACAATTCATGAGCACCAACCCACATGAGCACTAACCCCTTTGCCAAGCACCAACTCAGCAACAATTCGTGAGCACCAACCCACAGGAGCACCAACCCCTTTGTGTATACCACACACCTATCTCTCAATATTGTTATCTCAACAAATGATAGATCAATACAACATCTCCTTCCTCTCTCTCACTTTTGCTCTTATAAACTAGATATAACAAATACAAATTATCTCTCACAATTGCTCTTCTAAGCTAGATATTAAAATATCAAATCAATCTCTCACTTCCATATTACAAATGGCTACTCAAGCCTTTATTTATAGCTTTTCAAATGACCTTTGGCCTTCCCCCTTTGTGACCTTTCAATCCTCATGGAAAATGGTGCCAATCTTGGATGACCCTTCATATCCAAGCATTTGAAAATTCATGTGGTGACCCTTCATGACCAAAAACGTCCTTCCCACTTTTGTCTTTATCTTTGGTGACTTTTCATATTCCTTAAAGTGTCCCTTTATGAGAAATTCACCCTTACTCTTTTGTCTTCACTTGGTGACTCTTTGTATTCCCCAAAATGACTCTTCATGGGAAAATGCATCCCATCCTTCTTTTGTCTTTATCCCATGGCTCTTCAACTTCTCCATGGGCCCTTCTTTTGTCTCATATGCAACCAAAAATATATTCATTAATATTAAATAAATATTAACTCATATTAGCCAAGATATATTTATTACCAACAACATTAAATGCAATGGGGCCTTTATCACCAATAATACTAAACCTTTGACATCAATGACAGTATTTCTAACAATCTCCCCCTTTGTCATTGATGGCAACCTCAATCCTAAAACTGCCACATCCTGTCACCTACACATACCATCATCTAAAAACATACAGTAACTCCCCCTTACTGTAGTAACCTATACCTGTTCCTTGTACCTATTTTTTACACCTGTACCTATACCTATTATTCTCCCCCTTTGACATCAATGGAAAAGGGCCTTCTTGGAGCTAACACTTAGCTCCCCCTCACTTGATGCTAAACATCAATGGCAGGAAGTAATAGAAATTACTCCCAACTCCTCTCGCATGTCTTTGAGAAGATATCTAATTTTACCCATCTTTTGAGAATCTGCAATCAACTCATTTGAATATTTTATTCTAATCTCACAACCTTTCGCATGAAACTTTAATGTGTATCCTTGATCACATATTTTCCTTACACTTAATAGATTATGCTTATAAAACATTCTTAGTCTTGGTTCTACCATTATCCAAAAATAAAGTACCTTTTTTGGCTATCTTGGCAGTGGTTTTATCTCTGAATCTCACTATACCACCATTGATCTTCTTTACTCTTATCTCCTATCATATGCCTTGAACATCTGCTATCAACGAAACATGGCTGATCTTTATCTCTTACATGTAATGCTGTTTGCACCAACATAAAATCTTTAGGTTGTTTCTTCTACCATGAACACGACTAAACCTTCTTCCTGATGAATGGAGCTTTGAAACTTTGATCCTTCTTGATTGAATCTACATGAGTATCCTTTTCTTTCTCTCTGAAACTGTTAGCTCTTTTTCAACATTCTAATTTCTTATGACCATAATCATTCGAAACACTGCATATGCAAGAATCATTCTAATAGCCTCAAACCATAATACTGATGCAAAATTTTCTTTAAAAATATATTCCCTCAAAAGATATACAAAATAATCTACCAGCTCACCTTCTTGTCATGAAACATATTCAAGACCCAATAGCATCCACCATGCTTCAATTTTTAAAAGTGTCTCCTTGAAGCCTAGAAGAGACACCCCACACAATAGGGTTCTAGAAATAAATCTCAGGAGATTCCCACATCTCCTCTATTTCTTCCTTGATCTTCTTGTGTTTATCTTTTAGAATCTGTTTAAGCATGTCTAACCTTTTTGACCTACTATCCTTATCATTTATGATGTTTTTCTTTTTCTCAACTTTTGTAACTATCTTATCTTGACAAAACTCATGCTCAAATGTAACAAGAGATTCTACACAATCCTTCTTATCTGATTCTTTATCTATTATAGCAAGTAATTTATTTTCACTCTTAAACTCAACCTGATCAACCTTTACTATTTTAGGTCTCCAAACCTGAATTTGTCTTTTCTCATATTTTCTAGGGTCTCTAAATCCTTTGTAATACCTTGAATATCTCTTTACTTTATTTTGGCATAATCTAGCAATATGGCCAACCTCATGACAACAAAAGCAAACAATATTTCTCATACCATTTTCTTGAATGTGACTGAGATCTCCCTTTGACTCATTTATTCTCCTCATACAATCTCTTGCCCTATGACCAACATGGTGACAAACAAAACAACAGCCATGAAAATAATTTGAAAACTTGAAAGCATTGGGCTGCTTGATTGGCTTCTTTCATTTGCCTACAAAACCTGCATCCTTCTTTCCTTGGATTGATATTTCATGATCTTTTTCAACCTTGATTATAAGCTTCTCATGATTATTCTTTAAAGAATCTAACTCAACCTTCAACTGATTACACTCTTCTTCTTTTGATATTAAAATTAAAGTTGCAACCTCTAACTGATTCTTAAGATCCTGAATAAATATCTTATTTTCTTTTACTTTTATAGCCAACTTAGAATCCAAGATACACACCTTTTCCTTAAGATCCTCAACCATAGATTTCAACTCTTGATTCTCCTTCTTTAGCTACTTGGCCATCTTGTGCTTTTCCTTGATCTACCTTCAAGCTGTTAAACCCTTTCTGAAGGAACCTGCTCTGATACCAATTGTTAAGCACAAAATATACTGAGAGGGGGGTGAATCAATATATTATATATCTTATAAATCTTTCTTTTAACCAAATTCCACTTAATCAATCATTCAAGATATGCAATCAAACTCAAACAATAAACATCACACAAGACAGAGAGACACCAGATATAATGTGGAAACCCAATGTGGGAAAAACCATGAAGAATCAATCTCAAATATATTCATGAAAACAACCCCACAGGAGCACCATACCCCTTTGCCAAGTACAAACCTTAGCTACAATTCATGAACACTAACCCATAGGAGCTTCAAACCCCTTTCCCGAGCACCAACCCAGTAACAATTTGTGAGCACCAACCCACAAGAGCACCAACCCCTTTGCCAAGCACCAACTCAGCAACAATTCATGAGCACCAACCCCTTTGTGTATACCACACACCTATCTCTCAATGTTGCTATCTCAACAAATGATAGATCAATACAACATCTCCTTCCTCTCTCTCACTTTTGCTCTTCTAAGCTAAATATAACAAATACAAATCATCTCTCACAATTGCTCTTCTAAGATAGATATTACAATATCAAATCAACCTCTCACTTCCATATTACAAATGGTTACTCAAGCCTTTATTTATATCTTTCAAAATGACCTTTGGCCTTCCCCCTTTGTGACCTTTCAATCCTCATGGAAAATGGTGCCAATCTTGGATGACCCTTCATATCCAAGCATTTGAAAAGTCATGTGGTGACCCTTCATGACCAAAAACGTCCTTCCCACTTTTGTCTTTATCTTTGGTGACTTTTTGTTTTCCTTAAAGTGTCCCTTTATGAGAAATTTGCCCTTACTCTTTTGTCTTCACTTGGTGACTCTTTGTATTCCCCAAAATGAATCTTCATGGGGAAATGTGTCCCATCCTTCTTTTGTCTTTATCTCGTGGCTCTTTGACTTCTCCATGGGCCCTTCTTTTGTCTCATATGCAACCAAAAATATATTCATTAATATTTAATAAATATTAACTCATATTAGCCAAGATATATTTATTACCAACAAAATTAAATGCAATTGGGCCTTTATCACCAATAATACTAAACCTTTGACATCAATGACAATATTTCCAACATTTATTTTAAATGGATTGGATGAGTTTCTATTTCAAATGAGGTGTTAACTAGAATATGAAATGTGATGAGATGGATTGGAGGATTAGGTGAAGATGAGTATCATTTTTAATCATTTATTAATTATTTTTATTCATTTATTAATTATTATGTATCCATGGATTTATCTAGGGGTTAAATAATTTATTTATAATAATTAATTAATTATGGGGTGATGTTAGGTGGGTTAAATGGGGTCATGTAGTAATTAATTTATTAGTGTGATGGTGTTAGTACATTAATAAAAGAATTAGGGTGGAAAAATTAGGGTGTCTAAATTTACCCATCTTTGAGAAGGTGTTGTGACTAAGAGAATAAAATGATTATCAAAGAATGGAGGAAAAAAAGAATAAATATGGGTACATGAGGATGCCCCTCGTGGCATGCTTGGTTAAGGATATGCCCCATTAGAGAGGGTGTGTGAGGATGAAAGATTGAATGTGCTCTCTAAATGAGAAGAGGACATGGAAAAAGTACAAGGTAAAATAGAGGAATTGGGGATGAATAAATAGGGGTGGTGAGAAAATCTAAGGCATTTGTACCCTATAATTGATGATTAAGTATGATGATGATTATGGATATGGATGTCTTTAGGGATGTTATTTTTTATTGCATGTTATTATATGATATTATGGATGGATTTATATTCCTATTTTATTATGTATGATGCACACTTATTCAATAATAATAAATTTTAATAATGGATAGTAAGTGAGAATGAATCTTTAGGAATGAATATTAATGAGGTGATGATGAATATTGATAATCTTGAATCAAATTACAAATGTTTGAAAAACTTAGTATTCATTATAGAATATAACAAAATGTAAAATAATATGAACAACCATGATGATATTTTAATATGCATTAGGAATGACATAGATGCAACAAATAAGAAAACACAAACAATTGATATTAATGAGCAATTAACAAGAACACACACAAATAAATTATGTTTTATTCCTTATAAAGTTAAAACCCAATGTTTGTTGATTGATGATAATGATATATTTGATTTGCCTTAAGACATGATGTATGTGAGGGGTTGTATTGGGAATGATATATCCAAGTAAATCTATAATGATCTATTTAGAGTTGAACAAGGATTTTAACTTGACTAAGGACAAGACAAATTGTTTTTTGGGTTTTGGACTTTTCTATCTTTTTTATATTTTTTGGATTCTTGACTAATGATGAGGCTATAATAAAAGTGAAAATTAGTACTTTTATAATAGGATTATGAAGCAAGTTAGTCTATGTGTTAGTAGATAAAATCCATAATAAGCATTGGGTACACAACATGCTAAGCCTACTCCCTCGAGGGGTGGTATTAATTAATTCAAGAAAATAACTACAAAATTAATACAAGAAATACCTTATAAGTAGTGGCTCTCCTTCAAAAAATATTCAATAAATGTGATTATCCCATATTTGGTACTCTAAGTCTTTATCAATGTGGTGTAACATGCACCTCCACCATATCTTAGTTCACCAATGGCTTTGGTTCATTGATTTGGTCAATTTAGGTGAATGAGTGTGTAACAAACCCTAAAGTTATACTTAGAATAACACACACACACACACACACACACACACACACACACATATAACTAATTACTTAACATTCATTCCATATAAAATATGTAACAACTTAACCAAACATATAATCCATAACTTAGAACAATAAAAATTTCAAATTTCAATACTACATGCAATATAATATATACAATTACAAGGAAATTAAATACATTAGGACTCAAGCACAGATGGTCTAATAATACAAAAACTATTTTTCAAATAAATATAAATAAAATATAATTACATTTCCATTAAGCATTCAACCTTAATATAATAAATAGATACCAAGCCCTCTAAATTTTGAGTCAAACCAACTTGTGTATCTCTGATAATCTCAAGTGTAGTATTCAAAGAAAATTAGTACTTATATGGGGATGGAGAGAATCATACAAGTACTTTTCCACACCAACCAAAGACCAATGATCCCCCACACTAATCTCATCAGGGAATTTCCCTCCTTTCATAGATGAGTAGATAGTGACGATGCAAGAAACTAGAAAACAAGGAAACACCCAAGTGGTGTATGATTTCTAAAACTAAACATGTAGTGTAACATACAAATCATATTCTATTACAAGATATCACACTAACATGTAGATCATGCACACCAAAAGATAATGTCTCACTACACATTATTTAACCCTAAGATTCATACAACTTACATCCTACTAAAAATCATAACACATCACATTCTAAACATAGGAATAAGCATGTATACATTTATTCCATCAAAGTATTAATGAATCTTACATTATTATCTAACCCAAACTAGAAATAATGCCTATAGTTTATACTACTTAGATAAAATACACATTTAACTATAGATTCCAACTACCACAATAATTACACTTAATTTTATACCCTATGATAACCCATGTTACCATAGTCTACTATTAGTTTTCATAAACAATCAAATAAAGTAATCATAAATACATAAAACATAACCTTATATTCAAGCAACAACACCAGTCATAGCTTTCACAAAACATAAATATTCTATCCTATCATTTGTTACTCTCTCAAAGGTTGTATGCACATATACATAATGTATTACTAACTATCATTAAACATACTATTCAAAATGACTACCAACATTCATACATTTATGTAGGTGTGGGTTTAGACATAACAATTATAGTATGTATCATCCAGGTAAAACATACCTTTAAACTGTAAAACTTTATGATATCCAATACTATCATAGTTCACAATTACATAACAACACATAACCAAACTTATGATTTAAAAAGTCTCATAAACCTAAAATATAGGCAAACAAGTATAAATTATACCATCTGGGTATATCTTAGGATTAGACTACATAATCTACATTCTTTAAGTAGATACATGTATAAAGCACCAATAATAAAAATATATCCCTCTAACTCTATAATTCTCTATCGGTTATTCAAAATAATGATAGAAAAATATATAACTCATAAACCCATTATGTTCTTTCATTCTAGTAACTTATTCTATTTCTATACGGTTGTTCCAGAAGGTTATAATTTCCAATTCTATAGAATCATTTAACTAGTTAACAACCTAACATCCATAGATATTCACATATGACCAAATGCACTTATACAAGTTAACGTTTGATTTAAATAGATTGTAGAATAACTCATAGATCCAATAATAATTCCTCAACATTAGTATTTATTAAAATTCATAATTCTCTCTCTCTCTCTCTCTCTCTCTATATATATATATATATATATATATATATATATATATATATATATATATATATATATATATATATATATATATATATATATATATATATATATATAACTATAACTGGAACACTCCTAAATTTATCTAAATATTACATTGTTAATTCAAATACAAACAAGATGAAATCAACAATATAAAGTGTTATCTAATTCATTGGATATTTTTTTTCAAAATATACTATACATAGAAATTAGAATTACAAAACCAACCTTCTCAAGATTTTCCAGAAGGATGAAGATACCTCTTTCTTGTCTTCTCCAATTATTCCTAAATTTGCCTCATATCTCTTCTATTTCCATTGATTTATTTTTTCATCTATCCTCCTTTATTTTCTTAATATCCTTTAAATAATAATTTTCCCTTTCTTATCATCCACTTCATGCATGTTAGTTACTCCTTAATCATTATATTTGACTTATATCATAGTCTAAATTTTATTATTTAAAAATTACAAAATTTCATTAAGGTAGTCCACATAGGAGAGTTAGTATTTAATTTAACAAATTAGTATATTTATTAATTTAAAATGAGGATTACATAAGACATTAACATTTTTGACCAAATACATAATATATTAAATGTTATCATAATAATAATTTCCAAACCTATATTTCAAATATTATAATGTTATACCTATGAATTGTTTGTTGTTATGCTATAGAGATTAGTTCATTGCCTTAACTACGTTTAAAAAGATGCAATAAACAATAAAAATTTCTATTTAGTTAAGTAATAATATCACACAAACACAATAATCACTAAGCAGTCATCATTCAAAACTAATCATAATCTATACATAAACTAAAATATGATCATTGTATAAATAATCAAGTATTCAAACCATACCAATTAGTTAACTAGATCAAACAAAAGAGTCAACAAGTCATTCTACTGTGGTGTGTGAGTGTAGACCACTAGCAATTCCTCTGTCATCCTCTAATCTTTCCATCTATCCCATCCTCTACAATGATGCTTTCCCTCCATTATTATCTAAGGGAAGGATCAATCTTGCATCCACCTTGTGATAAGTAGGTATTTAGTCTAAGTCATCATATATCAGCAAATAATGCATAACTAAAAAATATACATCCACTATTTATAAAATAAGGAAATATAGTTGTTACATCATGTAAGTTAAGTAACATATCACTATCCCATAATTAGTATATATATCATAAAGTTCAAATCAAATCAATAATAATTAGTTGATAACTATATCAATCCATGGATTTTTAAGGTTATAAAACATAGGGCGAAATTGAGATGTAACAGAGTGAAGCTTTTCTATCATTACTTTTGCATAACTTTGCACAACCAAATCTTGAAATTTATGGCCATGGATCATGTATTTATAGCTTTCTATAAATGTTAAGAATCAATCATGACTATCCATCCTGAGATCAAGATGTGTGGCCAAGGATCAATCCAATTTTGGAGGCTTAAGGCATCAAATGATACAATTTGAGTGCTTAACAACTTTCAAGGTAATGTCATGCATGATGTCACCATTTTATAGATTTATTATGATGTAATTATGATGTCATCAATCTAGATTTTATGAATTTATAAAAATATAAATTCATTAATTATCCATGGACATTTTAACTATGTATTTAAATGGGTTTAACTAATTAAGCACCTATGATTAGGTTAATTGTTATTTATAGAATTTGGACAAGGTTTTCTTATACAAGTGGTCAAAAAAATGTTAGTTTCTAGGTCTCAACTTGACTAGAGATGAATCAAGAATTACACATGATGTGTGTAGATGAATTAGAGTGTTTCAATGGTTTCTAGGCTTAATTTGAATTTTTTTCAAGAAATCATTCTAACAACCATTTAGACATGAAAGTGGTAAAAATGGGGTGTCTACATTTTTTCCATGTCTGAGAAGGCATTATGAGACACTAGATGAAGTAATGAGTTTTCAAAAAATGAAAAATTTGTTAAGAAGAAGTTGGAAGGTAATGATTGAAGAAATAATTAGTGTTTGATGATGCACCATTTATAGGGCATGTGGGGATGAAAGAGAGGTCTGGACTCTCTAAAAAGAGATAAATAGTGAAACTAACCCATATATGAGATTAAATCCATATGAGCTAATGATTTCATGCATTGATTCCCAATTATCAAAATAGAAGAATATAATGGGCCCTAAGGTGTGGGGAAGTGGTAAGAATGCATCCCAAAATAGAATCAACACACTTTTACATACCTAAAAGATGTAAAAAGTCATGGGATTAAGAAATTATCGATCTTGAAACAAGTTACATACTTTAAAATACCAAAATGAGGGAAAAAGATACAGAGATTGGAATTAGAATAAAAACAAAATGATAAAATTTATCCAGAGAAAAGAGGTTAATGAATTAATAATGTACCCCAATAGAGTGGAGTTTATCAATTGATGAATTTATTTTACCCTATGGAGGATTGATTTGACAACTGATAATTGTTTTTCCCCTAGTAGGATTGATTGGATTAGTGATTGGTCTAAATATTATGCCCCAGTAGGGCATATTAGAAAGCATAACTCAAGGATATAACCTATTTCATACATTATATATAAGTAGGCACAAACATAGATTTGAGGGTCCAATGACTGAAGAATCCACAAAAAACTAGGCATACGAGGATGCACAAAGTGATGAAAGAGATGATTGGAAGAATAATGGTGGCCAAGCTAACTTGAGATACGTTATGTATCCAAACACTACCTACATAGTCTAGATGGACCTCAGGCCAATGTAGTTCTTCCAAAAAAGAGATAAAATGGAATCAGTAAAAAATTATAGAATAAATATGGACCAATGTTCAATTATGTTTATGATATCCTATTCAGGTATCAGATATGTAAGATAGTGATTTCAGACATGTTCTTCGGCACCACATTGACTATTGGACTTTGGATCACTTGGTGTATACTTTATAAAAATAAAGTTATGCATCATAAGTATGAGTAACCTATAATGACATTGTATTTCATTTGTGAATGGGCCAATTCAAATGTGAATATTCACAACTAAAGATAGTGATAAAAAATACCAAAACCAAAGTTGCAAGTATTTACATTTGAACAATAAATAAAGCAAATAAAAAGATAAAAAGAAGCATCAAATGTAAAAAGAAACCAACTTAAAAAATATATATGAATCATTAAAACTTGAGTAAGAACAATAATAGACCAAAAAATAAATAAGTAATAAAATAATTCAAACACAAATGTAAACAATTCAAGCTTAGGTTAAGGCCAAACTCAAAAGGTTTAAAAAATGTATTCAAACACAAAGTAAAAAACCAACTCAATAAATAAGACACACAAAAACAAAAAATAGTAATACAAAGACTAGAAGAAAGACACAATAAAACACCAATAAAAATAAAGATATAACATAACACCAACAAACAAACATAAACAAATAAAGTGAACAAAATAATGAAAAATAACCTAAACAATCAAAAGCAAAGAAAAGTGTAGTAAGCAAACTATTATAAACATACAAAGGAAAAATAACAATAATGGTTAATCACAATTTTAGAATAAATAGAAAAAAATTGTTCATGTATGTGTAATAGAGGCATTATGCTCATGACAGGGTGACCCCTAAGCTAGGTAAGAATGACACTGATATAATAACACAAGGACAATGGGTACAAGGTTTCTCCCAAGATATAAGGGAAAAATGACATAAATAAGATGATAAAGATTTCCCTTAGGCTATAGGAGATAATAAAATAAATAAACAAGATGGGGGGAATAGAATAAAAGGAAGGGGTAGTTGAGATGACTCCAAATGCACTAGGCAAATGGATGTTGCCTACATAATTCCATGTATGCAAGTTCCAAAATGAATTTTTAGTCAAATGTAGTTCTCATAGGATATGGGATGGAAGAAAATTGATGATAAGGAAACATTATTGTGGTGTAAAAAAAATATGGGAATGGTCTTGCAAAATGACAAGAGCATAATAAAAGCTAAGGGTGTAGTAATGCATCTACTTCAAATGAATAATAGTGACTCAAAAAATGGCAAGAGTGTTAGATTAGGCTAATAAGATGAGGAAACTAGAATAAAAGTGGTCACTTGTGAAATAGTGTAGAAGTCCCAAGATATTTAAGGCAAAGAAGTGGTCAAAAAATAAGAAAAGGTGTAATCGAGTTAACCTGAGATACTCCATGTATCCAAGTGTTGCCTACATAGTCTATATAGACCTCAGGTCAATGTAGTTCTCTTAGAAATGGGATGAAAAATACCAAGGTGTTATATAAATAAATTAAATAAATAAGATGACCCATCTTTAAAAAATTGATGGATTTATATATCAAATGTAAATTCTAAGCCAATTTTCATGATTTTATATTTTTTAGGGTTTTTATATCTTTTACCAATGTTTTTGGAATTTTCTAATCACCTCAACTTGATGAAGAATGATGAAATACCAAATGGTCCAACTCAAAAAAATGGCAAGAGCATGGATTAAACTAAGGGTGCATTAATGTATTTATTTCAGATGAATAATGCACATAATGGTGACTCATAAAATGACAAGAGAATTGGCTTAGGTTACTCATAAAATGATGAGATCATGGATTAGGTTGCTCAAAAAATGGTGAGAGTGTGGAAAAGGGGTGACTGATCTGACCTTGATATAAATTGATCACTACCTACATAGTATAAAATGACCTCAATTAGATGTAGTTCAAATGTATGGCAAGGTATAAAAGGATGGTAAAGTGAGGCAAAAGGCAACACAAGATAAACAATAAGGGATATGGAAAATAGAAAAGGTGAGGTAAAATTTTATATTATTCCTACTGATGTGGAGATGAACATACTAATTAGTATATGATACAATCAAAAGAGTCAATCATTGAATTTGGTATCCCACACCCCTTATGAATAACTAATTTGTCAAGAACCTATTGCTGATTTAGATTCCAATAATGGTATTGTGATCTTAATTGGTCATTGATTCTCTCACCTCTAACCTTCAAGATGTCTTCTTAGCCTCTATAAATAAAAGTATGGCCAATAGGGGTAAATAATGATAGGTATAGGATAAATGGTTTGAGTTATAAATGGAATATTGATTCATAATGGAATGTATAATGATTGGGTAACAAATAAAGATTGAGACTTTCAATAACACATAATGTTGTTGATTCTAGATTCAACATAATTTTGGTTGTGGTGGGGCCAAATAAATCTAAATATGCTCCCAATAAGACCACCAAATAATTATGTTGTTTGGGCCTAATAATAACTTCCATATGATTATGTTATAGATTGAAAGCTATACTAATGTTATCTTTAATAATGTTTTGATCAACCAGTGAATAACCATTGTACTTAGTTATTAGCATATTGAAGAGGTTTTCACCAATAAAGTTGTCTTGATTGTCCCATAATGCCTCTAATAAGGGTTCACTAAGGAACATTGACTTTTGAATTTGATTTTCTTTTATCGTCTCAAACAAGGTTTCACTAGAAGATGCTTAGTTTTGAATTTAATTGTCCCATAACACATTTGAAAAGGCTTCATTAGGAGATTATTCTTCTGCATGGATTAGTCTTGGTCCCCCTGAGATTCTATACTTTATATATTACCATGGATGTATTTCAACAAAGTGTGATTCTTCATCTATTACTGTGGCTTGAAGACTAGATTGCATTTTATAAAGTGGAGGATAGTTGGTAATGAATGAGTAATAGATTATGGTTCAATATTGGGCTTATTTAAAATTAGACTATTGAACAAGGGATCAAAAAATATTGACTCATAAAATTGAATTTCCTCAATGATGGGTTAAATAAATATTGGCAATGTACCCAAAATAATAACTTTAACACGTTTAGTCATGATTATGTAACCTTGTTGGTATAACAATCTATCATATTTGGAAGGGCTTGGATTGGTAATCCTTAGGCATGGAAAAGTTTGGTTTCCAATGTAAGATAAAGGATGATGAACTAGAATGGTAACCTTTGGGCACTATGGAGCTTGATTACTAAAATATACCAAAGGAGGAGGGCCTAGAATGGTAACCTTTAGGTGTTGTGAAGTTTGATTACTAATGTAGGCCAAAGGAAGAAGGCATAGTATGGTAACCTTTGGGTGTGATGAAACATGGTTTATAATGAAAGCTAAATGAGGAAGGCCCAAAATGGTAACCTTTAAACATGGTGAAGCATGGTTACTAGAATAAGCCAAAGGAGGAGGATGAGATTGACATATAATAATCAACATGGATTGGTTTTGTAATTAAAAATTATTCCCAAAGAGAGTAATATCAATCCATAAAAGATGCCCTCCATAAAGGGAGGTATTGGTCTAGAAAAAATTCCTTAGAAAGGGTAGTATTATTCTATTGAAATGGAATGTGGTGTGTGGGTTAAAAAAACCCCCTAATTTGGCATGACTTGGATCACAAAAGGTATGTGGGTTTAAAAATAAACCCTAACATAAAAATTGATCCCAAACGAAATTTGGGTCCAAATAGACCTTATTTTAATGGTTTTCAATTGGATAACACCATTACTATGTGAACAACATAATCATACCATTAATCAACATAATAATAACATGAGGTAAAGATTGCCTAAATTTTGGGCAAAGTAATACCTCATCTTGGAAGTGTGCAATGGATTACATGTTTGAACTTGATTTTTTGTTTTTGACTTAGTTTAAACAAAAAAGTGATTTTGGACTTGAGTATGAACAAGATGATATTTAAACACAAGCAAGCAATAAAATAGTCTAAATACAAAAGTAAACTATTTAAGCCCAAGTGAAGGCAAGACTCGATAGGTTTACAAAATGTATTTAGACTCAATAGGCAAAATGAACAAGAATCTAGGATGGATGAAACAAGAGAACAAAGTGGAAAGTTCCACCTAAGGGATGGATGAAACTAAACTCTGATGGAGCATCAAAGGGGAATCTGGGAATGGTAGGGGGTGGTGGTTTAATTATAGACTCTAAAGGTAATTTAATTATGGCCTATGTAAGTGACATGGGTATTAAGACTAATCATTGGGATGAGGCTTTGGCATCCTTAAGGGGTATTATATTAGCTAAACATATGAATGTTCAAAATTTGGTGGTGGAGGGAGACTCCCTTAAAATCATGAATTTTATTAATGGTAGAAACCTCATAAGTTGGTCCATTAAACATGTCATTGATGAAGCTAGAGACATTTTGAACTCTTTCTAGTAGGTGCAAATCCAACATACATATAGAGAAGGTAATGGGATAGCTAACTAGTTTGCTAATTGGGGAGTTATAAATATTGGCTTTAGAACTTGGTTTGGTTTCAAGTACCTCCCTATAGATTTTATTTCTAAAGTTACCAATGAATGGAAAACTAATCCTAATAATAATTAGCTTCTTTATGTTATCTCTTTTGAGTAGGGGGAGGCTAATTTAAATCTTATAAATTGTGATCAAAGGCGTTTAGATCTCAATGATGCTAGGGAAAATATTATAGAAAGGGAAAAGATAATTGAAAAAACTCATAATTTCTCCCATGAACATAACACTCATGATAAGGTATGGGCACATAGAGACTACAAAAAAGGCAGGTTAGTATTTTATGAAAAGAGTAGAAAAAACATGGGGATTCCTAATAGAATTGAACCCAAGTTACAACCATAGGTTAGGGAAAATAATAGAGTTTTGAATGCCTTTTAGGTTGGAAGTTTCACTAACTTCATGGAGAGAATGAAGTTTTGGACATACACCTCTCCATCTTATTCACTAATTCTTAGGAGGAGAGACACATGATGATTAATGGGGTCACACTAGAAATCACAGAGAAGCTCATTTCTCATGTGATGGGTTTGGATATTGAAGAGACCAAGAGATATTATACCCATAGAGAATTTAAGCCAAACAAAGAGGCCTTTCTGGAAGACAGTGAGTAGTTAGATCAACTTCATAATGGCTTTGACATGAAATCTCTCCCTAAGCCTTTATCTGAGGTAGCCTTTCACCTTATCTAGGATGTTACTTTAGAAGGTAGATATAATGTTGTGATATGGTCCATGTTTATAATAGTCAATTAATTTAGACATGAGATTGCCTTTAGTTTTCCATTTTTCATCATAAATCCATGGAAACCTTTATCCATAAATTTAAAAATGGTAATTATTATGCCCCAAGACATGAGGGTCATCTTTCTTATTTTAAAATACTTTAAATGGATGAACTATGTTGTTCCCAAAATCTGTCACTCCTTTTTGGGACAACACATGAACTATTTTTGGTCCTATAGGCCAAAAAATTATCTCTTCCCTTCTCAAAAATTGTTTTAGGCATTCAAATTCTTCATTATTCAAGCTTTTTCAGCTAATAGACTCTGTAGGCTCATTTCTACAGACTCTGTAGGCTTATTTCTACAGACTCTGTAGGCTTATTTCTATGGACTCTGTAGGCTTATTTCTATGGACTCTATAGGATTATTTCTATAGACTCTTCAGATATGTTTTTATGGACTCCATAGGCTAGATTATATGGACTCTTTCAAGGCTTGAGAGACTTAGAGAAATCTACAGACTCTGCAAGCTAAGTTCTATGGACTCATTTCTACGAACTCAATTCTATAGACTTCACAGGTTGATTTCTATAGACCTTGTAGGAGGGGTTTCTATGAACTCCTTTCTATGGACTAGTTTCTATAGACTTCGTAGGTTCATTTCTATGGACTCTATAGAAAAGAAACAAGCTCTCAACACTTAGGTAATTTCAGGGTTGGTTCAACACCAAGGTTCAACCAAAAGGTTCATCAGCAAGCTTCAAACAAAGGATTAAACCATTGAACCATTGAACCCCACAACCAAAAGGTTAAAAGGTTCAATAGGTTCAAAGGTTCAATGACGTTGGCAAGCTTAAAGAGCTAAGTGCTTTAGAAAAAGTTCAAAGTTCAACTGCTTTAGCAAGTTCAATAGCTTCAAAAGACTTAGCGAAAAGAAGAAGGCTTCAACCATTGAACTGTTGAACCTTGAACCAAAATGGTTCAAAGGTTCAATGGGTTTAATAGATCAAAGGTCCAATAAGTGGTTGGTTCAAGCGGTTAAGTGAACACAAGATTGAACTGTTGAATCGTTGAACCAAAATTGGTTTAATCGGTCAATTCAATTGTCCAGTTCAAAGGAGTGCCCCAAAGTGAAGAGACCAAGTGCCCTTGTGGAAGGTAGAAAACCAAGGCCAAGTGCCCTTGTAGAGGGCAGTGAGTAAAAGAGGACAAAAGGATTTTCTTCAGAAAAGTGAACAAGGTAGAAAGTGGGAATTCTTTCAAAAAAATTCTTGCGGCAAAATTGTTAAGGCAAAAGTCCTTCGGACAAAATGTTTGAAGGAATTCCTTTGGACATTTTGTATAAAGGAATTCACTTGGGAAGGAAGCCCAATAGAAAACAAGTAGAAAAATGTTTAAGGAAAGGAAGATTTCCTTTAGATAAAATGTTTGAAGGAATTCCTTCAGACATTTTGTCTGAAGGAATTAGGAACCCAAAGAAACCCGAAGACCAGCCGAAGGCCATCTAAAGAACCTCAAAGGGTAGGTACCCTTTTAGGGGAGCTCTCACCAAGAAAAATGGACCTTTCTCAAGACCCCGAAGGGAAGGTCCCCTTCAGGAAGGATCAAACAAGAAATCTATTGGGATATAGATGTCTAGTGGTGTTCCTGAAGCCATCAAATTCAGGGCAATAAACTAGATATTGGGATCCAAATGTCCAGTGACATCCCTAAAATCATCAAATTCACTTCAATGAAATAGTTGTTGATCTTTGAAGGCTTGAACATAGACCTAAATGTAAAAGGCCAAAATGCCAAAAGTAAAAACCATGAAGGGAGAGAGATGAAAGAGCTAGCAAAGCTGGGAATTCAGCCTCGAGAGCTCAAATGCCAGGAAAAGACAAAAACTAGGAAGAGACAAAGAGGGAAAAGCTAGAAATACATGTGCAAAAGTTATTCTAGTAGGTGGAATAGTCCACCAAGTAGATATTTTGGCTTGCAAACATTGAAGGCATAGCTTGTTTGTCTCCCTTGGAGTAAAGACGAGGTGGATATCTGTATAGACATCAGGTGATAGAACAAATGACTCAGGCCCAAGAGAAGACATTTGAGATGAATTGACATGCCACAATTAAGGCATCCACCCTATTCTAGCATGGCCCTCTTTGACTAAACTGAAAATGCATTCAAAGCATTGAATGTAGCATCGGCCATTCTATGGAACAAAGCACCAAGCCTTTCTTTGATACTATATATTGTAATCTCTTATGTTATGCAAAGAGAGACTTTTCCATTATAGAAGCAAAACTCTACCAAAATTGAAAGGTGATTAATGAGAATTTGAGCTCAGATTGTTGATAATATTTTTTTATTTGAATGAGAAAGCAAGTTACTTTCAAACTTTGTGCTGTTATAGCTTGTGTCATTTTAGGAGATTGTTCTTATTTCTGTCTTCTAAATGTGTTCTTGTCTAATTAATGAAATAAGCTATACTAGTGGAAGTAATCAGGAAGGTGTCCTGAAGACAACTGTGGAGAGACTTTGTGATGTCTACAATTGTCTTTAGTGTGTTTGTCTATTTTCTATTTCTATGTAAAGGACCTTGGGATGGCTTTGTGCCCTCATTTTCCTTCATATTTCACTCTTAGGCAGTCGAGGTGGAGACTTTGTGCTACATCTTAGTCTGCTAGTTACTATGCCCTTTGTTACCAATTACTTGTCACTACCTGAAAGAAGTCCTGCTGTTTCTTGTAAGATCACTTCTGAAAGAAGAGAAGTGCCTTTAGTGTTTTCACTAGGATTTTCTCCTTTGTTTTTGAACATCATCTCTAAAAAAAGAGAGATGGATGGTGTTATCCAACCTTTGAGTGTTATTTTCTACTTATATATATAGTATATAACCTCTTCCTATTTACAGGGAACCTCCCCTTGATGAGAGGAGAGATTTGTCCCCTTTTGATTTGGTAAACCTGCACATCTAGCCAACCAATCTCCCTATACTGTGGTTGAAGACACCTATTTTGCTCATTAGTTAGCTGGTGACAAAATATTCACCCAACAGTTTTTGGTGACTCTATTGGGGAGCGATGAGCAGTTCTTACCCTTATCCATTATATACTCTAGTGACTCTGGTCTGTGTCTTATCCATTATCATTATATCTTTACCACTTTCCTCCAGCTCCATGCCAATAGTTTTTGGTGACTCTGTTGGGGACATTGTGTGTAGTCTAAAGCCTCAAGTTTTAGATTGAAGCAGTCCCTATCTTTATCCATTTTCATTATCCATTTATATTATATCCATTTCCATTATATAATCTGGTCTACAAACTAGATCCACTGGGGACAGAGCATGTAGTTTGAAGCCTCAAGCTTCAAGCTAAAGCAAAATTGGTTCTTTCCCATTTTTATTCTATAATTTGGCAACTCCATGATATACTAGAAGCTAGAAATCCCAAGGTGTTGTTGACTCTATTTTTGAGTTGGTGTAGCAGGGCAATTTTGATTTGTTTCCTCCCCAACTTCAAGTTCAATGATTCAGGAGTGTTCCTCCTACCTGTACCAAGTCACCAACACAAGGTAGAGCTTCTTTTTCTGCTTTTAGCAGAGCTTTGCCTATACATACTCCACCTAGACTTGTTATCCCCACTTTCCATAATCAAATCATGGCAGCTCAAGGCCCCTGGGGTAACTCTTTTGGTCCACTCAATTTTACTCCACCTCTTCCTGAGTTTCCACACAGTTTAAGTAAAAATTTCCCCAAGTTCTTTGGTGATGGGAAAGTTCATCCTGATGAACATATTGCTACCTTCAGCATAGCCTATGGTTTGATAGGCATGGAATATGAGGACATAAAAGTTGGGCTATTTGTGGAAACACTGCAAGGTGCTACTGCAGACTGGTTCTACCATCTATAGGCTCAATCAATGACTAACTGGGACACCCTCAAAGCCAAATTCAAATCAAAGTTCAAGATTATAGAAGATGTGTGTGCCTTGCTGGCACAACTCACATAGATGAAGAAGGAACCTCATGAACCTATGAGGGACTTCATTGCAAAGTTTGACAAGTTGAGGAATCAGATTCCTACAATTTCTCAGCCAACACCTGAGAACTTTAAATGCTTCTTCATCAACTCACAACTGCTTGAAGTGAGTTTTCTGCTGAGATAGGCTAGCCACATAGACCTTTCTATGGCTCAAGATTTGGCTACTGAGGTAGAAGATGACCTTATCTTGGCAGGAAAGATAAAGAGAGATCCTAACAAAGGTAAATCCTCTTCATCTTTTGAGAATTCATCTACAAGCACCACTAATAAAATGGTCTAAAAGCTGGCAAATAAACTACTAGCCTTAAAAAGACAAGTAGCCCAAGGTATGTCTACTCTTCCTCATAGAGATATGCCAAGGAGGACATTTCAAAACCAGTCATATCAAGGCAATGCTGCCAGGAATCAAGGGCAAACAAATCATCTTCCTCCCCCATAAAGGAACTTTGCCCTTGAAGTGCCTCCAACCAACTCAGCAATTGGATATCTAGAAACAGAACATGATTTCTCTTTCCAACCTGAGTTTGATCAAGAAAATGATGTTGATCTCTTTGCAGCAGACCAAGAATAATCAATTGGTGACTCCAACATTAGTTTCTTGAATTACCAGGATAAACCCAAAATTAAAGGTAAAGTAGTTGATGGATCATACATTGTTTTCACCCAGTCCAAGAATCAATCAACCTAGCAAGCTGATAAATAAAAAATAGAGGAGTGACCTCAACTAGCAATTTCAATTGTTAAGTGGGGAACCCCTCTACTTTTCTAGCCAAAGGACCTGGTGATTGCAGGAAAGGTAAGTACATCAAACATCCCTTCACCTTCAACTTCAATTTCATAGATCAGTCCTCCCTCTCCCAAAAACCAAAAGGATGAACTCCCATCCTCAGTTCCTAGTCTATTTCAGACATTTGACATAGTCGACCATGTCAAGAAAATCAAAATTCAAATGTCTAAATTTGAATTCCTACAAGCCAACCCTGAGCAATTGGATAGGGTGGTTGAGTGTGTGAAGAATAAAGCCATCTCTGCCGGATAAGATGTTGAGAAGGTAACTCATGATCCCCTAAGGAACATGTCCATCCCAAAAAATCTTGTCATTACTCCTCCAGCTGGCCCTGGGAAAATAGAGCCTTTCTATGTTTCCCTGTTGATAAACGGTCACAAGATGAGCAATTACATCATTGATTCTAGAGCTTCAGATAATGTCATGCCTACCAAAGTGGTAGATTCTCTTGGTCTAACACTGACCAATACATTTGGGAGATGTTTCTCCATGGAGATCAAACAAGTGCCACTATTGGGATAAATCAAGGATGCCCAATTTGCATTTGCAGCATTCCTAGACAAGAGGATCAAGATGACAATCTTGGTGGCTGATGTCCCAGCCTCATATGGTATCCTTCTTAGATAAAATTTCTGAAAGTATGTTGGAGGAGAATTGAGCATAGACCTATCTAAGGTGAGGATCCAAATCAAAGGCATTATGTAGAGATTGCTTCTTGAGAAGGAGGCAAAATATGTTGTCACTCAGACATCAGCACTTGAAGCTCAAATTATGTTTGAGTCTTCAAGCAGGGGTAATTATTTTTTGTCCATAGAGGATGTTCGTGTTTTTGCAAATGAAAGTCTTGTAGGTGGAGATCTAAAAATTGATCCAAATAAGACATCAAAAGAAATGGTAGGGTGTAGTACAGATGAAAAAGGATCTTCCCTCTCTAATGAAGAAAAAATTGATAGAAGATCAGCTTATGATTATGTTTGGATCCTACAATTCAATGGTAAATATTCTTCTATTGGTGATGGAGCTAGGACTATGTTAATATTTCCTCAAGGAGATATTTTTCCTTCTTCATACCAATTATAGTTTAGCAACACCAACAACACTATCGAGTATGAATCTCTATTGCTCAGGTTGAAGGTAGCTCAAAATAGAGGTGTTAAACTCCTTCATGCTAAAGGAGATGTCAAACTGATGGTTTGTTAGGTGAGGAACCAGTGTCAAACCAAAAACAAAAGATTTCACCATTATCGCAATCTAGTATCTAATGTTGACAATCAAATCATGTGCTTCATTGGGCTAGAAGAGCAACAAGCTATGGTAGTGGACCATATTGTTATGCACCAAAGTCAAGAAAAGGAACTCTTCACTAAGAGAGCAAGGATTTATGGTTTTCAGATTGGAAACCAAGCCTTACCATGGGGTAAGTAGAGAAAATCAAAAGTACATAGAAAATGTGATTCCTGGTGGAGAGTTCCATTCACCCATGACTGATTCTGGGGAGAAAATGGTTTCTTACTGGTTTATCAGGATGGAATGCCATTTTCACTATCTCACATTGGGTGGCATTTGAAGCACTTCAATTCTTGAAGCATCAAATAAGATTATCTATACATATGTATATTTGTATAGTCTTTAGTTCTATTTTGTGCTTTTCATTTTCATTTTTGGCACCTTTATTTTTTGGGTAGCATGACTCCGTAACCCAAAAGGCACTAGAGATTCTAGTTTCTACTCCCCTTAGTTGCTTCAAAATTTCAACTAAAAGAAGTTCCCCAACTAGAGCCAGCTGTTGTTTCCAAAATCTATCACTCCTTTTTGGGACAAAAAATGAACTATTTTTGGTCCTATAGGCCAAAAAATTATCTCTTCCCTTCTCAAAAATTATTTTGGGCATTCAAATTATTCATTATTCAAGATTTTTCAGTGAACAGACTCTGTAAGCTCATTTCTACAGACTCTGCAAGCTTATTTATATGAACTTTGTAGGCTTATTTCTATGGACTTTGTAGGCTTATTTTATAGACTCTGTAAGCTTGTTTCTATGGACTCTGTAGGCTTATTTCTATGGACTCTATAGATATGTTTCTATGGACTCTGTAGGCTATATTCTACAGACTCATTCAAGGCTCGAGAGACTTAGAGAAATCTACGGACTCTACAGGCTAAGTTCTATAGACTCATTTCTATGGACTCAGTTCTAAAGACTTCATAGGTTGATTTATATGAACTCTGTAGGAGGGGTTTCTATGAACTCCTTTCTATAGACTCTGTAGGTTCATTTCTATGGACTCTACAAAAAAGAAACAAGCTCTCAACACTTAGGCAATTTCAAGGTTGGTTCAATGCCAAGGTTCAACCAAAAGGTTCATCGAAAAGCTTCAAATAAAGGATTGAAACATTGAACCATTGAACCCCACAACCAAAAGGTTCAAAGGTTCAATGACTTTGGCAAGCTTAAAGAGCTAAGCGCTCAGCAAAAGTTCAAAGTTTGACCACTTCAACAAGTTCAACAGCTTCAAAAGACTTAGGAAAAAGAAGAAGGCTTGAACCATTGAACCTTGAACTAAAATGGTTTAAAGGTTCAATAGGTTCAATGGTTCAAAGGTCCAATAAGTGGTTGGTTCAATGCAATTGGTTCAAGTGGTCAAGTGAACACAAGATTGAATTGTTGAACCGTTGAACCAAAACTGGTTCAATCAATCAGTTCAATCAGCTGGTTCAAAGGAGTACCCCAAAGTGAAGAGACCAAGTGCCCTTGCAGAAGGTAGTGAACCAAGGCCAAGTTCCCTTGTGGAGGGTAGTGAGAAAAAGAGGACAAAAGGATTTTCTTTAGAAAAGTGAACAAGGCAGAAAGTGGGAATTCTTTCAGAAAAATTCTTGTGGAAAAATTGTTAAGGCAAAAGTCCTTCAGACAAAATGTCTGAAGGAATTCCTTCAAAAATTTTGTCTGAAGGAATTCACTCAGGAAGGAATCTCAACTAAAAACAAGTAGAAAAATGGTTAAGGAAAGGAACATTTCCTTCGGAAAAAATGTTTAAAGGAATTCCTTTAGACATTTTGTCTGAAGGAATTAAGAGCCCAGAGAAACCTAAAGACTAGCCGAAGGCCATCTGAAGAACCCTGAAGGGTAGGTACCCTTGCGGGGGAGCTCTCATCAAGAAAAATGGACCTTTCTCAAGACCCCAAAGGGTAAGTCCCCTTTGAGAAGGATCAAATAAGAAATCCATTGGGATCTAGACATCTGGTGACATTCTCGAAGCTGTCAAATTTAGGGTAATAAACTAGCCATTGGGATCCAGACATCTAGTGACATCCCTGAAACTATCAAATTCATGAAAATGAAATAGCCATTGATCTTTGAAGGCTTGAACATAGACTCAAATGCAAAAGGCCAAAATGCCAAAAGGAATAACTGTGAAGGGAGAGAGCCAAAAGAGCCAGCAACACTGGGAATTCAGCTCCAAGAGCTCAAATGCTAGGAAAAGATAAAAACTAGGAAGAGACAAAGAGGGAAAAGCCAAAAATATCTATGAAGAAGTTATTCTAGTATGTGGAATAGTCCACCAAGTAGATATTTTAGCTTACAAACATTAAAATCATAGCCTGTTTGTCTCCCTTGGAGTAAAGATGAGGTGGATAGCTACACAGACATCAGGTGATAGACTAGATGACTCAGACCCAAGAGAAGACATTTGAGATGAATTAACACGCCATAGTTAAGGCAACTACCCTATTCCAGCATGGCCCTCTTTGACTAAATTGAAAATGCATTCAAAGCATTGAATGCAACATGGGCCATTTTATGGAACAAAGTGCCAAGCCTTTCTTAGCTACTATATATTGTAATCTCTTATGTTATGCAAAGAGAGACTTTTCCATTATAGAAGCAAAACTCTACCAAAATTGAAAGGTGATTACTAAGACTTTGAGCTCAGATTGTTGATCATATTTCTTTATTTGAATGAGAAAGCAAGTTACTTTTAGACTTTGTGCTGTTATATCTTACGTCATTGTTTCTAACTATTTTTTCTTTTCTACATTCAAAGGAAGTAAGGAACTAAGATAAAAGGGTCAAGGGTTTGTACGTACCTGGATGAAGTTTGTGCACCATATCCAGAATTTGAAGGGACTCCTCTTTGGCTATGGAGGATGACACTTGTAGATGAGATAGACTTAAACAAGAAAACTGTTAGATAGGTAGGTAGTGGATTGCCAAGCAATGCTTGATCCCAGAAGTGCAAAGACTTCCTGGAAGGGTGACAGTCCACTGATTGATAAAAAAAGTAGAATGTTGCTAGAAAAAGAAATGATAAAAGACTAAACAAAATAAATAGAAACAAATGCGTACATATATGCAGTAATCTGTCTTCCACAGTCATCGACGTCGGTGGTTCTGTCGGCATCAGTTGGTCAATGTTGCCGGCATCGGTCGGGGCAATGGGTCTGGTGGTCGACATCGTTCAGGGAAATAAGGCTTTAGATGAGTTTTAGGTTTGTTCTATGGTCAATAGAATGGTTTGGGATGTTTTTGGGAGTTTTAGTGGCTTGTGTTGGGTTTACAGGGCAAAAAGTATGACCTGAATGAGAGATTAGATGGAGGACAGGGGCAAAAGGGAGATAAGGGTGAGAGAAGGCTTCTCAGCCTCTCCAGGGAGAACAGAGTGGGTTGTGTCAAGAATGCTTGGAAATGGACTGATTGCTAATGTATTTAAAAAGGACACTAAAATGTAAACCAGTAGAAATACTTAGCTGTAAGTGGAGAGGTAGAAGTGCAGGAGGTTTATTTCTGTTGTGGCTGATGCTGGAGATGTCGTGCAACCTTCAATCTGGTGTGGAATGACTGGTGTAGAACCTCTGAGCCTGGAGAGTGCTATTGAAATGATGATACCTGCAAGAATTTGAGGAGTGAGAGAGCTTGAAGTTTTGAGCAAGAGAATTCACGTTCGCACCGAGGGGGGGCTGAGCAATAGAAGTAGAAATGCAGTCTTAAAAGAACCGACGCTGGAAAAACCATTGATGTTGACCAAATAATGACTGATGTCAATGGCTAAAGAATGGGAAAAGAGGATATTTTTAGCCTTTTTGCCCATTCTTCCAACTGCCAGGCCTAACTGTCGTTGGAAAATGGTCTAAGGCAGATTAAATGAGCATGAGAGGTTAGTGGGAGGGATGAAATGGGGTTTAAGTAATTAAGATTTGGCATGGGGTGAGGGAGGCATGGGTGATGTGTCAAGGGGGTTATTAATTTAAAATAGTTAATTTATTTTAAATTAATAAGTGTGTGGGTTAGGAATGTTTAGGGGGTGGACCAAGGAGACCAAGGGGGAGGATGACCAAGGGATAGACATGATTTCGGTGTCTACATTTGCCCCTTTTTGTCTTGTTGGTTGTTCTTGACGAACTGCAAGACAAAAATAGGAGTTGGTTGCCCCTAGTATGGGATGAGTTAGCTATGGAGGATGACACCTATAGATGAGAGAGACTTAAACAAGAAAATTGTTAGATAGGTAGGTAGTGGACTGCCAATCAATGCTTGATCCCAGAAGTGCAAAGACTTCCTGGAAGGGTGATAGTCCACTGATTGATAAAAAAGTAGAATGTTGCTAGAAAAAGAAATGATAAAAGACTAAACAAAATAAATAGAAACAAATGCATACTTGTATGTAGCAATCTATCTTCCACAGTCACCGACGTCAGTGGTTCTGTCGACGTCAGTTGGTCAATGTTGCCGGTGTCAGTCGGGGCAATGGGTCTGGTGGCCAGCATTGGTTGGGGAAATAAGGCTTACGATGAGTTTTAGGTTTGTTTTATGGTCAACAGAATGGTTTGGGGTGTCTGTGGGAGTTTTAGTGGCTTGTGCTAGGTTTACAGGGCAGAAAGTATGACCTGAATGAGAGATCAGATGGAGGACATGGGCAAAAGAGAGATAAGGGTGAGAGAAGGCTTCTCAGCCTCTCTGGGGAGAACAGACTGGGTTGTGTCAAGAATGCTTGGAAATGGACAATGGAATAATTGATAATGTATTTAAAAAGGACACTAAAATGTAAACCAGTAGAAATACTTAGCTGTAAGTGGAGAGGCAGAAGTGCAGGAGGTCTGTTTCTATTGTGGCTGATGCTGGAGATGTCATGCAACCTTCAATCTGGTGTGGAATGACTAGTGTAGAACCTCTAAGCCTGGAGAGTGCTATTGAAATGTTGATACCTGCAATAAGTTGAGGATTGAGAGAGCTTGAAGTCTGGAGCAAGAGAATTCACGTTTGTGATGGGGGGCTAAGCAACAGAAGCAAAAATGCAATCTTAAAGGAACCGACGTCGGAAAAACTGCCAACATCAGCGGTTGAAGAATGGGAAAAGAGGTTATTTTTAGCCTTTTTGCCCATTTTTCCAACTACCAGGTCTAACTATCATTGGAAAATGGTCCAAGGCGGATTAAATGAGCGCGAGAGGTTAGTGGGAGGGATGAAATGGGGTTTAAGTAATTAAGATTTGGCATGGGGTGAGGGAGGCATGGGTGATGTGTCAAGGGGGTTATTAATTTAAAATAGTTATTTTATTTTAAATTAATAAGTGTGTGGGTTAGGAATGTTTAGGGGGTGGACCAAGGAGACCAAGGGGGAGGATGACCAAGGGATAGACACGATTTCGGTGTCTACAGTCATTTTAGGAGATTGTTTTTATGTCTGTCTTCTAAATGTTTTCTTGTCTAGTTAATGAAATAAGTAAAAATAGTAGAAGTAATCATGAAGGTGTCTTGAAGCCAACTATGGAGAGACTTTTTGCTGTCTACAATTGTCTTTAGTGTGTTTGTCTATTTTCTATTTTTGTGTAAAGGACCTTGGGATGACTTTGTGCCCTCATTGTCCTTCATATTTCACTCTTGGGAAGTTGAGGTGGAGACTTTGTTCTACATCTCAGTCTACTAGTTATTATGCCCTTTGTTACCAATTACTTGTCACTACCTAAAAGAACTCATGTTGTTTCCTATAAGATCACTTCTGAAAGAAGAGAAGTGCCTTCAGTGTTTTCACCAAGATTTTCTCCTTTGTTTATGAACATCATCTCTAAAAAAATAGAGATGGATGGTGTTATCCTACCCCTAAGTGTTATTTTATACTTTTATATATATAGTATATAGCCTCCTCCTATTTAAATGGAACCTCCCCTTGATGAGAGGAGAGATTTGTCCCCTTTTGATGTGGTAAACCTACACATCTGGCTGATCAATCTCCCTATGTTATGGTTGAAGAGACCTATTTTGCTCATCAGTTAGCTGGTGCCAAAATATTCACCCAATAAACTAAATAATTCTATACTTAGCTCAAAAATAATAAGAGAATTCTAAATAAGGGCTAGTAGATATAAGGAAGATTAAGAAGGTGTGGATTAAATACCCTAGGAGCCTGAGTAGGGTTGTCAGTGGTAAGAAGAAATAGGTCAATAAAGACATTGGAAAGAATAAAGAAGAGATCATGGATTAGGAAAACATTAAGAATCATCTCAGAGGTGCTTCTAATAGCATTTTCCAAAACAAAGAAAAACTTGAGAAGCAGGGTCATAAAAGACTGTAGGTTTTATAGGAAAAAAAAGTGGGAGTAAAGTTGTGGATGTGGAGAGTGACAACAAGGATTTAGATGCAACCCACATTGAAAGTGAGAAGACTAGAGAGAAGGGGATTGCTTAGATAGAGATGGATCATCAAAAAGGGAAGAAGGATACTACCAACACTAATAAAGGGGAGGCTTCTTAGATTCAATAGGATAAGAATGAGGATTTTAACCAACTTTTCAAATCTCTCAAAGGAAAGGGAAATGCTAATAAAATGGTTGAAGAACTGGACCTGCAAAAATCCATGATGAGATGGTTCACGTGTGAAATGTCAATCCTTAAAATCAAGATGAATGTCCTCCAATAGGAGAATGAAAATTTAACTAAAGCCTTAGCTGAGAAATAAGAAGACATATAGATTTAGAGGTCATGTTTCAAAGTAGATTTACTTGAGCAAGAAAATGAAAATGTACAAAGAAAAAATAGTTACCTGGTCAATTATAGTAAGGCTTCAATTAATGAAGGCATCCAAAACATGGAGAACCTTAGGGCTCATCTCAAAGAATTATTCGACCCCTACTATACAAGTAAAGGCAAGGGTAAAAAGGGCCAAAGCAATAGTGTCCAACACAACATTGACTATGAAAGTCTTTTGAAGTAGATTGATTTGAATCTTAAAAATATGAATGTCTATTGGGAATATGTGTTTGGGAGTCTAGAGTAACATAGTTTTTTAGTTGTGTCTAGGCTATCTTTTAGTGGTTTTATAGCTATTCTTTTATTGTGTTATTGTTTGTCTCTTTGATGGGCTATGTGAGCCTTTTATTTCTTTTGTTGTGGACCTTATTCTAGGGTTTGGAGACCCTAGTTCAAAAAACTCCCTCCCTTAACCTTAATAAATAAATAAATAAATAAGAAACATCCAAATATGCATTCCTATGCTAAAAACTAACAAGGTTGATTTATACCATTAGATTCCATCATTATACTCCTTGAGAATAATTAATTTTTAATACAAAAATTAAAGGCACATGAAAATAAGGGCTATTTAGACCCCATCTTCTCTTAATAAATCATATGGTGAAATGAAACTTTAGGATACTTGCCCTACATCAATAGTACTTTATAGCAAATGGGGTTTGTCTAAAAACTATAAGTTTTGATCGATATGTGTGATGTCATATGTGTGGTTAAAATTAGGGTACAACACATCATTTAGATATATGTTATTCAACTTATTATAAAAAGGTCTTATCTTTCTTACAACCACTACATCAGTCAGATTACTTAGTGTAGTGCAATGTCTAAATTAGGCCATTATTTTGAGGGTAGATATCACTAACAAAGTTAGTTTAACCACTCAAACTAACATCCCAATGAACAATCATCTCAATTTGTATATCCCACTATTGATTGGTGTTGAAAAAATTTCGGGAGATAAATTCCTAAGTCAATGCTCCCCTAAAGAACTCATGGGGAAGTTATGAACTCTTGCCCACAAGACAAGATGCAAGAAATAAATATAGGACTTTAAAGGTTACTTTGGGATCACCCAAGTCACTCAAATCTTAGGGAGTTCCTTTAAAACATTAATTCTATGCTTGGACTAAGTGAAAAAATAATGAACGAAACTCTTTTGGTTCCCCAAGTTCCCTAAAGGCAATGGGGGAGAGCATATGTACTAAGTCTAGTTTGGAAAAAAAACACAACAAACAAAAAAGATAAACAAAAAAGATCTTAAGAGAACTTAGTCTAGGATTTGTGTTTATTTTAAAGAACTAAGTGAAATTTAGCCCCTTGGCTTTATTTGCATTTGTAAAAATAACCACTATTTAGCTAGCAAAACCTACAAGCAACAAGTTATGAGTTTCAACTATGGTATTCCACAAGTGAAACCTATGATAAACAAGTTAGATTGGCAAGAAAATTAACATGATTATATATTCTATTTGTGAAAATTACATGAAATTTAAAGGAAAAATAACTGTATAATCTAAAAATTCATGATGAAACACATGGTTTTATAAAAAATCATCAAAAATAGAGTTTAGATGACCCCAAACAAGCCTCTATAAGTTGGTCACTTTTCAGCCTAGTGACCTCACTAATATGTAGTGTGAATTCACCATTTAGTAGGGAAACCTAGCCATTTGATAGAGAAAATTAACCATTTACATTTTAACCTTGTTTGTTTTTAGACTTTACCATTTAATAGAGAAGTTCCAAATGGTGAAAATTAATCATTTTTATCATAATATTCATTGTTTATTAGACCAACTCCATCATTATCATCATGAAGCTATCATTTTCCTAAAAAATGTTAGTACTTACTAATTTCCATTTTATTAAAAATATATGCAACATGAATAAAAAATAATCACATAATATGAAAATTTAGGAGGCATATGTTTTTTCAAAAAATCATAAAAAATGGATTCTAGATGACCCCAAATAAGCCTCTAAAATTTGGTCACTTCATGGCCTAATAACCTCACCATTTTCATTTCAATCTCATTGATGTTCAGGGTGACCTCATCATTTTTACCAAAAAATAGAAAAAATGAAAATTAGAATAAAAAAGAGCATCATAGCATCAAACTATGGTTTTAATGTGTAATTAGAAGGATAAAATGGCCCCTAAAGGGGTTTGTGAGATGTATGGTATCACTACGTGTGCCAAAATGTAGAATAGGATTATGAAGCAAGTTAGTCCATATATTAGTAGAGAAAATCTATAATAAGCATAGGGAGCACAATGTGATAATCCTCCTCCCTTGAGGGGTGATGTTAATGAATTCAAGAAACTAATTATGAAAGTAAGACAAACAACACCTTCCAATTTGTGGTTCTCTATAAAAAATGGTCAATAAATGTGTTGATACCCAAATTTGATGCTCCAAGTCTTTATCAATGTAGTGTAATGTGTTCCTTTATCATCTTTTAGTTTATCAATGGATTTTTTCCTTGATTTGGTAAAATTTGGGGAATGAGTGAAGTCTTTCTAGCATTATTTCTACATAATAGCTTTGCACAACTAAAGCTTGAAAGTTATGGCCATGACTCACATATTTATAGGTTTCCAAAAATGTTGAGAATCAATCATGACCTTCCATCCTAAGATCAAAATGTGTGGCCAAGGATTAATCCAATTTTTGAGTCTCAAAGAATTAAATGTTTCCATTAATAAGCATGGCTTGCAAACCTAGATACTTGTTTGATATTTGTAATTTGAGTGCTTGACAACTTTTAGGGTGATGTCACCATTTTAGATATTTGTTGTGATTTTATGATGATGTCATTAATTCAAATTTTATGAATTTATAAAAATATAAATTAACTAATTAACCATGGATATTTTGACTATGCATTTAAATAGGTTTAACTAATTAAGCATCTCTGATCAAGTTAATTATCATTTCTAGAATTTGGACAGGGTTGTCTTATACAAGTGGTCAAAAAATGTTAGTTACTAGGTTGTAACTTGATTGGAAAAGAATTATAAGAAGGTGATGATTTCATATAGGATAATGCCCTATTTAGGAACATGTTAACATAAATTAGAAATTTTGCATGTTGTGTGAAGATGAATCAGAGTGTTTTAATGGTGTCTAGGATTAATTTGTGTTGTTTTTAAGAAGTCATTCTAACAATCATTTAGACATGAAAGTGGTAAAAATGGGGTATCTACAGTTATAACATTGAGGATGGTGGTAGTAGTGTATATAATATTTAATAGATTTAGGATGGATCTCCAAGGACCATGTTGCATAAGAACCATATACCCAATCATCCATGTACTATGTTTTCATCACGTTGAAATGTGATTTTAAAATATTTGAGACATTAGGATATTACAAAACATTTTCAAGACATTTTCCATGTCCTTGTCAAGGTCAAAAGTAGGGAGAATATGGTCATGATAGTTTTGTTATATTAATGGTTTAGGGTGGCTAGGATTAAATGGAATGGGTCTACCTCCAAGTGTAGGATACTTGTAGAAAACAAATTTACACTTGATGCCAAAAAATAGTTTTCATCATGTTACTTGTCCAAGGCACCATAAAAATGGTTTTCACCTTGGGATATTTTTTTTTTCATTTTTCTCTTGTTTATATTTTATTTATGATTTTTTTAATGTTTTTTAGATTTTTTGATAACATAATAACCTTCAAGTATAGAAGCATTTGACTCAATATTTGGGAGGCTAGTAGTATCCTATTCTAAGCAATTTATTTATTAGGACCATGCCACTAGTGTGTGCTATATATAATTCCTTGATTGATAAGTTGGATTCTTTTAAATTTAACCATCTCAATAAGGTACCATCATAGCCCTTATGATAGAGGGTGTCTACAAGGAGAGTAAAGTGAGAAGAATATTGGATGAAATATTTTATTTTATTGCATGAAAGATTTAGAGGGATGGTATGATCATGGAGATAAATTTAAATGTCATGATACTAAAGGGAATAAGGACCAATAATCTTCCACACCATTTCATATTCAAGGACATTATATGTCAATATCATTGGTTTTTCAACCTAAAATTAACATTGCATGATATCCTTTTACATTTCAAGGATAAAACCAATGGTATCCATGACATCTAAAGATTTGTTGGATGTGGAGGCACAATATCTTGGGCATGAATTGATGTTGTGAAATTCTATGCACACTCAAATGCATGTTAGTTTATTACTAAAAAGAATGATGTTGGATATCCATTTAGAATAGTCAATTGGTCATATAAACCCAACATACAAAAGTTTTTGTATTTCTTCCTTGATGAGATGGGGTACTTTGGGATGCATTTATATTAGTTTTTGTTTCACTAGTTTAGTATATACATGTACAATAAGGTGGCATATCATGAGATATGGATCTAATCTAGGATATCACCATATAACCAAGAAAAATAATCTACAAATTCTTATAGGAGGGTGATCAAAATTCCCAATTCCTTAAGACTAAGAGTAGCTACAAGTTTTTTTATCTTAGGATTCTTCTATGTTATAATATTCACATTAATATTTTCCTCAACAAGTGATTTAGATCCAGCTTGTAACTATGTCGATATAAGGGGATGGTTTAGTTCCTCATCTATTGGTGCCTTAGAAAGGTTTTCACCAATAAACTTATCTTTATTTTCTTGATTTTGATTATTTTAGTTTGATAGTGCCTCAAAGAGGTTTTCACAAGAGGAATATTTTTTTTTGTTTCTTTTTATACTTTTTAAATTTATTATGATTAAGGAACTCTTCCTACTCCCCAAAAAATGTTGATGTATCCAAGTTAATTTCAAAGACTTTTTTGATCTCTTGACATGATTCCATCTCAAAGTCCCATTAATTATGTGATAGCTTCATTTTTTGGGCAAAAATCAATTTGAATGTGATCTTGTTGGTCCTAATTAATGAGATCGAGGTATTGGAGGTTTAGGTTTATGGTGTGGATAATAGTTTCATTGAAAAGGTTGGTGGCATCAATATATTCATAGAGGATATAGGAGGAACTTGTTTTAATATTATAAGAAGTTTCCTTAGAGATTATAAGAGTGTCACTAACATTATTGTATTGGTCAATAGTAGGATATTATCTTATGCCAAAAGATCATTAATTTTCATGCACCCATGTGGGTTCTCATATTCCATGCTCATGAGTGCCTAGTATCTTTCCATTTTAATTCATGATTGGGCACATCTTTTTGTTATATGATATTTTTTACTTCAAAAACAAGAGGATAATTCATCACCATATAAATATGATTTAGTGGATCTCTCAATATTCTCATCTACAAGAAGGCATGATTTAATAAAAGAGGTTGGTCTAAATTGATAGGATGCATGTTCCTTCTTCTTGTCCATGTTGGGCCCACCAAAACTTGTAAGATAAATGGGGATCTTACCCACATGGAAATCATCTTAGATTTCATATTATTTGCAAACTTTATCAAGGATATTGAAATGGGATTAAGAAATTAGAGTTTTGGATGTAGATGTAAGGTCATTTAGATGTATGTAATATGAAGACATTTTTAGTTCTGGTGTTGTGAATCTATTTATTTTAAAGTTAATTTTCGGTAATGAGATAATAATTAGATTTAAAATATCACCCCTATAACATTTTTAAATATTATAAAGGTTGAGGATCACAAGGGACAATAACCTCCATTCCTAAATTTATAAATTTGATGCATTGATGGAATATGGATGGGATGACTTGCATGGAATGAATCCATGGTTAGTTGAGAATAATGTTGTAAGGAACGTCAAGATCAAAGTTATGTAGCATATTTTACTATTTTACATGACCTTACATGATAGGAATATGTATTATTCCCATTGATTCCATTTTTACATTATCATATCCTTAATTTGTATGGTATTTGAGTCCAACTCTACTTCAGAGTAGCCAAATGTTTGATTAATGTTAGAGTGTAGATGTTCAAGCCTGATCCATTATTTGTAAGTACCTTTCTCACTTTATTTTTGGTGAGGTATGCCTTGATGTATAAATGGATATTATGGTATGGGCCAACATGAGGTATGTCATGTTGGTCAAAGATGAGTTGATTATTTAAAGATAAGTATCCAACAAGTGATTAGAATTGGGATGCATCAATGCCATTAGGGAAGCTTTAACCTTGAAGGGTTTTATACAAGATGTTCTTATAGATGTTGGATGTTTTAAGTATATCTAGGATGGAGATCTGAGAAGGATTTTTATCAATTTTTTTTTATAAGGTTGTATTTTCATTTAGGAGTAGGTAGATGAGGCATTTAGACAGTGATTTTATTGTGCCTAGTTATAATAGCATAATATAGGGTTTTGAATTTGATGGTTATGACATGAATATATATACACTAAATGTGATGAATAATTGCATCATAATAGTATGATATTTTTTATATTTAGCATTATTATATTAGACACTTTTAACTTGACTCAACTGTGGATGAGGTTGGTAATGTTTTGTAAAGGGAACTTGTTATATCCCCAACTATTGATACTTGGATGTGGATGCACTTCATGTTGACCATTTTTACCCCCAGTTAAAATGAGTCAACCCCATAGGTAAAAAATTTGTCATGAAGTGTTTCATAGTACATTTAATGCCAATAAATGTTATATTAGCCTTGGTCACTCTTTGCATTAGTGTTCCATGTCACTTTGGGTCTTTTCAAAGGTTAAAAATGGGCATTTAGTGACTTGTATAGATTTATTGGGAATTTTTAAAGTATAAAAGGGTGATGTAACGTTCCATATGTCCTAAGGGATCTTAAATAATTATTTTTAACTAACCAAGTATGTAGGTGCAAGTTAAAATCATGAAAACACTTGAAAAGGGGAGTTTTTGGCCACTGTATGGACTTGTACAGATTTTTATAGGTGAAGGAACTTTAGGAATGTCTCTTGATCTTCCCAATACTAAATTCCATGATTATATTACTTTTATATCTTAAAAAACTACAAATTTTACCTTTTCTTCCCCATTGCTCCTTGAAAGGGTCAAAACTAGTCAAAGACTTTCACTCACCACAGGCTGTACAAGCTGAGTTGGGAGAAATGGTTTTGGAGAATGATAGTGTAATAATTTAGATTAAATTTAGTGAATTTTTTTGTATATTTATGCTTCCTCCTTTATGAATCATAGTTAAGAAGGTTCAGTCTTCAAAGCTGCCTATGTAACCAAGCAGGGTCTAGATTCATCCAAATTGATTAAACCCAAAAGTGGATGGATATATGTGTTTTTTTAATGTTATTTTAAGATAAATTTATTCCATCTCTATGGTGGAATCATTAGTCATAGCATCTTCAGATTCTCATATCAAGAGAAAGCTAGTTTCTTATTTGAAAGCCAATTTGCAAGCTATAGGAGAAAAGGAAGTGGTTTGTGGATTTACTGAGCATTATTTGGTGTTTTCAAAGCTAAATATACATTATGGAATCCTAAAAAAACTTATGAAACTCTCATCCAATTAAGATAACACCAAAACACCACTTATAACATTTGTATAACCTGCACTTCTTGGGGTCATAGAAAAGTGTGTTTTTTAGTGTTCAAGGTACTCTCACTAATTTAAACAAGTTTAATTTGAAATTATAAGAATTTTTAAGTTATTTGGATTCATTTTAAGCATAAAAAATACTCATTTTCAAAGTTGAGCTAATTGGTGCTGAGTTCCCAAATTTGCCAAAATAGTGCACTAGGCACTTTTGTGAAGCCTTTTTAAAAGGGTTTCATGAAGTTCTAAGGTATCCAAATTGGTTCACGTCATATCCCCATACACATATAATTATTTTGAAAATTTTGAGGTCAAAATAAGGAGTGGATATTGAGTTTTAACACCCTCAAAGTTGTCAAAAAACCACTGAGTGTTGACAATGATTTCTATAGGGGTGTTAGTGGAAAGTTGATTTTGCACCTCATATGGGAGGTTGTAAACTATGCCATCAAGTTCAAAAAATATAAAATAGTAAAAATATAAATATTAAGATAAGGTTACTAATAAAATGTAAGGTTTAATTTTTTGACCCCAAAATAGTCCTTCACTATCTGTACAGACCTGGGAGCACTCATCTACAACAGGCCTTAGTAAATCTCTATCTCAATTAGGCTAGTAGAAACCAAATTGGAGGTCTAGGGTTAATTTTTTATTTACATGATACTATACCTAAATTTAATTTTCTTTTTTTCACCTTTAAGGCTTAACCCTTTCCAATAATACACCTATAGGCAACACCTAAACAATTGAAACATAGTCATGAGGTATATCTTGGCAGTCAAGGACCTAATCTATGCTTCTAAAAGCATAAAGAATGTGTTTAAGGTGTAAATGACTATAACATGGCTTAAACACATCATGGTATGAATTTATTTTCCATACATGACATGAAAAAGTTCACGTTGATCCCTAAAACCTCTAAACACAGTTCCATCCCTTGCCCACCTTCACATATTACCTACTCAAAAGTCTATCTAGAAAATTTGAAGGGTTGGAGGGTCTATCCTTGTAATTGAGAGATAAAAATTGGTAAAAATTATAAAAATGACCTATGAAACACTCTTTAATAATCATATTTGATAAAATAATGGTGTAGACCCTCTCTATTTTGTCTCATAGTAGGGGCAGGTTTACCTTGCATGAAGAGATAGTTTGAACAAAAAGTGGTGAGATGGATGGACCAAAGGTCATGCCAGCCCAAGTTATGATTTGAGAAGATATAGGAAACCTAACATAATATAAAACATCTTTATATAAACTTTTAAATTAAATAATATGGTCTAACCAAGAAGGGCTACAATCATGCATGAAGGAAACCCTTAAGCCTAAAAGCCAAATTGAGGGTCATGCACATTGTTTACAATATCCATGCTTTCCACTTGACTATTTCATGATTTTAGGGTTATTTTATAGATTTTTAATCCATCAAAAAATATACAGACTCCATTAGTCTAGCTATAGAATTCTACAACAAAACTATGTACTCATAAGTATAAACCCTATTTTAGGACCCAATGGTGAAAATGAGCCTAAAAGTGCATCTAGATGGATGAATTTTCCCCTAGGACCTGAAGGAAATTTATTTTAAACTCCATGAGGATCATATCCATGGATTCATATTATACATAATCCATATAGGTGATGTAATAAATAATTTTGATTGACATTTTCTTATGTTTTGCAGGTCTTGAAGATGACCATGAGATGCCAATCACTTTGATAGGTAGCTTGGGACTTAAACCAACTCTTCATGCCATTTTTAGATATTTTAAATTCTCATAAGTTCCTTTATTAGGTATCTCTCTTTATCCATTCTAAAGTGGCATCTAAAATGGCATAGTAAACAACATGGTAACTCAAGTTTGGTGGCTTTTTATGATGTTTCTAATTAAGCCAAGCATATGAGGTGTGTTAACACATGCCACAAGACCCATGGTATGGATCAGTTAGGGAAGATACAAAGATTCTAGTGCCAAGTGTCAAAATAAGCCTATTAGAGAGTGATCATGGTTTCAAAGTGATGATGAACTTGTGTAAGAGAATGCTATGATCAAGAAAACTCCCAATGTAGGTGTAATCATCTTTATAACTCCCTCTCATCATCATACATGATAAAATTTTCCATCACTTGATTTGGAATGCTCAAGAAAGGCCTATGATTAAGGCATTTTACAATAGAGAATGATGGAAAATATTTTCTATGCCATACTTGGAGAAGAGGCTAATTTGGGATGTGATCAAGTACATTTCAATTTCATGACTCTTCTTACACTTCATCCACATTCCTTGTAACTAATTTTCACATTTGAACACTTATCCTTGTGCCTCTTCAACTTCTCCTTTCTCTCTCATCTTCCAAGTTCTATAAATGCAAGCCATTTTGGCTATTATAGGGGATTCCAACTCTTGGTATAGAAAATCCCTACCAAAATTGTACCTTGATTTGTACTTAAGCTAATGAGAAGCAAGCTGGTTATACTCTAAACCCATTTTCACTACGTGTTGAAGTGATCCATCTTGAATGTCAAGTATAGATTGAGTTCATCTTGTTTTCATGAAATCCTTAAATGTGTTATTTCAAATGACTTATCTCCTAATAGGTTTCATGAAGTGTATGATGTTATAATATACTCTTGAAGTGTGTATGAGTTTGGTAGTGTCATATCTAACCTTCCCTCCACTTGCCTTCATTTTTCAAATTTTCATTTGCCTTCATGAGAAATACTAATGCTAGGTAGCTCCATTAATGGTGTTGAGGCTAGTTTGGTTTTCTTAGTTCATTATATAGATTCCAAGTGTATTAATGGAAGAAACTCTTGGTGTATCACCTCCTAGTTTAGGTTTTCTTTATCTATCTTTCTCTCCCTTTTCACCCATAATAGGTAGTTTTAGTAGCATAAGCACATCAAGTCATATATACAGAGCTAGCCCTTAAAATCTAGAGGTTTACTTCCACTATAGGTACCCCACACACCTATAAGTATTCCTATGTTGGAAAAATCTTGAAAAGACTTGAAAAACCTCTTCTAGGGTGCAAGATTTAGAGACAACACTTCTTTCAAGCAAAATATATCCATTATCAATTAAATGTTGAAAATAATTCTTCATCTTTATGGATCTATTAGTTGAATGTCCTTTGATTTTATGAAACTCATACTATTCATTATCTTTATATCATGTGGGTTTTAGTTTGATTTCATCAAAGGGATTTATTTTTGGGAAAACAATCATGTTTGCAATAACTAGTTTATGGAAGATAACTTCTAGTGATCCCCCCAAAGGAGTATGGTGGCTTCTATTTATTTCATATTTGGGTTGGCCATAAGGAATGGTAATTTTAGAGGTGATTTGGATGGTTTTGTTGTGTTTTGAATCAGTCACTCCATCACCAAAGACATTCTTATTTTTTCTAAATAACTTATCCTTTACGGATTATATTTAATTTGGTGATATTTATGGAAAAGTTTAACAAATCATTTAGCCACATGGGCTTTATCAATATGAACTCTTTTTTTTATGATTCCATAAAATGTAGTATCATAATGGACTTGTAGATTAAAAACCATTTCTTGATTGAGTTTGGAAATAAATATACCAACCAATTGCTTTTCTAGGATCAATTAAGGGAACCTACTAACTAAGCTTTTCCATCTTTATAGGAATGAAGTAAAAATTATCTATTCCTTTATTTAGAATTACATAAATCCATAATTTTTAGTTCATGTTTGACATTATAAGATAAGTGTTTTAAAAATATTTTAGATATATCTACAAATGTTGTGATGGATCCCTTAAGAAGATGTAAAAACCATTGTAAAGATTAGCCTCTTAGAATCTAAGGAAATAATCTGATCAAATAATTGTCATTGTATGTGAGTTCTTGGTAGGACATGAAAAATTATTTGATGTTTTCCCTAGGATCACCCTTTCCCTTGTATTTTTTTAACTTAGGTGGTTAAAATTTAGGAGGAAAGGGTAATCATATCATTTATATGTAAAAGGGATAGGGGCACAACTCCTTAAATTTTAACTTCATATTCTAAATTTGGGTTCCATCTAGTAGTCCTTGGATAAAATCCTTTATATCTTGCCATTATTGTGAAAATAACATAAACTTGAGTGGTGATGATGGAGGTAGGATAAATTTAGGTTTTGTTAACCTAGGGGTCTGATTAGTATTTTATTTTTGATGGTTGCATTGTTAATGGTGTTGTGAAGGTTTTGATATACAAGGACTAACATGGGAAGCTAAGTTGGCCAATTGTTTACTCATTTTCTTAATTTGGTCAAACATAACTTGATTTTGATGTTGATCGAGTTGTTATTCTATTATTTATTTCCCTTTTCCAAGGTTGACATGAGAGAATTTTGGATTAGGGTTTTCACTATTTGACTCTATATTTTGATTTATTTTGGCCAAGGGGATTGCTATAAGTAGCATGCTCTTGGTTTATAAGGGTTTGGTCACTCTAGTCTATTGTTATATTTAAGTTTTTAATATTTTAATATGAGGGAATCTTGGATCCTATTTATATGAGTTGCATAAAGACATCATCCTTGTTTTAAAATAGAAACTGATCTACTTAGGCATGGCCATGCATTAATTTAAACAAATTTCCTTTCCCAATGTGAAATTTATAGAATGAACTTAGGGAGATCGATGTTAGAAAAATCACTACAAGAGAAAGTGCTAGTAAATGATAAAGTGAAAAATATTATATGTATACATATGCCCCACCCAAAGCTCATCATGTGTCACCATAGTGTAATAATGGATGGTTCTTTGGGAACTAAACATAAAAATACAAAAATATAACTAAAATTATCTATAGATATTACTAAATTTTAAAAAAATGTAAATATAATGAAAATATGCACCTTTACCTACATTGTTTATTGTATAAAATTTTGCACATATAGTAGATGATAAAAGGCACCCAATGTGAGGAATAAGAGGTAGGCCTGAAAATAAGATAAAATTTCAATTTTTTACAAAAAAAATTGTTTAGCACCTAAAAAAATTCTCTCTCCAGGATTCCAAGGCTTCTTTCAAGTCATGAATAAGACCTATGGGATCAAAGATATGGTAAAAAATGGAATTTCATGGTAAATAACCAAAGGCTATTTTTTTTTTAATTTTACTATAAAAGGGTGAAAAACTATTCATTTGTGCATTTGTCATTTTTGGAAAACCAGAGCTCTTACTATCCAAAATTTTGACTCTAAGATAAAATGCTTCAAAAATGAGAAATTAAATGGGTGGGATGATGCATCATAGTTGTGATTGGAGTCGTACATGTATGTAGTTCATTAATTATTTGTTTTGTCATTTTTGGGATCAAATGAAATAGATTAAGAAATCTAGGTGCTAGGGCTAATCCATGTGATGTATTTTTTTAAACAAATCATGAAAATGAATTTAAAAATAGGATAATAAATGGGTAATTAAAAAAATCAAAAACTAGGCCAAAGGCATTATGCTCAACAAATTGTATATGCAAGGTTGATGTAATTTAGAAGATGGGTGAAAAATCCCTAGTCGGTACTATTAGGAAAACTATCACTCAATGGATTTTATCAGTGAGTTAATATTTTGATGTGAATATTATGTGAGTGATTATTCATAAGTATATATATATAGTTGTTAGGTATTTGTGATTATATCCTATGTTTAGTGAGTTGCATATATAGTTCAGGTAACTTTATTATCCTATGAGTTAATCTAGGTAATTAAAAGGTTGCATGGTTGAGTAATAATGGGGATATGTTGATATAATACTAGTTATCTAAATATCTACAATTATAGGAATGATATTCCTATATATTTTTAATGTCCTAAATGACATATGTAATAGAACAATATAGTGTGTTTAATAGTTCTCTCCACATATTTGGCTCACTTATTCACTGAATGAGTTAAATATTTATATAATCTCCTTCAAATATTATCATTGGTATCAAATTATGTTTGTTAAATGAACTAGTAATGGAGGAATAAAAATATCAAGGGCAAACTTACATTTGTTCAATATTGTCCCACCTATGAGAGCCATACTCATATATGTGAATGACAGTTTAGTATTTAGTTTTTTTTAGAAAATTTTATAAAAGAATATAGAAAATGGAGGTATTTTATATTATAGATTAAAATCTGAACATGTAGGTGATATAAAATTGGAGTTTAGAGTGGCATAATTTTAGAATAATATAGTCTCCAAGCTCATCTTTTATAACTCTTATCTACATTAATTTATCTAATTTTGATAATGGAAAATTTGAGTGAGGAGTCAAATGGATCTATACAAAATCAAGAGTAGTGGATTCATACCACCACATGTTTGATCATTTTTCTCCATTTTGGTCATCACTAATTACAAAGGTATTCCCATTATACAGAATTATGTCTTGAGTTTGTTAACTATGCTTTGACTACCACAAGGTAATATATTGGAATTAAAAATTGAGATTTTATTTTATTTAGTTGATCAATTATGGTAGATGGTGGAGGTATGGTATTATACAAATCTCATATTATAAATAACCTATTAAATTTTTATCAAATATTGGAAGGTAAACTACGTTGCCCAAGCTGTAAATATATTTTGTTGCTCTTCCAAAAGAACTCAAAGATAATTTTATGATGTTATCAGAAGATTTTTTCACATATCTAAACATGAATAATTATGGTAAACTTAGTATATATGAGGTATGTTATTCCCTTGTTCAAATTGGAATTGAGATTAACACTCCTCCATTATCAGGTAGCTCATTTCCAATGCCAGATTGAAGGTTGGTGTCATTTTGGAACTTGAAATTTGAGTTGAATGGATGAATACTATGCCAAAGCTTTAGCCTCAATGCAATACATCTATCTACCATTTATGTCATCTCTTTTGCCTATTTTTTATGTAATTCATATTCTATATGCTCTTTATTTTTAGTCATATTTCTCTTGGGATTTACCCACTTTAATATTATTTATATTTTATAAATATTAAATATATATAGTTTGTAGTCTAATTCTAAAAATCTATATAGACATGGGTTTTGAGTATGTTATTTATATTTAGTCATTAAAGTGTCATTGAGACCAAATCAAAATATGTCATCAAATTCAATAATAAAGTCATCAATGTCAAATTTTCTCCTTATAAAGCATTCATTATCAAGAAAACTTGATGACCTGAGTCAAATGTGTTAATTATGTGTGTGGAGGGTCTTGTCATAAAAAATGACATAAAAATGAACTTCAAATTCCAATCTAATGAATATAAATAATAAAAATAAGTTTGGATGTATTGGATGAAGGAGGCTTTCAACACCTCTCATTATCCACTAATGATGGGGCTAATTCTACTACAATGGTGCATTTGTTTTCTTTTCAATTTTCTATACTTGTTTATATGTGTGATAAATAAGTGGTCAATTTCCTATTTTCCCACATAGTTTAATTTATTAAAAATGTGTTTTGGAGTTATGGGAATGAGGATTAAACAAATGGTTCATGCTTGTGTTTCCATTGGTGAATGGTTGATGTAGAGGAAAATGGTTCATGTTCATAGTTCCCACACTAAATTTAGTAGGTGATATGTTCTTAATAGTGAATGGCTGATGAAAAATTGATGTGTTCCTTCTCTACCTTCATCAAGTCTTGTAAAACACAAATTACTATGTAAGTATGAAGGGGGGGAATGTTAGGAAAATTATTACTCACATGGATTTTTTTAATGAGTTAATATTTTAATGTGAATATTACATGAGTAATTATTCACAAGTGTGTGTGTGTGTGTGTGTGTGTGTGTGTGTGTGTGTGTGTGTGTGTGTGTGTGTGTGTGTGTGTGTGTGTGTGTGTGTGTGTGTGTGTGTGTGTGTGTGTGTGTGTGTGTGTGTGTGTGTGTGTGTGTGTGTGCTTGTGTGCATGTGCATGTGTGCATGTGTGTGTGTGTGTGTGTGTGTGTGTGTGTGTGTGTGTGTGTGTGTGTGTGTGTGTGTGTGTGTGTGTGTGTGTGTGTGTGTGTGTGTGTGTGTGTGTGTGTGTGTGTGTGTGTGTGTGTGTGTGTGTGTGTGTGTGTGTGTGTGTGTGTGTGTGTGTGTGTGCACATGTGCGCACGCATGTGTGTGTATTAGGTAGTTTTGATTATATCCTATGTTTAGTAAGTTGAATATATATCTCACATAAGTTCATTAACCTATGAGTGATTTTAGGTAGTTATCAGACTGTGTGGTTAAGTAATCATAGGGATATGTTGAGATATTAGTGATTATATGAATCTCCATAATTATAGGAATGACATTATTATATATTTGTAATGTCCTAAATGAAATATGTGATAGAACAATATAGTGTGTGTTTGATATTTCTCTCCATGTATTCAACTCACTTATTCATTAAATGAGTTAAATATCTATATGAGCTCCTTTAAATATAATCAAATACCATATGGAAAGGATAATATAGTTAGGAGAAATGTTGGTTGATGTTGTATGTCATGGTTTATACAGTAGAAACTTAGGTAGTTTGGCCAATACAATGGGGTATGGATGATGGGATGTAGTTTAGAAAATGGTTGATATAGTGTAAATGAGGTAAACATGTTTGATATAGATATGTATGTCTGATATAATAGACTAAAATTCTAGCTAATACGACATGGTATGGCCAATGTAATAGATAATAAACATGGTCAATGTAGTCTGATCCGTGGTTTACATAGTAGAAAAAGGGAGAAAATGTATTTTTTATATTTTGTGATATGTTAAGTATTTATATTATATTTTTTAATCAAAATATAGGTTTTATTTTATTTTTTGATATTTTTCAAAGATAATAGAGATTATTAAGGATTTTAGAGGTGATATGGCTTCTAGATATGTTGGGGAGATTATCGATAGTTGATAAAAAAAAACATCTCACTATGCTTGGATTTGGTGGGCTTTTGGAGATGTATTAGGTACCTCTTACCATGGTGCTTATCACCATGTTTAGATAGGTAGTGGACGAGTACAATATAAAGGTGGTGATTACCTTAGATTACATCCACGCTATACTAGGACTACTAATTATGGGTGCATTAGTGGTTCGTAATACCCTATATATAGTCAACAAGAAATGACCATTAGCCTAGTGGGCCATTAAGTCAGATAGATATGATAGGTGTGGGCTTCTCATATAGCTCTTTTAGGTGCACATTTTGGGTGTTCCAAACATCTAGAAGGTCTTGATTAAAATTATAATAAAAAGTGTGATTTGTCATAAGTTAAATGGGGTTGTTTTGTTACATATCATCACCTTGTATCACTTGATAATAGAGCATGGCACACTATAAGATTTAGTATCAATCATCTAGGTGTAGTTGGTGCATGATTTCTACATCTTAAATAGAGGCTAGAAAACCATGGGACCCATGATACTATTTTATAATTAGATATATGAGATGTTTGCCATGTACATACTTATATAGTTACCTCATGATATACATGATGCCCTCCCATGAGTAAGGATGTGGGATGAGGAGCATATTGTCTAAGAGATTCCACATACACTAGCCATGCAAACAATTAGGTAGGACTAAATTATATAGACACCATACATAGGCACTATGCATGCATGGTCATCATGGTAAACCACAATACATGTGCAGGGATAGAGAAAATTCACTGGCCACTCTACTAGGTGGGTAGAGCCATATCCATGTGATCATGTCCCAATTCATTTTTTAGTTACACACATAAAATTTCCTTTGGTGGTCCCAATGTTATGGTCCCACCATGCTAGAAAACCACTAAGTGTAGGAGGGAGAGGAGTGCCAGGTATAGTTCATGTGGTGAGGCCTAACCAACCTAGGGTCATGAGATGATAATGGAGACAAGAATGGATGCCATAGGTAAACTAAGGATGCAGGTAGTGCTTTAGCTATAATACGGATATTTACAGGCCTCTTGAGATGATGTATAGACCATATAATGACTCACACATATTAGATTTCTAGGTTATATATATTCAACAAGGGAGATATAGGTGCTTTTGACCACCATGGAGTAATAATAACCTTTGTGTGATAGGTATTTGGATGATGGCACCATTATTTTATAATAATTAATTTTATTAATGTTATCATTTTCATTTCCTAAATGTAGAGATATACATATTAGGTGTTACTAATAAATAGACTATCTATTTTAAATATACATGTGAGGTTAGAAGTTATTTTGGTTTGTGCTTTTTAGATGAGATGGTAGAGGAGAATACATAGTGGAGGACTCTAGTGGAGACTATACACCATGATATTTTAGACCTCATGCTACCTTAGCACGACACCACTAGGATGCAAGATCTCATGGAACTAGTATCCAAATCACATGCTAGCTTATTTAGATTAGTTAGAGAGGCTACCAAGGAGCTATGTAGGTGAGATAAAGTTATTTTTTAGGGTCCACTACCATCAAGGGTTATAGTATCAAAGTTGTAATCATGATGAGAGCTATCCATAAAGATATTTACACACATGGCTATCATTGGATAGGTATCAATGTTAGAGGTTCATGTAGCTCACCTACAAGAATAGTTATAGGGCCTACAGTCATAGATACAAACTCTAAAATAAATTCTAAGTAGGGCACAGTCTAGAACATCCATGATGGTTGTGTAACCTCTCCCTCTTGATGATGGGCAAGGTGGATCATAGGCTTAGAGCTAAAATTTTATACATGTGTAGTCATTTTTATGTACTATATGATGTATTGATGTGTATTTATATAAAATTGAAGTATTATATATATATATATATATATATATATATATATATATATATATATATATATATATATATATTGATATCTTATAGACTCGTGGTTGTTATCTACATTTATGATGTACTAGTTTATTTTATTTCTAGCATGCATTACTATTTAATATCATGCTATGGGAAAATGTTATGAATGATGATGTATGTTTTACTCTTTTCTATCAAATGTGAGTAAATTAATTATAAAAAAGAACAAAAATTGAGTGAATTAAAATGAAATCTTAAGTAAGTACATAGAAACTCAACAAATAAAAATGTGAAAATGATGAAGTAAATGACAAGAATGAATGTAAACCACACCATAAAAGATAAATGATTAACATTAAATTTTAGAATATGTGGGATAGGGTTATAGAATATATAAATAGTTCAAGCACAAGGGTGATAACTAATCTATATCAAGCCAATTAATTGTAAACCTAGATAAATGAATAATCTAAATTATAATACTTATATATGCTAAATATAGAAAGTACTAAATTTGAAAGATGTTTATTTGATTTCAATACCAAAGAGAAATGATACTTAGCTAGGTCTACTATGCATAAGTAGATATGGATTATAAATAGATGGTAAGTACATAAAATCTATATTTTGGTTTAGTTGTTAGATTTTGGAAATTTTACTTTTGTAATTGCAGACACTACCATCAGATCTGGACAATATTATTGATGCTAGTGTCTAACTTGATGAAGGTATCTACTATATAATAATGAATGGATATCGATGTGACCAACTTAGTTTTTCTAATTTTCTATCATCTTTTTGATGATATATTCAGATATAAGATATAGGTTGTTGATCTTTTCTGATTAATAAAACCCTAGCTCTTCACCCTTCTTCATCCTTAGAATGAGTTTGTTAAAAATGGGCTAGTGGGCTCACAATGTCAAGATGACCTTAAGGACCCCTTTATCAATGAGTGTTACCTACACATCCAATACTTCAAGCATGGCATTAGACTTTTGTAGTTCTCCCTTATGTGTGAGAATGTGTGTGCATAAGGGTAAAATATACTATATAAAGATGCATGCAGTTATCTATCTTTTAATTTTAAAATATCACTCACGGGTTGCTCTTTCAATGCTTTAGACCTATAACATGACTGCTCTTATGCATGAAATGCCAATGGAGATGAATAGGGTAGAATATCTTGGTTGTGTAGTTAATTGATTGAGCTTTAGTAGGTGTTTAATTGGTATTTGTTAGCTCAATAATGACAAGGCTTATACTTATATTTATACCACACCTTTTGAAAATATCTCATGGTATGTTTAATAATAAAAATAGGCTTACCCATAGGTTTATATATATTTTAAATTTGGATGAATTTTAAAAATTGGACACTACCATCAATAGTAGTGTCCCTCTATGGCTAGTAGTGTCCAAAAAGCTTAAAAATATGTATGGATCTAAAACTGACAGTGAAGGATGTTTGTCAGGTTTTAATATTTATATGTAGTGTAAGAGACCTATGTCATCAAAATGATATGGATCAGACTAAGTGATACACACTTAGGCACACTGAGATGCTGAATGTGGTCCTTTTGATAGCGTGGAGGTCTAAAATTGAAAGGTATAGCCCTGATTGATATTTATCAAATGTACAATACTAAGATGATATAAATATTTTGTTTTAGTATCTAAAATGAAATCTTTAAAACATTATAAGTAATTAAAATATCAATGTAACAAAAAAATATGAAGTAAAGAATGTGATCTTGCATAAGATAAACATGTCAAATTAAATACAAAGAAAACATATATGACTTTAAATAAAATATAATTCAAAATTTTATACAATCACATCAATTAAAACATAAATAAAATCATGAAAGTGTTCAAAATTTCCTATGTAATATAAGCGATGTCCACAAAAATAGAATAAGAACATGATGGATAAATGAAAACAAAAAGCTCTAAATAATGATAATTCAAAATTAGTGCTTGTGTTACAATGTAATGTAGGAAAACACAACTACCTAAATACATGCCAAAGATGAGAATGAGATGGTTTGGAAGGTAAATTTCATGGGTGTTTATGACAAAGGCTTGGTTAAATTCCCTAGGTCTTACAATGCAACTCACAAACTAAAATCCAAGTGGCATAAGTGGATAATAATGTGATATATATGTGATCAAACAAAAGAGATACCCATCAAGGGGATATTATAAAAAAAATATGTAACTAAGGAATGTGAAGTGTCACATGGGTTGTATTTAAATCCTTAGATGGAATGAGACACTCAATCCAAGTGGGCAATGTTAATAGCTATCAACATCAAGGACCTGGGACACTCCAATTAGTGAACACAAAGCCTGGGCTAACAATTGAAGTACATGGATCATCCCATGAAAGCTATATAAATGAATTTAATATTATATTATATTCCCATAACATTTTCTTTCTCCTTCAGACCTTTTACAGAGTTTTCCACCTATTGAAAAGATTGGGTACTTTTGTGAGAAACTAGGTGTCACTAATATGTAGGAAGATATAATTATGTAATAATATAAGACCTCATACCCCAATTTACTATCCTACCACACCCAAATGGAACTAAAATCTATGATGAGTAAAACTATGGTTTTTGATCTTTAAATAAGATAAGAGATGTTCCAAACAAATATCAAACATTTTGTTGTGATCTAACTTTTGTTATATTATTTGCCTTTTGATTTTATTTTTGATAGTTTCTTTTATATTTTTTGTTCCTCAATATGGATTTGGAAAACCAAACATGGATTAAATAATTATTTAACACAAGATAAATTACACTTAGACACAATAAGAGAGAACCTAAATACCATGGTGCTTAAAGACTCCTAGACTTGCCCACGTGTAAGTGTACAATCTAAAAATTGACCTATGTGTGCCTCAAATTAAAGAGAAGAGGGGATAAATGAGGATTATAAAATATTTTTCCATGTAATTAAACTTATATAATGAATAATATGCTTATAGATAATCATGAGGAGGGAAAAAAATGCTTTTAAATCCACATGGCTATGATATGATAGTCATGTCACTAGGGAAGCCACACTAACCTACAAGGGCTCTAACATAAGCATTAATAAAATCATCCCTAAAGAAGGGGAAAGGAAATGGTCATAAAAAAATAAGGGGAAACTAAATAATCATCTCAAAAGAGGGGAAAATTAAATGATCATCCCAAAAGAGGGGGGAATAAATAAGGACCAAAGAATCATAAGGATACCAAGGCAAGAAATGATAAAAATGTGATAAATGTCATAGTAAAAAAACTTGAATGTGATACTTGATCTCTAAAAGAGAAACAAAAGATAAAATTAAAGTGATATAACATTTTAAAATAAGATATAAATGATGTAAAGTTCTTAAAAATGAAGGATAACCATGATACAAGAAAAATATGTACATCAAGCATCATAAATTCTAAAAATAATAAACATGAAATCCACTCATATGATAATTTGATAAATATAATATGAATAATCATAAATGGTGGGACATATATAAAAATAAATCATCAATAATATCAGAGAAATCTCATTATAACTAGTATCTATTTCTAATCATATTCTCATCTACTTTCTTAGAAACTCATGCAGGTACTGCTTGGTGGATGAGCTCTATGAATAAATTAGAAATACTAAAAGGATAAGGTCATGGGTCCTCCTATGAATAATAATCAATGTGAGTAACATGTGGCATCAATTTGTATATATCCTCTAATCTATTGGAAGGCTTTAGTCAATGAGAAGGTCGCCCCTTCATCTGAGAATAACCATGTGAGTGTTGCTAAGAAGTCTGAGGTGTGGGTCTTAGAAAGTCATGAAAATTATTATAGAGTGATATAAATATATTTTTATGATGTGTATCATGTTTATTTGAAATAAAATATACTTCCCCATGTCGGGGATGTAATCTAGAGATATATTCAGAGGTGACATGTTTAGAACACTAGAAATATGGGTTTCTTCGAGATGCAACACATATAGGTAATACTTAAGGGATCAAAAATGATTTAAAGAGTGTGTGTCCATACTATGGAAGCATAAAACATTCTTAGGATTTTTTTACTAAGGTGTCAATTATTTGTGGTGGGAATTGAGCCTTGTGTCTTTTTTTGTGCTAAAAATATATGATATGCTAAAAAATCTATGGCCCAATGATCAGCTACATTGTGAGACTCATGGTATGCCTCATATTATTTTGTAGGTGGTAACGTAACTATTTTGTGGCTAACATAACCAATTTTCATATAAATGGGGGACTCCTCTTTAAAAAAGATCAAAAATAGAGCTCCTAGATCCATTCTTTCATTCTAACTAGCTTCATTTGAACTAGGTCCTTGGAATCTTGTGTCACCCCAATTTCCCTGCACAATGGCAAACCTTGATTATTTTATGACTAAGGCATGCTTCTTGTTTTAAGGATTTAGGATGTTAACCTTGAATGTCAACTTTCAAAATAATTTCTCATAGTCTCGGTCCTTTCCTAGATTAACAGACACAATGTCCTATTTATAAAATTGAAGACATAATGGCAGTGAGGTAAGTTATTAATTAGTTGCATGTATTTTCATTTTTAATTAGGTTTTTTACATGTTTCATAGGAATTAAAAACCCACTAGAGAAGAGATACATGGTAATTTTTAGAGATGTTAGAGCCTGGGGAGCTTGGCCCAATCAAAGGATGCCACATAGTGAGGTGTTAGATCAAACAGTCTCATAATCCTGTCAAAGATGTTAGAGCTTAGGGTAACCTAATCTAACCAAAGGATGCTATTTATTGAGGTGTCAGATTGACCAGTCTCCCAATCCTGTTAGAGATGTCAGAGCTTGGGTGATTCTATCCAAATTGGAGGATGACATATAATGAGGTGTTAGATCATCTAGTCTCTTGGTCCTTTTAAAGATACCAAATCTTAGGGGAACCTGGCCCACATAACCTACCAGGTCCTATATATATCCAATCACCATCAAAATATAAAGTTCCTATTGATGCCATGACTTAAACCCTTAGGGTTTTATTGAGAAACCCTATCTAGTCTGAGAGAAAAGATAAATCAATTTTAAGCTTATTCTTTCTCAATTGAACCTATAGATCATATCTCTAGAATGCTCATGAAAAAACCCATAACAAATCTACTATTTATTTTTTTTCCAAATATCCATAGATTATCTTTGTAAAAGCATGATAACTTTTCATGACTTTGTGCATATTTTGTCTAAGTATGGAGACCATTAATTTTTCTTGGAAGGCTAAATTTGCACCTCAATCACTCTTGTTACACTTAGTCACATGACCTATAAATTGACACATTCATTCCTCTTTCATAAGATATTCAATCCATATATCCTTTTGATCTTGAATCCTTCTTATGTGTAAGATATGGCATTATAAAAGTGCCTACTTATCTTTATCTTGCAACCTATAGATTTGACTGTGTTGGAAAACATTGTCAAAATGTCCTATATCACAAATTTTATAAATCATATATTCTAATCACCATATTTAATCTTGAACATCAATGACATGCTCATAATGTCCCTTTTAACATCAATGACAATCATATTTCCAACAATTTGCATATACAAGAAGTGGGTATGAATTTTGGATAGTGAGTAAGAGATACATATTGGTGATCAATTAAAAACCCTCAACAAGTGTTCAAATGGACTATAACATACCTCATGACAAAATATTAGACCCCTAAAACATCTAAAAATCAAGATTTTACCTATAGCGGTCCCAATTTGACCTTGAAGTCAAATTTGGTAAACAAAGTGGTGACTCATAGGGGTGGTATGCCTGCTATACTAAAATTTAGTAGCCTTATACTATACATGGGCTAAGGGAGTCAATTAATTCCTAAAGACTATTAAGGAATGCCTAAGACACACACAAAATAACCACACCACTCCAAACAATACAAAATAAAACAAGACACCAATAAGACTCATACATGTGCATAAACACTTATGGAAAGTAAGGAAAATAGTAGCTATGTAAAAGGAGAGAGGAGAACCTTAGTATTAATGTTTAAGATATATCCCATAGACTGGGATATGGAGCTCCTTTCCATCCAACCTTGAGAGTTGGAAAGCATTGTGTTGCTTGCATTCAGTGATGACATAAGGACCACTTCATAAAGCATCAAACTTTATGTGTTTTCCAAGATTAACCCTATATTCATCCCACTTTAGAATAATGTCCCCCTCTTGGAATATTCTTGGCATGGATTTCTTATCAAAGTATCTCTTTGTTTGATCTTGATGAGCTCTCATAGTTTGCATAGCTTAATCTCTTATTTCTTCAAGCTCTATCAACTCACATAATTTGACTTCCATGTTTTCATTTTCCATCAACTCCATTTAGTACGTGAGATCAAAAGTTGGTAACTTAAGTGATATAGGATATATATCCTCTCTTACATAAACAAGTGTATATGGTGAGTTTCTAATGGCTCTCTTGGGGGTGATTTTATCATCCCAAAGAGCTATCTTCAGTTTGCAATGCCAAGTTATTTGGTTTTCCTCTATTATCCTCTTGATAATCCTAATTATATTCTTATTAGTAGACTCAGATAGTCCATTTCCTTGTGGATAATATTTGGATGAAGTACTAGGATAAATACCATGTTTCAAAGTTGACTCACTTGTCTTCATTCCAAGGAAAGCTAGTGCATTATCTAAAATTATTGTTAAAGGAGCCCAAATCTTGTCACTATGCTTTCATATAATTCTAAAACTAAACTTTCATTTTCTTTTTTAAGATATATATCCTCCACACATCTTATAAATTAATCTGAGGTAGTCAATACCCACTTGTGACCAATACTAGAAGGTGGATTGATTAAGCCTATGAAATCTAGACCCCATTGCATAAAGGTTTGGTCTACTTGTATTGGATGAAGAGGTAAGGTTGAAATATTTTTCTTCCCATCAAATAGCACACATTTTTGACATTTCCTTACCCAATAATGAGTATCTTTAAACAAAGTAGGTCAAAAATAGCTAACTCTCATAATCCTAGTAGTTGTGGTTCTTAGAGCAAAATGACCACCAGCTAGTCCATCATGAAACTCAAATAATATATTCTCAACCTGATTTGATTCAACAAATCTCAATATCACACTTGATAAATCTCTCCTAAATAATACTCCATCAACAAGTACATAAGGAATAAATTGTAAATTGAAGTGCCTTATTTTGTTTCTATCTAGGCTAAGTGGACACTCACTAGTTTGAAGAAACTTGATCATTTACTATGTCCACCTCCTCATTGGTGAAGATAACTATCATAGGATCATCTTGAAGGGATAAAACAACTTTTTTTTTTCCTTCGAATCTGAAGCAAGGTGCTCACATAATCCCTTACCTTTCACTAGCATGGTTGTCTTGATTTCTACATCATACTTCATTACTTTTATAATCCAACTAGCCCTTTTTTCATTTAAATATCTACTCAAAAGGAATTATTTGACATTAGGATGAGGTACAAATATATTAATATTTTTTTATATAACATGTGCCTAAACTTATTTATACTTCTAACAATTGAAAGTACTTTCTTCTCTACATAAGTGTACCTTACCTCATAGCCTTCTAATCCTTGACTAAAGAAGGAAATAGTTTAATCCAAGTTTTATTCATTTGATTTAGTGAGCATGTAAAATATTACCTCTTCATTTCCAAATGTATAAAATTTGAAATCCTTTGAGAAATATGGACTTGCAAGAGTTGGAGCTTGAGCAATGGCTTGATTGATCTCTTCAAAACTTTTTTTCCTTCTCCTTGTCCAAGTAATAACCTCATATTTCATTAGAATATAGGTTATAAGCTTGAATGAATTATAAAAGTATGTAATAAAACTTCTTATGAAATTTATTTTCTTAAATAGACTTTTTAAACCTTTCTTTTGTTTGGGTAAAGTCAATGCCAAGATTGCACTCACCCTTTCAAGATCTATGAATAGACCTTTCATTGAGACAATGTGTCCCAAAAATTTGCCTTAATGGATAGAAAACACACACTTATTTGGGTGAAGATATATTAAAAACTCTCTACATCTCTTAAAAATCTTCCTAAGGTGATTCAAATGTTCCTTTGTATCTTTGGAGAAGACTATGATATCATCAAGATACACCAGCACTATATCATTTATTAGACCTTGAAAAGACATATCCATTGCACATTAAAATGTTACCCCAACATTAGATAAACTAGAAGGCATTTTAATATAATAATATGTGCCCTATTTTTTGGTAAAGTCTATCTTGTATTGGTCTCCTTCCTTTACTAAAATTTGATTATACCCGAAGTATCCATCAAGGAGTGAGAACCTTTCACTACCCACCACAACTTGTAAAATTTTCTCCATGGAAGGAAGAGGATAATGGTACTTCAAGGAAATTATATTAAAATGTCTAAATTCAACACATAACTTTATCTACCCATTCTTCTTCCTTATCAAGACTAAGTTTTCCAACCAAGATGAATGCTTTATAGGAAAAATGATCTTAGACTCAATCAACTTTGTAATCTCTTTTCTCATGAGAGGCTCAATCTTAGGATTAATTGGTCTTTGTTTTTAATTGATAGGATTAGCATTATCATCTATATATATGGTATTTTGAGATAATTTTGTATCAAATCCTTTTAAATCACTGTATTCCCATGCAAAGACATCAAAAAATTCCTTGCATAACTCAATGAAAGCATATCTCTCTTCACTAGTACATACCTTCCTAAGAGTAGGAAACTTATCTTTGAAGATTTTTACTCTCTCATAGTTTTCTTTCTTAGTATACACTCTTACATTTTCCTTATTTAACTGATCATCATCATTGAACATACTCTCAAGTGTGACTAAGCCCTTAAGGATATTTTTTTACTTCAATTGTACATTCTACCCTCCATATTGTTGTTGTAGTTTGGACTGATTCTTTGAGGAAAACTTAGCGTCCTCTTATAAAAAAGATATATTTGATGGTAACTCTCAAAAACTTTACAGCTAGTGTCATTATCAGGTATAGAGGGCCTTATAATCATATTGAGATGATTCTAGTTCTTGTCCACCATTTATTCCTTTTGGATCATCAAAATGAGCTCCAATGGTTGCCAAACTATCAGTATGTTTGTTGTCTTTTATTGGTGTAGATTAAATGTTGAAATCTTGTAAAAATTATACAATATACCACACTCTATGCTTATAAGATTTAATCAAATAGTTATTGGTCATATTTTGACCTCTTACTTGATTCACAACCAACTCACTATCACCATAAACTTATAACTCTTTTGCACATCTTTTCCTAGCCCACTCAAGGCCATGAATTAGGGCCTTATAATCTACTACATTACATTTAAAATTGAATTAAAATATTAAATTAAATTAATACCTTTCCTTGGATGGAGATAATGACATTGCTCTACCACCTAATCCAACCTTGCTTCTTGATCCATCAAAAAATAGCTAAAGGAGTCCTACAATTAGATGGCTAAAGGAGTACCACCTGATCCAACCTTGCTTCAATGAATCCCACAATTAAATATTCATGTGTAACTTATTAATTTTATCTAAAACATTGATATAAGGATTAATCATCTTGAGTTTCTCTTTGGAAGCACTATTACCTTGTGGTGTAGCATGTGAAGATGGGTGTGTAGGAGTTGGTATTGAATTTTGAGATTTTTTATTTTCCTACACTTTAGGAGATAATTTAGACCCACCTACCACTAGGGGTAATGGAGGAGTCAAAATAGGTCCTTGAGTTGTCCCTTGTGTCTCTTCTACAGTTTTCTTCTTAGATTTAGTATTAGAGGATACACTAGCATTCACATTACTTGAATTTCCTAAATGATTCATGGCACAAAATGTTCCCTCTAAATGATTCATAGGAGAAGAAAAATATTGTGTTTGTCCATTTTCCATTCCATTTCTCACTGGTACCTCAAAATTTGGAATTTTAGGTGCTTGATTACCTTACATTTTCATGGCTTGACTAAGCATTTCATTGGCATATGCAACTTGGTCTTGATCTTGGTCATAGGAAGGATAACATGGTCGTTCTTAAACAAAGTTGTTTTGAGTGGAACCAATATCTCTATAATATGATGGGGCATTAGGATTGAAACTTTTGTAAGGTCTAGCTTGAGTTATTTAACCTTGTCCTTGAGCATTACCTTGAAAAAGAGGCCTTCTTGTTTGTCCAAATTGATTGTAAGGTTGATAAGGCCTGTAATTTTGAGCTCATTATCTTTGAGATCAACTAATTCATTAGTAACTCTTTGAAGAAAAATATTGACTTTATGAATCTCATTATTATGGTCAAGGGCATACTTATCTTGGATATTAGGTAAAGGGGTGAAGGTAGGTAATGCAATTTAATTAGGAGGTTGCAAATCAAGAAACAATAGCATTAGTGGTCTAGGAGTAATATTCAATGCTTGAACAAGATAATTCTCAACATTGATAGCTATCTCATAGGCACCAGGTAGTGTATTACCACCCATGGATTGGATCATCATGGATATATCACTACTCAATGCTTTTAAGTAATATAAGAATGCATAACTTGGAGTAGGTCTCACAAGGTCTAGGATCCTATCCCATGTCTTTTGAAATCTAGAGTTAAAAACCTACATGAACTCTTGAGGATCCCTCTTGATAGTATTCAACTACTCAACTATTGATATATAATTACTCTTCTCTTCAAACCTCTTACACAATAGATTCCCTAGTTCATCCCATAAAGTAATGAAATAATGAGGTAGAGTTCTTTACCAATCTAAAGCTTTCCCTTTGAAAGACAATGCCAATACCTTGATAACTAAATTCTCTTGGGTGATATTATGGATATTGTGGAATTTTTTCATGTTTTCAATATATTCAATGGGAGTAGTAGGACCTTCTCCACTAAAATATGGAACAATCTTAAGGGTTGCTCTAGGAATTTGGTCATATTGAGCAATATTTAAAGGAATTATTCGATGAAGGCTACAAAAGGAAGGTTCCTAGCCATATTGGAAAGAAAATTATGAGTATCAAGGGTTGAACTAAGTAGAAATTTGGACTTTTTAAAAACCAACTCCCCTAAATAAGGATGAGTATTCACAAATCTCAAACCTTATGACATAATAAAAAGGTAAATGCACAAACTCAAAAGTTATACCTTTATTAGCAGGCCTAATGGTCACCTTTGGTATGGAAAATAAGGAGTGATAAAAAACCAAAGATTTGAAAACTTAATGGATTCATCAGGTACTAAATGCACATGTTTTTTCAACTATAAATATGCCAAGCTTAGTACCAATATTGGACAATATTATAGGACTTATATTCCCACTGAGCATGTCAAAAACTATTGTCACTTATATTTTCACCTTTTGAGGATATGTATTATCTCTCCTCATCCAAGTGGCATAATGGACACATCTCACTTGTTGTGGGTAATCAATTTGGTGAGATGATTCTCTAGAAGGGCTAGTTCCTTTGATGCATTCTTCAAAGTACTTTATAACTCATCAAGTTTGCATGAAAAGGGTTAAGAAGACAATAAAAAAGGTAAAAGTTGATGAACCAATATTAAGTTTCCTCCTATTGACTAAACTTATACTACTTAGATAAAATCAAAGCTTCTTTCACACAACTCACAACTCAAGATAGATTGTTACATCAATGTTTCATATGCTAGGTTTAAGAGGTGTATTGATGTTTAAGAGGGATAATGAATGATCCTTTTGAGAATAAAATAATAAAACACTTATAAAAATCTCATATACTAAGAAATAACACTAAAAAAAACCTACAACAACTAATTTTCTACATACTTGGTGGGCAATCAAAGACAACATGCTAGAAAATACCATATTTTACTAGACAAGAGAAGTCCAAAGGTCACTTGGACACTTGTCATGTTGAGATAAGGGGTTACATGTGAATGAGAAGAAGATGTGAAATTGACCATGTGAGGTTAGTAAGTACAAATGTCAATTCAAGTCATGAAAATCCTAAAAAGTGGCATGAAATTCTTTTTGTTGGCTCACAAAACTACCTTCATCATTCACCCCTATTACTCTATCTTTGTGTCTAGATATAGAGATTATACACAAGTTCTTACATGTTCTTGTAAATAACCATTTTTTTTACATGACTTTTAATGTTAGTCATTGATCTTGACTTTGGCACCATCATCTGATGGTCCATACTCAAATGACTCAAATTTAAAATGCATCCATTCTATCACCTTCTAATAAGATCATGTTATTCATTAGATCTTTGTATGCTTCATAAATTTAGCTTTGTCATATTTAAAAATTACCCATAAATATTCCTAATTATATATTATTCACATCATTAGATCTCCAAATATGCACATTTTTTATCTCTATCGAGACATTAAACATCAAGCTCTTTATCCCATCTTGCTTATTCCTATATCTTTGGATCACTTTCAATCTGTAGTTCTTCTTAGACTTACTCAGTCTTTAACTCATCACTATGTTGATAAACCTTGAACACTTTATAACATTTGAGTCCATTCACTCTATTGGATCTCCTTTTCATGATCACTCACTCACCGTCAGATCTTTTGACAAGCTCGATCATTAACTCTGATAAGCTTATACTCATTAGGTCTCTGGCTGATTAGCTCTATGAATGTGACACTTGTCACTTGAATTCTCACTAAAAGTTCCTTTTGATAATTTGAATTCATCATGTTTCATTTAATCTCTAATTTTTTATTAGTGTGACCCATTGATCAAGTAGGGACATAATATAAAGTTTGAGACTTAGGAAATATTAAGTTTTTTAATTATTGCTTGAGATTGTAATTGTTAGGTCAAGGGTCCAGATTCATAAAGATGACAATGGCTTAAATTATAACTGATAGGACCTAAATTCCCCAAAGCTCTAACACAACTTGTCAGATTTAAGAGCACACATGATTACCAATGTATAAGCAACTAAACATGCGGAAATACCCAGAAGAACAAATAACTATCAATGAGAAATAACACAGAATATGAGAGGCAACACACAATTGTATTCAACTCATTACAAAGGAAATTACAATAAAGAGATCACACTCTTCTTCCACCTCTACAAGGCCTTCCACACCTCAAGGTCTCCCAGTAATCTTCCCTCCAGAGTAATCTTCTCTCAATAGGTCACAACACACAGCTAACACAAGCTATTATTCACCTCATTGTACTTCCAGTACAACCGAGTACAAACTGATACTCCAAGTAGATCTCACCATGATATTGCTCCTTAATGTATTGATGTCACCTTGGATCTAGCTCCCCCACCGATCTCCTTTCTGAACCTCGCATACACACATCCCTGCAGACCAACCTGATCTTACTTATCACATGTAGATCTCCACCATGATCTTGCAACACCCTGCATATCAAACCTGATCTTACATACATGAAGAATCCTACTTGATTCTACCATGGGAAGAACTCTCCTAGTTCTATTTAGTTCTTCAAGTTCTCCACTTAACAATACAACCCATGATTATATTATATAGATCTCATGCATACAATAATTAGACAAGCGGCTCAAAGACTCGAACTGGTCTTCATCATGCAAACTGCCCGTTCACTTAACTGGCTATTCGTCAACAGCAGTTTTGGAACTGCCACATGTGACCAACATCGGTCCTATCTTCCTGGAGGCAATCAACACCCACTGATCCCTATCGATGTCAGTTTCTATACACTGATCCATGACTGACGTTGGTTGTGGCCTGCCGATGCCAGTGACTGCATACTCAGCATCCTCCTTCTGTTTGCCTCAAGGTGAAGCTTTTAGCTCCACACCCTAATAATAACTTAAGCTATTAGGTCCCAGCTATATCCAATCATGATCAAAATGGAAGGTTCTTATTAATTCCATGACTTAAACCCTTAGGGTTTTACTGAGAAACCCTATCTAGTCTAAGAGTAAATATAAATCAATTTTGAGCTCATTCCTTCTCAATTAAACCTAAAGATCATATCTCTAGAATGCTCAAGAAAAACCCATAATAGATCTACTATCTGTTTATTTTCCAAATGTCCATACATGATCTTTGTAAAAGCATGACAACTTTGCATGACCTTACAAAAAAATTATCTAAGTATGGAGACCATTCATTTTTCCTAGAAGGCTAACTTTGTAGCTACCTCACTCTTGTTAAACTTAGTCACATGAACTATAAATTGACACATTCATTCTTATTTCATAGGATATTCAATCCATATATCCATTTGATCTTGAAGCTTTATTATGTGCAAGATATAGAATTATAAAAGTTTCTACTTATCTTTATCTTTCAACCTGTAGATTTGATTGTGTTGGAAAACACTATAAAAATGTTGTGGAGAAAAAATTTGATAAATCATATCATCTAATCACCATATTCAATCTTGAACATCAATGACATGCTCATAATGTCTCTTTTGACATCAATGATAATCATATTTCCAACACTTTGCATATACAGGTAATATGTATGAAATTTGAATAGTGAGCAAGAGATAACATTGGTGATCAATTAAAAACCATCATCAAGTGTTCAAATTGACTATAACATACCCAAAGACAAAATGTTAGACCCTTAAACATCTAAAAATCAATGTTTTACCTTTAAGGGTCCTAATTTGACCTTGAAGTCAAATTTGGTCAACATAACCTAAGAAGATGCCTTCATTAGATCTTGAGTCAAATTTACCAAGATTTTATTCATATCTCTTGATAAAACACTTGATCTTAAATAATCTAAAGTGTTTGACATTGGCTTCCCTATTCTTCCATAGCTCATACGGAGTCTTATCACCATTTATTCTAACTTGGAATATATTTAAGATCTAAATATATGTGTTAATAGCCTCTTCCCAAAAATCATCTAATAGTTTGGAACCTTGAAGCATGTTTCTAGTCATCTCTTGTATAGTTATATTTTTCCTTTCAACTATCCCATTCTATTAGGGTGTCCTAGTAGCAAAAAAATGTCTTCTAATTCCTTTTTATTCACAAAAAACATCAAACTCATAAGACCAAAATTATCATCCTCTATCTGATCTCATACACCTGATTCTTGATCCTTTTTCATTTTTAACAAGAGATTTGAATGCCTTAAACTTTGAAAAAACTTATGATTTCTCCTTAAGAAAATATATTCAAGTTATCTTAGTGAAGTCATCAATTAATAGCATGAATTAGCTCTTACCTTGAATGCCTTGAGTTATTTTAGGTCCACATAGGTCAATGTTGATTAACTCAAATGGAACAATGGTGTAATTCTCCTTAGATTTGTGGCTTCTTTTAGGTTGTTTCCCATGAAGGCATGCCTTACAAAGAGTATGAGGAATATTAGTTATTTTAGGCATATAACTTACTAGTCCTTTTGAATTGATCCTCATTAAATTGTCAAAGTTCATATGTCCAAGTATTCTATGCCAAAACCAACTTCCCTCTAATTGATTCATGAATCATTCCTCTCTATTGGATTCATGGAATATATACAAGTTATTATCTACCTTGTGAATATTTGCAGTAAATTTTATAGACTTGGATCTTCTTAATTCACACCCTTTATCATGAAACAATATATTATTTCCTTGTTTACACATTTGGCTAACACTTAGAAGATTGTGTTCTAAATCTTCTACATATAAAACATTTTCAGTTCTAGTGTGACCATTATCTAAGATTACAAAACCTTTCCCAACTATGTTAGCAGAATTGTTGTCACCAAATTTTACTAAACCTAAATTATGATTCTTGAGAGAGATAAACTTGCTCTTATCTCCTATCATATGACTTGAGCATCCACTTTTTATGCACCATTTCTTGTTTTCATCCTCTTGAGTGTGAAAAGTAGTTTGAACAAACATTGATTCTTCCTTTGGTGAATTATCTAAATCATGCTTCCTCTTCTCTTCAATATTGGATTTATTTTTCTTGAACCATTTAATGGTGTCAATGAATTAAATGTCCTTTTTCCAAATTTCCCTCTTGCATTACTTGGCTATATGTCCTTGTTGATTGTAGTTGTAGCATAAAATCTCATTTTTTCTTCTTAAAGAGTAAGTACAGTCCCTATGTTTGTGACCATATTCATTACAATTGTAAAAATATCCATTAAAAACATGGATAGAGTAGTTTGTGTTAGTCATCCCCTTAGATTGACCATTATTTACCCAAGACTTCTCATTGTTGAATTCTTTAGTAGAGCTAGAATTATACTTATCTTTAGATAAAAGTACATCTATATATGTCATATTTTTAACTTCCAAATAATCCATCCTTTGATTCATGCATTTATTCATCATGCCCTACATATTATTGACTATTGATGTTAGTTCATCTATTTGTGTTTTCACACAATTAATGCTTGAAATAATCTCAAAATATATTGAGGAAGTCAGATCTAAATTCTTATTCCCATTCTTATTCTTCAATATTTCAATATCTAGATATTCATTTACTTCCTTTAGATGTTTGATCTCTGATAAGGCACATACTAATTTACCTTGAATAAATGTTTTAGCCTCTTTGTCATCCATTGTACCTTTGATCACCTTCAAGTAGTTAAACTTTGCAAAGAAGATATAGATCTGATACCAATTGTAGGAGATAAAATCACTGAGAGTGAGGTGAATTAATGATGTAAGTGTTGTCACTTGGATTCACACCCTTGAGGAGATTCTCAACTCTCCTCATCCAACTGGCATAATGGAAATATCTCTCTTGTTGTGGGTGACAATTTCACTGAGATGAATCTCTAGATAAGGGGTTATCTCCCCTTGATGCAACTTTAAAGCTCTTTCTCTGCCTTAATAGTTGTATATGAACAGGGTTAAGGAAAATGACTAAGAAACAAAATGGTGATGAACCAATTTATAATGTCCTCCCAATTGACTAAAACCACTACTTAAAGACAAACAAGGTGTTTCTCACACAAGACTCACAACTCAAGATTCATTATTGCATTAATGTTTCATATATTAGATTCAAGAAGGTATATGATTCTTAAGAAGGGAATGAGGGATTTCAAAGAAGGATATGATAATGGACCACTTCTAGGATATATCTACACTTAGAAAAGAATACTAGTAGAGACCTACAATAATCTCCTTTCTACAAATTAATAGACCATCAAGAATACAGGCTAAAAAAGATAATGTTTCACTAGACTAGACTAACAAGATTTAAGTCATTTCTCAGTATTATAGCATATGAGTGGCAAAAACACTTTTATATTTCTTCAAGATTTCTTTGAGTATAAATCTAGATATATTTTTCCCAATAACCAGTAGAGGTTACTGAACAAGCTAAAAAAATGCATATATATAGCCTTTGGGAGGGAGGTCAAGAAAAGGGAGTCCAAGGGTCACTTAGACATGTGTCTATATGATAAAGTCAATTATAATTGCATGTGAAATAAGGGTGATGTGATTCATGCCATGTCATGGTTCTAATTGTCTAAAACAAGTCATAATTATGGTGAAAAGTGGCATAAAACCTTCAAAATTGACACAAGAAACTACCTCCATCAAAGACCATCCATGAATGTTTGAAACTAAAAATAGGAGAGTCAACACATAAAATTGTTTGAAGGAAATGGAACTCATGAAGATAGTTATAAAATTCTCATTCTAACTACTAGATATCCTCTGGACACCTGTGTTTGTTGATTTTATGGAATCTCCTTGATTTGGGTCAGCTACCACTAATAACTCAAACTATCAAGCTGTCTATTTTTCACTTGTTTTGTCTACACCAGATGCTCAAGATCTTGCCTTTTTTACCTCTATATTTTATTTTAGGTTCCCACCAAGTCTTTTTACACCAATGAATATTTTCCATAGTTTAAAATTGACTTTTTGTGGGCCATCATCCTTCAAGTATTTTCTTCAAACTTTATTTCCCTCAGACTTCTCCCAAAAGAATTCATTCCTCATACTTTTACTTTAGAAAATTTTGTGGAAAATTTATTTTGAATAATATTTTAGGATTTTTTTGAAAGTGCCTTTTTAGAGAAATGTGTTTAAGGCATCTCTTTAAGGAATTGACTCTTTTCAGAATCCTACAAATGACCCCTTTAACTTGAGAAGTATTATTTCAGAACTTCTATTTGGTTCACCTTCTTGTGATAACAATATTTTAGATATTTTGTAAGTGTCCTTATGGATTTATGAAAATAACCCTTCAGGAAAGTTGAAGTTCCCTTTGGACTTTTGTAAAGTACCTTTTGGCCTTCCTACAAATGCCCTTCAGAAAAATTGAAGTACCCTTCAGAAAAGTTAAAGATGACTTTTTTCTGAAGAACCCTTCGGGAAAGTTACTCGAGACATTTTTTTGAAAAAATTATCATTCAAAAATAATGAAGTGGACCATTTCCTATAGAATCACCCTTCATAATTGGTAAACTACCCTTTGGAAAAGTTGAAAATGATCCCTTAGCTTAAAAAGGTCCTTTAGGGAAATTGTTTGGATAATTTTCCTGAAGTAATTAGTCTTCATCTTCGATAAATTTCTCTCAAATAAATTGTCTAAAAGAATTCAACACTTTGGCCGAATGAAAATTCCAAAAAAATAACACCTTATCAAAAATAAAAGACCTAAAAGGATTACTATGTAAAGGCTTAGAAAAATACCAAAACCAAACTTTCTGAAAGAATTGGACTTGTACATTTGTTGTGGGCTTGTATAGAACACTTCTTTTGAATTAAACCTACATACTTGACCTAGCCAAAATTATAGACCTAGGCATCTAATTTTTCAAATAGGGGTACCCAATTTTGGCTTGAAGGGCCAAAATTTAGTCAACAAATTAGTGACTCATAGGGGTAGTATGTCTGCTATACTGACTAGACCAATAGCCAAATTAATCCATTGGGCATGGAGTCATCTAAGGACACTTAAAAAAGGAAACATTGGCCACGACTCAAAATCTTTAACAACACACCAGACCAGAAGGAAAACCCACACTACAAGACACAACACATAATAAGAAAAAAGCAAATAAGACACAAAGAAAATTAAGACACAAGATAAACACATGTGCATAAGCACTGAGGGGAAAAATGAGATACACTGAAAGAAAACTAATATGTACATCTAACATGATATGTTTCTCCTCCTCTTGGATCAAAGGGGAAACTTCTTAGGTCTCCTTCATGGCAAGAAAACTCATGGTGGTAACCAAGTAATTTGTTAAAGTGGAAACTTACTGACTCACCCTTCTTATTTACCATCTTGATTGAAATGTATTCAAATGCATCAGGTTTAAACATATCTTCTACATATATGTATTCATATTTCTCTTTGAGATATGTTTCATGCTGGTCCTTCATGTTGGTGTAGTCCATCAAGGCATAAATGGATATAATATCATCATTATATGGCTCATGGCTCTCTTGGTATGTATCATAGACCAACTCATTTTTTTATCTCTTTGAGAAGATTGTCAAACTAATCTCTTGCTTCCTCATGGCTCTCTTGGGGAAGAGTGGTTGGTGTGAGGTTTGATCTAAGGCAAAGTCTTTCTAACTTGTTCCAAAACTCATCATTTTAGTGTTCAAGAAATCCTTCCTCGATGATTGTGTCAAACCAATATGATCCCTCCCCTTCTTGTTCACAAACAAGAGTCTTTAGCTACTCAACAACATGCTCTTGAAACTCATTCAACTCAAGTCCCATGACCTAGTCATTATCTTCATCAAAGCAATAAGAAGGTTCATCAAATAAAGGGAAAGAGAGCTCACCATGCTTACATTATCCATATAATGTTAACAAGTGAAGTTTTTCAATCTCATCTTCATATTTCTGGAACATTTACATGTATGTGTGACCTATATCTTCTCCTTGAATCGTGTCACTTTAAAGAGTCACTTCTTAAACCTTATTCTCATTAAAACCTTCTAGAATAACCACCTCTTGAAATATGACTTGACTACATTGTTCATCTTTGATAATGCCTTCCACCTCATGTTCATGATGATTATCACCATGATGATGCTCATGGGGAGTACCTATAATTATTTAATCTTCATCATCACTCATAATAGCCTCTTGATCAGCCAAAAAAAACATTTTCTCTTGCTCACTTACCTCCCTCAAAAAAATTTCCTCTTTAGAAAGGAATGAAATGAACGGTGAATGGATAGGTTCATGACTTAAAAATGTAGGAGTTAGAGTATGGAATTTAATGGAAGGTGAAGGAAGTGAAAATGGAGTGTGGGATGAAGGAGGGTACTTAATATTGGCCTTTGAAAAGAGGTGAGCACCAGTGAGCTCAAAATTATATTGAGAATGAGAAATGGGGTGTTCTTTGAGAAGCTCGTGAGGAAATGGAAGTAAACCTTGGGCTAAAATCAATTGATTCTCTTCCTTCCACTTGACCAACACTTTATCCACATTATATGTAGCTTGATAACTCTCTTGAAGGGGTGTAGATGGGGTGTGTTTAGACATGGGATCTTCTATTGGGTCCAAACCTTCTATTACACCTTAACTAAGCAACCTCATTCTTGACTCTAATTCTTCAATCTACTTGGATAGATTATCTTGGAAGAGTCTTTCTTGGAGATCATATGCATCATCATTTTGAGGAGGATTATGAGAGGTTTGACATGGAAAAGAATATCTTTCTTGAGTAAGGGTGGGAGGGACTTTAGGAGGACTAGCTTCATTTTCCATTTCACACTCTTAAACAATAATCTTCTCTTCTTTCTTACCCCATGACTCCACTATTTCATTCCAACTCATGGTCTTAGGATTGGAACTCTCTTCTTCTTAAGGATAGTTATAAAATTAATCTTTCTCAAGGTCTTAAATTGGTTCATGATAGACATTTCTCCAACTTGGGATCTTGGCATCAAGTTCAAGGACTTGAGGAGGATGAGGGAGACTAGGAAGAGTTTGCACATGCATGGGAACAATTTCTTGAAGATGGATGTGTTGTTTTCCAAAGGAAATAGGATGAATTATTTCAAAGGAGGGCTCTCAATCTAAATAATTGAAATAGTTAATTTCCATAGAAGGCTGTTATAATGTCCTTTGGTGTTGGATTGTTAGGTGCAAAGGATTAACAACAAGATCAGTTAATGCATTAAATGGCTTATAAGGTTAGCTCATTTTATTTTGGTAAGTGTTATTTGATATAAAGGATTTGATGTATGATAGGAGGGTTTAATTTAAATAGGAGAAGGCTGATTTGGGATGGAAAAAGGTATACAAGGTTGATTTCCTTGAATGGATTGACTCCTCTAGCTTAATAGTTTATCTTTCATGGATTGCATGGCTTGAGTTTGCCTAAAAAATCACTCCTCCTTATATGTAAGCTCTTGTTGATACCTATTTTTCTCATTCAACCTATCTGTCTCTAGTATTTGCTTCTCAAAATCCAGCATTATCTCCCTAGCACTCTTGGATTGACTAGGAGAAGGATAATTAAGAGAGTTGCTTGAGGTGATTCCATAAACAACATGAGCTTGATCAAAACAATATAAAGGAACACAAGGTACATACTGATCAACAATGGAATTATACATTCCAAATATGATTTATTAATGCACTAGGGATACTTAACGAATTGATTCAACTCAGAGTCACCATTGGTGTTGATTGAAATACCTCTAAAAGGCTAATTTATTGAAGAACACACCAATATTTCTTTAACTCCTTGGACAAATTGTCCAACTGGGTGTGCCAAAAAATGTTTTCAATTGTATTTTCACCCTTGGGGAGATGCTTATCTCTCCTCATGCAAGTGGCACAATGGAAACATCTCTCTTGCTATGGGTGATAATTATGCTGAGATGAATCTCTAGATAATGGGATAGGTCCCCTTGATACACCTTTAAAGCTCTCTCTCTAAATTAAAAATTGTATATGAAAAGGTTAATTAAAATGACTAAGAAACCAAATGAATATGCACCAATTTATAATGTCCTCCCAATTTATTAAACCCACTACTTAAAGACAAACAAGGTGTTTCTCACACAATACTCATAACTCAGGGTTCATTACTGCATTAATGTTTCATATATTAGATTCAAGAAGGTATATGATTTTTAGGAAGGGATTGAAGGATTCCAAAGAGGGATACAATCTTGAACCACTTCTAGGATATATCTACACTTAAAAAATAATACTATCAAAGACTTGATAATCTCTTCTATTCAAATTGGTAGAACATCAAGACTACAGGCTAGAAAAGATAATCTTTCACTAGACTAGACATATAAGATTCAATTCATTACTCGGTATTATAGCATATGAGTGGTAAAAACACATATATTTCCTTAAGATTTATTTGAGTACAAATATGGCCATATTTTTTCCAATAACTAGCGGAGGCTATTGAACAAGCCAAAAGAATTCATATATATAGCCTTTGGGAAGGAGGTCAAGCAAAGGGAGTCCAAGGGTCACTTGGAGATGTGTCTATATGAGAGAATCAATTAAAATTACATGTGAAAAAGGAGTGAGGTGATTCATTCCATGTCAAGAGGCCTAATTATCTGAAACAAGTCATAAGAATGGTGAAAAGTGGCATAAAACCTTCAAATTTTCACAGGAAACTACCTCCATCAAAGACCATCCATGAACATTTGAAACTAAAAATAGGAGAGTCAACACATAACACTATTCAAAGGAAATGGAACTCATGGTGATAGTTATAAAATGCTCCTTCTAATTGTTATCTATCCTATAGACACCTGTGTTTGTCGATTTCATGGAAGCTCCTTGATTTGGGTCAACTACCAACAACAACTTGAACCATCAACCTGTCTATTTTTCAATTGTTTTATCTACACCAGATGCTTAAGATCTTGCCATTTGTTACCTATATATTTTCTCTCAGGTTCCCATCAAGTCTTTGGACACCAACAACTATTTTTTATAGTTTGAAATTGACTTTTAATGGGCCATCATCCTTCAGGTATTTTATTCGAAATTTATTTTCCTCAGACTTATTGTTTTCCTTGGACTTCTCCTGAAAGAATTCATTCCTCAAAATTTTTCTTTAGACAATTCTACAAATAATTTGTTTCAAAAAATATTTTGGGATTTTTATGAAAGTGCCTTTTTGGAAAAATGTGTCTGAGCCATCTCTCTAAGGAATTGACTCTTTTCAAAATCCTACAAATGAGCCCTTCAGCTTGAGAAGTATTCTTTTAGAACTTTTATTTGGTTCACCTTCTCTCAAAAACAATCTTTCAGACCTTTTTTAAGTGTCCTTTCAGCTTTTTGTAAATTCCCCTTTAGGAAAGTTGAAGTGCCCTTCAAACTTTCTGTAAAGTACCTTTCGGCCTTCCTATAAATGCACTTCGAAAAAATTGAAGTGCCCTTCAGAAAAAATAAAGATGATTTTTTTTTGAAGTACCCTTCAAAAAAGTTTCTTGAGACATTTTTTGAAAAAAGTATCCTTCGAAAATAATGAAGTGGACCATTTCCTATAGAGTCACCCTTCAAAACTTGTAAACTTCCCTTCAAAAAAGTTGAAAATGATCCCTTACCTTGAAGAGGTCCTTCGGGGAAATTATTCAGATAATTTTATTGAAGGAATCAATATTCATCTTTGGTAAATTTGTCTCAAACAAATTGTCTAAAAGAATTCAGCACTTTGGCTAAATGAAAAGTCCAAAAAAATAACACCTTAGTCAAAAACAAAAGACCCAAAAGGATTACTATGCAAAGGCTTAGCAAAAGACCAAAACTAAACTTTTTGAAAGAATTGAACTTGTATATTTGTTGTGGGCTTGTATAAAACACTTCTTTTGAATGTAAGGTATAGACTTAGGTAGCTAAGTTTTCAAATAGGGATGCCCAATTTTGGCTTGAAGGGCCAAAATTTGGTCAAACAATTAGTGACTCACAGGGGTAGTATGCATGCTATACTAACTAGACCAGTAGCCAAATTAATCCATTAAGAATGGAGTCATATAAGGACACTCAAACAAGGAAACATTGGCCATGACTCAAAATATTTAAAAACACACCAGACTGAAAGAAAAACCCATGATATAAGACACAACACATAATAAGAACAAAACAAATAAGACACAAAGCAAAGTAAGTCACAAGACAAATACATGTGCATAGCACTTAGGGGGAAAATAAGATACAACTAAAAGTAAACTAATATGTACATCTAGAATGATATGTTTCTCCTCCTAGATCAAAGGGGAAACTTCCTAGGTCTCCTTCATGGCAAGAAAAATCATGGTGATAACCAAGTAATTTGTTGAAGAGGAAACTTGGTGACTCACCCTTCTTATTTTCCATCTTGATTGGCATGTATTAAAATACATCAAGTTCAAACATATATTCCACATCCATGTATTCATAGTACTCTTTGAGTTATGTTTCATGCTGGCCCTTCATGTTGGTGTAGTCCACCAAGGCATCAATGGCTATAATATCATCATTATATGGCTCATTTGACTCATGGCTCTCTTGGTATGTATCATAGATTAACTCATTCTTTTCTATCTCTTTGAGAATCTTATCAAACTAATGTCTTGCTTCCTCATGGCTCTCTCAGGGAAGAGTGGCTGGTGTGATGTTTAAGCTGAGGCAAAAATTTCAAACTTATTCCAAAAATTATCATTTTCCTATCTAAGAACTCCTTCCTCAATGATTCTATCAAACCAATGTGATACCTCTCCTTCTTATTCACAAACAAGAGTCTTTAGCTACTCAAAAAATTCTATTAAGCCTATTTCAACTTAGGTCCCATGGCCTAGTCATTATCTTCATCAAAGTAACAAGAAGGTTCATCAAACAAAGGGAAAGAGAGCTCACCATGCTTACATTCTCCATCCGACGTTAATAAGTGAAGTTTTTCAATCTCATCTTCATATTGCTAGAACATTTGCATGTATGTGTGACCTATATCTTCTCCTTGAATCATGTCACTTTCAAGAGTCACTTCTTCAACCTTACTCTCATGAAAACCTTCTAGAACAACCACCTCTTAAAATATGATTTGACTACATTATTCATCTTTGATAATTCCTTCCACCTTATGTTCATGATGATGATCACCATGATGATGCTCATGGGGAGTACCTATAATTATTTCATCTTCATCATCACTCATAATAGCCTCTTGATCAGCCAAAGATACATTTTCTCTTACTCACTTGCCTCCCTCAAAATAGGTTCCTCTTTAGAAAAGATTGAAGTGAAGGGTGATTGGATAGATTCATGAGTTTAAAATGTATGAGTTAGAGTATGGAAGGTAATAGAAGGTAAAGGATGTGAAAATGGACTGTATGATGAAGGAGAAGACTTGCGAATGGACTTGGAAAAGAGGTGAGCACTAGTGAGCTCAAAATCAGATTGGGAATGAGAAGTGGGGTGTTTTTTGAGAAGCTCATGAGGAAGAAGAAGTAAACCTTTGGCTAAAATCAATTGATTCTTTTCCTTCCACTTGGCCAACACTTCTTCCACATTAGATGTATCTTGATAACTCCCTTTAATGGGTGTATATGGGGTGTGTTTAGACATGGGATCTTCTATTGGGTCTAAACCTTCCATTACACCTTGACTAAGCAACCTCATTCTTGACTCTAATTCTTCAATTTATTTGGCTAGATTCTCTTGGAATAGTATTTCTTGGAGATCATAATCATCATCATGATGAGGAGGAGTATGAGAGGTTTGCCATGGAAAATAGGATGTTTCTTGAAGAAGGGTAGGAGGGACTTGAGGAGGACTAGCTTCATTTTCCACTTCACACTCTTGAACAATACTCTTCTCTTCTTTCTTACCCCATGATTCCATTATTTCATTCCAACTCATGGTCTTAGGATTGGAACTCTCTTCTTTTTGAAGATAGGTAGAAACTTCATCTTTCTCAAGGTCTTGATCTGGTTCATGATGGACATTTTTCCAACTTAGGATATTAACATCATGTTGAAGGATTGGAGTAGGTTGAGGGAGACTAGGAAGAGTTTTCACATGCATAAGAAGAGTTGCTTGAGGATGGATGTGTTGTTTTCAAAAGGAAATAGGATGAATTATTTCAAAGGAGGGCTCAAAATCTAAGGAATTGAAATAGTTAGTTTCCATAGAAGGTTTTTTTAATGTCCTTTGGTGTTGGATTGCTAGGTGTAAAGAATTAACAACAAGAATAGTTAATGTATTAGATGGGTTAGAAGGTTATCTCATTTTATTTTGGTGAGTAAGTGATATTTGGTAGAAAGGATTTGATTTATAAGAGTATGGTTTATTTTGAATAGGATGAGGTTTCTTTGGGATGGAAAAAGGTATACAAGGCTAATTTCATTGAATGGATTGACTCCTCTATCTTACTAGTTTCTCCTTCATGGATTGCATGGCTTGAACTTACCTAAACAAGTACTCCTTATACATAATCTCATTATGATACATTTTCTAATAATTCAACCTATCTATCTCTAGCATGGGCTTCTCAAACTCCAACATTATATCCCTAGCACTCTTAGATTGACTAAGAGAAGGACAATTAGGAGAGCTACTTGAGGTGATTTCATGAATAACATTAGCTTGATCAAAATAATATAAAGGAACACAAGGTCCATATTTCTCAATAATGGAATTATTCATACCAAATATTATTTATTGATGTACTAGGGCTACTTAACTAGATGATTCAACTTAGATTCACCATTGGTGTTGATTGAAATGCCTCCAAAAGGCTGATTGATTGAAGAACACACCAAGAATTCTTCAACTCCTTGGACAAATTATCCCATTGGACATGTCAAAAACTATTGTCACTTGGATTCACAACCTTTAGGATATTCTCATCTCTCCTCATCCAAGTGAAACAATGGAAACATCTCTCTTGTTGTGGGTGACAATTTTGTTGAGATTAATCTCTAGATAAGGGGCAAGCTCCCCTTGATGCGCCTTTAAATCTCTCTCTCTCTAACTTAACAATTATATATGAAAGGGTTAAAGAAAATAAATAAGAAAATAATAGGCAATGCACTAATGTTTAATGTCCTCCCAATTGACTAAAACCACTACTTAAAGATAAAAAAGGTGTTTCTCACACCAGACTCACAACTCAAGATTAATTATTGCATCAATGTTTCATATGTTAGATTCAAGATGGTATATGATTCTTAGGAATGGAATGAAGGATTCAAAAGGAGGATACGATCATGGACCACTTCTACAATATCTCTACACTTAGAAAAGAATACTAGTAAAGACCTGTAGTAATCTATTTTCTACAAATTGGTAGACCATCAAGAGTACAGGCTAGAAAAGACAATCTTTCACTAAACTAGACTGACAAGATTTAAGTCATTTCTCAGTATTACAACATATGAGTGGAAATAAAACTTGTATATTTCTTCAAGATTTATTTGATTACAAATATATCTATATTTTTCCCAATAACCAGTGGAGGCTACTGAACAAGCCAAAAGAATGCATATATATAGCCTTTCAGAGGGAGGTCAAGCAAAGGGAGTCCAATGGTCACTTAGACATGTGTCTATATGAAGGAATCAATTATAATTACATGTGAAAGAGGGGTGAGGTGATTCATGCCATGTCAAGAGGTCTACTTGTATTAAACAAGTCATAAGAATGGTGAAAAATGGCATTAAACCTTCAAAATTGGCACAAAAAACTGCCTCCATCAAAGACCATCCATGAATGTTTGAAAATAAAAATAGGAGATTCAATAATAAACACTATTCAAAGGAAATTAAACTCATGGTGACAGTTAGAAAATTCTATTTTTAACTACTAGCTATCCTCTAGACACTTATGTTTGTCAATTTTGTGGAAGCTCCTTGATTTGGGTCAGCTACTAGCAACAACTCAAACCAACGACCTATCTATTTTTCACTTATTTTATCGACACCAGATGCTTGAGATATTTCCATTTTTTACCTCTATATTTGATCTTAGGTTCTCACCAAGTCTTTTGACACCAATGACTATTGTCTATAGTTTGAAATTGACTTTTTGTGGGCCATCATCCTTTGGGTATTTTATTTTGACTTTGTTTCCCTTGGACTTCTTGTTTGCCTCAAACTTATCCTAAAAGAATTCATTCCTCAAAAATTTCCATTAGAAATTTACATGGACAATTTGTTTTGAACAATCTTTTGAGCTTTTTTCTGAAAGTGCCTTTTCAAAAAAATGTGTTTGGGACATCTCTCTAAGGAATTGACTCTTTTTGAAATCCTACAAATGACCCTTTCAACTTGAGAACTATTATTTCATAACTTTTGTTTGGTTCACCTTCCCATTAAAATAATATTTTATACCTTTTGTAAGTGTCCTTTCAACTTTTTGAAAATGTCCCTTTGGGAAAGTTGAAGTGCCCTTCAGACTCACTATAAAGTACCTTTTGGCCTTCCTACAAATGCCCTTCAAAAAAACTGAAGTGCCCTTCAAAAAATTTGAATATGACTTTTTTCCGAAGTGCCCTTTAGGAAAGTTGCTCAGGACATTTTTTGAAAAAATAATCCTTCAAAAATAATGAAGTGGACCATTTTTTGTAGAAGAACCCTTCAAAACTTGTAAACTGCCCTTTGGAAAAGTTGAAAATGATCCCTTGTCCTAAAAAGGTCTTTCAGGTAAATTGTTTGGATAATTTTCCTAAAGGAATTAGTCTTCATCTTCAAGAAATTTATCTCATAAATTTTTTTTGAAATAATTTGGCACTTTGGCCAAATGAAAAGTCAAAAAAATAACACCTTAGTCAAAAACAAAAGACCTAAAAGTATTACTATGCAAAGGCTTAGTAAAATACCAAAACCAAACTTTTTGAAAGAGTTGGATGTGTACATTTGTTGTGGGCTTGTATAAAACACTTCTTTTGAATGAAACCTACATACTAAACCTAGCCAAAGGTATAGACTTAGGCAGCTAAGTTGTCAAATAGGCATGCCCAATTTTGGCTTGAAGGGCTAAAATTGGGCCAATATCAAGATAATTCAAACTTTAATTACAATCCTTTCAAACCCTTAATCAATCACCGCAAGCATTCATAAGACATACAAGTTATTCATATCAATGAATAAGAGAGATGATGAAAGATCAAACAAAAAACACATAAATTCTATGGGAAACCCTCATGGGTAATAAAACCCACTCTCAATACTAAAAACACATGGAATACTTGTCCTATAAGACTATCACAAACATGAGACCTTTTAGTGAATCACCCACTTCACAAGTAGCACCCACACAAAACCTATGAAATCAATAGCTCAAAAAATCTGATTACCTTTCAATATAATGAAGAAATAATTTATAACCCCTATATTTAATCCTTCACACTCTCTTATGCTTGCACATACAAGCAATACATCCAAAGCACCTTTTTGAATCACTCTAGACCTCTTCGCTCATCTTCAATATTCAAATTTGCATGATCACTTTTATGCCATAAAAATTATGACCTATAGGTCATATACATAGTCCTTAACCTAATATACTCTTCAATACATCCACTAAACACACTAACTCTCCTCTTTACTTACCACTACAACTCTTTCTTCCGCTTCTCAACTCTTAACTCTAACATCTAGAAACCAACACATTTGATTTCACTCTTTATAGAGACTTCATGAATATTGTATTCTTGTTCAGACATAAGACTTGAATTAAACCTTAAGTCTTTTATATCACTAAGACAAATCTCAATACCACCTTCATAGGTTGTCCATAGCATCCATGGGTCACCCTTAAGCTGTTACACCTTTCAATTAGGCTTTAATAGCCCTTATAGGTCTCATGGAGACCTATTCACCCCTTTGTCACTTATCTAAGAAAATTAAGAATACATAACCACTTAAATTATCCATAATATACCTTTAATTGATTATATCCATCACAACACTCCTCTGCATATGCACAATCTACTCAAACATTAGTCTTGTATATGATAACACCATGAATAAATAAAGAGTCAAATTTGAGGCTCAATATTGTAACTATATAGAAAATCAAACCTTGTAACCAACTTCTATAAATATCCCTTATAATCCTCTACAAATTTTCTTCCATCAACAAATGCCTTCATATGCTCAAGTTATAATCAAAATAATATAGACTAGTTTTTCCTTTGTTAATTTAAATACCAACAGTCACTGTGTAATACAAAATATTTAAACATGTGTCTTCATCTCGTTCCCCCTATAAATTTGATAAAATATGCTATATTTACATCCTTATGAGTTTATTAACTTTAAATATGAATTTTGGTTATTGAACTTTGATATGGGCTTCTATTATTGTGCCACTTGGCAACCCATATGCCTTCTAGGTACCCTATAGTTAGTCTTTATGTGTATATACCACTTGGTAGTTATATATAAAATATTTACTCATTGACTTGATTCACTTTGTCAATCTCCTTATACATGGTTTAAAACTCATCATCAATGTCCATCTGTATGATCACCTATGTGACATTGATCTTCTATCAATTCTCTATGATTGTGACACATGTTACCAACATGTTCAGTCTTAGGTTCTTTTGATTTATTGACCTTGTGCTCAGAGTTTAGATATTTTATATGATTTAACACTCATTATTATATCTTAATATACTTTATTAAATTCTTTACATTATATCCTTGATCTGATTGAATACTTTTTTGACACTTGGCAGCCCTGTATGATGGTCATTTGATATTGCAAATTGGATAAGTATAGGAACTCTATAATCTGCCTAGAAGGCCAAATTTGCACCTCGATATATTTTTAAACACATAACCTCATGACCTAAAAATTATAACATATTATCTCCTCCCATAAGGGAATACATTTATATATCAAACAACTCCTAATACCTTCACATGTATAAATGTTGATGCCATCAATCTGCTCACTTAGCCTTATATGTCAAGATGACTAGAATAACTTGGATATTCATATGACTACTCTAATAAATTCCTTTCACTTCCACATGCACTCTAAGTATTCATAACACCTCATAGGATCTTTATAACATGACCACACCATCAATATCATCCATCATCTATCTCACCAAGTCAAACACTAAAGCATACTAAAGCACACTTTATCATTATCATTCTAACACACATGACACCTCATCAACATCCTTGGCCATCTTAGAGACATAATTTACAACTCTCCAACACATGTAGTCTTTTATAAGTTATATGGCCACTAGTAACATGAACATATCCAGGTTATATGTGAGAATTCATATCTAGTGATTTATAATACAATCAATGAGGCCCTAATGCCACATTTATCATAGGAAATTAGAGACTCTATGATAGCCATCAATGACTATTGGTACTTCCAACAGGACATCATGATTCGAGTTGCAAGATTTCTCAAGTAACCTCTCCACTTATCATACTTCATCCTAGATCACCTGATGAATTAAGAGATCACATACCAAAGATGGAGGGTGTTTTTGGCTTTTGCATTAGTCAATAGAAAAAGGCATGCTCACCACTCCTAATTACCATTAGACACCATGTGTATAAGGCCTTTCCTCCTCTATAGAAAATGGTGATTGGGTAGGATTCCTTTACTCTAGGGAGAGACAAAATCCAACACTAGGACCCAAAATACATGATCAAATCTCATTTGGTGAGGTATTTGACTCACCTTAACATCAATTATGGCCACCAATTAGGGGAAATGAAGAATTGTACTTAGATGTTTAAAATGACCAAGAAGTGTTGGCCTAAATTATGGCTTAGAAGAAGGAAAAGAAGATCTAGTTGGGCCTATTTATACTCCTTCCAACACCTACTCATTTTGTGGAAGATGTCACATCAACTCCTATGATTTTTATGAGGATTTTTTAGGGTATTCTATCACCTTCTCCTACACAAGCACCTTATCTTTGTGCCCTAGACCCACCTCTTCATTTTTGAGTAGTGCATGTTCCTCATGCCCTGGCTCCACCTCTAACATCTCTATCATTATATCCATATCCAAGCCATACCCATGTAACTCAACATAAGATAGCCCAAGCACATACATCTCAACCATTAGTATCTCAAACCTAGGTTTCACAAACCTTGAGGGTTGATGTTAGCATTAGACTAGAGGCCAACCTAGAGTGAGGCTCATAACAAGCATTGATGTAAGTTCCTCCACTCACTCTCACCACTTTCCAAGTTCCTCCCTTCACTCCCTCTAATTTATAGCTCCCTCTCATGGAACCACTCAATTATGCACCCCTTCCACAAGTTAATCAAGTGATGTCTACCCTTTTTCCTACTATGCTACCTCAATTATTCACCCAAGTACACCTATCCTTGGTCCTCCCAAGCATCCTAAATTATTTTTTCCCTCTACCCCATTCATTCTATAACATAAAACCTCCCTAGTACCTACATTAGGTATGCCTCAAATTTAGGTACTTACAAGTGTACCTCTATTAACAAGATTAACTACAACCTTCAAGAATGCATCTCAAATGGTCAAGGTCATCTTAGCACCCCCTTTGATCATCATGGAACCTTCATCAATAGTCCAAAATCCTCTATAGTCATCCCCCATGGATCTTACTATCTCTATGAATCCTTCTACCATAACACCCATGGCTAACCCAAGTAAGAGATCCAAAAAGAACTAAAAGGTAACTCAACCTCATGCTTCAATCTAGATACCTTTTACTCTAGACCATCCTCCTCCACCAATGTCTATGATTCCTCCATCACCATCCATGATATTTTTATGAATTACCCCCAAGCACCCTATTTCCATCACCTTGGGTACTTAGATATTTGGTCTCAATAAGCCAATCTCTTCCCTCTTGATTAATACCCCTCTCCATGAGTCATTACCTAAGTGGGCATGACCTAATATTAGTAGTGGGAATAGATGTTCCCATGGTTTTCCCTTTTCATCCTTCCTCCCTTCAGTCCCATTTCCCCTCCTCCTCCACTACTTTCCTCATTCACACATTTGACTTCCTCCATCTCCCCTTCACCTCTTCCTCTACCCATTTCCACCATCTCTACCACTCCTCCAACACCTCCTAGAACCTGGGGGATGGTCCTAAGGTCTCAAACATTAGATATTAAAATCCAAGGTGAACTGAATGTGTAATGGATTTTAACCATGCCATGGGGAGCATGAAGATGATGCTCATGTATAAATTCATCCAAGAAGGGAACCCAATGGTTTGGTAGACCTAATGTGATTTATTCTCCTTAAATAAGGTGAAGACCTCCACTAGGGAGGAAAGGGTAGCTAAGGATCCACTCTCTATTATTTGGGTAACCCATGACATGCTAAAGAAGCTACTCAAGGATTTCCAAAGTTAGTTTTAGACCCTATAAGCCTAGGTAAAGATACATTTCCCCATCGGGCTAATTGGGCAGGTCAAGGATACCCTCTTATTATTATTCTAAATTCTGGGGAAGGTGGAGAAATTTATGTTAGAGACCAATGTGTTCATCTAAAAAACTCAAGATTATATGGAGAGGATTACTTAGATTGATGAGATTATGAAAATTTCTATGGAGGAGTGGTTATTTATGGCTCAAACCATAATAGGACCCTTAGAAGAGGATAGGAAAAATATATTGGAATACTTAAAAGAAGTCAATATCTCTGTGTTGTTCCACCTAGATGGCACCCTACTAGATAAGGGAGAATTTAGATTCCATCTAGGTCATTTTGACCAGGTCATGACGAAGAAGGTCACCAAGGAAAATAGAGAAGGGTCCTAAGTGGTTCTTGATCTTTCAACATAGTCCATGAAAGGTATCATCCAAGTGTCTAAGGTCTAGGTGTCAATAGAGGCTCCCTTTTATGTATATTAGAGACTAGTGACATAGACCAAGGTGATATTCAAAGAACCCCTAGTGAACCTCACTAAAATAGACTAAAAATTTAAAATTATGGTAGCCATGATAGAAGCTAAGGATGCAAGGTTAAAATATTTAGGAGTCAAATATTCATAGATACCATTGCATATCACTTGAGTGGTCCCCCATATATATTTTTTATGGTTTGGGTGGTTTTTTTTTTAATTTTTGAATTATAGTTGTAACTCCCATGAGTGGTCATCATGGCCCAAGATGGAAATTTCATGTTATTTGTAGGTGAATCCCATCCTAATTTATAAAAGGCATATCCATATTGTAATTAAAGGGTTGACTAAATTTTTATCTAAAGTGTTGTTGGATTTAAGCTAGGATTTCACCTACTTTATCCTTCATCACTTTGGACTGTAAAAGTTAGACATGATCAATATTATTATAACAACACTTATTTTTTTAATTAATGCAATTTTAGTTTTATACAAAATTCTTATTTTGATTCTCAAGTTATGTTTTATCTCCACTCTGAATGATTGTTAATGTTAGATTAATTAGACTAAAACCTCACCATTAAATTTATGTTATGGTTATGATGTGCTTGTCTGTTATAATCCCTTTGTGAACTCTTGAATTTCTATTCTCATAATACTATTAATTTGTGTGTTAGTCTTTAAGTTACCATTGGAGGTGTATGTGTGATATACTATAGACTTCTAGTATTATATTTAGTGAGGGTTAATATTTGAGGCATGCTCCCCTATTTCCTCAGACTCTTCCCATTGTGTGTTCTTGGAGGTAAAACTTTTGGTGAAACTTAGTCCCCAATGGTATAATTATGGTAAAGGAAATTGGTTCAATGGTCAATACATTAATTTCATTCTAAATATAGAGGCTATCTTTCTTGCCTTACACTCTCTTTTTTTAATTTTTAAAGAGTGAACTACCCTTTTCCCTTGTGTTTAGAAAGCATAAGATCATAATATATGAGCATCAATTAAAACTCTGTGTAACCAGGCCTTTATCCAAGAATCTCATATTGAACTTTTAGTGGTGGTGCTACTTCTTTTGGAGATTATTTCACATAGATTCCATAGTGAAATAAAATACCCATATCTATGTCCTGGGATAATCCCAAATTAGTCCTAAAATAGAGGATTAAATTTCATCATTTTTCCCATCTTGTTTTTTAGGAATATCCAATCTCATGGGTATTTTGTGAAATATATTTTGGATAGAATAATAACTAACACTAGAAAGTGGGCTGACATAGTGTATTTTAGGATTTTCATTAGTTTATTAATTAAAGATAAGGCAACAAGAGTTTATTGAATGTTGGATTATTTGAAATTATGTTTGTTGGTAATATTTTAGTAACTACTATTTGACCATGAAGCATCCTAAAGACTAGTGCACATGTCACCAGGGCTAGGTCCCATGATGGTCAATTGGTAGTTTCCCCCTTTCTTTTCCATAAAAAACCTAGGATCAACCAAATTAGACTTTTCATGATTATAGTTATCTTATCCCCATAACCTCTTATAAATTTATATCCCAATATGGTTTGGTTGGCTGGATCTGCCATTAACTTCTTAGGTGTTTTCCATGATTTACCTAGAAACCTTAAGAGATATCTTCCCCATTTCACTCTTGGTGTGCGATGAACTATTGAAGAGCATATAAATTCATATAAAAATTCCCTATGAGGATGTGGTATAGGCTTTTCCCTTTCTTGTTGATGAACTTAACATATGATTGGTTCCTAAACCTCCCTAAAGACTCTATCCCTAGTTGGGACCATTTCAATATTATCTTCCTCACCCAATTAAGGCAAGTGATAGACACTAGTATCTTATAATAGTAATTTATTTATATTAAGTGGGATCCCAATGACCCTATCAGGAACTTCAACATTAGGTTTCAAAAAATATACAGTCTGGTCACCATGTTTTATCAACCTAACCCAAAACTATCACTTGAAGTGTATCAAAATGCATTGGACCCTTAGACATCCATGTTTCTAAGGAAGGACCCAATAATAAATAACCTATCCTTGGCTTATACATGAGTCATCAAGATAAATAGGCAATTAAACCCCCAAATCCATATGATGGCCCTTGCACCTAATGTGTTACCATAGATGTTTGCACTGAGCTTCTTACCCAACATTAATAAAAATGTTATAATGATTTAGACACTCCCTATAATGCATCAAATCCTATTGGGTCATCCCATTTCAAGCCAACACTTATGTTTTCTTAACCTAGGGGGACATGAATAGACTCCTTAGATACCACACTAGGTAACATTGGTAACAATTAACAATACCCAAACTATACCCTAAGAGTCCATAAAGAATTAGTTGGATGCCATTCAATGAATGCTACAAAAACTCAACAATTTTTTCCTTGGGATACAAAGGTAGGTGACTAACTATAATTTAGAGAGTTTTAGTAAAAACTTCACATATCAAATATTGAACAGGAACTACAACTATCTTCATAATCCCCCAAAACCCTCACTCAATAGTCCACATGAAATTAATATCTTTGAGATAGCCTTACCTAATTGGTGTCAAGTGCATAATATGACATCCCATGGAGAACTAGACTACATGGATTTTATTTCTACTTTTGAGATATTTTATAAGTAAATGGAGGAATATGAGGTGGTCCCTAATCACCCTAAATCATCCAACATAGGTAAATCCCTTGGCACTACTATGGTGTTAAATAACATGGATTTCCCTAGCCAAGAATAAAATGAGTCGGAGGAGGGTATCAATGAAGTGTAAGCACTTCAATAATTCCATAGGAGAAACTATGCCCTTAGGAATAAGCAATTACAATAGCCCCTCACTACCTTGACTCCCCCTAAAAATGGTGCAACCTCACCTAGCCAAAATGCTTGGAATGACCCCCCACCTCCAAAACCTAAAGAACCTATGAATCCCAAGGATAACCCACTATTTCAAATTAAAGGGGTTTATAACATAGTACAAGAGATGAATAAGATTAAATCCAACATCAAACTTCATGAGTTTTCCCAAATCACTGAAAAATGTGATCTCCTTCTAAAATCCTTGAATTAAAATCTAACCCAACCAACCATACCAAAACTAAGAGTGGCCCACACAAATGTGCTCATTCATAAAAATAAGATGGAGGTGACCCCCTTCCTCGTAACAATTAAGTTATTTGTAAAGAATCTACATAACTCCCTAGTATATTTAGGGGCCTCAACCAATGTAATGTTAGTAGGAATATGTGAGTATCTTGGGTTAGTTCATATAAAGTTAGATAAGGTAGTGGTTCAACTTGGAAATTTTAAATTAAAAGTGATAGTGGAAATTCTAAATGTCCACATAAATTTAGAGTCCAATCCTAGGATACAACACTTCATAGACATACAAGTGGTGGAGATTCTTAAAGCTTATGACATGCTCCTCAATAGAGATTAGTCTAAAGTATTAAAATGGGTATATGGACACAAATTTATCCCATATGTGGTTACCATGGATGGGATTTGCCAACAAAATCTAGGTAGTGTTAGTAATTTGATCTATCAAGGCCAAATTACTACCCCTATCATATAAAACTTTCCTAAAATTGATCATAGCCTTTTTAAGTTGGTCAAACCATGGAATTATGGCATAAAAATCACTAATTTTGGTCAAAAATGTCAAAAATATATTGTAAATGGATCATTATCATTTCAAAAATAGCATTGTCAAGTTCAAATATGTAGATAATCCATGCAGAGGGATCAATTTTGAGAGAAAATTAAACATTTTGGGAGCTACATGTGTTTTCAAGACCTCAAATTTTGTACACAAGGTAATTATGAGTTGGATAACCTTATGAAAAAATTTCATGTAAATTTTACAAGTGGAGATACTCATTTTTTTGTAACAGTCTTTAGCATGTCTATTGGAGATCACCATTAGAGTAGGCATCATTATGGAGTGATAAATAGGTTTATAAGTCCATGTAAACCTTTAAAAATTATGGTATGATGTTTTTAAATCATAATAATACCTTTAAAGAGTGTTTAAACTCTAAATTTTAAGCAAATCATGCTCATATTGGCTTTTACAAACAAACAAGCATAAAGGCCAAAAGGGGGTTTTTTGAATTTTCAAGATTTTTTTTTTTAAAGTGTTTTTATGGAATTTTAAATCCACAATAATTATTTTTTTATGAATTTGGAATAATTTGAATGTTTATTTTCATTTTGATGAAATTTTCATTTTTTTAGTTCTAGACACCCTTCTTAGCCTCCTGTTTAGATGCTCATATATTCCACCACATGTGGAATTTGGATGAAAAATCTTATTATTATTTGATTAATATTATTTAATTATAATTAATAAAATATTTAGACCATTTTAGTGGTTTTTTTATGAACAATCATTAAGAGTGTAGGCAGCTTAGAATGTAGTCAAAACCCCATAGGCAGATTTCTCCATGTGGTAACTTTTTATATATTTTGAATGGTAACCCAATATTTTTAGGTATGTTTTGGGGTTAATTTTTATACACATAAATTTAAAAAAAAATGTGATTTTTAGGTATGTATGTTATGAACCATCATTTTAAAAATTCAACTTCGAAGCCTGCCTAAACCCTCAAAAAACTAGTTTTGCAAAAAAATGATTTTATTTACATAAAATAATATTAAATAAACATGGAAAAATTTAAAATTTCAAGTAAACTCAGATAATATTCCATAAATTTCAATTTTATGCATGGAGATGTATGAATGAGGGTATAAATCATGTTTTTTGTAGAAAAAAGCATGTAAAAAAAATTACAGGACACTTCAATGAAATATAATAAATGGAGATAAAATCCTAATAATTTTTATACATCCATTTTGGTTAAAAATAATCACAAAATTGTCCAAACTAGTTCAATCAAAATAGCTAATCTGCAGGAAAATGGAGCAAAATAAGCCTAGTCAACCATGTTGACTGAATGATGAGTATTTTCTCATAAAAATCAAATATATTATGATGATAAAAGTTTTTACAGGTATATTTAATTATTTTTTCAGTTTTCATGGCATATTTTTTTAGTTTTAATGGGGTCCAAATGCCAAAAGATAGGCTATTAGGCTTAATTGGCCTAATAGGCTTAACTGGTAATCAAGCAGGTAAAGAATGGCATTGAAAATATATCAAATGAATTAATTTTGGAGTTACCACATGTAATATATGTTTTTTAAGTATATATATCATTCTAAAATCAATCCACAAGTTTCAATTCATGCAAGTTGAGCTCAAGTTTTGTTAACTAGTCCTTAAGGGTCAAATATCTTCAATTGACTAGTTTGACTAGTTTCATGCATCTCCCATGCTTTTCATGAAAGATAAATAATTTAAATAACTTAAAATCACTTTTAATATGGAGTTATATTCTAATTTATGGCATTATTTTCATGCAAGGAAGGTTAAAAAGTCAACATGGGCCCACCACTTCTCAATTTTATGCCAAAAATGAAGAACATGCAATTTTTGAAGAATTATAAGATTTCAAAGCCTTTATTTAATTTTATAAAAGTATTTTATTATTATTTTAACTCAAATAATACTAATACTTCTCTTTTACACGTTAATTTGACTTTATTTAAGGTTTTAGACTTATATATTGACCTTTTGAAGCCATTTTTCAAGAATTCCTGAAGTAGAGAAGAATTGTAATTGACACTATTTATAAAATAAAGAAGATTTTTTGCATATGTTTTTTGGATAAAAATAGTGTAATTTTGTTATGTACCATCATACAAGTGGCATATACTTTCCTTTTTTTCAAGTTCTTTCCACACCTACTATGAAAATCTCATCCTCTACAGGTCATTTAAAGAGCTAGGATTTGAATTTACTTTGTAAACTTATTTCAAACCTTATTTTGAAATACTGATGTTCAAGATTGATTATATAGTTTTATTTTAGATTCATATGTGTGTCTTAATAAATTTTAAAAATATTTTAGATAATAATAAACATTCAAGTGTATCACCCCATTAGATAGGATTTCCCATTTTAGTTTCCTTCTCCTTTTCCATCCAAAAATCAAAATAATTTAGTTTTTAGATATATATCTTAAGGGAACCAACCCTCTCTAGAGGTTATTCTCAATAAAAATTCACCCACACTCTGATAAGTTCCAATTGTATCAGTTGGAGAGAGGGTGTGTTTTACACATCTTCAAGCCAAGTGCATTCCAAAGTGATAATAGTAGATAGTGAACCTCGCATGAAACACATGATAACTAAGTAAAATTCCATTAATGAGAAAGTAAACCTAGTATCCTTAGATCTAGGAATATACACACTGAGCACAAAACCCCCAAAAGATGAATTTATCCATCACCTTAACCTAACTAGTATATGGTTTCTTTATTTAGATAGAGCTCAATCCAAACAAGGTAGTGGATCTAGTGTTTTTCTTATAGAGCCCCTAGGGAGGAAATATTTAGCATTGTATACATTATAGTTTCCTTGCACAAATAATATGGTGGAGTAATAAGTGTTAATCTTAGGGTTTCAATTTACATTGAAATGCAAAGCAAATGAAATAAAAGTATTTAGTGAATCTAAGTTGGCAGTCAACTAGATCAAGACTAAATTTCAATGCAAAATATCATACATTAGGAGGTATAAGCATGGGGATTGGGACCTAATCAAAATGTCTAGTGCATTTGATATTATCCCTATCCCTCAAGAGAAAAAGCAAGTTTTTATCTTACTATCATCTGCAACAAATAACTTAACTCCTTTAGATGACAGTAAGTTGTAAGAGTTCTCTATGGAACTCATCCCATGTTCCTCTATCCCTAACAACATGAAAAAATTTTAGGTCTTTGACGATGACCTATAGATCATCCAATTTATCAATAATGAGGGAATATTTGAGAACCAAGTTATAGATGAGAAAGATAGAGACAACCTAGGGATTGAGTTGGATAAATATGTAATACTTAATATTCAATGGAATTGGATCCTAAATGGAATTATTCTATTAGAAAGGGTGTTCAATACTTTATACCCCACATTCCAAGCAAAAAAACCCAAGTTTGAGGACTAAAAGTGATAACTCATCAGCCTCAATCCTACAAAAACACCTAAATGGTTAACGTAGGTCTTGGTTAGATAGACTACAAATTGTATCAGTTAAAAAGATTACTTTTGAGATACAAAGATGTAATTGCATGGCCTTATAGAGACCTTGAGGTCTTTAAACCAAGAGTGATCACTCACATTATTCCACTCAAGCCTAATCATAAACCATTTAGGCAAATACAAATGCTGGTAAATCTAATCATGGATCCCTTAATACACAAGGAAGTCCATAAGTTACTTTTTGAAAGGATAATATTCTCAATTTGCCACTTCACCTGGGTAGCCAACCTAGTGCCTATGAAAAATAAAAATGGAGAAATTCACCTATGCATAGACTTATGTAACTTAAACTCAGCCTTGGACAAGGATAATTACCCATTACCTTCCCTTGGTAAATTAATCCAAATGGTGAGTGGATCTTAAATGATGTAATTTTTGGATGGATTTTTAGGATATAACTAGATCTTGGTTAATTCTAAAGATAGGGCAAAGATATCCTTCACCACTAAGTGGGGAAAATTTTATTATAAATGAATTCCCCATTATCACATAGATTTTGTACTTGTTCTTTGATGTGGTAGCTCACTATGTAAAGATATAATGATAGAATGGAAAAACCTCCAAGTTGTAAGACCTTGGAAAATTGAGGTTAACCTTTAGAGAAAGTTAGCTTCCTTTCACTAAATCTAGTGTAACTAATAAAATATCAGTTTTATATAAATGTTGCTCATTTAGTGTTCTTGCTCCTAAACTAGGGTTTGATTAGGAAAAGAGTTTGAAAATGAAATTTGTAAAACTAAAAATGGTGATTTCACCAAATATTTTATAGTTGATTTTTATGCTTGCTTGAATGAACATAATAGATTAGAAAATAGATTGAAATTTGTTTGAGCATAAATTCATGCAAATGAGAAATTAGAGGCAACATTTTTGTTATTTTTCATAAAAGGTAAAAGATTATTTTATTTTCATCAAACAATCTTTTAGAAGGGTAGAAAATACTGTAATGAATTTTTTTTACTAAAATAAGAATTAAAACTTCCACAAATATTCAAATAACTTGCATACATAGGGATTTCTCAAACAAGAAAGGCAAAATCTTCAATTTATTTCATTCTCCAAGTTACATCTTGTATAAAATACATTCAAAATGTAGAATAGTAATAATAACATCAAAAAGATAGATTGGGATATGGATTTCTACCCATATTTATACAAAATATATCATAAATGAGATACAGTTATCAGAAACATCAATGCCTAGTAGAAATATCATGTAAATCTGGAACCTCATGTAAAGGAGGCATGATCTCCTATTTGTGTCATCCTTTTACTTTATAAAATATTATGGAAAATACATGAAAGAGATGGGCATGATCTTGAACTTGGTGTGGTGCGGATAGACTTGAGGAATATTTATGCAAGACCTCTCCTTCTCTTCCATGTAGCTACAAATGGATCTTCATACAAAATGGGGTGCCAAAGTGGAACTCAAGTTTTAATCAAAATATAACTTAGAAATGACTCAAGTTACTTTTTTGCAAAACCTTAAGTTTAAATTTACAAGTGAGACTTTTACAACTTGTAATTCATACCACTTTGTCAAAACTAGAATTGTAATTTTCATTAGGTGCTTTTACAACTTTAGCAATTATAACTTTTCAAAATGAAAAACATAATTTATAAGTTTTATTTTAATATTTTTCAACCTGTCAAAATATAAAGTGTAAAATACACGTCTCTTTCTCAAAAAGATCTATAAAAGATAGTTGTAATTTTAAAATATACAACTTTACAATGTTTTTACAATAATGAAAATATAATTTATGAGAATATTTTCAATATAAATAATTAATTAATTTCCAATATTTCCTCTGCCTCTTTATATTTTTTGGTTTGTAATTTCTAAATATAAGCATCAAAAGCCTTGAAAACCTCCTGGATTCTTTCCTCATCTACACCAAAAGAGTAGAGGTTGGTAATCTCACAATTTGTTAATGTGTCAAAAAATTATCTCCTCAAAGCCTTGCTTTATTACATATCTTTACCCATATTATCCAATGTATTATGATACCTGATGTAGCAGTGGATAGAGCTCAAGGTAAAGATTGTATCTTTAGTAGATTATTTTTATATCACTTCCTTAAATTTTCTCTAGACCTCTTCTAATAGAAGGAGGTTATCTTCATCATCTTTTGGCCTACATGATAGTTTATTCAACAAATCTTCTATGTCATACAGCATGTCAATGGCCTTATCATGGGTAACCTTGGCCTTATGTGCAACTTATGTGAGAAACTTTATCCTTAATTGTGTAGCTCTGTCTAATTCCTCTTGTTCTTCATAATTTTTTAGTGTCCCTTCAACAAAGAAGATGTCAATATTAATAGAGTCTACAACTATCAATTTGGGATAATAGATATCCAAACTTGTTATTTCTCCCTCATATTTGTTAACCATTTATCTCAAGGTGAGCCTTCTTTCCTTCAAAACTGTATAATGGTCTATTAGCATATTAATAATCTTATTACCTATGGAGATGAGATCTTCTGACCATTCCTTAGTAGCCTTTCCCATGCTTGAAATTTTAGTCACCACATCAATTTTTACTTGATTTGGGATTTGGTTGACTATTTGTGCTAATTTAGGTTATGTCGATAAACCACTTGGCTCTATGAATTTATTTAGTGTAGTCATAAGTTGTTTAACCTTATTTTTCAATTCATCCTTAGTGACCTTGTCACTATCTATTTTCTCAAAGAGGGATTTTATGATAAATTGAACATCATGTTTTAACCCCTCCCTCATTGGATGCCCAAGGTGAATCTTTTATATCTAATAGTCTTCCTCCACTAGATCTTCTTTTTGTTTTCCTGGTGTGGGGACTGTAATCTTCACATATCTCTCCCCTATTGAATCACATAATATTTTGGAGAAGGTCTGAGGAGTAGTATTAGATTTCTTCTTCATGTCTAAAAGACCAAAATCTAGTATAGTTGTGGAAATCATTTGATTTCATTTATTTACCACTATTTGTGCTAACTAGCTGGGGGTAGCATCCTACTATGTAGGCACTCTTACTTGGGAATGTGCAACTAAATTTGTTGCACTAGTAGACACAGTGACAAGTGTTAAATCCCATGTTGATGCTTATATTTATTTCTTGGTAGATGTTTGTGTCATTTCATCTCCATCTGTAGGTTGAAAATCCGAATTTGTATTGAGGACCTATTTCTCTCCTATCTCAACTGAAGGGGTTGTGGAAACTATGAAAGTGGAAGAGGTAGGGACAATGGGAACAACTAAGTCTACTAGGGGTATAAGAGATGGAAGTGATACTATTGGGTGAGTAGACATAGGGACTTAGAACTTGGAAACTAGTGAAAGGGTGAAATCCAAAGCATCAAATGAGTCAATTAAATGTGTTGGGCCACCCAGGGGTGATAAGGTAGGAAAGATGAAATGGGATGAAGATGAAGTAGTAATTATTATAGGAGTTAGAATGACTAACAGAATTGAAGTTAGGATGACTGAGTCTGAAGCTATATAATGTTGAGTTGTGTTGGAAATAAATGGGGATAGAATGGAAGTAAGGAGTGAAATTAGGGAAGGGAAAGTGGAGTGGAAACCTAAGTATCCACTGAAGGTGACCCTAAGTGTCCACTTGACTTGATTGTACTAGTTGTAATGGAATTGTTGTAGGTAAGGTAATAGGAATGAATGGTGGAGTCACTTGAGATGAAGAGGGAGTAGAGATAGGATGTGAAGGTGTTGGAGCTATAGGAATAATGTAAATAGGTGGAGGGTGAAATACAAAGATGGGGGTGGTCACTATTACTGATATGGGGGTTAAATTTATGGAGGCTCTAATTGTAGCTATGTCCTAAAATGAGATGATGATTGGTTGGTATGTTTTTGCCCCATCCTTGGTGGATTCCCCCTTCTTGGCCTTATATTTATTCTTTTTCTTATGAGATATCACTAGCCCCTCTAGTTGTTCTCCTACTATCCCATTGGGACCCTCTATTGATGAAGGATTTCCTTCTTCCTTGAGATTTAATAGCTTCTCTGTGATACTCACTATATCCTTGGGCACTTGAACCCCTTTAATTTAGAGCCAATTGATCATTTTATTGATCACATGTGTTTTTCTATCTAACAAAGAGAAAGATTTAGGGATTGACCACCTTATGAGTGGAAGAGGTTGAGTAATAATTTTATTTTAGTAGTTTATGTCCATTGGGGACTCATCATCCACCAATTCCTTGAGGACTAGTTCCAAATCAAATGCTTTGATCTATTCCAAGGTCATTATAGAGTGGTTCTTCAATCTAACCTTCTCTTCATCCTCTAAATCCTCCCAATAATCTTCAAAATATGGAATGTGGGAATAAGTAGAGATTACCAGTGTGTTGGTGATGTTACTATAACATCATAGTATGGTCTTACCTCCAAAACCCTCAGTGTCATATATGTCATGTATCCTTCATCACACTTTTCTTTGAGTAGGGAAGGGAATGTGTATCTACCTATAGATATCGGTAAATAAATTCTTAACTTATGCTTGCTTGAAAGAAGTTTACGAGTTTTAACAAGTTGTCTTACCAACTCTATTAATTCCCACTTATCACTAACATATCTAGGGAGTGTGTAGGGGTAGCCATTGAATCTACTTACCCTAATATATGAATGGGTGGGGAACTAAATGAAGTAAGAGCCCCATCAAGTTATTTTTTCAATTACTACTTTTGATAATCTCATTCTCCTTAGTTCTTTGTCAAACATCATGATGATATAATAGATGAATGCATTGTTGTCTCTCCTAAAGTGTTATCTACTAGCCTATAATGTGAGGTCAAGGTAATACTTATACACTCTACTTACTTCACTAGGTATTGTGTTGAGGCCTGGGAAGGTTCATCCTTTGGCCAATATGTATACAAGGTAGGAATTCATATAGAATTTTCTTATTATTTTCACCTCCATAAATTACTTGTATAAGGAGTCACTAATGAGTTGGGCCTAATGTATGTATTATGCATTATGATGAATGACCCAAATGTATTGATACATCCACTCCTAGAAGATCTTATCATTACAACTACCAGTAATCTTATGCATCAATATTGTTATGCCTACCACTTCATCTTTGAAGTCAATTCTTGCCAATGTATTTGGAAATATGGTGGAGGTAGCCTTGATGGTCTTAAGCCATTATTTATTTATCATTATATAACAACATTCTCTATTATCTTGAAAGAATTATTGGGATGTTTTCAAAGTTATGTTAAGATAACTCTCAAATTCTGGTATTACAAATAATGAATCAATGAAATTGGGGTCCAAATTAAAAATGTTTCCCCTTTGCCATTCAGGACCTCTCTTTTGTCAGCATCATAATGATGGGCTAGTGTTAGGACCAACTCAAGGCTTTGGACTATTAGTGTAAAGGTTTCTACTTGTGGCAATCTAGAGTCATAAATACTCTAGATCCAATCATTTTTGAACTTTGCATTTAGTCAGGTCTAGAAGTCTCCTAGGTCAATATGATGTAGGTTTGTATCCATGATCTTAGTTGTGTTGGACTCTAAGTTGAGAGTCATCCTAGGGCCTTTTGATTTGAATTTCATCTCCTTTTTATACATGAACTCTAGAGAGAATTCCTAGTGAAAACTAACTATAAGAGTTGGTGGGAGTTATAAGTGATTACAGTAGGTAGAATCTTTAATGGAGATTAGAGGTGCTCTAAGAAGGTGAAAAGTTTGATGGACCTTATAATTTTTATGATCAGGTGAAAACTTCATGGAATTGGGAAGTGTTATGATTAGGTTGAAATCTTACAGAGATGGGAGGTGTAGATTGTAAGTGGGAATCCTATGGAACTAGGAGTTATTTGGAGCAATAGTAGATCCCACAAAGATTATAGGTGTTTGAAACATGTTAAAATATTGTAGAAATGTAAGGTGTTTGGAATAAGTCCAAAGTCTACAGGGACTTATAGATATCTTTTATGGAATATTCTCTATCTTTTTAGGAATATACAATGATATATTTTCTTGGCTTTGGTGAAAATAAAGAAAACCTAGATCCAAATGCAGAAATTTTTTGGGTAAAAATCCTAAGGTTTTTACAATTTTTAAAATGCAACCCCTAGATCTCAACTAAATGGAAACCCTAGAAAAAATAACAAATTCTCAAACTATATGACCTCTCAAATAATTAAAATAAGAAAACCCTAACTAGATGATGTAATAAAACCCCAAATAATGAAAATAACCTTATGGGAAAGAAAATAACTTAAAAAGCTTCAAATTATAAGAAACTATGGAAAATCATAAGGAAGATTCTAGTAATATCATGCAGGGGTGAAAATGATGTGGCACTTGCTTGCAAATGTGTCTTGATTCATGACTCGAGGTTGAAGGTGTAGCCATCACTATCAAAGCTCAAAAACCAAATTAGAAATTTAAATAATAAATTAAAAAATATAGAAGTACATGTTTATATAGAAAAAACCTTATAATTAATGCAACCATGGAGGTTGGTGGAAAAAATCAAGAGTCCTCATATAATTTTGTAGTTTTTCAAATTTCATGTTGACCTTTGGATTCTTTAGGAAATGGAAGGTTGACTTGTTTAGGAATGGGAAGGTGAAACCCTATGTGCAATTTGAAATTTTGAAAATTTTCAAATTACATTTAAAGTTATAGATTATGTGACTTAGGTTGTTGGGGGGTTCCAAAACCTGGATTGTAATTTACATTTTTGAAAATTGGAAATTGCTCTCTAAGTTTGGATTCTAGGTGATGTCTTTTGTGCGAAGTGGAATTACAAATGTAATTTGAAAAATTGAAAATTGTCTATCAAGTTCCAGATTTTATAGGGTGTTTGGTTTGTAGGATCCAAAACTCTACATACAATTTGTAATTTTTCAAAATTTTAAATTGTAAATGAGTTTCCAAATTTCATTGATTAGTGTATTGTGGGATCCAGAGCTTAGGATATAATTTTCAATTTTGCAAATTAAAAATTATAGTTATAACTCCATATTTTATTAGTTAGTACATTATAGGATCTAGAGTTTAGTCTATAATTTTCAATTTTGCAAATTACAAATTGCAAATTGCATTTAGAACTCTAGATACCATCAATTAGTGTATTATGGGATCTAGAGATCTATCTACAATTTGTAATTTTACAAATCGCAAATTATAGTTATAACTCTAGATTCTACTGGTTAGTGTATTGCATAATCTATATCTTAGGAAGTAATTTGCAATTTTTCAATTGTAAATTACATTCAGAGTTTTGGATTCTACAATACAAAGGAAATGTGTGTTTTTGGCCAATTCAAAGGATTTTTTAAAAAAATTGGGGGGTCTCCCTTAGGGTACTTGACATTTTTATATTTTTGGGGCAAAAATATCAACATTTTTTGTGACCTCTATGGGATGATTGCCTACTAATCAGTTTCTATCCAGTAGCCTTCTAGTTCATTAGGCAATGGAGTCATTTTAAGCTTAACACACTATAACTTGGTGAAGAACAAATTGGGATTTGCCTAAACAAGAACAAAATAGGGGAAAATAGAACAACCTAAGGAAATAAAAAATCTTAGTGAGTTGACTTGTGCAAAAGCATTTTTTTTGGAAAACATAACTAACCCTATTATATACAAAATTTCATTCTTTTTTTTTTGGAATGAATTCCTACCTCAAAATCAAGCTTTGAGGTATATCCCATTAGTTGGGATAGGTAGTTATGATCTATTGAACTTGGATAGCTAGAATGTGTTATCTCTTTTGTATTGAGTTATAATAAATGGATCACTCCATATTGCATCAAACTTGGTGTGCTTACCTAGTTTAGCCATGTCTAAATCCCATTTGAGAACCATGTCTCCTTAATTTAAGATCTTTTTAGATGAATTTTGTCAAAAGTATTCTTTTTTTAGCTTGATTTGCTTCCAAAACTTTCATTGATTGGTTCCTAATTTCTTCTAGTTCCATGAGTTCAACCAATCTTACTACCATTTCATCATTATCAATCAAATCCAATTGATGATTAATCTCTAGAGATTGTAACTTAATTGATATTGGGACTTAATCTTCCCTTATATATACCAGCCTAAATGTGGAGTTACCAATTGCTCTCTTAGAAGTGATCCTATCAGCCCATAATGTTGATTTTAACTTTGTGTGTCATGCCCTTTGTTTATCCTCCATTATTCTTTTGATAATTTTGATGAGGTTATTATTGGTATACTCTACCAAGCCATTACCCTCAGGGTAATAATTAGAAGAAATAATTAGGTACAAATTATTCTTTACAACTCATTCACTCACTTGCTTTGGCATTATCTAAGATAATGGTGTGAGGAATACCAAACCTTGAGACTATGCCATCCATGAATTCTAGGATAGATGCTTATGTGGCATATTTTAGTGCAACTACTTTAGTCCATCATGTGAAATAGTCCATTGCTATGAGGACTCATTTATGGCCTACACTCGATGTTGGATTGATCATACTAATGAAATCCAATCCCCATTGAGTGAATAGTTGGTTTGCTTAAATTAGTCTGAGAAGGAATGCTGCTAATATCTACTTACCAATGAAGTAAACACACTTCTCACAATTCCTTACCTAATGGTGTGCATATTTGAATAATTTATGCTAGTAATATCCCCCTCTCATTATTTTTATGGTCATGTTTATTGCATAGAAATGTCCTCCTGATGGGCCATCATTAAATTCCTCAAACACCTTGGGGAATTGATTGTGCTCAATACATCTTAGCATGACTCCATATCTTTTCTAAACAATATTCCATCAAAAATAACATAAGGAATGGATTAGATATTGAAATACCTTTTCTTCAACTACCTAAAGTCATATAGGTACTCATCAGTCTATAGGAAAATGGTCATGTCATGGATTTAGTTCTTGAAAAGAGGTGGATTGCCTTTATGAGGTGCACTTTGAGCATATACTATTTCAAATATTGCTTCAGTAATCTTGATATTAAAAGCTAGTTATTCACACAACCCCTTTCCTCTTACAAGTTTTGTGATTTTAAAGTCCACATCATATTTCATGACCTTTGTGATCCACCCTACTCTTTTTTCATTTATCTCTCAGCTCAACAGGAACTTTTTGACTCTTTGATGACTCACCATTAGATGAATTTTACTATTGTGGAGAAAATTCTTGAATTTCTTGAGAGATTTAATCACAACATATACTTGCTTCTCCATGAAACTATAATTTTCTTCATAATCCTTCAGTGATTGACTAAAGAAAGATATAGGTTGTTCTCATTATTCTTGTTTCTACTAAGTCAAAATAGATGAGATGTTTCCCTCCCCTATAAATGCATAGATAATGAAATCTTTCTCATAGTTTGGGTTGTCTAGGGTAGGAGCCTAAGAAATACCTTGTTTGATGGCTTTAAACCTATCTTTTCCCACCTGTGTCTAGATGAAAATGATACCCTTTTTTATCATTGAAGTAAGGGTTTTTCCATAGAGGTAAAATTTGGAATAAATCTTCTTATGAAGTTTATTTTTTTATGAAAACTTTGTAATCCTTTCTTATGGCTTTGTAGTGCTAATACAGATATAGCACTAATTCTCTTTGGGTCTATTGCAAGACCCTCCTTTGACACAATGTGTCCTAGTAGTTTCCCTTCATGAACTACAAAAATGCACTTCTTGGGATTAAGGTAAACCCCAAATTCTTTGCACCTTTCAAAATAATTCTAAGGTGTTAGGTGCACATCAACATGCTTTGAGTAAATAGTGATACTATCTAGGTATATTAGGATCATTTAATTTATTAGACCTATGAAAACCATGTCCATGGCTCTCTAAAATGTTGCACCAACATTATTCAGACAAAATGGCATCTTTTTGTATGAATACATACCCCATTTGGTTGTAAAATTAGTCTTAAACTGGGCTGATTCTTACACCAAGATTTGGTTATAGATAGAATAACCATCTAGAAGAAAAAATCTTTCAAATCCTAATATAGTTTGTATAATTTGTTCCATGGGGGGAAGAGGATTAATTATCATTTAGATATGCTTTATTTATATCCCTAAAATCTACACAGATCTTGATTTAACCATTTTTATTTCTTATAAGGACTAAATTGGAAAACCAAGATGAGTGTTTGATAGGAAAAATAATATTAGCCTTTATCAGTTTAGATAGTTCACTTTTCATTAGGGGTTTTATTTTTGAATTAATATGTCTCTACTTTCATCTAACTTGATTTGTAGTTGGATCCAATTCTATTATATACTGGGCTAAGCTAGGATCAAATCCTCTTAGATCATGATAACTCCAAGTGAAGTTATCATCAAACTCTTGACACAACTAAAAAAATCTTAATTTTTAGAATCATTTTATACCTTTCCTATTTTTAGTAATTTTCCTTCTAAGATGACCACTAGCTCATAGTCTTCTTCATTCATCATGATTTTATTCTTCTCACCTTTCAAGTGATCATCTGAATTGAAGATGTTTTCTAGTGTAACAAGACCCATATTTATTTTGTTTATCTTTAACTAGATGATTTGATATCCATATTGATCTTGGAGTATTGGTTGGTTTCTATCTAAGAATTTAGCTTCTTCTCTCATAAATTTGAAAATTTATTGATCACTATCAAATACTTGCCAATTAGTTGCATTATCAAGAATAAATGACCTTATTATCAACCTTACATGTTGACTATTTTTCTTCTTTATTACTTCCGGTAGGTTATATTAGGATCCTATGGAGGCCATATGATCAATGTCTTTATCATGTGCTCTTGGTACCACTTGAATTTTCAAAGTGGTGAAGTCCTCCAACAGGTGCCAAACCTTGTATTTATAAGATATTAACAAATTATTCTTAGTTATTCTTTTAGATATCACTTGGTGCACAATCATCTCACTATCATTAAATATTTATAAGGATTTTATCCCTCTTTAGCCAATTTTAGGCCTCAAATCAAAGCCTCATACTCAACTACATTATTTGTACATCTGAACTGAAGTCTAAAAGATTAAAAATAGCTCTCCTTCTATAGAGAGATCAATGCAATAACTATACCCACACCATTTATTCTTATCAAACCATCTAAGAACAATTCTTACATCCCTTGAAGATCTTCAGTTAGCTTTACTAGGTTTGGGATAATTTCATCATTTTCATGAATGTAATATGTACCCAACCATGTTTCTTCTACATAGTCATAAGGATAAAATTGGAGGGTTGATCCCCATTCATCTAGATGAGTGTCTGGAATCCCTTCAATAGGTGTTACAACTTCATGAGCCTCTTCTTCTTTCTAATCTTGTAATATATAGTTCATGTCCATTAGAATAAGATTGTATGGCTCAATATGATATTTTGTGATTGGATCAACTCTGATTATTACTCTAGTTCCATATATCATCCTACAAAACATGTGAGACCAATTTTTAGATAGATATCCTCCTATCTTTGTAGTGAAATATCATGAAAGACAAATGGCAAAGTAAGGGGGGAGATCTACTATTGAGATATCTTGTGAAATTGATAATCTTAGACAAGCATGAATAGTGAGATTTAGCCCTTTTATTGTTCCTACTATATGAATAATAGTCCCATCCAATTGAACAACTCCTTCATTGATAGGTGTATATTTTATGCCAATGGCATCTACTATTTTCTTGGGCATCATTGAACTGCTAGCCCTTGAATCTACCATGCAATTATGAATGAGATGTTTCCCTACTATAAGTGAAAGATAAAAATGGGGAGGCTTACCATTATTTCTCATTTTAGTGTTATTTTTTTGTTGACATAAATTAATCATAGCATTAGGCCCCTTGGCAGAAACCATGTCTGTTATCTAGAAATTATTTAAAGCCTCTTGCAGCAAATCGCTTTGTGTGGGAATAGATAGTGCTTCCCACATAGTGAAATTCATATTGGTCTTCTTCATTTGCTCAACAATGATAAAAGGAATATTACCAACCTTTGCTAGTGCCTTTGCAAGAGCTACATCCTCTTTTAAAAGATTCAGACTAGACACTTTTGCTTTGGGCTATCATGTAGGTACAAAGGGTGGCCTTTATAATATGTTGTCCTTCATAAGTTATATTATAACTTTGGAAGTTGTAGCTTGTTCCACCATGAGGGTTGGATCACTTTCTATTGTTCTTTTTTTGAATGCATGTTGGCTACCACTGTACCTCATTCATTGAATAATAATTCCTCTTGATTTACACCACAATAGTCATCCTCTTTCTAGTTTAGAAGAGTTTCCTTACCTTGAGTAGGTTCTTATGTATCTACTTTTTAGGAAGTGGATTCTTCCTATTATCCTTGTGTACTTGATATGCCTTGCACCATCAAGGTTTGACTAATAACACTATTAGGACAAGTATTCTAATTATGTGACTAAGAACAACGATAACACCACTCATAATCTTGAGCCAAGTTGTTTTGAATAGGTACAATAGCTTTAGTAACACATGGTAAAAGTAAAGAATTGATGTTTGGAATTTTTTCTTGTATACTTTGACCCTATAGTTGTGAATTACCCTAGTATTACTACAAACCACCTTGGTATGGATACCTATTGGGTTGGTATGCTGGGATAGCCTGATGATAAGTCTTATAGTTATGGGATTACTACCTTTTCGTTGCTACTAACTCATTGCCAAAACTCTTGAATAGTGACTTAAACTCATATAAATCATTTATAGGTGTAGAAGTTAAAGTTGGTGCTTTGCTCGTGGTGGGAATTGGAGCAATTATAGGTGGTGGAATAGGAGGTATTTCTAGGAATAGAGGCATTGATGGTCTTGGAAAAAATTTCCCTACTTGTATTAAATAATTTTTTGCCTTTATTGTAATCTCATAGGCATTAGGAGGTGTGGTGCCACCCATTGACTGAATCATAACATCTATATCACTATTTAAGGCTTTTAAGTAATATAGGAAATCATTATTTGGAGTTAGCTTGACCAATACTATATTCTATTTCATCTTTTGGAAACAAAAATTGAAGTCAGTCATGTGATCATGAGGAACCCATTGAATAGTATTTAATTATTAAACCAAGGAAAGGTGGTCATTATTATCTTCAAATTAGGTACATAGTGTAGTGCCTAGCTCATCCTAGGCTCAAATGGAGTTGGGAGTGAGACCTTTGTACCATTGTAAGGCTTTACCTTTTAAAGAGGAGACTAGGAGTCTGATTTTAACATTGTCTTGTACCACATTTTGGACTAAACATAGATTATCAATATCTTGTATGTGTTCTATAGGAGTGGTGGAAGATTCACTTGTAAAATATGGTAGGATTTTTAAAACTAAAGTTGGTACATCATTGTAGTGGGCCAAATAGAGTGGGCTACCTCCATTAAAAGCCATGAAATTCATATTTTTAGCCATTATGGGAGGTATGAAACTGATTAGAGTACTTGGAGGAGATGCAAATAAAATTATAGGATATATTATAAGGATAGGGATGACTGATTTGATCTCTTTTTAGAATGAAATGATAATTCAAAAAAAATATCTCTCTTACCTTTAGTAGATGATCTTGTTTATTTGTTTGGCATATGTGAACCTTGAAATTTTAAATCCATAGGCAAGTGGAGTCACCAGATGATTTTTAAATTTGGATCATACAATGCTTGCTAAGAATAACACCAATCTCTTTGTAATTTTTGGGTCCCACAAGGCATGCCAAAAACTATGATCACATAGATTTTGTACCCATTCTTTGATGTGGTAGTTTGCTCTATAAAAATCTAATGCTACAATGGAAAAAATTACAAGCTATAGGACCTTGTAAAATAGAGGTCAACCTTGGAATAAGGTCAACTTTCTTTCATTAAATCTGGTGAAATTAATAAAATATCAATTTTATAGAAATCTTGCTTTGTTAGTGTTCTTGCTCCTAAACTAGGGTTTGATTGGGAAAAGAGTTTGAAAATGAAATTTGCAAAATTGAAAATGGTGATTTCACCAAATATTTTTATAGTGGATTTTAATGATTTCTTAAATGAACACAATAGAATAAAAAATGGATTGAAAGCTGTTTGAGCACAAACTCATGCAAATGGGAAATCAAAGGCAATATTTTTGTTATTTTACATAGAAAGGAAAAGGTTATTTTATTTTTATCAAATAATCTTTCAGAAGGTTAGAAAATACCACAAATGATTTTTTGTGACTGAAATATTTTTTTTCTTAAAGAGGGAGTCAAATGCACTATCATGCTTACCAAGGCAACTAAGTTGACTATTTTTTATTTTTATTGGCCTAAGGATATTCCTAGTTCTATGTTAGTTCCAACGAGTGGTTGGAAGGCACCCTTCCTTTTGTTGTAGAATTTATTTTTAATATTTTAGTGTAAATTTTATTAAATAGGCTATTTTATGAGAAATTATTTGTTTAATATCTCTTGATCGGTAGCTTGAAATTGAGAACCATCTTTTTTAAAAGTCAATGTTTTTTAATTTATAATGTAATGGTTCTATTTATATTGTAAACAACACTATTTTATAAAGTGCCACATTTTGGGGGGTTCTATTGCATTGGTTGTACTACCTTTGCTTACTTTTTGTGGTGACATTTCTGTGGTGACGTAATTGCTATGTTTTTTAGAATTTGATGAGGGAATATTTAGTGTTTTTTCACATACCTTATCTCATTTTTCAGAGATTAGAGGGTGAGGTCTGGTTTGGTATGAGGTGAGACCCCCTCACAGGTAACATAACTTCATTTTTGCTCATTTACATTATCATCATTTTTTGCACTCATGGATGCATTTTCATCTGAGCTTGATGTCTTATTCTTGAGTGAACATAGTCACTACTATTGGGTTTTTTATGGGCCCTTCATTTTACTTCACACATGCATTATCTTGGATGCATTTTTGGTTGAGCCTGATGTCTTTTTGCATGTGCTTTGCACATTGTTTTTGGATGTTGATTCTCTTTTGTGTGTTTGCATACATTATGATTCTTTTGCCATTTTACACACTCTTTTATCATCACAAAACATGTATTAGTATATTGACACACTTGTAGTTGTGTCTTGTCTCCTTGAGGCCCCTTTCTTAGCACCTCGCCTTCTTTAGAGACACCTTTTTTCTCCCTTATTTTCTGAGCATCTTATACATTTTTGACATCATTTTTTGATAGTTGGCAGTCTCTTCATTCTTGGAACTATTCTAGTGTATATAGTGTTAGATTGTTTAGTGTTTGAGTAGTGGATTTAGACCACTCATATAGACCTTTATTTCTCCATTCCATCCATTCAATAGTATAGGGGGGTGTGATGTATATTCTACTTCTTGATGTTGAGTGTTATTTACACATACAATACTTTTTTGTACTTTCATCACCACTGATAGTTTTCTTTATTAAAGTTATTCTAGTGAAGCCCAATGTTAGTTATTTTATGATCGAGTAGTGGATTCTGACCACTCATGCAGATTGAGTTCTTTGTTGACTATGATTACTTGGAGTGCAAACTTATTCAACATCAGCCTTGGGGGGATTTTCTCTAGCTCTCTATTCATTTTTTCTCTATTTTGGTGGGGAGTTTTTCTTATGGGTTTTTTCTCTTTTCTCCATTTTTGAGAGTTATGTTTTTTGTACCTTTTGTGTGCATGTGTGCTTTTATATTTTTTATCACAATAATGAGTTTGGATTCCTATATTGTACATAGGTATCTTATCAGGCACTTTATTTACCAGAACTCATATGAGGATTGCATAATGTCTCATCCATTGTTGGCCTTCTTTGGTGTACTCTTATATATTTTCATCACCAATGATAGTCTTCTATATTGAATCTATTTTGGTGAAGCCCAATTTTAGTTGTTTTGTGATCGAGTAGTGGATTCGGACCACTCATGTAGATATTATCAATTTTTTTCACGTAGTGTTCAACATTAAGGGGGGATGTTTAGCAATGCTTCCTCAAGTTTCATCTTCTACCTAGTCTTTTAGAGATAAGTGTTTCTTTCAATTGATCCTTATATTCAACACTAGTTCCTATTTTACTTGGTGGTTACAATGACTAGCATCCATGTATTCTAGCGAGATGGATTGGCATCCATCAAGACATTTGGCTTCTTCACTATATTCTCTTGACATTGTATATAGGTACCCAAACATGGCATAGTTGTTGGGACCTATCTTTTGAGGAGTCTTAGCCTCTCTTTTATTAGCCCCTAGCCTTAATTGAGGGGGGGTGTTATAATATATTTTACTCATGTTTGTTATGTGTACTATTCAGCACTATTTGGGGATTTATCCCACATTGGCTAGTTTAGTCTTCTTGTGCTTGCCTTGCCTTTATAAGCAAGAGCTCTGCTTTGTAATATTTAGGCTTTTACTTAATTATTTTCATATATAATTTATCTTAACAATTTATCTTGTGTTCAATTGTTTTTCTTATCTTTTAATGCATTATCATCAAGGCTATGGTAATGAGCCATTAGAGAGATATTGGCTAAGATTTTTCCAAACTCTTTCAGAAATCAAAGGCAATATTTTTTTATTTTTCATATAAAGGAAAAGAATCTTTTATTTTTATCAAATAATCTTTTAGAAGGTTAGAAAATACTGAAAATGAATTTTTATGATTGAAATAAGAATTAAAACTTCCACAAACATTCAAATAACTTACATACACAAGGATTTCTCAGACAAGAAAGGTGAAATCTTCAATTTATTTCATTCTCTAGGTTATAGCTTGTATAAAATACATTCAAAATGTAGAATAATATTACTAACAGTAAAAAGATAGATTGGGCTATGAGGTTTTGCCCATATTTATACAAAATATCTCATAAATGAGATGCAATTATCAAAAAATTCAACCTTAGTAGAAAAATCATGAAAATATGGAGCCTCATGTAAAGGAGGCATGATATATTATTTGTGACATCATTTGACTTTGTAAATGAACATGCAAGAGCTATGTGTGATCTTAAACTTGGTGTGGCATGGATAGACTTGAGGAATATTCATAAAATGCCTCTCCTTCTCCTCCATGCAGCTATAAATGTCTCTTCATGCAAAATGGGACACCAAAGTGGAACTCAATGTTTAATAAAAAGATAACTTAGAAATGACTCAATTTACTTTTTTTTTAAACCTAAGTTGAAATTTATAAGTGAGACTTTTACAACTTACAAGTCATACCACTTTGTCAAAATTGAAATTGTAATTTTCAATATGTGCTTTTACAACTTTAGCAATTATAACTTGTTAAAATGAAAAATGTAATTTGCAAGTTTTCTTTTTATAGTTTCTAACTTGTCAAAATATAAGTGTAAAATACACATGTCTCTTTCTCAAAAAGAGATATAAAAGATAATTGTAATTTTACAATATACAACTTTACAATGTTCTTACAATAATTAAAATACAATATATGAGAATATTTTCAACAGAAAGAATTAATCAAATTCCAATATTTCCTCTACCTCTTTGTCTTTCTTGGCTTACAATTTCTAAACATATGCATCAAAAGCCTTAAAAATCTCCTAGATTCTTTCATCATCTACACCAAAAGAGTAGAGATTGGTAATCTCACAATCTGTTGATGTGTCAAAAAGTTTTCTCCTCAAATCCTTAATTTCTTGTATATCTTTACCCATTTTATCTAATGTATTATGATACCTAATGTAGCAGTGGATAGATCTCAAAGTAAAGACTGCATTTTTAGTAGATTCTTTTTCTACCACTTCCTTGAATTTTATTTGGACCTCTTTTGCTAGAAGGAGGTTATCTTCATCATCTTCTAGCCTACATGATAGTTTATTCAACAAATCTTCTATGTCATATAACATGTCAATGGCCTTATCATGGGCAACCTTGGCCTTATGTACAACCTCTATGAGCAACTTTGTTCTAGATTGTGTAGCTCTATCCAATTCCTCCTATTCTCCATCAATTTTTAGTATCCCTTATATAAGGAGGATGTCAATATCAATATAGTCTATAGATATCAATTTGGGATAATAAAGATTCAAACTTGTTATTTCTCCCTCATATTTGTTAACCAATTCTCTCAAGGTGAGCCTTCTTTCCCTTAGAATTATATAATGGTAAATTATCATATTAATAATCTTATTAACTTTAGAGATGTGCTCCTCTGACCATTCCTTAGTATCCCTTCCCATACTTTCAATTTTAGTCATTACATCAATTATTTCTTTATTTGGTATCTGGTTGATTGGCTATGCTAATTCAAGTTATGTCGTCAGACCACTGGGCTCTAAGAATTTATTTAGTGTAGCCATAAGTTGTTCAACCTTATTTTTCAACTCTTCTCTAGTGATCTTGTCACTATTTATTTTCTCAAAGAGGGAATTGATGCTATATTGAACATCATGTTTTAACCCCTCCCTCGTTGGATGTCCAAGGTGAATCTTTGATATCTAATAGTCCCCCACCACTAGATCTTATTTTTGTTTTCCTAGTGGGGGAACTACAATCTCCACATATCTCTCCCCTATTGAATCACATAATATTTTAGAGAAGTTCCATGGAGTATTCTTAGATTTCTTATTCATGTCTGAAAGACCAAAATCCACTATACTTGGGGAAATCATTTGCTTTCATTTTTTCCCCACTATTTGTGCTAACTAGTTGGGGGTAGCATCTTATTGTGTAGACACTGTCACTTAGGAATCTATATTTAAAGTTAATGCACTGTAGACATGGTGACAAGTGTTGATGTTTCCACTAATTTTTTGACAAATTTTTATGTTATTTCATCTCCATCTATAGGTTAGAAATCAACATTTGAACCAAGGACATGTTTCTCCCTATCTCCATTAAAGGGGTTGTAGAAATTGTGGAAGTGGAAGAGGTGGGGATAATGGGAAAAACTATGTCTACTAGTGGTATGGGAGATGAAATTAATACTATTGGGTGAGTAAACATAGGGAATCCAAACATGGGAACTGGTGGAAGAGTGGAAGCCAAATCATCAAATGAGTTAATTAAATGTGTTGGGACACTAAGGGGTGGTAAGGTAGGAAAGATGAAAGGGGATGAAGATGAAGTAGTACTTTTCCCAAGAGTTGAGATGACCAATAGAATTGAAGTCAAGATGATTAAGTATGTAGCTATATACTATTTATTTGTGTTATAAATCAATGGGGATGGAATGGAATAGAAGGAGGGAGTGAAATTGGGGGATGGGAAAGTGGAGTGGAAACTTGAGTATCCATTGAAGGGAGACCCTAAGTGTCTATTTGAATTAATTACAATGGTTGTAATAGACTTATTATTATAGGTAAGGTGGTAGTAATCAAGGGTAGAATCACTTGATATGCATGGGGAGTGGAAATAGGAGGTGGAAGTGTTAGAGCTACATAAATAATGTAAATAGGTGTAGGGTGAATTACAAAGATAGAGGTTGTCACGATGATTGATATGGGGGTTGAAACTATATAAGATACAACTAAAAAAGTGTCCTTAGACAAGAAAATGATTATTTAGTTTATTTTTTCCCAATCCTTGATAGATTTCCCCTCCTTGGCCTTCGATTTATTCTTTTTCTTGTGAGAGATCACTAACCCCTCTAGTTGTTCTCTTGTTGTCATATTAGAACACTCTATTGATGAAAGAATTACTCCTTCCTTGAGATTTAATAGCTTCTTAGTGATACTCATTGTATCCTTAGTCACTTGAACCACTTTACTTCTAATCCAATTTATCATTTTATTGATTCCATGTGTTGTTCTATCTAACAAAGAGAATGATTTAGGGACTGACCACCTTATAGGTGGAAGGGGTTGAGTAATATTCTATTTTTAGTAGTTTTTGTCCATTAGGGACTCATCATCCACTAAGTCCTTAGGTATTAGTGCCAAATCAAATGACTTGACCTATTTCAAGGTCATTCTAATGTGGTCCTTCAATCTAACCTTCTCTTAATCCTCTAAATCCTCCTAATAATCTTTAAAATATGGAAGATGGGAATAAGTAGATATTCCTAGTGTGATGGTGATGTTACCATAAACATAATAGTATGGCCTTGTCTCCAAATCCCTCAATGTCATCTATGTCATTTTTCCTCTAGTACACTTTGATTTGAGTAGGGAAGGGCATGTATATCTACCTATAGATATTGGGAAATGAATTCTCAATTTGTGCTTGCTTGAAATAAGCTTATGAGTTTCAATAAGTTTTATTACTAGCTCTATTAATGCCCACTTATCACTAACATATCTGGGGAGTGTGTAGGGGCAGCCACTGAATCTACTTACCCTGATATATGAATAGGTGGGGAATTGAATGAAGTAAGAGCACCATTAGGTGATTTTTGTGGTTATTACTTCTGATAATGTCATTCTCCCTAGTTCTTTGTCAAATATTATGTTGATGCAAAAGATGAATGCATCATTGACTCTCCTGAAGTGTTGTTTATTAGCTTCTAATGTGATTTTAGGATAATATTTATACACTCTACTTATTTCACTAGGTACTATGTTAAGGCTTGGGAAGGCTTATCCTTTAGCTAGTATGTATAAAAGGTAGGAATTCATATATAACTTTCTTATTGTTTACACCTCCATCAATTAATTATAGAGGGAGTCACTAATGATCCGTGCCTAGTGGATGTATTATGCATGCTAAAAAATGACCCAAATATATTGGTACATCCACTCCTAGAAGCTCTTGGCATCAGGACTAATTGTAATCCTTTGTAAAAATATTATTATGTCTCCCACTTCATCTCTGAATTCAATTCTTCCCAATATCTTTGGCAATTTGGTAGAGGTAGCCTTGGGGGTCTTAAGCCATTATGTGTTTATCATTTTGTGGCATCCCTCTATTGTCTTGAAAGAATTTTTTGGGATGTTTTTGAAGTTATGTAAAGATAACTCTCAAACTCTAGTATTGAAAACATTGAATCAATGAAATCAAGGTCTATATTCAAAATCTTTTCCCCTTTATCATTTAGGACCTCTTTTTAATCAGCATCAAAATGTTGGGCTAGTGTTAGCACCAACTCAGGGATTTAGACCATTAGTGGAAAGACTACTGCTTGTGTTAATCTAGAGTCATAGATACTTTGGATCCAATCATTTTTAAACTCTATATTTATTTAGGTCTAGAAGTCCCCTAAGTCAATGCGACCTCGGTTTGTATCCATGATCTTAGTAGTGTTCGATTCTAGGATGAGAGTCACCCTGGGACCTTTTGATTTGAACTTCATCTCCTTTTTAAACATGAACTCTAGAGAGAATGCCTGGTGAAAACCAACTATAAGGGTTGGTGGGATTTGTAGGTGATTTTAGCAAGTAGAATCTCTATCAAAGATTGGAGGTGATTTGAGTAGATAAAATATTTGATGGAATTTAGAGATGTCCTAAGCAAGTGAGAAATCCATAGAACTGGGAAATGTTCTGAGCATGTTGAAATCCTATAGAGATGGGAGGTGTAGATTATAAGTGGGAATCCCATAGAACTAGGAGGTGTTTGGATCAATAGTGGATCCCATGGAGATTATAGGTATTTGAAATAGGTTAAAATCTCATAGAAATAAGAGGTGTTTGGAATAATTCCAAAGTTTTTAGGCATGTATAGGTATCTCACAGGGAATCTTATCTATATTTTTGGGGAATATATGATGGTATATTCACCTAGATTTTGTGAAAATGGAGAAAACCTAAATTTGAATGCATAATTTTTTTAGGGAAAAATCTTAAGGTTTTTATGATTTTGAAAATGAAAACCCTAGATCTCAACTAAGTGGAAACCCTAGAAAAAACAATAAATTCTCAAACTATATGATGTTTTAAACAATGACAACAAGAAAACCCTAACAAGATGATGTAATGAAACCCTAGATAATGGAAAAAACCTTGCAGGAAGGAAAATAACTTAAAAATATTCAAATTTTAGTGACAAAAAATAACAAAGAATATTTTAAGAATAACGTGTAGGGGTGAAAATGATGTGGCACTTTACTTGTAGACATGGCTTGACATGTGGCTCAAGGTCAAAGGCATGGTCATCATTATCAAAGCTCACAAACTAAATTAGCAATTTAAATAATAAATTAAAAAATCCCAAATTGCATGTCTATATAGAAAAACCTTACAATTAATGTGTCCATGGAGGTTGGTGGTATAAATTTAGAATCTTCATGCAATTTTATAGTTTTGAAAATTGCATGTTGACCTCTAGATTCTATAAGAAATGGAAGGTTGACTTGTTTGGGAATGAGAACGTGGAAACCTACATGAAATTTTCAATTTTTTGAAATTTCAAATTGCATTTAGAGTTCTAGATTCCATGGCTTAGGTTTTTGGGGGGATATAGAACCTGGATTACAATTTGTAATTTTTTAAATTATAAATTGCTTTCTAAGTTTTGAATTCTAGGTGAAGTGTTTTATGAGAAGTCAAACTACAAATTAAATTTGAAAAATTGAAAATTATAGTTCAAGTTTTGGATTATGTGGGGTGTTTGGTTTGTGAGATCCAAAATTCCACTTGAAATTTACAATTTTGCAAAATTACAAATGAGTTTCTAGATTCCATTGGTTAGTGGATTATGAGATATAGAGCTTGGGTTGTAATTTATAATTTTGAAAATTGTAAATTGTAGTCAAAACTCTAAATTCTATCGATTAGTGAATTGTAAGATCTGGAGCTCGAGATACAATTTACAATTTTTCAAATTGAAAATTCTAGTCATAACTCTAGATTCTACTAGTTAGTGTATTGTGGGATCTAGAGCTCAAGCTATAATTTGTAATTATTCAAATTGAAAATTATAATTAGAACTCTAGATTCCATTGGTTAGTGCATTGTGGGATCTACATCTCAAGAAGCAATTTGAAATTTCTCAATTGTAAATTACATTCAGAGTTTTAGATTCTATAATACAAAAGAAATGTGTGTTTTTGGTCAATTCAAGGGATTTTTTCAAAAAATTAGGGTGTCTCCCTTAGGTTACTTGATGTTTTGATATTTTTGGGGAAAAAATATCAACATGCCCTTCAAATTGATCAATACTATCACAAATTTATAAAGAGTGATGGACTTTGATTTTAAAGGACTGATTGGTAAATGCATAATAATCTGTATGGATGATCTTAACTATGTTTTAAAAATATAGGTTAGATCAATTATTTCATTTGGAGAAATTATTTAAAATATGAAAAAGGTATGTCATTTTCTTAAACCCAAAGACTAGTGTGTTTGGTGTCATTGAAGGTAAGATTATTGGTCACATTATCACAAAATAAGGTATTGCTATCAATGTCGAAAGGGTAGATGTAATTTTTAAACTACCTTTACCTAATAGTAAGAAAGAACTAAAATCATTCTCTGGGGAAATTAAATTTGTTTGTAAGTTTATTTTTATATTTGTTTAAATAATAAAACCCTTGAATGTTATGTTGAAATAAGACATGAAAGTAGAATGCCATGCTGATTCAAATAAATCTTTTTTGGATATCAAAGATTCCATTATGTAATCCCCAGTTCTCATCAACTCAAACTATACACAATATTTTTATATCTACCCATTTTATTTTAAACACACCATTATTACTTTCCTCACCCAAAGATTAGAGGGATAAGAATACACCATTAATTTCATGAGTACCAATCTCAAAAATGTCAAGTTTAGATATTCTACCCTAGACAAACATGCCTATTCCCTAGTCAAGGTAGTGAATAAATTTAGACACTACATCCTCAAGAATAAGGTGCATGTAATGTCCTAAACCTAACAATAAAGTAGATGTTAGGGTAGAATGAGTTGGGTGAATGCAGAGGCCAATGGATGAAAAAATTATAAGAGTATGACCTAGAAATCAAACCATCCAAACTAGTTAAAGGATAGGGCCATACCTAGCTAATAAATAAGATAGATCTGATTATAATTATGCACTAAGTAACCAATGGAGAGTGATATAATCAAAATGGTATGCCTCGATCATATACTTTCTACTCTATGTAAATACGCCCCTAGGACTTAACCACACATATGTGAGGGCCCTCCAACTAAAGGCTACCTAAGACATGTTAAATAAGGGATTTATATTTATAATAAACCATTTAATAATCTAATTTTAGTGTGTGTCACAAGAGGAAGCCAAAGAAATAATGGAAAGTTTCCATGAAAAATTGGGAGTCAGTCATCATTTAGAAAATGTCATGCCCCACAAAGTTCTTTAGGTAAGCTATTATTAGGCCACACTATTCAAAGATGTTCATACCCATATTCACTTTTTCCATTAGTTTTTTTCCAAAAGGAAAACCCATGTGATAATGCCATTGCAACCTGTCATGGAGTCAACACAATTTTCCCAATGGGGATTGGATTTTGTTGGAATCATCAACCCCATTTTTCCTCATGAGCACAAAATATTACACAAGGTGTTTTGAGGTAATTTCAACTAAAATAAGCACTAATTTCAAAGTCATCAAGCTATTAGAAAACATTCTTGCTTAGATTCTATGGGTCTCCATCTCTTTGGTGTGTGATAATGGTCCTACCTTCCAATCCATCGAATTCATAGAATGGGCCTATGACCATGGAATCACACTAAGTTTCTCATCCAATCACTACCCATAAGGGAATGGATTAGTAGATTCCACCAATAAGAATCTAATAAACACCATCAAGAAGTTAGCTGGAGATAAGCCTAGGGATGTCACTTGCTACTAAATTTCACTCTATGGGATAACTATATCAGGTATAAACAATCCCTCAATAACACTCTTTTCTTTTAGTTTATGGACTATAACCGATCATGCGAGTCACATTCAGGCTGCCAACTTATAAATTAATGCAACAATTCATGAAACCATATGATTAAGTGAATTCCAAACTCCTAGACATAATTTAGTTAAAGGAACCCTGGGATGAATTTGTGTTAATCATTAGTAAACATCAAGATACAGTCAAAAGGTGGTTTGATAAAATATATAATATGAAGACCTTTTGAATCTCTAACCTAGTCTTAATGTGGGACAAGGCTCATGAAAAGAAAGGCTAGAATTTAAAATTCAATCCCATTTGGATTGGCCCATACCAAATAGCCAAAATGTTAGGTTAGAATTCCTTACACCTCAAGGATATTGATGGACATGACCTACCACTACCATTAAATAGATAGTTCTTAAAATACTATCTCTTAGATGTCCCATCCAACATAATTTTGGAATAATCTGAGAAAGGGTTGGTAATGTATATATTAGATAGGTTTTCTTTTGTTGTGCTTAATTTTGTCATGTGTTTTTTTTTGTGTTTTATTCAATCAATTTATGTCTTATTTTTTTTGGTAGTCTTATGATGCTCATCCCTACTATTAGTCACTCTAGGTGATGGTTGAATCCCATGAATAATTATTAAGAAGCAAGGAGACCCAAGTTTAATCTTTGATCCACACAAGTTAGGGACAATAATTGAAACTTTTTACATTTTAGATCTTGGAGGCCAATGAATCTAAGAGAAACAAGTGGATTTTAGAATATCCCACATCCTAATAGAGTCACCAAGCTACATTTAATGTAACATCTCAAAAAAAGACAAGATTATTTGATCTAATTAAGGATTGGCTAGGTATTTGAGGCTTCATCATCATATTTTCATCCTTGGCTTGGCCCTGAACCCTCAACGGATGAGACTTTTAAAAAGATCACAATTAATCTTGGAAAAAGAGAGGAGAAACATGAAAAATATAAATTTTGAGTCTTCCTCAAAAGGGAAATTCAAGCAACCTCCATCACAGGCTTTCCAACCTAGCTAGCAGTAGAGAAAGGCCTTAAATGGGACTAGAGGTGTCTCTATCAGGGCTATGGATGCATATCTAGAAATAAATCAATGCCCATGCCATCCCCCTCCAAACCTTAATCCATTACACCCTTGAAGGATCATGATACCCAATCCAACCTCTATTGAATGGTTAGAATCTATAATTAAATAGAAAATTGAGAATCACTTCTTACATACATTGATGGTGACCTATATGATGAAATATTAGTATGCCACTTTATATCATGTGGATTTAGTGCCTCATTTTTTCTAGTATAAATAAATATCTCTCTTATAATATGTGTTCTATGTAGGGGTGTAAAATTAACTAGTTGGGTTCTATGTGTTTATCATCACTTTCCCCATAAAATTCACCATTTGTTGTGGCCAACACTCCCTCTTTTCATAGAAATGGGGGACCCCTCCTTTAAAAACATCAAAACTAGAGATCCAAGATCTATTTTATCATTCTATCTAGATTCATTTTAACCAAGTCCCTAGAATCTTGTGTCACTTTGATTTCCCTAAATAATGGAAAAACTTATTTATTTTATGACTAAGGTAGGATTCTTGTTTAAAGGATTTAGGATACTAACCTTATAGGTCAAATTTCAAAATAAGTTCCTAGAGTATCAGTCCTTTCTTGGAGCAATAGATCTAACGTGCTATATAGCAAATCAAATTGTTATTGGTGGTTAGGTAAGTTATTAATTGGTTTCACATCTTTTCATTTTTACTTAGTATTTTTATGAGTTTTGAAGGAATGAATGAACCACTGGAGAAGAGATGTGTGAAATTTGTCAAAGATGTCATAACCTGAGGGAGCCTAGCCCAATTAGAGGATAACAAAAAGTGAGGTGTTAGATCAGATATTATCTCAGTCATATCAAAGATGTCAAAACCTAAGGGAGACTAACCCAATTAGAAGACGACATGTAATGAGGTGTTATATCAACTAGTCTCCCAATCTTATTAGAGATATTAGAGCTTGGGGGAACCTATCCTAGTCAAAGAATGCCATGTAGTGAGGTGTTATATTAACCAATCTCTCAATCCTATTATATATGTTAGATCTTAAGATCCTGACCCACTCAAAGTGTGCCACATCACTTGATGTCAGAGTGGCCAATCTCTTGATCATGTCATAGATGTCAAAGCCCAAGTGATCTTGGCCCACTCAAAGTATGCCATTTCACCTATTGTTAGATCAAATAGTCTCCCAGTCCTATTAGAGATGTCATACCCTAGGGGATCTTAGCCTAGTCAAAGTGTGTCATGTTCCCTAATGTTATATATTCTAGTCTCCTAGTCATGTTAGAGATGTTAGATCTTGGGGGAGAATAACCTAATCAGAGAGTGCCACAAGGCCCAATGTCAAATCATCCAGTCTCTTGGTCTTATTAGAGATGTCATATCTTAGGGGATCCTATCCCACTCAGAGCATATCACATAGCATAATTAGGCATATGAGTAGGTGGCCACCTAAGGCCCCAAGATGGTCATAATGTAGTATGTATAGAACTTAAGGATGAATTATAAGATGCCACATGTACCTAAATGACACATCACCCATCTTAAGGATATAATATTAAGTACAAGACTATTTTTAGTTGATGAATGTTGACGTGAGAACTGATAGGTAGATGACATGTGGCATTAGGTAGGATATCTTTGGGAGGCCTTGGGGATATTTGGCCACATGCCTACCATGTGCTAGGCATTAAAAAAATAAAAATTTGGGCTTGGTTGGATAGTTTTAAAATGTCACATCACTCTTGATACACTTGGTTAGTGGCACAAGATCATGAGATCTAAATTTAACTCTGGATTAGTAAATAAAGAGAGGAGATCAAGCCACCAACCCAAATTTGAATTCATAGTAAGTGAGATTCCAAACACCATTAATACATGGGGGTGAATGTATGATTATATAAATATCCCAAGGAAGGATTGTAATATTTATCACTATATACCCTTAAAATAAAATCAACTCCTTGCTTTCAAATTCTTATTGCATACCCCTATGTTATCCCCTACACTCAATACTTTTTTATTGGCCTCCACCTTGTTATAGTGGTTGTGTCCTCAAATCCCAAATATAAACCTAAGTACATAGATACTCTATTCTCAAAAGGCTTAACTCAATTTTATCATTATAATGGAGTGTTCAAATCTATCAAACAAGTACCTAGGGACTCGAGCTCTAATAATGATGAGAAAGTTGAATTTGAAGATGCCCTTTGAGCATATAAGAAGTGTGACCTTCAAATGGTCATAGATAAACTTGAGATGTTACCATATGCCAACATATTTAGCAACCTACTCCTCACCACCAGTGAGTGTAGGAAAGATTCCATGGTTTGGTCTACTTAGCTAACTCTTGACACAAAATTTACAATATATTTAGGACCACATATAAAGCATATTAATCTCTCTTGAATTTCATATTTTCATATGATGTTAAATCAGTGGAAACTTGGACTATCACTTTCCAAATATAAGAGGTCTTGTAGGACTATGCCAATAATCTAGATGCCAAATGGGTGAGCAAGGAGGATATCAATGCATACACATTCTACACCTTCCAAGAGGAGATCTTGGTGGGTATGATTCTACTAAATTGATTATTTGGGGCCTAAAACTACTTTCATGTTAATTAATTATGGGTATCCCTACTCCACATGATCCTCACTAGCTCTAAATTTCTAGACATGGGAAGACTGATCAATTTTAAGTTGGTCAATGCCATAGCAAATGCCCAAGTGGAGGGAATTTTATATATGATGAGCTATCTCATAGACGTAGTCTATAGGATGATCACCTACAAGCCATATACTATTCCTACATGGATTTTAGGGGGCTTGATGGTCCATGTAGTATTTTATAAGCTATATGGCCACTAGTACCAGAACCATATCTGAGATATCTATGAGTACTTTTACCTAGTGGTGTAGAACATGATCAACAAGGCCTTGATGCCACATTTATCATATATAATTAGAGACTCTATTATAGCCATTAATGACTACTAGTAATTTTATAGGTACATCATGATTTGATTCATATGAATTCTAAATTAGCCCCTTCACTTGATGTACTTAATCTTGAATTAAGAACAAGAGATTGTATACCAACTGGTGGAGGGTGTTTTTGACTTTTGCATCAATCACCATCATAAGGCATGCCCATCACTCCTAATTACCTTTAAAAACCATCTATACAAGGCACTCCCTCCTCTCCAAAATATCATAATTGGGTGGGATTCCTTTGCTATGTGAAGAGATTAACTCTAACACTAGGACCCAAAGGGCATGATCAGATTTGATTTGGTGAGGTATTTGACTCACTTCAAAATCAATTACTACCACTAATTATAGGATGATGATGAGTTATACTTAAATGTTGTTAATTACTAAGAGGTGCTAGCCTAAATTATAGATTAGGAAAAGGAAATAAGGTCTAGTTAGGCCCATTTGTGCCCCCTACAACACCTGATCATTTTTCATAGCATGTCATCCTAACTCCTCTCCTAATTTCTAGGCAAAATTTTTAGGGTATTCCACCACCTCCTTCATGATCCCCTACTCCTCATTTACTAACTAGAACCACATCCTCCTCCTCTAGTAGTACCCATTCCTCATGCCTCATCTCTACCTCTAATTCCTCTATTAGCTCTAGTAGCTTGGCCTTAGACAAACAAGACTTGCATAACTTAGCATTAGGTAGCCCAAACATAGGAAACTCAACCGTTAGTATCTTAGCCCTAGGATACATAAACCCTAAAGATTTATGTTATCAAAATTCTAAAGGCCATATCAAATTGAGGATCCTAGTAAGCACTAATTCAAGTTCCTCCCCTCATTCCCACAACTTTCTAGATTCCTCCACTCACTCTTACCACATTCCAGTTGCCTCTCATAGCACTACTAAATCATGCACCCTTTCCATAAGTTACTCAAGTGATGCCTCCCCTTTTCCCTATTTCAACCCTCCATTTTTCACCTAGGTACCCTTGGCCTCATTTCATCAAAGCATCCTTACTTATTCATTTCCCTCCACCTAATCTATTCTACAACCTAGAACCTCCCTGGTACCTCCATTGAGTATGCTTCAAATTTAGATACCTATAGGTGTACATCTATTATCAATCATAGATCCAACCTTTGAAAGTGTATCTCTAGTGTTCATAACCATACTAACACCCCATTTGGTCATCCCAATGCTTTTGTTGATATTTTAGTAGCCTCCATAGTCAACCTTTGTGTCACTTACTATATTTATGAGTCTATCTACCACATAACCCATGGTTAACTCAGGTGAAAGACCCAAAAAGAAGCATAAGATTACTCACCCTTAGGATTTAATCCATATACCTTTCACTCTAGCCCAACCTCCTCCATTAGCTTATATGTTTCTTCCAACACTAGCCATATTAGCTCTACACATTGCTCCCCAACCCCTTCTTTCCATCACCTTGGGTACCCATGGATTTGGTTTCAAACATATAATCTCTTCACTCTTGATGAATACCCCTATCCCAGGAGCCATTAACCCTCAAGTGGGTATGACCCAAGATCAATGGGGTCATATATATTCTTGAGGGCCTTCCCTTTTATCCTTCCTCACTTCACTCCCATGCCCCCTCCTCTTCCACTACTTTCCCAAGGTTTCAAGCACTAGAGATGACAATCCAAGGCAACCCAAATGTGTAGTGGAGTTTTGACCACACCATGGGGAGCATGAAGAGGACACTCACACATAAATTCATCAAAGAAGAGAACCTAGTGGTCTAAAAACCCAACAATATTTTTTATCCCTAACCAAGGTGAGGACCTCCACTAGGGAGGAAAAGCTAACTAAGGATCCACTCTCTATTCTTTAGGAAACCCACAAAATGTCAAAGAATCTCCTTGAGTATATGAAAATTTAGGTTTAAACCCGAGAATCCTAGGTAAATAGCTCCTTTCCCACTGAGCTAATTGGGTAGGTCAATAACTCCCTCTTACTACTCTTCTTAGTTCTAAAGAAGGTGGTGTAAAATATAGTGTAGACCAATGTGCTCATCTAATGAACATAGGCTTACATGGAGAAGATCATAGGGATTTATGGGAAATGCAAGAAGCTACTAGTAATAATCAACAAAGGTATGTTCCCAAAGTTAAAATTGATGCCTACCTTAGACTTGGTGTTATATCAAATGTACATCAGGAACATGAAAATGGCTATGGAGGAGTGTTTAAATGTGGATTGAACCGTATTAGGACCCTTGGAAGAGGTTAAAACATATTGGCATATATTTGTGTTGTTTCACCTAGATGGCACCCTACTAGACAAGGGAAAATTTTGAGTCCTTCTAGGTCACTTTGACCAGGTCATGAAGAAGAAGGTCATCAAGGCAAATAGGTAAGGGGCCCATGTAATTTTTGAGCTTTCAAATTAGTCTACAACAAGTATTAGTGAAGTGTTCAAGCTTTAAGTGTTAATGGAATCTCCATTTCAAGTATATTAGATACTAGTGATGTAGGTTGAGGTGATATTTAGAGAACCCCTGATAAACCTTACTAAACTATACCAATAATTCTACCTCATGGTATTTTTATAAGCCAAGGATGTAAGGTCAAAGTAGTTAGGAGCTAGATCTTCATATCCACCACCATGTATCAATTGAGTGGTCTCCCATAGATCATTTTTATGGATTAGGAGGATTTTTTATTTTTTAATTATGGTTATAACTACTATGAGTGGCCATCATTTCCCAAGATGGGAATATCACACTATATGGAGGTGAATCCCATCCTCATCTATAAAAGTCATAGGCATATTATAATTAAAATATCTACTAAATTTTTATTGAAAGTTTTGTCATATTTAAGTGATGATTTTACCTGCTTTCTCCTTCATCCCTTTAAACTATAAAGTTGGCCATGATCGATATGGTTGTAACAACACTTTTTTTTTTAATGAATGAGTTTTTAATTTTTTTTAAAACGTTTGTTTTGTGTCTCAAACTATTAGAGGTATAAATTTTAGTGAAACTCGGTCCATGGTGGTATAAATGTGGTAAGGTCACTTGGTTTGATGGTCAATATACTAATTTCATTCTAAATATGGAAGATTTCTTTCCTACCTTACTCTTCCCTCTCTTTTGTGTTTATTTTCAAAGAGTGAACTATCCTTTCCCCTTGTGTTTAGAAAGTAGGAGAGCATAATATAGGAGCATCAATAAAAACTCTAGGTAATTAGGCCTTTACCTAATAATCTCATATTGAATTTTTGGTGGTGGTATTGCATATCTTAGAGATTATTTCACACAAACTCCATAGTGAAGTCAAATACCCATATTTATGCCCTAGGTTGATCCCAAATCAGTCCTAAAATGGAGGATGAAAGTCCATCATTATTCCTATCTTCCTCTTTAGAAATACCTAATCTCATGGCTATTTTATGAACTAGATTTTGGATCAAACAAAAAACTACATCCGACCTAGGTGGATAATTAATTTGGGGTTTGTCTAGACCATCATCAAATAAGTCATCATTATCAAAGCATTTAAGGGTAGATTCAAGAACTAGTGTTGCACCTACTTCTTTATTATTTTATCTTAGTGCAAGATATATTATGGTAGCTAAAATATCAAGAATTAGTGTACTCAAAGGATCATAAATCCTATAAGACTAGTAGGGTCAAGTCATATCATGATCAAGGAGCATGCTCCACAAAGGCTCAAAAGTAACTAAGGAAACACATAAGTAGAATCTAAAAGATGCTCTATCTCTGACCTATGAACATTAACCAAAGGAGGAATAACATCAGGTAAAGTATAAGGAGAGTGAATGATATAAAATAAATTAAAGTAATGATAAGATTAATATGGCTCATATGAGTGTTAAATACAGGATCAATAACAGTGGATTTCCACATCCTTAACTTGAGAATATCCATCTAAGAATGGATCATTAATATCATAGATGCTACATAAACAGGTTTTCAAGATAAATAAGAAGAGATTTGACCACTATGTCACTAGAGAAAGAGTGGGAAACTTGCTTCTTAATAATTAGCACATAAGTGAGAAACTTGTTTGTCAGCTTCTTATGAGAATGAGGTCACAAATAATAAGGCAACTGAGTTATAATGTTATAATGAAGATCCAATTTACTAATATAAAGGTTAGTCTCACTAGGATTGTCATCATTGGAATCTAAGAGGTTAGTTGATATGTTTCCCACAAGCTTGGGGTGGCCATTATAACCTCATTTAAAATTAATGAGATAGTTAAAGAGTTAATTTTCTCAAAAATAAATGTTAGGCAAAGGTTTAAGGATAGGTATTTTAAATATGCCATGTTCTTGGAAATTTTCATAATTACAAGGGTTGGAGTCACTTTGAATCTTTTATATAGAAAATTTATGGGAAACTTGACACACTAACATGTAAAGGAGGTGATTTCCCTCGTGTGGTGAGTGCAAGGTCGACTAACCAAGATGTTGTAGGATAATTGAAAGTTAAATATCATGACCTTAACTTTAATTATGATGGGAAAAAATGTGATATAAAACTAAATGAATCCAAGGGTAGGAATTTATCTTTTATAATAGCTTTGTAATGTAATTTAGATAGACTTAAGGTTACACTCAGAGTATCCAAGGGTTTTGATGAACTGAAATAAGTTGACATAGCTACCATACCCTTCATCTATCAAGGCATGCTTAAATAGTATATCACAAACTTGGACACTTTTGAAAATAATAAGGTCATCCACACAAAGTATATGGGTTTTTACTCATAAATCATTGCTCTGTTGGTACTCAGTAAAGGGGTTGGTGCTTCTGCAAGTTGGTGCTTGTGAACTTTGTAAACTTGAGTTGGTGCTCATTTATATACTTGAGATTGTTCTTCATGGTTTTTCCCACTTTGGGTTTCCACATAAACTTAAGTGAGAGAGAAGTATCCAAATTTTTGTCAACTTGAATGGAAACTTATTCACATTTTTGTAAGATACTATCCTCAGACCTGGGTAAGGTAGCTTCTTACCTCATAGGTGATGGTAGAGGAATGTTAATTTCAAACAAAAACTACATCAATTGGTTATGATGATGTAGAGAAGCCCTCATGAGCTCAAGGAACAAAATTTAATAAGGTAACTTGGAAAATTATTTGATTGAATACCATTCATAAAATTTGAGGTGATATAGATAGTAATAATATAAAGGTGGATAATTTTGAAGTAAATAGATAAAGAAGGAATTGATCTGAACTAAAATTAGTTATGAATAGAATTTTTTGGTCTTGACCTGGCTAATATAGTAGGGTAGGGTGAGCAAACTACATTATCCTATTTGACATATTTTATTACACAAAAACACTAGGATCATACTATATTTACCTAGTTGACATGGAAACATTATAATTAGTGATAGAAATTGAATGCATCGGGATGTCCAATGAAGCATGGACAAAACTAGGCACATAAACTAACTGTATTGAGTTGGTAAATATAGTATATTTTGGGTTAGTACTAACTAACTATATCTATTTGGTCAATATGGTTTTAATAAAAACTAAGGACTAATAGACTACATTAGGCTAGTTTATTTACTTGGGATAGATAAATGAAGACTAATAAACTACATTAAACTAGCTGATGCAGTTGGAAGAGTCATAAATAAATATGACTACATCAAGCTAGATGATGTAATTTGATCATATGAAATAAAGGAAATTATTATTTCCTCATATTAAACATCCATAATATTAGGAAAAGAGGTATCCTAAATTATTCTATAAATAATATAAGGAGTATGAGGTAAATGTGGATAAGGATCAATATAAGATATAATGTGATTCATTATTTTCATGTTAACCAAATTTTATTCATTGGTATAATAGTGAGGATTAACCATGGTTTCAAAAACATTAGTGGTAACAAGTTTACAAGGATTAGGTTTTTGGTTTTTATATGCTTAAGAAGTGGGTATGAATATATAGTAAGGTGAGCATTAGCTAAATGAAGACCATAAATCTTGAATTTTGAGTCGTGAACTATTTATACCTTGTCATAATCTTGTTATTGATCTCAAATCATAGTTTAATTATTAAATTTGGACCAAAGAGGAATTAAAAATTAAGGTTTTTAAATGGTATGCATGTTTCATGGGATTGCCCCTGATTTAAATGATATCAAAAAAAAAAATTAAGATCATACCAATGACCAATAGGGCAAGAAGTATCCAATTCTCTAAGTGAGGATTTTGGAATACACTTCTTAATCTCAGCTAGAGAGAGGGTGATGAACTTTAACATTTTTAACTTGTGAAAAATAAGGAGGAGGCTAGAAATAACTTCCCTGAATGGGTTTGTAAATATTCACTTCATCATAGAATCTTGAGAGAATAACATTGATGGTTCTTATGTATTTGTGTATATCTAATACACCATCATTAGTAGAATTTTTGTTTTTAGACTTCATAAGCACATGGGTTTCCATAGTTGGATTGGTAAGGCTCAAATTGTATTATGAGGAAGTCTTAATGTTTAGATTGATCAAGGGATTCTTCTAATGATTTTAGAGAGATATTTATGACTATGTACTATAGTTTTGGATGAAAATCATTGGTAAACAAGTAGAAAAAGTTTCCTTCTTACATGTTGTGCTTAGCCTTGTTAGCTAAGGCTTTCAAATTTTTGATGAAAATTTGGGTAGTCTTAGATTATGCCTACTTTTAATTAATAAAATTGTCTAATTTATTTATAGGAAGATAATTTGTTTTAAATTCTTAAAACAATGTGTTAAGTCTTCTAAAATAGAAATAGAGTTAGACTTGAGTTTGTTATACCACATTAGGGCATCACTAGAAAATGTTTTGGTTATAATCTTTGTAAAGGTTTTTAATCTTTCAAATTCAAATTAGGACCTGTTGATCCATTATAGGTGATTGAAGGAGTGATACCACCTATGTCTATGTTTCATCTAATGGGGTGTGAGGAGGAATTTGTATTTGGTGCTTAGATTAATACTAATGGTTCATTTTGAAAAAAAATTATTGCTTTATTATGAATAGGAGGTTGTGGAATGAGATTACCATGAGAATATATAATGAGGTGTGGGGAGGAATTTGTATTTGGCACTTCCCACAGAGGTTGTTGAGGATGATTTTCCAATTGTAAAAGTTTATTTTTCATTTTCATCATTTGATTAGAATTATTGGTGTGAAAGGTATCCATTTGATTCATGGATTACAAAAATATTTGATGAGGATCAAGAGCTTGTTGTCTAGTTGAAGAAGATTGAGTAGCTTGTTGAGATTAACTAGTTGTGGCATTAATGTGAGTATTAACATGGTCCCTTTGAGTAGGCATAATAGAGGGAAATCCCATCATGTTAGTAGTAATACTAGGCATGGTGGAGGAAGAAGGATGGGAGGAAGTCATGTAATGAATTACCCCAAGTACTGATATAAAATCTAGGGGTAGGGGAAGGAGGAAATTCCACATGGATTACCATCATGAAATGATAGATCATTGTAGGGTTCATACCCCTATGCTCAGGATGCTCATTAAGGTAAATGATCATTTCTTCAGTATATGCTATAACATAGTCATCCTCTACTAATCTAATTCATTTAGGTGGGTAATTTTAATCAAAGAATTTAGAGTTGTTAAGTGGTTCATATTTTTTATTTATAATTTCCATGTGATAATTACTTAGATCTTTATCTTCTATGGTATTATAAGGCAAATAATATTTAGATTTTTTACAAGAGTTAGTAATTTCCATGAGATCTTGTTAGGTTTTATGTTTAAATTCAACAAATATGTACTGCATAATTAAAGATAAAATATTAAACAAACTAGGTTGGTTAGTGTAATTAATTTACAAGAAACAAACTATATCATCCTAGCTGATGTAGTTATGAAATTAAAATAGTAAAATTTAGACTATATCAAGATGGTTGATGCAATCAAGGAGGCTAAAATGGGTGATTCAGATTGTATTGGGTTGGCTAATGTTGTCAATATGAGAAAAATTAGGTAAAATATATTATATCAATTTTTTTTATGCATTTAGTAATCCAAACTAATTAAAACATATTGTATCTAATTGGTCATTATAGTCAAGAATATAAGAAGAAACTATATTAGGTTTGTTGAAATAGTTGGTTGTAGGATGATAGGAAAATATTGTATCAATTTGGTCAATATATTTTGCTAAAAGATGGTAAAAATAGGACTATATCAAGTTGGTTAATGTAGTCAAGAAGGTAAACATAAAGAATTGTATCAGGTTGGTTGATGCAATTCACACATACAAATGATTTTATCAGGATGGTCAATGCATTTCTTACACAAAACATTAAATGGTATCAGGTTGGTTGATATTATCTACAATATAGTAAATAATTTAGGTAGAAAATTCAATCTATCTAATTTTTTAAAACAAGATTAGGACTATATACCAAAAGGATTTGATTGATTATGTAGGCTCTCAAACATAATTTCCCATTCATAGACTAGTGTTAGACCAAATTTTTAGAGAACTAACTACAAAGGCTAAACCATGTCTATAGCCCATGATCTCATCTCTAATATCATACTAAGAGTAAATTTCATGGTGATGCACTCCTTTTAGGTGAACCACAAATCCAAACAAATGGTTGGTTTCCTAAGTTTGATAAAAAGGGAACCTCATGTGTTTTTGATATACCATGAGGTATGTGGAAACTAAATTCTATGTCTAGTTTTATATGATGGCTTGACTATTGGAGTAGTACCATTCACACAATGGTGTTGATAAAATAGACAATTGTTTGGTCTATAACAACATTTAAATAGTTTTAAAACTTATTTAAATATTTTTTAGGGAAAACCAAGAAATATAAAATAAATTTATAAAATCAATCTTCAACATTCAAATAATTGAAATAAATAGGTAAACAATGGTATTAGACTAGTTGATATAATTAAAAATTAAATATGCTAAAATTAAACACACAAAATTGTATTGGATTGGTCAATATAGTTTCAAACATAAAAATAGAAGTGTATCAGGTTATCTAATACAATATGTGCAAACATAGAACATAATCAAACTAGTTTATACCATTGTAAACATGCAAGAAACTATATTGAGTTAGTTGATGTAGTTGGATGAAGGAAGGTTGGATTAGGTTTCACATTAGGTTCACTAGAATGTATTCATGTGTTAGGATTAACCTACACATATCCTATCTCAATATACTTAGACTTGCATGAAGGTAAATCAAATAGAGATTGTGATATTTATTCTTGGTAATTACCAATGAAATATGTATATCTAGTCAAGGGTTTCTTATGTTGCAAATTCCAAGAGGAAAATTTTTCAAAGCCTAAGCCTATGACACAAGGATATAACTCTCTCTAGACCTCTATGAAAGTAAATGTATTATTAAATTAAATTAATTATGTAATTAAAGTAAACAAAACTAAGGGGAAGGGTTAGAATGATCATAAAATGTAAGGTGCCATGGTCAAATAAGTGATAGTCTAGGAAACCTAAAATGGAATATGAAAAGTCTAAGCAATCCTATAGCCACAAAAATTTAATTAGGTATATATAAAACCTATATAATGGAGCATACACTTTAATTCATGAAACAATTAATATCTATCTACTAAGTAAATAGAGGAAAAAGTATAAGGTTATAAATATTTACCTTGGGGTGGACCCATCGAGCATCAGTCTCCCCCTTGGCTCAAGTGGAGATTTTTAAGATATTTTATGGGTTGAAGACTTCAAATGGTTGTATAAATACTCACAATGACTCCTAATTTTGAGATTAAAATACTACACAAGACAAGTGTATTACCTAATTTGAGTTCTAGGGGTTAGATAGAAAACCAGAAATAATCTACTCTAAGCTCTCTCCCTAGACAGATCAAATAAAACTCTGATTAGAGATTAAAATAGAATAAATTGAATGTAAAATAAATCAAACATAAATATAAAACTTTATACCTCAAATTTTCATGCAATAAACTCCATTTTGATGTTGTATATTGTTCCCAACATGCTTGATATTGAATATTTGATGCTTGGAGTGTTTGATTTCTATGTGGACTCATGACTTGCACAACATTTTGGTATGATTCAAAATATTATTTTGATAATATTATAGAATGAAAGTTTTATCATTTAATATCTTATTATATTTTTATGAAGGTGTGGCTCAATTTATAGAGCCACATGGGAGATATCAAAGGCTAGAATTGAGCCATGAAGGATCTTGATCAATGGTTGAAGATTGATGTGAAGATTTGATGGGTGGAAATAAGATTTTAAAAAACCTATAAAACACTAGAAAGGGATGGTGTATGGGATTATAGAGGATTTAAATAATTATATGTGTGGATTAGAGGATTGTATATGTAGTTAGGATAATAAATGAGGATCAGATGTAGGATTAGAAAGGTGATTTGTAGGAATGCTTAGTGGGGATAGTTGGAGGTAGGTGAGTAGGAATTTTAAATTCCTAGATAACATGAGGATTTAATTAGTGATTAAATAGAGTGATAATAAGACTAATTAATATGGGATAAGGGCTAAGGCTGATATGATAAAGTAATAAATAGTGAATGTTAGATTAATATTAGGATAATTAGGGATTAAGGTGTAAAAGTGGTAAATGGATGGAATTAGCACAAGATAAAGACATAGTAAGTAATGAATGAATAAGAAGTAGATTTGAAGTGTATAAATTTTCCCCTATTTAAAAGGTAATTGTGATTGGAATAAGTAATGGTATTTAAAATAAGTAAAATGACATATGTGTTAGTAATTTGATTGAAATTAGGATGGGTGATAGTAAATTGATGAAAGTTAAGATGGGTGATGCCCCCTAAATGGGTCATGTAGGGAGGTATGAGATGAATGGCCACTTAAAATAAAATGAGGGGTGAGAAACTTGGATAAATTAAAAAGGGTTTGGGTGAGATGCAATAGATGGGATAAATATGATGTGATGTTGTCAATCCATGAACTACAATTAGATTAGGATTTCAATTGGATTTGAATTGATGATGCCCCTAAAAAAGATATTTATGATGGAGAAAAATATGATAAATATATGACCTTAGATGTGCCCCAAGTGAAGGTCAATCCATAAACTTTGGATGATGATATAATTAAATCCATGAGATTTGGACATATTTGAGGCAAGGATACATGCCAAGGAGAGTTTTGGGCTTGGATTTGATGATTGAGTAAGTGATATCATGAGCTTTAGATGTATCCTAGGAAAAGGACACATGTTGAGGAGAGTTATGAGTTAAGATTGGATGATTAATTAATTTATAGGGATTGACATGTCCCCAAATTATTGATTGATGATTGATTTTATGGAAAAAAGATGGATGTCATGATTTTTAGTCATAATTGAAAGGTGAAAGAAATTGATGGAAACATAAATTAAATGATTGAGTAGATGGTTGATGTGAGATGAAATAAATGATTGTTTGTTTATTTTATGGGGACTAAAATTTACTAGGATAATATGTTGCATGCTTGATTTTACCCAAGTAATGACGGATGTAAGGGAGTGGAATCAATAAGCTTGGATATGGGAGTAATGTATCCTGATTGATTGAGATGAACTAATTGATTATAGCTCAAGTATTTGAATAATTATAAGGATGATTAGGATAAATATGTGATTACAATGAGGATGGATGATCATGTAAGTGACATAATTTTGAGGTTAAATGATGATGATGGATGATCATATAAAGTGACATGATTTCAACTAAGCTGACTTCAGACACCCCATGTGATAGGGTGTTGTCTACTTACTCTATATGGACCTTAAGTTGGTGTATTTATCCCTATAATGGAGGTATATGGTGATAAGTGATTGTATGGATTAGATGATGATAATACCCTAAAGATTCCCTAAGGAAACTAATCAAGATTGGTGAGGATGATGGATGTTATTAAAAATGTTAGATTAATGATTATTAGAATTATGATTATTAGATATGATTATATTCTAGATAGAGGATTGGACTTACATGATAAATTTGATGATTTTATTAATAAATAATGTGATCAAATTTTGTTGATTGATTTGGAAAAGATTTATAATTGGATGTTGGATATATTTGATCAATTGGATAGGATTGATGGATCATTTGACTTTGCTCTGATAATGACTTGGATGGTGGATATGATTGTTAGTAATGTTAGATAAGAGGTTAGATTATTTGATTTGGATGATTTATCTAGATAAAATAAATTATTTTATGATAATAGGATGTTGATGAGTGTTGTTTTGTGTTGTTGTGATATTTAGCCATATATTTTGAAGAATCATTTTTAATGATTACACTAGGCAATATACACCATGATATATGTAACCATGATGAGATTTTTATGTGATGCATGTAGGATTAATACAAAAGATACAAAGATAAAAAAAAGGTGTGCAAGTATCACATACCATAATCCACCATTGGTATAAGGAACCAAGATGACATATTTGTTGTATGTTATTTCACTAGCACAAGATAATATAAAAAGGATAGACAATAATAAGTTTATAAAGATATTTACAAAAATATTAATGAAATACATATATATATGCATGATTATGAATAGACAAAAAGATGGATCAAAACATTTGATAAAATATAGTTAAGATGTCTAATGATCAAACAAAGATATGTACATGATAATAATAAAGAATATTACACAAGTAACACACAAAATAAACACACAATCATTTACATGCTAATGGTATGTGATATTTATGTGTGCACAATTGGTGTCTTATCCATTGTCCTATTGAAAATAATTGAGATGGGTGAATGAATCATGACTCAACTAGCCTTATTTGATTTTACCCCTAGACAATGATATATGTTGTGAGGTTAGATTTTATAGATGAAGGAAATGATTTAATGGATAAGGATGTGGATTTGGATAAGCATATGTAATTGGATAAGAAGATGGACTTGGATTAGGATATGGAATTTGTTTAGGGCTCAGGCTAAAATAACTAGGATATTTTGGATTCTTTCAAATTTTATGATTTTTTTGTATTTTCACAAATTTATAATTTTTAGTATTTTTTAGAATATGTATGTTAAAAATGGGTCACTAACAAAGGAAATTTTTGATCTAAGAAACTATAATGAGGAATGATGGAAGATTAAATGATGAAAGGGTTATAGATGATGGATAGAGGGGATGAGGGATAATGAGGAATGGACCAAGGATCTCTTAAGACTGAAATGTTTGGAAACCAAATGTCTAGCCATTGAAGTGTCAAATAATATGCCAAGATGATTCTAAAACATGTTCTCAATACTTATTCCACATATTTACTAAGGTCAAGATAGGAATAAAGGAAATGTTTAATAGACTAGAAAAGAATATGGCACATGATGTTTATGGTGGATAAGGATGGTTTTAGGATGAGGATTTTGATGTAGATGGGGTTGAAAAGGGATTTTAGGATATCAATGGAGGGATGAAGTGGATTTTACCCTAAAGTTTCAAGGTACTTATAAACAATGAATTATTTACATGTTATGCTAAAAATAATTTTTCATCATGCCACTTGCCCAAGGTTCCATAAAATTGGTTTTCACAATTGGATGAATGATTTTTATCTTTTTTTCAATTTTTTTTCAAAAAATTGATATGCTTCACAACTAGGTTAGCCCAGGCTGACTAGTTCGAGAGTAAATGGTCATTTTTTTACTATTTAATGGTGGGATGATATTTTTGGATATAATTATGGAAGGTTTTAGGGTTAACTCACCTCTATAAATACAAGTCTCATTTTATTCAAATAGAGAAGAAAATTCATTTTTACACTATTATTACTCACAATTATGATTTAGTCTACATTTGGGAGAATCCATTACTTAGATCTCATCTTGGAGGGAAATAGTTTGTCTCATGAAATCTTGTATAAAAATATAATAAGTCTCATATCCTAAAATTAATTTAAACCATTTTGATCCTTAAAACCATATCTTGTAAATCACTGTTGGCCATGGGAGAGATTGAGGCTCGACATGTTCTATTCAAGGTAAGTATTTCTAAAAATGAATATTTCATTTAGTAGATATATCTTGAATAATAAATATTTTTTAATGTATAACTCCTTATTTTAATCTCCTCTACACTTACACTTATTGTGGTTATAGGGTTATTCAAACTTTTCATTTTCCACCCTAGGTAACTTAGGCCTCCATTTGCCTACCATGGTTCCTTACCCGTTTTAGTTTTGTTTCAAACATTATATTTATTTGTTTTATCTTTGGTAACACTATATTATATTAATTTAATTATTATAAAGAGACCTAGTCAGGATTATTTCATTGTACTGATTGCCTAGAGCTTTTGGAACCCTTTCCATTGATATTGTATGATAATTTCTACTCTAGCTAGATTTAGCAGATCCAATTGGTCATGACACAATATAAATAAGTATACAATAGGTTTTATTTATATTACATTATTCAAGTCTATATATATGAGGTAGGATAAGTTGTAGTTTATTCTCAATTCATTGCATATATTTTGGCAACCCAATGTGAAACTAACCATTATTTTTTCGCCATTAAGCAAATTATATCAACATGGGTTAATACAATTTTATTTTTCTATGTTTTTATATGATATACATATATTTTGGTTGATCTGATATCACTTATGTACATGCATAATAAAAACTACATCAATGTAGGTCAATTCAATTTATTTTTGTGTATTTCTCAATGGGCTACATTGGTGCAGGTCGATCTAGTTTAATTTTTTGTATTTATTTGCTAGTTAACTATATTATTTAGGCTCTATCTAGTTACATACTTCTCATTTTTTGAATTTTTTCCAAACTAAATCCACTAGAGTCTATCTAGTCTAAATTTTTATGTATTTTCTTAGCAACTGTGTTGACTTAGGTCAATCCAATTTGATTAATTTTATGTTTTCTATGTAACTACACCAAAGTAGATTGATACAATGTTAATTTTTTGTTTTTATCAAGCTAACCTGATGCAAGATTATCTAATTTTCACACTCATATCTACATCATGATCGAGCTCTATCTTTCAGGTATTTTTCTACCAACTATATCAACCCAGACCAAAATAGTTTTATGTTAATTTTGTTAATTAAATTAATTTAGATACGTACTATAAAATTTTAAATTATGTAAAAATTAATTCTTCATAGAAAACTATATACACCAGGTCAATATAGTCATATAATTATTTTCTTCTCTATTAAAACTATATCAACCCTAGTTGATATTGTCCTATTTGTGTATTTCATGTCAGTAGACTACATCAACTCAATCTAATCTAGATTACTTATTTTTAGTTATTTGTGTATAACTGTATCAACCTATGTTGATATAATTATGTACTCTCTAAGTAACTACATCAGCCTGTGCTGATCTAGTTTTATATGTTTTCATTTTCTATATAAATAAGGAAAATTAAATTTATTTTTCAGTAATTAATCATACATCTAATTTCAATTTGGATACTATTTTATATCCATTCAATAAAATATATAAATTGAATTTTTTACATTTATTTTTACCTTGATTTTTTATTTGATTAGATTTCCCTATAAAATATGTTTTGATATTTTTCAAACTACTTAGCTATAGTCATGAAGGCTACATTATGTTATATTTATAATCTTTATCTATTATTTACATACATTATGGTGTCAAGGGCTTGCTTCAATACTCATAGACATAGTATGGAGCTAAATATGAAATTTAGTTTTCACGTACCTCACTATTTTTAAGAAATGCTTAGGATTCCTCTTTTTATTGAACCTTAAGAATACAACTATATATATTATTCTATAATGCACCAGTTAGCTATTAGTGCTAGGAAGTTACTCTCAACTTACCTTTGAAACTAGATTTAATGCACTATGGTAACAATACTTACTCTATGGTCATTGCTCTAAAATATTAGGTTAACACTATCTAATAGACAAACATCATTTAGATCATACAAATTAGTCACATCCTTTTAGCACATTTACTTGATCTTCATTTGGGATAAATAGTTAGAAAAATAATTAAAATTTTAATTTTCTACTTATTATTGTACTATATATTTTAGAATATATTTCCTATAACTAATATAGTTCTATGTTGTGTGTTTTAACTACATTATTTAGCATCAATATAGTTATTTATGTGTGAATATAATACATCAACCAAGTTATTTATAGTCTTTTATGTTTTACTTTCCCTTTGCTAGACCTGACTACCTTAACCTAGCATGATACAATCTATTATTTCACATCTCTACCTATGTAACTACATCAAACAATGTTGATATAATGCATTTATTATTTCTATAAAATTGTTTCCAGATCAGACTTCATCAACCTAGCTCTATATAGTATGTTCTCTCACATCTTTTCTTGTGTAATTATAACTAGGCTTGATAAATTACATTTATCATTACTATAAATTTATTTATAGATCAGACTTCATCAATCAGGGTTAATACAATTGATTCTTTCACATCTTTATGTGTATAACTACATCGACCAAGCTTAATATAGTTTATTTATTATTTATGTTAAATTTACTAGACCTAACTACATCAACCTAACTTGCTAAAGTTTATTATTTCACATCTCTTACTATGTAACTACATCGACCAAGATTAATATAGTACATTTATTATTTTTATGAAATTATTCCCATATCAAACTTCATAGACCTAATTCAATATAATATGTTATTTCACATATCTATTTGTATAACTACATCAACGAAGCTCAATATAGTTTATTTAATATTTATGTTAATATTTTACAAATTTAATTACATTAAATAGACTCGATCTTGTTCATCTTCAAAATTTATTTTTATATAACTACATTTACTAGGGTTGATATAGTACATTTTCTAATTCCCTTTTTTGGTCGACATAGTATAAACCCTTCGTCATGTAATATATCTTTAACAATTTCAAGAAAATAATATAACACAATATGATGGATCTAATTAAATCCCCTAAACATCCCAATTCTTACCTTCCTTATACTTTTATAATATAGATGTAATAAATGTTTATGTGGCCACTAAAACCAAGAACTATAGTCACCTCCTTCTAAAAGTCTTAATATATTTAACTATCCTCCACACATGCCTATTGTAGAGGATGAAAATGATCTTAAATATATTTTTGACAATATACTTTTCATTGATGAAAACCCTCAACATAAGGGCAAGGACACCATGGTAATCTATAACCACATAATGGGACTTCACATAGGATGTCCTTCACCACCACATAGTTTTTATACAGGATTTGGGTAAAATCAATATAAAACTTCTTATATCCTTTCTTCCTTTACCTTGCCTAATATATCCATTAATATGGTAGTTCTTTCCTCTTGTGGACCTACTCAAAGTGCCCACATTAATAATGAAATCAATGCTACTACTAGTACATCTCAATCTACTACTAGTGCATCTCAAGTCACTACTAATAGTACATTTCAAACCCTCAAAACTAACTAAATCTTATTGTAGACCATGAATAAAATGGATAAATTCCCAACCAATAATTCTCTTCAAATGATGCAAATGTAAAATCAACTTTTTCAATTTCAAATTTGTCCTTAATTTACTTAATGGTGAGGGTGAAATTCAAAGGCACCTCCACCCCCCTTAGAGATGCACAAGGTAATCATATTCCTCAACCACCACTTCTTAATAAAATCATAAAACATATTCAAAATGAACCATTAATTCCTCAAATGTATAATATAGACATAGGTGGTATTACTCCTACTATAACCTATAATGGATCTACCGATCCTGCATTACATCTAAAATCCTTTGTAAACCTTTATAAAGATTGGATTAAGCTAGATACCTTTATTGTTACCAAAATTCTAGATAAAAAATTTTTAGGTGATGCCCTTGATTGATACATTCAACTCAAGTTTAACACTATTTCTAGTTTAGAATACTTAGTCAATGCATTGGTTTAGGAATTTAAAACTGATGATTTTCTTGAAATAATTTAAAACATTTTATCGATTGTAAAATGGTAAAATCTAAAAATATGTAAGTTTTCTTTAAAAGATGGAAGGAATTATCTAAAAAAGTTAAACACAACATACTAGAAGATAATATATTCCATTTGTTCACTAATTTTCTTCATCCCAAACTTTAATATCATGTTAGGACTATCTCTCCAAAATTATTTGGAAGAAGCCTTTGATCAAGCTACACATCAAGATTTCCTCATAAGACAATTCAAGTCTTCCCAATCTTAAGCAAGAAATCACATGCTTATGATATCTAAAACCAAACATTTTACTAATGATGGTGTCCCTAATTCCCATGATTCTATACACACCATCCATGCCATTATTCCAAGTGGCTTCAATGATGTAACTCTTTCTCTCCACCATTCACAAATACTAACTTCCACTCTTCTCATCCTTATACATCATCTCATGTGAATAATGTGGATGTTCACCAACCTCTATCCCTGGTGGGAATCCAAAAATGCATTCCTAAACCTTTAACATGATAATTTGATCCTAGTCACTCTACCAAATATCGGTATGATCCACACAAATTATTTTTGGTATCATGCAAGTTGGGAACATTCTCATGAAACCTGTAGACAACTTTGGAAAAAAATTCTTGAATTTCTCCTTGATCCTAATTTTTATCATGAAACTATGATTCACAAACATCAAAAACCATATTCAAAGGTAACTAAAGGGCATTATTCAAATTCAAACATTAATCTCTTAATTAATATAATTCTCACCTTACTATCTATAAAGATCCACTTCCCAATCATCAACCTAATACTACTCAACTACTTACCTCCAATGTTGTGGAAACTTTAGTTAATCCTAACTCTATAACCAATGATGAAAACATAGTCAACATGAATAACATGAAGCATTTAGTATCATAAATTGATCCTTATCCACATTATACCTATAATAACTTTCCCATTGTTTACTCTATTCAAGACTCTTATCCATATCACTTCATGGATATCAAACATGTAGAAACACATTCTACTCCATTATAAATTGTCCAAATTGTACCCACTATAATGATATAACTTGATATTTATCTTTATCTTATCACTATGACATCTAATAATTAGGTAAAAACATCCTCTTCTAACTTATAACTATGTCTTTTAAATATCATGAATCAACCTACTTATAGACTCACATCTTTTTCTATCACATCAACCACTTGAAGGGAGTAAATTCTTAACCTAACCATGCCAAAAAAACATCAACTACATAAACATAGTTTGATTCACCAAGCCAACCTATATTTTCTAAGTCTTACCAACCTAATTTTACTCCTCATCAATTTAAATTCACTTTTGCTTCTCCTACATATTTACTTCAACATTATGCACCTTTATCTGATACGATTCTCATTGGATATGATGAATGGCACCCTATAACTTAACTTTCTCACCTTCCATATTAGATTTCTTTTCTCAAATTCATGATAACTTTCCCTCATCATTGTAATCATTTAATGTAATTTTTATTTGAAATGAATATCCCTCAACCTCTACCTATGGGGTACAAAGCTACTTTGTGTGGTTTTAAGGATAAAATTCTCCAACAATTTGAGGAAATGTCTATACATGTTAATGAAACTATAGATGCTTCTCTTTCACTTAAATTTCCCATACTTAATTATTCTTGTTGAAATATTACTTCATGTGTATGATACTCTACTATTCATTAGTGTCTAAGTTGTTAATATCAAAGTCAAATGTGTTTTGATTTATGAAGGTTCTATAACTTTTGTTGCATCTCTTAACTTTATTAAACCAATTGAATATTTAGAATGCAATCTAAAATTTACCCAAAGTACATTTCAAGTTTATGATAGAATTCAAATTCCTTCACTTAGTTATGTTTAGCTTCCTATCATGGTTCCCACTTTCATAGTTCATATTAAATACATGATATTTAATTTCCCAATATCATATAATATTTTTACTTAGTTGACCTTGGATGTATCATATGAAAGCTATAGCTTCTTCTGCATGCTAATGTGTTAAATTTCCTCACAATGGTGTTATATATAAGATTAAAGGAGAGACAAATTCTTGGAATTTTTAATAATTCCAAAAATGTGGTGTTTTCAAAATACCCACTCTTGAGCCTTTACTTATCATTCTTTTTCATGAATCTCAATTATTTAATTATCTTATAAATTCTAATAGAGTTTATAACAAATACCCTTAATTTTTTAGCAATATACAACCTAACCTATTAGATTTTAATGATGATAAACTTGATGATATCAATTTGAAAATCAAAACTCTTGATCTCCCTTTACACATAATTATTTAATTACTCCCTTCTTTATAACCTAGGTCTCATCAAAATATAACAATGAAATTCCCACTCCCATAGTGACATCAAAAAAACCCTTTCCTCATTCTTTCTTGACCTATAAATTCATTAATGCTCTCACTATTGATCTTCATTCTCATGATTATGATGATGGATATTCATTATATGATCCATTTTTAGTTAGTTTTTCTCAATCTTAAGATGTATAAATACTTATATATCATTCTTCTTTACAACATTATTTACGTATACATAGTATTATTGTTATGAATATAGTTCATCCTTCTTCTTCTATCTCACCTGACATTATTTCTTCTTCACATGATGTCCACAAGTCAAATATGGAGTAAATACTAGCTAATTCTCAACTTATCACTACTGAGCCTCTTTGGAGTATGCTTTTTGAGCATGCCATGATAAGACCATATTGGTTCACCAAATGTTCTCATCCTTTGAGCATGTTCCCTCCTAAAATTTCATCCACGTTACATTAACCTATATTGAAATATTTTATCACAATTGTTAAGCATAGTTTTGATCCTACTATGAGTTTTCCTCCTGATGTTGATGGAATATTACCTTTGCCTAAACTTTATACCCTACCTAGATGATGTGCATACAAGCCATATTATGAATTCCATAAAGTTTTTGGTCATGAGGCTAAGGATTGTTGTGCATATAAAATATTTTTAGCACAATAGTAGGGATCATGTTCCACCTATACTATAGATATATGACATCCATAGTCAACTAATCCTAGACACATTTATTGTTTTCATGGCATTAACACACACACACACACGTATACTCATTTTCAATAGATATGATAGTACATTGATGTGCTTCATCTAGAAACCATAGTCTTATGTTGATAAGAACCTACCTTTTCCTAAGATACTTTTAGAATAGACTTATAAACATGGGTATTTTTATTATATTTAGCATCAATGTGCTACACATCATATAGATATATGTAGAGTACTAAAAAATCACTTCAATGATTTTCCACGGCCTACATTGTCACCTTCTCGATAGTGTATTCAAGGTCATTCACAAAATAAATCTTAACCTTCCCTACCACCTACATCCTACAAGATATATAAGGATGTTAGTCACATCATATTAACATTTCATTGAATTTATTACCCTTCATAATATATGCCACATACTCATCCTCCCTATTCTAAAATACCTACATTCTCCATAAAGACCATGTGTTAGGAAGTCCTCACATGACTGTCGATGAACATAGATGAGACTATGATTAGATTTTAATTATAATAGGATTTATCTAATGTCATTAATGATTAATGTCATGAAATATATCAACATTTTTGAACACATTATTGTGTTACATCACATTATTATTCATATTTTCATCTAATTTGAATTTCATATTGACATTTCACTATAGCATTAGTGATGTATCATTTATATTTTGCTCTCATTATTCTCCTTTTTAATCTTTGTAATATAATTTATGCATTTATGATCTTTTTATTACAAACATTTCACTCTTTTTCATAAGGTTAACTCTTTGTTATATTCTTCACTTATATTTGAAAATATATTTTCCCCTAGTTTGGAATGATATTTCCTTACATTTGTGATTGTGCTAGCTCATTTGTTTAAAATTATAGTTATTTATGTGACATGATTATTTTACCATACACAATATTATCATATTTCCCTTATGATCGTCTAAAAATAATATTCATCATTATACCATGTATTACATGAATGGATCTCTTATGATTCTTATTTATCCCATGTAATTCTTTCATTTAAAACACACATAAGGTTAGTTTTGAGATTGCACACTTCGGGAAAGTTTAAGAACATTTTGGATGGCATAATATTTAAATACTTAACTCTTTTAATCAAAGTGTAATCTCTCTTGTGTTTTTTAATTATATCACTCATTATTGGTTTTCTAAATCTATATGAAGGAGGAATAGAAAAAGACAAAAAGTTAAAATCTAAATCATAAAAGAAACAAAAGGCAATGATTAAAATGTAATTACAAATTCAAAAGTTAAAATCACACCAAAATACATGATTCTTATTTGTAATAAATCCTATTCTATTTTAATCTTAAACTCCATAGTTGGCATCATAATAGAGCTAAGGTTTATTGTGGTGTGGTGGGCCAAAAGACTGGGATAGGAAGTCTCATTATACCATTTATCTCCACCTACTTTCTCATACAAGTACCCAATCTTAATAGTAGATTGATGGTTCTATAAGTGGTCCTAAAGAATGAGTAACACATTATAGGAAAGTAAGATCATTTTAATTTTTCATGCATATAAAACCTTCATGGGATAATCTATGAACTTCACTTGTTATCCTAATATTTGCATCTACTAGTTAGAGTATATTAGGTCTTTTTTGTTCAACAGTTCTTAGCTCTTTCACATTTTCTTAGTTTGTCTCATTTTTACTAAATATATCTATAACACCTATGTAGTTCTCTCCATTCCCTCCATTCATCATATAATCCCTGATATTTCCTCTTGAAGAATATTGTTTACTAGCTTATCACACCTCATTGGTGTTCCTTTTGTGAGCTGTGTTGCAAGGCCTTCAAGAAGACCAAGCCTTCCTCATAAATTACCATTATCTATTATAAAAATCCTCCATTTTTTACACCTCAATGTTTTTCATTTTGTGAGTTTTAGTTTAATATCTTGGATAGGATCAAGCCTTCCTTACAAAATTCCATTAGCCTCCTATAAAAACTATGTGCCATTTTTTGATATAAACAACAATACTCTTCTACATTATAGAGTATCACAAGCCCTAAGTTTGGTTTGTCATTTCTATTTTTCACCTCTATTATTCTTATTTCATCTACATATCTTTTTTTGTGTTCTTATCTTACATTGATATTATCTTTCATTTACATATATTTGTTTGTGTTCTTATATTATATTGATATCTATTTCATTTACATATCTTTGTTTGTTTTCTTATCTTACATTGATATTTCTTTCATTTACATGTCTTTTTTTTTACTCTTACCTTACAATGATTTTTCTCCCATTGTTATTAAACTTTTTATTTCTCATATTTTTTTCACTTTCAAAATATTTTACAAATGTTATCTATTAGTAATTTTTGTTTCACATTTTCTTTTTCTTTACTTCTATTTTCTCTGATTATAATTCTTTTTTACCATGCATTTGTTGACACTTGATATAAAATAATGACACATACATCATACACTTTATCATATAATATATAATAATCAACACATGCACTATAAATAAGACAAATACATCCATGATTCATCAACAATATGTCTATATATACATATGGCTCAAAAGTTTAATATACAACATAATACAATCATAATATAAAATATAGCTCTAAAATACTGAGGTCTATCCTTAGGCCATGTTACACTACCCATAGAGGCCTATGAATACCCTCTCTAAATAGTCTATTGTAAAAATTGTATATATGATCATGGACCATCCACCTATACCTATAGATTGGCCACCTGGCCCTATACCTATGCTAACTATTTAGTTATATCCAAATGGGAAACTCTTTCCTCTACTAGTGACTTCCATACATATAGCTGCTTATCTCCAACTCCTAGTGGTACTAATACATGGGTCACATCTAATAGTCTATAAAAATCTCAAGCTATCTCACCAACTAATCAAAACTAACTAACATATGTAGGTGTTGAAGGCACCATAGGATCAACCATCTATGTAATATCATGTTGAGGTAGCATACCATCCAATATATAATGATGGGACATCTCCACCATGGTTTCCCATTTGGTCTGCTCCACTACAACATCTAAAAAATATAAACTAAAACTTACATCATCTCTCACATATATGTCTCCAAAAACATACATTTATCTATCATGTATCTCTATATCTCTACCTAATATAAAAATAATCATAAGAAACCATATCTCAATCACCAATAGTCACTCCTTATGATCAACCACTGATAACATCCTAATATTCATGGATTCATGGTGGTGTGAAACCTATATGCTAACTAATTTGATTCACATGATCATGATGTGATCCACTATGAATCTACCTCACAATAGACTAAGTTATTATAGGTTGTGTGGTCAGGTCTACCTATGGATGTGGTTATGCTTTTGGTTACATTGGATCATGTCTTTGTCTTCATATCTATGGTGGTAGTTATGGTATCTATTATTATGTTACAATAACTGGTACTTTATCTCCTCATTATCATTGGTGTTATTGTCTAAAACCCCTCACTTGATTAGGCCATATAATGGGAACCTATGTTGGTATCCCTACACCTCCCACACTACATCATTCCCTCACATTCTAAGTCCAAAGTTTAATATCTACTATAGGAGCCACTATATGTGGTAACCTAAACTACCTTGGTATTTTTAAGGTACTAGATGTGGCTCCACCCATCATAGATAATGTCTAGGAATCTGTAATTGACCCTATGCCTAAAAATTACTTGGACATGAATGCCAAGTATCATTCATGCCCTGATATGGTCATAAAATAATCTCCCCTCATATCACACTATGTAACACTAGGACATGTGGTACAACATGCACCACATGCTCTTGTGTCTAGCTTTCCACATATACGAGGTTATCATCTAATGCATGAGGTAATCATGTTGACTTATACATAAGAAATATTTCATAAGTCCAACTATAAAAAATAATAATGGGCCCCATATTCTATTGGACCCTAGACAAAATGTTATAAAAATCATGCATTAACTACACCCAAATCATAAAACCCAAGTCATACAAAGTACCCTACTCAATTATCAAGTAGCATAAATCTATAATATATAATGGGACCTTCCCATCTAACTTGTATAGATCAATTGAGATGTCATAAGTCCAATAATGGCCATTTAGATATTTAGAATGATAGAAACATACACATCAAAAAGATAGACTATTAACTTAGGATGGACATATCTCTATGAGTTTTTCACCCATAATTTTAAGGCTCGCCTATCATCATTTGAATCTAGTGTATTACACACCATTGGTGTGTTAGTAATAGGTAATGTTAATAATAAATGTACATCCTGTAAACTAATACCCACCTCTATAGTATCCCCATCCACCACCCATCGAAAGGTGTTAGTTATTATCTCCCATGTTCTTATGAACATGGTGACTAACTCAAGGCTCAATAGAATATATCACATCTCCATTAGCCCACCAACATCAAGTGTACTCTGTTACACCTAATCCATAATTGATAATCTATGTAGTATATCCAATAACCAAAGTGCATCCACTAATCCCTAGCATATTTTTAAAATTCTAAGTAACAAATCTCTTATCAAATATCTATTCCAAAATTAACCTAAAAACTTACTTTAAAATTTGTAAAACAATAAATAATCAAATTAACTACTTCATCAAGTGTGTATAACACTACAGTAACCATTCATTACATTTAACACTATTGACCATGTACCTAAACTACATCAGCCCCATAAAAATCTATATTATATCAACCTTTATACAGCATATTAACCTTGTCACCCTTCTATATCGACTATTATGTACACAATCAATCATTTCATCATGTTATCAACCAAATTTAGAACTATATTAACTATATAAATTTTACACTATATTATAAATATATTACTACATCATCCATCAAACATATTTCTACACTATTGGACAAAACTTAGATTATTGATCACCCTCAATCAAACTATATCTACCACCATGAACACTAGTAGCTATTCATAAAAATCTCACCTTTTCAACTACATCGGCTTGGCTGATATCATATTATTTCTACAGTGATTTTTCACTATGTTGTCATAAATACCCTTGACCTTCTTTTTGATAAATTTTCTATTACCCATTTCCTATTTCAATTTTTATCTATTACTACACTTTTTAAGGCAAATTTTGTTACATGGATTTGCTCCAACACCTAATTTTCCTAATCTAGTTCATTTTTCAATCAAAAATACCAAAAAATAATAATAAATACACCCCATACTTGGACTATGCCAACTAATAATACAATACATCCTCCATCACATCCACCTCTTCTAGTTTGAGCCATCATCTCTCTACTAAACTAGGATACACAACTCTGATATTCAATAAATATCAAATGAATAAATGAATAGTAATTTCTCCCTTTTATAGTAAAATTTAAAAAAATAAACATTTTATTAATTACTGATAGTTTTTTTTCTCATAACTTTGTTTCTATAATTCCTTTTCAAAAACCAAATAAGTTTTAGAATCATGACAAAGTAGAAAAAAAATTAGTGTTAACACCATATTTTTTCAAAAAAAATCAAATTTTATCTTATTTTTTAGGTTTGTCTCTTTTACTACACACTAGATGCCTTCCCTCATCTAGTTTGCATGTAACTTATTTTTCATAGCAACAAGGTAAGTGAAGGTACATATTTACAACATTATTTATTTTCTATTTTCTACTACAATTTATTATCTTAGTTAGTGTGTTTCTATGTTATTTCTCAAAGCACCATCCCATGTTACACTTTGGTGACACATGATGAGCTTCGAGTGGGGCATATGTATACACACAATATTTTTAAACTTTATCATTTAATTACAATTTATCTATTGCAATAACCTATTTATTTTCAATCTCTTTGAGTGCACACCTTAAATGGTGCACTAGGAAAGGGGTGAGAAAACCATTGGTGCCTTGCAAAAAAATTGTTTAAATCCATCATGCCTATATCCACTAAAAAATCCCACCTACTTGATCTCCTAAGCAATATTCCTTCTGAATATCCCCTAACTAATTCAATACTTATCTTTTCTGACTATATTAACTTGATTTGATGTAGTTTATCCCCTTCCTACCAAAATTTAAACTAGGTTAGCTTGGGTCAACTTAGTTTTGAAAGTCACAGTGCATGCTTCATAACTAGGTCAACCCAAGTTGACCTAGTTCAAGAGTAAATAACCAATTTATATCTATGTCAAGGCATGCTAATATTATCATCTAGAATTCCTAAAATTTTTAAGGTTAAATCACCTCTATAAATATAGGTCTCATTTCAATCCAATAAAGGAACATTCATTTTTGCACTATTATTGCTTACAATTCTACTTTAGTCTACATTTAAGAGAATTGATTGCTTAGAACTTATCTTGGATGCAAAGAAATTTTATTTTGGAGTATTGAATTTAAATATAATAGGTAATATATTCTAGATCTATTTTTAATCATTTTGATCTTTACAACCAGAACAACTACTTATAAAGCACCATTTGTGAAGGGAGAGATTGAGGCTGGATAGGTTCTATTTAAGGTAAGTATTTATAACCTTATATCTTTCATATAGCAGCTATATATTACATAATTAATATTTTTGAATGTATAACTCCTTTTTTGAATCTCCTTTACACTTAAACTTAGTGTGGCTATAGGGTTATTCAAACTTGCCATTTTTCACCTAGGTAACTTAGGCCTCCATTTGCCTAATATGGTTCCTTACCCATTTTAGTTATGTTTTAACCATCCCCCTTATTTTTTTTACAATATTTTGTAACACATACCTAGTTATAGTTATTGTATTGATTTATTAGAGGCTTTAGAACCTTATCCATTAATATTATGTGATAAGTGCTCCTTTGTATAGGTTTAATGGATATAATTGGCCATGCCCCAAAATAACTAAGTATCCAATGGGTTTAAGTTGATTTACCTTCTTTGAGTCTAGATATATTGGGTGGGATAAGTTGTAGGTATATCTAAATTCATTACATATAGGCTTCATTGATGTTTCTATTATGTTCTTCCTTGATTGTTGACTTTGATTCTTCCGAACGTCTCAACCAGGTGTCTTCATAGCCCCTAAGAGATATGATGTTGCTCAAGAGGGTGTTTATTTCAGGATAATTTATGTGATTTGGGTGGATGATATGGTTATGGATGGATGTATAATTATTAGGAGACCATAAATTGGGATGAACAATCACACACACCACTATCAATTTTGAATGTTCTGATTATGATTTATGCAATATGATTTTTGATATATGGGGTCCAAGACCTCAAAACTCTTTTTTTATTTGGTATAAATTATATTGGTATTACCATCCATTTTGATATTTCTTTTGATGATGTCTTGATCAAATGATGTAGAGCTGACTTATTTGTTTATTAGCTCCTTGAAGAGGTTTTCACCAATAAACTCTTCTTGACTTGTTGATTTTATCTGATTTTGATTGTCCAATGTCACCTCAAAGAGTTATTTCATAAAGGATGGTGATTTTTTATTTTTTTGAATATTTTGATTTAGATTTCCCACTAGCGCTTCAAGGATGTTTTCAATAGGGGATGTTGATTTTTTACTTTGTCACTTATTTGAATTATTTTTATTTTTATTTATTAATAGATCAAGGTTGATTTATTGAACATGATCTATTGGTTAAATTTTATCTTGGATCTCCATGATTTTTATACTTGATATGTCTCTATGTAAATATCCTAATAGTGTGTGATTCTTTCAATCCCTATTAAAGGTTGTGATAAGGTGGTCATAAAGGGAACAAAAGAGATCAGTGATGTAATAGGTCTGAGGGGAAGGATTGGTGATGTAAATGAATGGATATTGGGCATCATGATCCTTATATAGGTTACTAGGAGTACCTCTTTTTATGTTAGATAAAACTTATTCAAGAATTATGAAAGGATCACTGAAGTGAATGCATTAATCTATAAGACAAGCATCTAAAATGATGTTAAAACAATTCTTATAATTGGAAATGGGTAAATCATCCTGAAGTCCCATAAATTCTAATATGACCTCATCATCTTGAAATGGATCAAAAGACACATCTTTTATCTTGTGGTAATTTGGATTGATGTTATAGGAGAGATGTTTGTCAAGAGGTTGGTGGTCAACAAATACTTGTAAATACTATGGATAGATATTAATGTTGATGTTGATTATAATGTTGATATTGATCATGACATGGATGATGTTGATGTTGAATCTGATGTTGATTTTGATGCTGACATGGTCAATTTTTATGTTGTCATGTTGGTAGATGATTTTTGGATTATGGCCAAAAGGAAGGACTGGTGGATAGCTTTGGCCACAATTACCTTCTTCACTTTTCACTTGGTGATGGAGGCTTTATAATTAAGTGAATTCCAAAAATGAGGGATTTTGTGTGATAAATGAAATATGAATGGTTGGTCAATGATGGTTTCTTCAAATATGGGCTCATCAAATAAGGACTCATCAAATTTAGGTGGGATAGGCTCATCAAAATAAGATCTTAAAGGGTATTTGGTTGGTTGAAAAGATGCTCGTCAAAGTGACGCTTGTCAAAGATGGGTTCATTATCAAATATGGGTTCATTAAATAAGGATTTTTCATTTTCACCTTGGTTCATAAATCAAATATTTTGATCATGATTAGTAAAGGAACCTTGGCATATCCTTTCTTACTCACTCTCATATGTGGATTCATCTTATTCATTCACTATTTCCATCTCACTTTGGTCAATTAGGTCTTAGACATATTTTTTTTAATTGAGGCATCTATTAGTGGAATGCCCCTATATTTTATGGTATTGATAGTATTGGCCTTTTCTATACCAAGAGGGTTTATATTTATTTGGGTCAATAGTTTTGGTTTGAAAGATAAAAATCATATTGGCCATAGCTAGTTGATAAAATATGGATTCCAAATATTTAATGACAGGTGTATATTATCTTTTTTCATTTATTTATTTAGATGTGTAAGAATTTGACTCTGAATAGAATGATTTTCTTTAGTATAGAGATGGAAAGAAATAGTGGGATGATGACATTTGATGTAGCTCAGGGGATAGGGTTACTAGGATAGCGATCCTATTTATAATGTGATTGGGGACATTGTGATGAAGGTTATAGCTAGTAGACATAAGATTTGATTATGATGAGCTAGTGTGGAGACTAAGAGTAGACTACTATTTATTGGAAGGACTAGATGACTCTTGCATATGATGGAACTTAGATTCATGGGATCAAAATTTATAGGAACTTAACACCCATTTATAGAAGCCATAAAAGGATAATATATTTATTTATCAAATAGGGTGATATCTAAATCTATTTTGGAGGCCATGGATGGGATAAAATATGGATGATGTGATTCATTGGACCAAATCAACAAGTGCATGGGATTGAACAAAAATGATTGAGAGGTGATAATGGGATGTTTAGATGAGGTAGAACAAATTTTTATTTTAGAATATTGGATGAAGACTTGATTTAGTTTTATTTCAAGCTTGACTCTGGATAAATGTGATGTGAGAAGTTTGATAGGATTTGATAGGTGTTAAGTGAATGACCTTAAGCAAAAAATTAGACATGAACTATCTAAATTCTTGATGATTAGACTTGATTAGGATATAATAGTCATTGATGTTAATTTGGTGTTTGGACTTGATGTCAAGCTAAGACAAGCTCTTATATTTGAATAATTTTTTGGGGAAGGTAGGTTTAACTAGATAAAGAGATGTAACTAGGTCATAATTGACCTTTGAAAATGTTGACTTGATTTAATTTATACTAGATCAAATGATTAAATGATCTAGTTAAGTTAGATTGGATGACTTGTATGATTTGTACTAAGTGAATGATTTGAGAGTATGATTCAAACTTGATTAGTTTTATATGAAAGTAATTTTATGATGGTGACTATGACAAGTGAAGGGGTTGTTTCCTATGTGGACCAAGGTAAATGTGTGGTTTATTTGGTTGATGATTGGGGATGATTACAAATTTGATGATATTAGAGATGATTGGTTGATAAGTATGGATATGGGTAAGCTTAGAATATAAATGATGATATGGGGTTTGGATTGAGAAGGTGATGACATGATTGGACTATTTTTGACTTAGTGGGTTTTGGATAAGGAATGTTGGTTGATGAATTATTGGACTAAGGGACATTGTATAAACTAGGTGTTTGGACTATGATTTTATTGGGGTTAAATTATGATTTATTATAATGATGGGGTATCATCCAGGTCTTGGTTTGATTTGGACTATTTAGTTTTACATGGTTCTTGTTTGGTGTAAGGCTTTACAAATAACATGGGTCTTAGCCACACTTAAACAAGACTAAACAAGTGGTAAGCTTACACTATTAGATATGGATGTGCAATGCAACTACTATCCCACCGATATACTCACATAAAGTGGTGATTAGGCTAGTTTGCCAACCCTCATTCTACATTAATATGTTGTGAGTGTTCTTCGTAAATTTTGTTTTCCTATAATATTAATTATTTATGTCCTAATGTCTTAATATAGGTTATAGAGGCTCTCTAAGGGATTTCCTAAAATACCTTGTGGTATGTGGGACCTAAGTCTATATAAGGATCATGTCTAACACTTTCATATCAAATTTTTACCTCCTCACTTCAATAAATTTCATATGGGGAAATACATTTAGCTTTAAAATAGTTATCCTTGATATTTATACTCTAATAGAACATGAAGTTTGGATTAGTGTGTGGCAATAAAATCCATGTCACAACCCACCTAAATACTATGACAAGTGCATGTGTATGAATTCCAAATCACATTGTCCCTATAAAATAAATATGGAGGGAGGTTTATCATTTATTTTTATCCTTAAGATCACACTAGGGGTGCGATGGGATAGAATACATAGCCTTAGCCTTGGGTAGACAAACAAGAAATCAAAAATACTATGTTAAATTGATTAATTTGGACACACACATATAATTTAATTAATTAATCTTAATTAAATGTGATAAAAATATGTTATGAGATATTTTATTATGTCAATTCTTTGATGAGTAGACCTGCAACATAAGGAATAGTAGTTTGATTTGGCTCTTAGAAGGAAACCTACAAAAACATAAATAGAAATCAAAATAACTTGTTTACAGATAAATGTTACTAATACACAATATGAATTCATGTATACATAAGATGAAGTCTCTAAACATATATATTAGCTCAAAAATAGAAGAGGAAAATTCACTTATTTTAATAGCAAAGCCACCAAAATCATAATGAAGCCACTAGGGTTAGATCAAAGATGTTAAAATAAAAAATTAACTAATTTGATAATCTACTAATATAAAATAAACTATTATACAAAAATTATAAATCCATTAATATAGATGTGTAAAGTCTCTATATATAAAATAAAACTACTTACACAATGAACAAATCCACTAAAAGTAAAATGCAAATTTACAATTACCCAAAAATGCTAAAAGGTAAGAATGATATACCTAACTAATGTCACACCTATTAAGGATGAGGTTACATATTTATAGAGGTGATTTTTCAACCTACAGACTAAAAAACCTAAATAAAATGTGAAATAATTAGAATATTATCAAAATTATTAATATAAAAAATGAATTCATAAATTGACAAAATAAAATTTAAACAAAATAAATAGAAAATTCAAATGGTTACTGAGGTTGATCTACACGATAGGTCCCAAGACCAAATGTGTGAGGGACAACCAAGTTTGGTCATGTAGATTGAATTCATGGAGATGTATTCAGATTAAATAATCAAATCCACATTCAAAGGAGCATAAGTCTTACTTGTAGTAAATGCATCTTTTATTCATAAATGAAAGAATAGGAGAAATAAAGTACAATGGCTATTGTGTGTGTATATAGAGTAGATGCACAAAGCAGGCTATCTATGTTAAAAATGTGTGAATATCATTGATCAAGTTGTGTTGTCATTATCAAATGCATAGTTTACCCTTTATACATTCATTATTATAAGAGTAGTAATAATTTTTTTACAACTACCAAGGAAGATGTTGATAGGCATGTTGATCTCCTATCATATGTGGTAGCTAAAAATAGTCTAAATGATTAATGTTTAGGAAATATTTAATGAACTATGATCTCAATATCCTTCATTAGTGTCTAATGGCTAGTTAGGCCACATTTAAAATCATGTGGTTGGGGTAGACTGGCACATGGTTATGTTGAGATGGGGCCCAAAAGAGCAAGTGAGTCTGTGAGTAGATGCTTGTGAAGTACACAAGACTTCAAGTTATGGAGTGCATAATGAGGTATATAGGGTTTGATATAAGGTATCCATTATATGAAAGTCTATAATTAGGCATGATATGTGTGTAAGGTTGTCAATAAAATTTAGCCAAAGGAGTGTTTGCTTTCATGAGAGGTACAATCTCTATGTAGAAGAACAAATGAGTGTATTAGACCATCTAGAGGTTACACAAAGATAATTCACCCTTTCTTAAAGATAAATGGTCTCCATTGCATTGGTGTCTAGCTAAGGAAACTACACTCAAATTTAATGATAAGTGTACCACTTAGCTTGATCAACATGTTGTCTAACCTTGACCACTCAAAAAATTTGATGTGTGTCATGGTAGGTGTATGTGTCTAACACTTTGATGATTTGGTCCTTCTATAAAGTGCGTAATTGTTTGGGATCCAAATAAAAAGGATGTTGTATCACTATTGGCTCAATAATTGGTAGAGTGTAAGGCTTTAGAATTTCTATGTTGAAGATTGGGTGCATGCCCAAGTATGGAGGTATATCAGGAACAAAGGAATTTTCACTAGCTATGGGTAAAATGGTGTAAGGACCATACCATAGAGGCTTGATCTTATTATGTGGGCTTTTGAAATGTTCCTTCTAAAGGTGTAGCAAAATTTTATCACCAACTTAAAATACATGAGTTTTATGATGTGCATCATGGCACTCCTTGTATTTTTCTTGAGTGTAAGATAAGCATTTTTAAACTTGCTAATGAACAAACTGGATGTGTCATAGAAACTTATCTAAATTTTATATCTCATGTTCTTGTGTTTATGACTTAGTGTAGTACATGGTAGGAAATGTCCAGAGGTGTTGAAGGTTGAAATTTAAGACATGCCTAGAATGGATTGTGACTCATAGAACTATGAGGTGATCTATTATAGGTGTGTTGACTGTATAATATATTTTCATCACAAGTGTCAGCATGTGTGTAGTTGTACATTCATAAAATATGAATAAATGTGTAAATAACCACTTTAGTTTTCCCATCTATTTATGAATGAAAAGCTATTGACTGATCCAGTTGTGTACCCATCAATTCCCACAATGCTTGCCAAAATGACTTATAAATTATGGATATCAATTAGAGATGATGGATGTTGGAAGCCCAAAATGAACCCAAACATGGTTGAAGAAGGATTGCATAATTACAATTGTGTCAATGTCTTTCTTACAAGAGACCATGATAACCATCTTTAAAAAAATATCCACTACAAAAAAACACATCATACTAGTGTCTCATCATAGGCAACCCAATCATGAAATCCATGCTTATATATTCCCATGACCTAGATGGAACCAATAAAGTTGTGTAAAGTCCTAGATTCTTATTCATACCATGAGGCTTAGGACCAGGTATGCAGGAGAAAACTGATTTTGGTTGTGTAGAGTGAATACATGGAGATGTATTCATACAAAACAATCAAACACACATTCAATGGAGTAGAATTCTTACTTGCAAGAAATGTAACTTCTATTCATAAATGAAATAATAGGGGAAATAGAGTACAATGTTTACAAGGCATGTCAATAGAGTATATGAGTATATTAAGCTATTTATGTTATGATTGTGTAAATGGCATTGATTTGACTATATTTTCATTGCCAGATATGTATGTTACATCTTTATACATGCATGATTACAAGAGGTATTAACTATTATACATCTTCTAAGGATTATGTTGATAGATGCATCCATATACTATTAGATGTGGTAGTTGGAAATGGTCTAAACATTAATGTCTAGGCTATCTTTAATGAACCTTATCTCAAGATCCTTGATTAGTGGATAATGGTTAGTTATACCACATTTTAAATCATGTGGTTAGGGTAGGAAAAAACATAGTTGTGCTAAGGTGGGGTCTGAAAGAGAAAATGAATTTGTGAATAGATGGGCACGAAGTGAATCAGACTATGAGTTATGGAGTGCATACTGAGGTGTGAAATCTATGATCTAAGGTTTTCATTGCACAAAAAATTGTGATTAGGCATGGGAATTGTGCATAAGATTATCAGTAAACTTTAGGAAAAAGAGTACATGCCTACATGAAATGTGTGATATCTACATATAAGAGAAAATGAGGAGTATATTCAACTATGTAGTGGTTGTGCATGGATCATTTAACCTTTATTAAAGATTAATAGTCTCTATTGCATTGGTGTGTGGCTAAATAAATTACACTCAAAGTTACTAAGAAGTTTACCACTTATCTTAATTATTATATTATCCAACCTTGACCACTTTGAAAATTTGATGTGTGTCATGGTAAGTGCATGTGTTTGTCACTTCAATGATTTGGTCCTTGTCTGCATGGCACAAGAGTTCAAGATGCCTTTAGATTATAAAAATACTTCACTATGTTGATCCAGTAACTTGTTAAGTTATTGCTAATATGGAATTGTGTGATTTTTATGCATTTTTAGTGTGTGTTTTATCATCTAATACATAGGTGTGTCAAGGAAAACCATGAGTAGTATGAAATTATATGCATACGAGACAAGTTTGTGACATTTATTTATAGAGACCAAGGTGACTTTAGTCATGGCAACTAACTCAAAGATGTGGTGGAAATTATCTTGTACATAGATAATCAAATGTTTTGGATTGGCTTGATATGTATCTTTAGGGTCATATAGATATAGTCACCCCAACAAGATGTCATTGATATATTCATATGGTATAATCTTAAGACCTTAGAATAGACCACCCTTGTAATATCTACAATGGTAAAGAATAAGGGTATAGGGAAGAATTATTCTATTGAAGTATTTTGAAATTATTTATTCTTCACAACAGACCATGCTAGCTAAAATTTAAAAGTAAATATCTATTTGAAAATACAAAATTCTGAAATCCATAATGATGCCTTAATGAATTTCCAACCTTATATTATAACATATAATATAATATGATGTTATTATATTATATTAACATCAACTAATATTTAGTGTATACATAATATTAGATATACATCATATTAGGATGCATAATATGGATGAACAAAGTTTTTAAATTCTTATATTGTATTTTAATAAGAATCATTTTTTTATAGATTGAATAAAATGGTAGAAGAGCTTGGAATTTTTCTTAATGTTTAATTTATACGGACATGTAAATATCAAACATAGAGTACAACAAAGCCACATACTTCATGTTCATAATTTTTTATTAGATGTTAATTAAATATATAATAGCTAATCTCCATTGTGTGTTAGTATACCCAAAGTGCTAACACCATTGAGACTATTTCAAAAACAAATTCCTAGACACCTAAGACCACTCTTGTGCTTAGTTCACTACAATTAATATCTTTTTTATCTATTCTACTCCATTCATAAAATTTTGGATAAAAATATCAACATTTTTGGTGACCTCTATGAGGTGATTTCCTACTAATAAGTTTCTTTCTATTAGCCTTATAATTCATTGGACATGGAGTCATTTTAAGCTTAACACATTTTAACTATAGAAGAAAAAAACTAGAATTTGCCTAAACAATAATGAAATAGGGGAAAATAGAATAAACTAAGGGAAAAAACTCCTAATGAGTTGACTTATGTGAAATCACTTATTAGAAAAAACCCCTATGGATGATTTGAATAGGAGACATGAATGGTATTTGACTATTTATGGGGTCTTTAATAGTCATTTATTATTAAGGTTAGTAAGCTCCATACTAAATGACTATGAAAATAAATGATAAACTTGTTATAAAAGACATCATCCCAAGTAAGAATGTTCCATATCTTTTGATATGTAGCTTTAGGGTCATATATATCATCCATGGGCATGACTTTATACTATAAAATGCACTATCACTAGACTTGTCTATCCTTTCCTTGTTGTATCCACCCAAGATAATATGGATTAGGTTACATAGTAGTGGTAAGAACAAGGTAGTGAGTTGTTGATTATGTAATGATGTTCTTTTGATTGACATTGTCGATGATGATGTGGAGAGGTTAACCCTTCACCCAAAACTTAGTGTGGAAGAGATGTTCATGATATTTAGAGACATCGATCATAGTGATTTTAGTGCTTAGACAAGAGGTATCTAGATTAGTATTTTCCATCAATGTGGGTCTTGATTTAGATTGTGTGAGAAAATACTGCTACACATGACATTAAAAGTTATTTTGGGTGGATGAGCGAAGGTGATGGCACCACTTATCACCATAATTATTTGTGCCTTTGTCTAAAGCAAAAGATGGAGCCTTTAAGCATTGTATAGTATTTTGAGATGCATGTTCACCTTTGTGATAAGTGTTAGGATTTTACGTATAAGGATATGATGTGGAGTTGTGAAAGGGTTGAGCCTTGTAAATTGCATTGGATAAGGATATGGTATGTTGATTCATCTTTTCCTTGGCTTCAATATTAGTGATGTTGTGATATATTTATCCCAAACTACCATAATTTAAGAACTCCAAATTCACATGGATATAAGGTGAGATTCCATTGATGTACTTAAATACCCTATGTTTTTTGCTAAGTTATCTTATAGGCATGTAGAGTAGTCATGGAATGTGTTGGTTTAGTCTTCCACTGACTGATCCTTACATTGGAAAAATTGCTAGAACTTTATGTATTCATCTTCATAGTGTTAGAGAGGTTAGTATTCTTCCTTCAACGCATCAACAAAATTATTTCATGATTCAATTAGAATGCATTATTATATAAGCTATGCACAAAAGGTATACCACTAGTGAATATCCAAAATAGAAATCTTTATTACTATGAAGGTGATCTTCTCAACATTGATAAAGTAGTTAACTGAGAAGTATGCCTTGAGTTATTGAATCTAGGCATTCAATGCTTTGAAATCAATTTTACCTTTGAATAAAGGGATGTTGGGATTGATTTGTACTTTGAAGGGTTTTTTTTGTTGAAATCATTATGGAACATATAGTTGAGGTGGATGGGAAGGTTTTAGGGTGAGATACATCATTAATTCATATAACTAGCCAAAAAAATGGTGTGTTCTATCTCCAGTGCATCACCAATGAGCCTTCAAACTTTTGGGGTTGCCTCTAGTTAGTTATGATTATCAACCATATTGATTTTACTATGGAATTCTTATAGAATCTATAAAATAGAACTTACTATCAAATCTTCTCTCTCTCTCATTGTGCTCATTTGGTTACAAGTATAAAAAGGAATAAAGTGAAGCTATGGTACCAATGATCTACACCATAGGGCCTAGGACCAGGTGTGTGGGGGAAAACTAAGTTTGGTTGTATAGATTGAATGTATATAGATGTATTTAGACAAAAAAATCAAACACACATTCAATGGAGTAGAATTCTTAATTGCCATAAATACAACTTCTATTCATAAATGAAAGAATAAGGGAAATAGAGTACAATGTCTACATTATGTGTATATAGATTATGTGTAGAATAAGTTATCTATGTTTACAAATTTTTGAATGGCATTGATTTAGATATGTTTTTATTTCCATATGCATATGTTGCATATTTAACATGTATGATTACAAGAGTATTATTAATTATTATATAGTTACCAAGGAGGATGTTGATAGGCACACTAATCTCCTGTCATATGTGGTAGTTGGAAACAGTCTAAATGATTAATGTCTAGTTTGTCTTAAATGACCTCTGATCTTAAGATCCTTCATTAGTGGCCAACATTTATTTGGAACACATTTGGAATCACGTAGTTGGGTCAGGTCAACATGTGGTTTTGTTGAGGTGGGGACCAAAAGAGAAAGTAAGTTTATGAGTATATTCTAGTAAAATGCATAAGACTATTAGTTATAAAGTGTGCAGTGAGGTGTGTAGGATATGATTAGAGGTGGTCATTACAAGAAATTATATGATCAGGCATGGGACTTATGCATAATGTTATCATAAAACTTTTGGCAAAGGATTTTTTGTTTACGTGAGAGGTGCAAGCTCTACATAAAATAAAAAATGAAAGTTTATTCAACTATGCAGAGGTTGCACATGGATCATAAGCTATAATGATTAAGAGTAAAATTGTAACTATCAAGAGCAAACTATCATTTCTAAAGAGTGAAGTTAAGTTTACATAGAATGAAGATGCATGAAATCTAGAAGTGAAAATTCATAAAAAAATTTAGTTTTTTGCCACCAAATCTTCATCAAAAGGTACCTACAAGCTTCTTATCACACACCAAAGCCTTAACAAAAAAAAATTAGCAATAACATCTGATCGTGGTCACCAAAAATGTATTTCCTAATTTTGTTTATATGGGTTAAATAGAAAACTAAGAACAGTCTAGTATAATCTCTCTCCCTATCCAAATCAAACAAACGTCTTATTGGAGATTAAAAAGGATAATTTAAATTAAAACTAAATGAAACAAAACTATCAAACTTTATACCTCAAATTTGCATGTAAGAGACTCCCTTTTGATGTTGTAGATTACTCCCAAGATGTTTGATGTTAAATTATTGATGTTTGGAGTGTTTGATTGATATGTGGACTCAAGACCTAAACAACATTTTGGTATAATTTGAAAGGTTGTTTTGACAATATTATAGCATGAAAGTTTTATTATTGAATCTCTTCTTAGATTTTCATCGAGGTGTGGCTCAATTTATAGATCCACATGGGAGAGATCATGGCTAGTATTGAGACATGGAGACTCTTGATCAACAGTTGAGGATTGATGTGAATTTTTTTTAAGTGGCAATAGGAATTAAAAATTCTTATAAAAATCTAGAGGGATGGTGTAGAGGATTCTAGAGGATGTAAGGGATTCTAGATTTTGATTAGAGGATTCTAGATGTAGCTAGGATAATAAATGAGGATTAGATGTAGGATCAAAAAATTGATTTTTAAGAATGATTAGTGGGGGTAGTTGGAGGTAGGTGAGTAGAAATTTTAAATTCCTATATAATGTGAAGATTGGATTCATGATCAAACAGAGTGATAATAAGAAAATTTTGATATGGGATAAGGGGTAAGGTTGATATGATGAAGGAATAAATAGGGGATGTTAGATTAATATTATTATAATTAGGGATTAATATTTAAAATTGGTAAATAGATATAATCAACACAAGATGAATATGTAATTAGTAAGGAATAATGAAGTAGTATATTTTAAGTGTATATAATAAGCTTCATCAAGATAAGGTTCTAAACCAAAAACTCCTCTAAATATGACTTAGGTTAGAAGTGTGAGTGAAATTAGAGTGAATAAAGTGTATATGATTTTATTGGGATGAAATAACACCCATATATATACTGATCCAATACATAAAACCAAACCTAAAATCTAATCCTATAATATCGACCTAGCTAATACAATTGAAATATGTCAGTTGACATAGAACAATATTGATCAGGTTTATATAGTACATATGTTAGAAGACAAGGTTAGAACTACATTAGGATGGATGATATAGAATAAGAAAGGTAAGAGGTATTAAATATATGGTATCTACTAGGCTAATTTCATAGGATATATGGAACCCAACATAACTAAATGAGTATAAGATAGAAGGAATTAAATGGGAAAACACTCTAAGGAAGCTATATTGATAGCAAGAATGGTATAATCATGATAGTATAGCAACATCTCTTTTAAATCACCATAAGCCTTGCCCACCTAACTTTCTCAGTGCATCTTTTAATATGTGCACTGAAGAAAATAGATGCTCGACAAGTCACTACAAGAGAAAGTATCAGTAAATGATAAAGTGAAAAATAATATGTACACAACCACTATTGATAGATACAAGATAGTACATTGCACCTTAGGAGTCTTAATATTATTGATAGTATCCAAATAGGGTTTGAACCATTTTTTTTGGTTTAATAAGGATAAAGCATTTATAAAATATTTTAAGGATTAGTAACAATTATTATGAGTAATAAAATACAAAAGTAAGATAAGTAACTCTATCTATTAGTTTCTTTTTTAAATTCAAAGTCATATAAATTCAATACCAATTTAACCATTTTTTTATTCAAATTTATATGTTATTTATATCTTTTACACATTATGAGCATATCCTAGCTTTACTTTATTTAGATCACTTTAGTTTAAAATCAATATAATATTTTTATGAACTTGATCATTGATTTGAACAAAAAAACCTTATGTATCTTCCACCTTAGGGTTTCATACTCAAGGTTTAATATTTATCCTCTATTAGGGTTTGATTTTTAGATATGGTTTATAATTTCCCCTTGTCACATGAATAAATCTACATTTTTTAACATTTACAATAAGGTTTCATGCTTATTTTTTCATTAGGGTTTCTCCTAAAAATTGTGTCTTGTATTCATACATTTTTTTATAATATTTGATTGAAAATGATTATATTTTCAAGAATATTAGAGGTTTATCTTTGTCACATTGATTTCATCAAAAACCTCTTTTCTTTCTCTCAAATTTGTAACATATTTTCTAGAATTAGGGTTTCTCTATTTTAACTAAAATTAGTCTAGTGGGAAAAGGTTATATCTATTTTTAATAAAAAAAATTGAGTTGTATATCTATTGAATATCATGTCCAAAATTTTCATCTAAAAAACCCAAGTAAAATGCAGTAATTTTTTTTACTAACAAAATGCTTGAGTATATCTATTTTATAAAAATTAGTGAAGATTACACAGTAAGGTAGTCGATAGGTATGCATGACCTAGACTCCATGACCTCAAACAAAAAATAAGTGGAAAATAAATATCAACTCATAGCATCCCTTATTGGTCAAGCAAAACTAAACAAGGCTTTAAAAATATGAAACCCTAAACTAACCAAGCCCTAAACTTAGAGGATGGTAAGTAAATGACATAAGAAATAAAAGGTCTAAAACTAGTAGTAAGGATCCCACCATCAACAAATAGAATTAAAAAAAATGGTGTCCATCCATAGTAATATATCACAATAATGATTAGAGCATAGATTGTAAAATAAGGGAAGGAAGTTGCTACCAATAATGCCATCTACACCTCATATAAAAATAAATAAACCCTAGCTAATGTTATAAGAAATGGTAGGAATGGGATTGGGGAATCACAATAGGGATCCATAAATCTCAAATTTCTATCATCATTAACATAAAACATCAACCACTATCATTTGTATTACTAGTCAAACCACACCAATGCAAAAAAACCACAAAACCTAAGTGATTCTCTAGAGGAGCCACAACTTCCTAACCCTTTGTTCCTAACATGTAATACCCTTAAATACATACAATTAAACTTGCACTCTCATAAATAAAAACATAATTCTAGGGTTTTAGTGGAAGAAGGTAGGATAGTCGCCTCCTCTAATTCCAACAAAAACTTGAATGAACTGTGCAACTTTCAATCAAGGGAATTATCATGGTAATTTTTTCTTGATCAATTAATTTCATTATAATTAGTTATTCATTATTATTACTAATCAACCAATGTCACAAAATTAAGTGTGACACACAAAATTAAATAAGTGATTAATTAATTTGTTTTTTATTTAACCCACATTAATACTTTCTATAATTGTGATACATAAATGTTTCTATGAGAGAATTAAGTTCAAAAGTGATTTCTAAAATTACCACACTATATGAGGGTCTATTTTAGTATCATCTTATTATCCTTATTAGGAAGGAGAAAAAATTAACACTAGAACATATAAATAAGATATCCTAATTAAATGGTCTCTTTTAGTTTTATTTATTTTTATTCCTTTAGTGCATGAAAGTAATCTAACATTCTTTTAACATCAACATACATAAGTAAAAATAATAGTAAACCTAGGATCTAAGTTGCATCTAATATGGATACCACCCTATGGTTGAAAAGGAAAATGTATTTGTTATATTAATAAATAAGAATCACTCTTAGGGAGCACACAATAAAAAGAAGTTTAAATCATCTAAAAGGCAACAAACATCCTTTCACACTAATCATAATAGATGGGTCAACAATATTCAACGCAGATTAACTACAATTATTTTATAATTTTTTATAAAATATATTAATTGAAACCATTTTATAATTTCTTATACTAATGATCCAAAAAAATAGTTTTAACTTAATGTGAGGATAGTCAATGATGTGACCCTAACCTAGCTTATGACTGAGGACCTAATGCTACCTCATCTTGGGAAGCATACATATCCACTCCCTAGAATCAAGGTTAGATGTAGCTTTTTCCATTTAAACTTATGAAGAGTCTCCTCCATGATACATCATCACAAAAAGGGATAGGAAATATAAGTCAAAAAAGGAATGAGAACTTTGTCAACACAAACAATCTTCTATAATCCCCAGACAAGAAGATCTGAAACATAGATCTTAGATTACATTAACCTTAGCATAAGTGTTAGGACCTTTTCATCCTAATTATTTTATTTTGTATTAGATATTATTAATGAAAGATTAAAAAAATATTATTTTTTATTCATGCCATTTTCTATTTATAATTATCCCACATGTATAGGAGGTAGTAGTTGTCTTAAGTATAATAGATTAAACAGAGTGCTTGTGTAAGAGAAAAGGACATCTATTGAATATTATGTATTGAGTTTTTTCCAAAGGAGGTTACTCCCTCAAAGAATCCTATGATACTTTGTAGTGAGATTCTATAATTTTTAATACATTATTGTTATTTTATTTCCATTTAATGCATATTGGTTATATTATGTTTTTATATTAACTTTCAAGTAAAAAGGTTCATAAGATCTAGTATTAGATCTCTTTCCAAGGCCATTTTCTCATAGTAATTTCTAATGGTGTAGGGTTCTCTAATTTTTTCCATTGTATGCTATCACCTTACCCAAAAAGGATTTTGATGATTATAAATTACTAAAAAGGTAGTGACACTAAGCTTATTCTAAAAAATTTTCTCTTATCTCTTCTTTCCTTAGGTTATAAAATGTGTTCTAGTAGTTTTGAAACTAACAAAAAGTTATTATTTCAGGCCAAGTGGATTTGAGTTTTCTATGGATTCATCAAATTAAGGGTTATGCCCTAGTATGTAAGACATTAGATAGAATTATGTATTAATTTTTTCTTATACGTACCTTTAGGTATATAGCAATACCCCCTAGTTATTTTTCATAGCCTAGACATAATAATCCTTCAATTATTTATTTTTGTGATGCACTGATAAGCAATTAGCCCCAAGAAAATAATTGCATCGTACTTCAGAGATGAGATAGTGGGATAAGTATAGGTTATTATCCATATTTATTTCTCTAAATTTTTGGGCCAACATTATTTTATGAACTAGATCACTATATGTGCAATCTCACATACCTAAATACACCGTGCAGTATCCTTCCCTGTAATCCTAGAATTCTCACAATAATAAATTTATTTTTAATTTATTAAAACTATAGTAACAAATACTATTATATTATACTAGTGGATAATAACATAGTATTTTAAACCATTAAAATGTTAATCATGTTTCAAAATGGCTATTATAACTCATCGTAGTAGTTAGAATGTTTCAAAACATTTACCTAAACTTGTACTAGCCACCCATTAGAAAAGAAAAAGCAAAAAAAAATGAGTATAATTTTTTCATTCCCATTGGGGGAATACACCATTGTGATTTTCACATTGAGATTTTAATTTTAATTTTTAATTAAATTTTTTAGAAAAAAAATACCATACAAAATTATTTTTTCACTATAGACCTGAAAATAATTTTTTTCTCTTGTGAAAATTATATGGTTTTGATCATCTTGTCAAGATGATAATATTAAAATATAAATTTAGTAATATTTATTCACCACCTCTAAACCCATATAGTCAATGGTTTTAACCTATGAGATAATCCAATCCATGGCATATAACATTGATGAACTCTGAGCTGAACTCCAATCTCAGCTCGACTCCCAATCCATGGAGATGAATGAGTACCTACATGACATAGATGCATAAAATACCATGATATTTAATAGAAGTAATTAATTTAATTATGATGGTTATTTTATATCCTAAACCACTTCACATTTCCCAAAATTATACTTTCTAAAATTTAATGTTATAGAACCAAATAGCTAGATTTACTAGATTGAACAATATTTCAGCTTTCACAATACATTTGGGGTAGACAAGGTACTCATTATCTCATTTCATTTAGAGAAATAAGCTATTTAGTGGTAATAATGGTATAATAACTCTCATATATAACCCACTTGGGATGTTTTATCAAAGTCTTGTTGAATCATTTTGGTCTCAGTGCTTATGATGAATTTAAAAAAGGCTTAGCCAAAATATGACAAACTAGAATGGTTCATTACTATGAAGCTAAATTTTAAAATTTGGATAGCTAGACTAAAGGGTTAAATGATGATTTTTCATGATATTTTTTTCATCTATGGTCTTAAATATATAATTTATGTAGTGGTCAAGTTTTTTAAACTAGAAAACATGACAGAAGCATTTGGATTGGCCAAGCTTGTAGAAGATAAGATCACCTCCCAAAATTGATCTTCCTAATTTGATTATTTCAAAACATATACAACACCATAGCTAATCACAAACCCTCCTATAAAATTAACCCCCATTAAAAAATTTATGGAGAGGCATAAATATGTACTTGTCATAAAAAATGGATATGTTACAACCATGATGACAAAGGGGGAGAGGACATAAGTAAATTGCATATAATTTGTATTAGTTAGATTTTAAATCACCCATATATGCTAAAGACTAGGAAGACTCTAAATATTTATATGATGAATAACCTAAATTCAAAAAACCTAGTATCATAGATTCACACCCTAAAATTTAGGTTTGTGCATTGGCTAGGGTAACCACTACTCAAAATATGAGTGTAAGTGGGTATTTTAAGAAACATCCCCTCACTATTCTCATTGAATTAACAAGTTCACACAGCTTCATTGATCCAAGGATATCCAAATTGGTCGATTTCTATGTTTATCTTTATTGAAGCTTTGAATTCATGATCACCAATAGAATAACCTTACCTTAAAAGGTAAATTCTATAATGTGTGCATTTCAACAAGGGACTATAATTTAAAATTTGACATGTTTATTCTACCTCTATGATATTGTAACATAATTTGAGGAGCATAATAGACTTAGAAACTAGGCCCTATCCTATGAGACTTTTCAAATTTATAGATTCAATTCAGTCATAAGGACCAACAACACACATTAATAAGCCTCACACTAGGCTCTATAAGTATCATTATCTATCACCACATGCAATTTTTCTAAAAATTGATTACATACGATTTTTACATAGATTTATGCCATCTAGATCAATGAATCCAATGTTTTGAAGCACCCACAAAAATTACAAGAAATCTTGTAAAATCATTTAAATTTTATTAGGAACCTAAATAATTACCCCCTATCAACATAAAGACCATTTAATTTAGTTAATTGCATAAATTTTACCTCTAAACATTCATCCTTATAGGTATCCATTTCTCCAAAATAATGAAATATAAAAATTGGTATAGGAATTGTTGCAGGTAAGAGACATCATGGCCAACATTAGTCTTTACTCTTATCCTATATTTTTAGTACAAAAAATATGGGTCTTAGTGCTTTGGTATTGACTTTTACACACTTGAAAAACTCACTATCAAGGACAAGTTTCCCATTCTAATGATTGATGAGTTATTGGACAAATTACATGGAGCTCACTTCCTCTCAAAACTCAACTTCCAATCAAGGTATCATCAAATATGCATCAAGGAATATGATATTCCTTAGATAGCCTTTCAAACTCATGATATTCATTATGAGTTTCTAATCATGCCCTTTGGCCTCATAAATGATCTATCAACCTTGCAAGACTTAATGAATAATATTTGGTAGCCATTTCTATACAAATTCATACAATTTTTCTTTGATGACATTCCTGTCTATAGTTGTATGTAGGAGGAGAATATGATACATTTGGACCATCCCTTCCAAATCCTTGTTGATAACCACTTATGTGCCAAATGGTCCAAGTGTGATTTTGACCATAATTAAATTGATTATCTTGGACACATTATCTCTGAGGAAGGAATTGAAGTGGATCCTACAAACGTTGAGGCTATGAAAATTTTTCCTAAACCCAAATCATTCAAGACCCTTCATGGGTTTTGGACCTTAGTCAGTATTATGTAAATTTTGTACATAACTATGGAAAAATTATCACTCCATTAATGACCATGCTAAAAAAGGATTCCTTTCAATGTCCAAAGGTAGTATAAAAATGTTTCAACCTACTCAAGCATACAATGTGCTTACTCCTATTTTGGCTATGCCCAACCTCTATAAACCTTTTGTCATAAAAAGTGATGCATTTAGAAGTGTCATTGGAGCTATTTTAATATAAGAGGGTTGACCCCTCACATTCACTAGTAAGGCACTTATGAGGAAGAACTTTTCTTATTCCACATATGAGAAAAGGATGTTGGCTAGCTATACTTCATGTCATCAAAAAGTGATGCCCATACCTAATATGGAGATACTTCATCAAAATTGATCACCATAACCTCAATTATTTATTGGATAAAATATTCTCTTTACCTAACCAACAAAATTAGGTAACCAAATTAATTGTCTATGACTATGAGATTACCTAAAATAAGGGTAAATATAATATTATCACAAATGCATTATCTCACAAGTATGAAGAATATACAACCTTATACACATTATCCTTTATCATGCTATATTGGGTTCATCAAGAATAAAAATAAAGGTTTTGTGACACCTACATTCAACAACTCATTCAAGAATTGAGCACTAATCATACCTCTTGATGGTCATTATTTAAGGCACAAAGGAAGTTTGGTATTGGTACCACAATCAACATTATGATATAAATTTTTATTTGAGTTACATTCCTCTCCATCAGTTATCCACTCCAATATTTTTAAACCAATGAAAGTATCTACTAAATTTTTTAATGTGAATACATTAAACATGACATCAAATAGTTTCTAGCAGAATGTCAAACATGTTAGTGCAACAAAGGCAAAAACATTTCCACCCCAAACATGCTCCAACCCTTGCCTATCCCTACACAATAATGGTTTGATATTTTTATGGAATTTGTTGAGGAATGTCCCAAGTGAGGTAGGAAATTAGTGATTCTCATAGTAATTTATTAACTCTCTAAATATGTCAATGTTTATGACCTCAATCATCCTTTTATTTCCTCCACTATTTCTCAAACCTTATTTATTCAGATTAGATACCTTCATGGGCTACCTACTTCAATTATGTGTTGTAATAGTCACTTCTAGAAGTAAATTTTCTACTACAATGGCACCCAACTTAAAATGAGTTTTGCCTACCACCTACAAAATGATGGTCAAACATAAATTGTCAAAAAATGCTTGGAGACTTATCTCTATTTTTTTTCCTCTAATCAATAGACTCAGTGGATCAAATTGTTACCACTTGACGAATGGTGGTACAACTCTACATTTATAGGAATAAATGAAGGTAGGAGAGAGTAAATTTGGTGTAAAAGGGGTCATTAATGATCCTAATGTGGCTTGAAATAGTTACACAAGCATTTCCTTCCTTTGTGAGCATTGGCATTCCTTCAATGAGACCATTTTGGCATAGAGATGGTTGTAAATCCTTCAAATGGCCTCAATTATGCTTTTAAAATCCCCAAAATATCTCCACATTCCTCCTTTTAGTAGTTATTCAACACATATTGGGATATAAATAAGGTCATCTTAGGCATTGATCAGCCTTAGCATCAATATGCATGCAAAATTCCTCATGAAGTTGCCTTTGACTTGTAGTAAAGACCTCATTTTAGTATGAGCTCACCAAAATAGAAGTTAAAATTTACTTAAATGGGTAATCAATTTCTTCACACTAGCTTCTCTTTGCTAGATCCATTTACTTGTTTGACAAATAGGCCTGTATGATTAACTTTCAAAAAAATTATCTAAGTTCACCATGCTAGTGATTCAATTGCTAATCTTGTGATTCAAAATCATTTGATATAACTTAGATAATATTTTAAAATATCCAAATGTATTTAAATTGATGTTTTTAAATAAATATCCACATGTAACACACTTTAGATTTACATCAATAGGCCAAAAAACTTGCCTCACAAACTGGTAGTTTTAAACAAGATGATGAGAGCCCTTTTATGGGGATTCATGGATTTAAATTATGTTAAATAAGAATAATAAGTATTGCATATGCTCCCTCAATAGTTTAGAATCTTTTTATATGCACTGCAACATAGAAATTGACCAAAACCTTGTTATTTTGCCATTTTAGGAGGCATCCATACACCTTCCATACTATCTAGTGTCATGGGTTAAAACCCTTCTGAGTTATTCACAAGGTCAAAGTGAAAAACTAGGCACTTTTTAGTATAATAATGGATTCTTAGCTAAAAATCCCAATATTAGTTTCTATTAGGGTTTAAGGAAGGTTTTAAAGGGTTTTAAGGGTTTTATCTTGGTTTTTGAGAATCTAAGCTTGGGTTTATGATCTGATTGCATCAAATATAAGCTAACAAGATCCCTCACCTTCCAAAGCATTTGGATACCTTAATCATACACCTCTTTACCTTAGTGATCTCTTAAAAATTCTTATTTTATGAAGATTTTGTCCTTTGAGAAGCCTCTACAAGTGGAAATATGCACTATGGTTGTTTCTCCAAGTCTTCAACTAGGTTACAAGGCCTTAGAAAAATGTTAAAATGCTCATAAAGAGAGTTTTCAACCTCTCAAAACCCATATTATGCTCAGATCCACTCTTTTGGTGGAATAACCATGGTAAAATCTATACGTCACTCTATCTATACACCTTTGCTACAAGCTTTAACTTGCACATTGGTCTATGAGCTATGTATTCTTCTTATATGATTGGGGAAAGGCCTTAGATGCCTCAATAACTAGACTTATTACCTTCATCATGCTATTTTTCTTCCTTTTAGTTTATATGGTCAAGTACATTGAGGTTTGCAAGTCTTTACCCTTATACCAGTCATGGAGGTCAATCATGATGACCTCTAGGAGGTCTAACCAAGTGCCTTGAGGGCCCTCCTTCCTTATCAAACTAATTTTTCATGTGAAAACCCTATGCATGGTAGTCTTTGATCTCAAATTGGAATTTCTAGGTCTCTTTTATATGATTTTGATCATGCACATGCTAACTAGGGGGAATGGTAGTGCCTAGGGGACTTTAGGGGACCTCAAAGATGGTTTCATGGCTATAACTTGGAATTTGAATGTCTTTTTAGTTGAATTTCTACCATCGAGTCAACTATGTGCTTTGTGTAGGGTTGGAGGCATCCACACTCTTAAATATGATTCATATAGTATGGATGTTCAACCCTAAAACAAAGGTCATGAGTGGTTAGGGCATTGAATCCCCTCCTACCCAAAATAGGTTGGATTCCCATGCAAAGCCTCCATGGAGATATGAGTTTGAGAAGTTGGTGTTAGGGTTAATTGTAGGCATTTTTGAGTCCCAAACATATTAAAAATTATTAATTTAGTTTATCCCCATATTTATAATCAAATTTACATATATTTTTATTAATAAGGAGACTCAAAATTCCCTATAGGATATGTATCAAAGGAGGCATGTGGTGAAGGGGGTGAGCATATGAATCTACCCCTTGAGATGCCTACACATAGGTAGACTAGATCGAGTTAGTATTTTGGACATTCAAACCACTTTTTTCACATTTTGACCTTTTTAAAACCTATTTTTTAGGTTTAAAACATGCCTCTACTCTCCCTTTTGGTCATTTTTTTGGTCATAACAACTTGTAAGGGTTTCAAAGCATCATTGGGTCTATTTTACAATACTATTTGCATGATTGTACAACTACACCTTCAAGATTTTTAAACATAAAAATGAGTTTAGACATTAAAATAGGTTAAAATAGGTATTATAAAACATTCCACATTGTAAAAAAACCCTTCATGGATCCTAAGTTTAATGTAGACCCCAAATGGTATGGAGGTGCCATTAACACCACAGATTGCTTGCATAGACTAGCCTTGGTCTAAGATAAAAGAGTGAGTATGTGAATTATTTTTCTTAACCAATTTATCATTTTGGGGCCTTTTATAAGTCATTACCACCTTTGGTATAAAATTTGGGATCCTAGTTGTGCTTGGAAGGGATCCATATCTTCATTTTGGCTCCAAAAAACCTAAAATTATCTACCAAAAAGTGCACTCAGGCCTGCAGGCCTTGGAGATGGCTTGTAGTCTTAATTTTAAGGGTCATTTATGGCTCTAGTAAGTGTATATGACATACTTATAATGGTATTCATTCTTATATTATAGCCTTTTCCAAACTAATTCACTACATAGGCCATCCTTCTACTCAGTTTAGGTCTCACTCTCATGCTTACACCTGCCTATGTAGTTCCATGGCTATGATGATGTCACCATGCCCTCATAGGGGTAGTGTTTTTCAGGATTACACCTTTGAAAATATGTTACTTGCCTCATTTTTTTTCTACCTTCTCTAAATTTTTATGATATGGGATCACCATCCAATTGAAGATTGTCACCTTATCATCACTTTTCATCATGACTGCCTATAGGTTTATTACCAAGCCTGTATTAGGAGAGGGATGACATGTAGGGTGTTTGATTACTATAACATGAATATACAATATCACCTCCAATATATTTTTAGTATTCCCAACCCATGATGCTAATAATAACCCCTTTCCTCTTATATAACTCATATGGCTCTCCTTGATGTTTTGCTATAATGTCTCCTATGACTGACTATAGGTGCCTCCCTTATCACTCCCAGGTTGCCTCATGGCCATATGGTTTTAGGGTCTAGTGACCTCAATGGTTTGAATGGTCCAATTATAATTTATGTATCCAATAGGAGTGATAAACCTTTGAGGTAATAGTGGGTGAATAGGGGAGGTGATAGTAAAGACATAATGGAGTGAAATAGGCATGACAACATAGTGGAACATAGCTTAGAGGCAATGAAACTATCATGTAACAATGTGGATATGAAATAGGCATGGAATGAACATAAGACCCTTCTCAATACCAACCTAAGTAGACTCTAAGGACACTATAATATATATAAAGGTAGGCATAAATGTTTTGAGGAAGAAACAAGGTGTTTAAGGTCTCATAATGAAACAAAGTATTCTCAGAAATACCTTAAAATCTATGAAGCAACCTTAAATAATACAAAAAGTGACTGAGTCTACAAAATTCATAAAAAAGGGTTTTTAAGGGTTGTGACACCTTATGGAGGAATTAGAAGATATTTCAAAGTATTAAGGAAACTTACTACTATATCACCACTACCTTCACATACCATGAAACTCATTAGAATCCTATAGATGCTTATTCGACACTATACATAGTCCATTATATAGTGTCCTTCAACATACATAGGTTGATCTTTATGAAATATGTTGAGGCAACCATGACCATTAGAATTTGAAATCATGTGAGAATGTGTTGAGGGCCATGACACATCTCTACAACCATGAAACTTAGCTTATAGCTCCTAACAGAGGCATCCAAAACATTGCCTCTTGACTAGAATAGTTTGTAGACCATGCATAAGAAGCTAGTCAAGGATATTGGCATGCCATCTGAGCTCAAAATAGTATATTCCATGCTAAAATCACCATAAAAGGATGATACATGACTTTAGAGAACAATATAACTAGTTAGTTCCTATAACTGAATCAAGTTCCTTTGAAAACTAATGGTCTCAATATTACCTCTGTAGATGAGGATGGTGCATAAACTCCTTAACTTAATAACCAATATTCATATAGGATAGGCCTTCAATCTCTAGACAAATCCCATGAGTGATTATTCCCTTGAGTATAATTTCCATGGTCAAAAGATTGGATCCCCAATCTACCCTTACCATATGCAATGACCATTAACCTAAGGGGTCCTCTGAACTCACCAAGGAGCTTAAGGTATAAGATCAACATTTTTAGGCCCCTATCAATCTAAAACACTATGATTCTTACACCATTAAACTTCTCTAAACTCACTTTTCCAGAATATGCCCCTAACTGAGTTAATCCATACAATACATATCCATATTATTGAGAAAGCACCTACAAAGTGTCCATTTTCCTATAAATATCCTTATATTGGGCTTAAAATTTTTATCGGTGCTATTTTAGAGGGAAAATAGTGTTTTAACTTAGTGACTTGATGAAGATGAAGATGAAGATGAAGGGTCACAAATTGGCATGTGTGGGCCCCTATTGGAAGAATTAAGCATTGAACAAGGTAATGGTGGATCTAATTAAGGTATGAAACATTCCATGGTGCACTAGTGGGACTCATGAGGTCATTTTAGAGGCATATGAATGTTCTAGTGCTCAACTAAGGCCAAAATAACATCTTTTTGTGGTCAAAACCATTGACCAGACTCAAATACATGGCTTTGAAATAGGCTAATCAACTAGACCACCATGTTAATGCATATTAAACATCTCAAGAATAAATAAACCTTAATCTCCTTAATAATTATACTTGAATGTTAAAAATGGGCATACCTTTTGATAATTATGCATGACTAATGTGCTTTTAAACTCTTGGCAAATTGCCTCCTAAAACTTTGGCTTCATTATTGCATCTCCCTTATATTGATGATACTTTAAGATGTATAGGGATTGACTAAACACTTTGGACACCATAACACTTCCTGACTCAAACTTGACATGGGTTATAAAGACCTATAAAGGTTGCTAAGTCAAGTTTAAAATGTGACTAGCCAATGGACTCACTAGACATCCCTTTAGAGCTCCCAACATGACTAAAAAGTAAGTTTAAAACATAGGTCATGGTTCTAAGTTATAGGTTTTTCCAATTTCTATCTATAAGACTATAAATTGACCAATATTTTTGGTGACTCAACTGGCCTGACCAGCCTGTTGGTCATGGAACCTAGAAATTTGATCAAATCTTGCTCATGATGACTAGGCAAATGAAGTATGACTAAAACATGGATTTTTATTTCACCTTGAAAACTCTTGAATAAATGAGTCACACATAAGTAACATTAACTAAATAATAACACACCAAACAAATACCTAGACAATAGAACCAAATAACAAACATGACATTGTGTAAGAGCACTTGGAGATAAAGACAGACCTATCTACCTATGTACAAAAGAATATGAAATAAAACTAGTAGTAGAACTTGAGATACCTCCCATTGAAAGGGATTGGAATGATCTCTCTATTCATATTAGAAATATAAAAGGCATTAATCTCTTTATAACATGTGATGGCATAGGTTCCACTCCAAAAACTATCAAACTTGGAGTGTTTTCCTGATTTTGCATGGTCCCCATCCTATTTGAGGACTATATCACCTTGTTGGAATGTTTTAAAAGAGGATCTCTTATAAAATGACCTCTTCACTTGGTTTTTATTAGACCAAAATATGTGAATATCACTGTCCCTTATCTCCTCTAGATGTCTTAATTCATTCAACCTTACTTACGTAGCATCATCCTCTTAGAACTCAAGTTGATGGGCAAGCTCTAATGCAGGCAGTTCAAGAGAGATAGGAAGTTTTGCTTCTCTCCCATTAACAAGTAGGTATGATGAGTGTCCATTATCCTTATTATGTGTCACCCTATCTACCCATAGGGTATCCCTCAATCTAGTATGCCACTACCTTTGACTATCTTCCATAGTCCCCTTGATGATCCTCAACAAGTTCTTATTTATGGACTCTGTTAGTCCATTGCCCTATGGGTAATAGTTAGAGGATGTTTTGAGATAGATTACATGTGAAAGATACCATTCACATACATTTATACTATTTAAGGCTAATGTATTTTTATAAATGATTATGGAGGGCACACTAAATATGGCATAAGGTTATCATAAAAGTCTAAGATAGAACTTTCATTAAATTTTTTGAGGGTAGCTACTTCAACCCACCTTGTGAAGTAGTTTTTAGCTATAATGATCCACTTATATATTTTACTTTAAGGGGGGTTTATCATCCCTATGAATTATAAGACTCATTTCATAAAGGTTTTTTCTAATTATATGGGTTTCAAGGGAAAGGCAGCTAATTTTTGCTTGCCAATGAACATGGCACATTTTGGACACTTCCCTACCTAAGAGTGTGCATCTCTAAATAATGTAGGCCAAAATTATACATCTCTAATGATCTTGAAGGCTATTGTCTTGGAATCAAATTTCCCACTAGCTAGACTAATGTAGAGGTTTATAATTAATCTCACTTTGATAAACTTTCTCTATCTTTCTCTTGTTATAATTATAGACACTAGAAATCTGCACACCATAATTTTAAATGTCAAAATTCTCCTAGACCACCTTAAGACCCCCTTAAGAATAATTTTACCCTTTGAACCCTAACTAAGACTAGACTATAGTTAGTTTGACGAAATTATTTAACCTACCTTTTACCCACCCTTTTCCTTCACCCTCAACCATAGACGATCAGGATGATCATCGATGGTCACCTTAACTATCGACAATCAGGGTGTACCTCTTTAACCACCAACATGCAAGCCACTTACCTTAATTTTATAACAATAGATCATCTAAATCCATGTGTGATCCATTGCATACATGAGTTATAATTAGAAGGCCTAGTTAACATCTTGTTGTAACTCTCATGCCTTGCCTATAAGAAGAGAGAAGTAGGGAGGTGAAATGGATCTATAATTTTTATCAAGAGCTTGTGTATCCCAAGTCCCTTTGTTTTGTAGGTCAATCACCATCAACAATCTAGCTATTTAGATACCACATTTTAGATCTTACTTGTTACCATTGCTCCATAAAACACCAAGTACCATTACTCTACTAAAATCATGTCAGACTCCACTAACGATTCAACCACCTCAGGCACCCACTTGATTAGCCTTCTACAAGCTAAGCATTTATTTTCTGATATTCAATTTATTTATTTTCATTTTTCACTTAGCCTAGTACCAACCCATCTCTTAGGATATAACTTTGTTATCTCATCAATCTAACCATTTATCAACCCAAACTATACACAATAACTGCCAACAGTTGTCTCAACCACTGATGCTCTACCAAACCATTGATAGTCAGCGTGACCACCAATGGTCACCTTAACCACTGATGTTCATATCAAATGATGATAGTCACTATGGTAGAAATTAACTACAATTTATTTTCACCCTCTTGCCCCCAACCAAATGTAGTTTTTTATGTTCCTACATGTTCACAGACCCTTGCCTAATTTTTTAAAGTAGACCCAAGCCATTTAGTACTAGTATTAATTTGCTTATTTCCATATCAATAATTTACAGTCTATTTATAACAAGCATTTTTTGTGTTTAATTTTAGTATCTTTTGATTATTGATGTAAGTACTTTATATTCTATTTATAAACTTATTTTTTTTAAACATGTGGATTGACAACCCCTGAGGAAGCTCTTGCTTCTAGGATCTAGCTAACACTAGGTAATCCACTCAACTACCTATCTAACCAACCATTTGCTTTAGTTTTATCTTATTTTCAAGTCATCCTCCCAAGCCAAAGAGGAGTTCTTCACAATCATCTAATTTAACATGTGCACAATTAAATAGGTTTTTCAACCATACTCATATTTAGTTTCTTCTTCTTTCTTCCTAAAATATAAGTTGAAATTCACTGAAACATTATGGCATGCTCGATGGGACCTTGAGTCTTTACTTTGGGTTTATCTTCTTTACATTTGTATAATCTTCTCTCTATCTATGCTCATTAATGAAACTAAATTTTTTTTGGGTTTAAAATTGAGTGCATCCTTTCCTTGCTTCTAATTTTAGATCACTTTGAATTAAAGCATAATAATTTTATCGTAGCATCACTCTTTTTTGCACACACTAAACCAAACCACCTTCATCAATTAAACATAAAAAAAACTTGAGAAAAGGCCTAACTAGGAGCTCATCACCTAGATATCACCTTACCCTTTCCCAATGATCCTACTTGGAGGTCATTACCAAGGGGAGAACTAACTCAACTCTCTGGTTGTTTATAAACTCTGAAAATCAAAATATATTGGCTAATCACCTGACACCCTTATTTCTATAGTGTGTGAAGTAAGGGGGTAGGTGCCAATACCAAGACACATATTGAATCCTAATATATATCATTTTGAGCACCTAAATAGCCAAAAACCAACCATAGATTGCTTCTATAGTACCTAATCTACAAGCCAACTTATATTACATATTCTCATAACTTAAGACATAAGCCAAAAGCGAGATTAAAATTAATCACAAGATTTTAATGTATTCTAGCATGTGTTGGATTTCCTTGATCATTTTATTACTTTCTCTTTATTTGAGTTGTAATATTATTTTTATTTTCATCTCATCCTACTTGCATGGTTTTTACTCGTCAACAATATAGAGAATTAGCAAGTTAGGACCCATCTATAGATTATCCAGTCCCCTCTACCTCTTCATCTATGGAGTATATCTCAAATTTTGAGAGTTCTCCTCATCATTCTAATGCTTCTAGTGTGCCTTAGATAGTCTCCCAAGGTGACCCAAACTTTATTTCATTTTTGGATAATAACCCGATAGCCTTATAGCATTATCATAACATAGTAGTTCACCATACACCCATTTAGGCACCACTCACCAATCCATCTTATGGCATGCTATTGGGATTTTTTTGCAACCCTTATATTTCCATTATCACCACCCAACCATTATCTACTTAGGCATTTACCCCAACTCGTAACCCATCTAACATAATAATGTAGAAATAACCAGCTCAACCTTATAGCACCTAAACACCTCCTAGCCTAACTAAAAATTCTTCCAACATAACTACCACCTAACCTTTACCTACCCATACCCCAATCACTATTATAGTACCCACTACCACCATCGATACCATTCCTTTGGCTACCCCTGCTTCACTTTAGAGCATAGTAACACCAATACCTTGTACCTTACTACCTATAACTACTAGGTTTACCACTTATCCCTTACCTCCAACTCAACTAGCTATGCCCACTTAGTATTACATACCCTCTACCCAACCACTAGTGACCACATATATGTATGTGGCTTCAACCTAACCACTTGTGACCACTTACCCATATGGGGTAGCTTCTCAACCTATGGCAAATTATCAATATGTCACTCAACCCCAACTATAGTAAACACCTACAACTCTTCAGGTGCACCACCCCAAATAGACATAATGAAGATGCTTATGGATAAGTCATCCATCTCTAGAGCTCACAACCTCCTATCCTATGACCAGATATGTAATGATCCCATCCACCCATTTGTGCCTATTAGGCCATATCCTCTTTAATGGGAACTTCCCAAGTTTTCTAAGTTTTAGAGTAAGGAGGATCCCCAACATCACCTTATGGCATTTAGGTACTCATGTTATTTGATTACCTATGATGATTCCCTCCCTCTCTATACTTTTCTTATGTCCTTGTCAGGATCAGTATTGGATTGTTATAATGCCTTGACCAAGCATTCCATCTTCTCCTTGACCCAACTAGTTTCCATAAATATCTCCAAAATGGTTTCCATCACTGACCTCCACTCTATCTGATAGTTTGATGATGAATCTATTTCCAATTTGTGTAGCCCATTAGTGAAGCCTAATAAACCAACTCTCCTTTTCCTTACCCCAACCCAAATTGATTAAACTCTTTGCTCAGGCATTTTCCAAGCACATATCTTCCACATTATGTGTTCAAAGATTCAAAACTTTTGATGAAGCTTTTTCCATAGTGCATAGGTTAGAGAATAGAGCAATTGATGAAAGAAAGCTAAAACTAAAAAACAATAAATCTACCTACAAAACCAATGAGGATTCCTCCTGCAAACTAAGCAATCAAACCAATGCCAAGACCAAAATCAAGGGCACCATGAACATGGTTTTCCTTAACTCTACTTCTCCATCATCCACCAACCAACCAAGTTCCTCTAGTTCCTCAAAATAGAACATGAGAAACCAAAAATGGAAAACCCATAAGCAATTTACTCCACTTAGAGAATCCTATGCTTTGATCTTGTAGAAGCTATTGAAAGATAATATCATACAACTTCCTTCTATCAAGCCATCTTATCAATTTAATTCTTCTTTTCCTACACCTAGTTGGTACAACAAGAATGATCTATGTACCTTCCACTGAGTAATAGGTCATGATGTTAGTAGGTGCAACACCTTCAAGAGTATTGTTCAATCTCTCATTGATAAGGGTGATCTTGTGTTGGATAATCCTAATACACCTCAAAATTAGGCCCTTTACATCTTTAGGAAGCCTTTCCCCAACCATGCACCTACCAAAAATGAGAGTAACACGATTGAGTGTTCCCATAATACCCATATTGTTAACATGGTTCTTGGCACATTCATTGTTAAAGAACCTACTCACCAAATTATCTATTCCTCACCCTCTCTTCTTATTGAGGTAGTGGAGTTACCTTTTCCTCCTTTGGAGACCCAAAACTAATGAATCCTACCTTTTTCCTCCTTCACTTATCTAGGTAGTGGATCCATCAACCCCTTTTTTGACTAACATACCAAAACAAGCACCCATTTTACCTTCCCACTTGACCATCAAGAAACTTACTCCCCCTTCATAGATCATTCTTGAAGAGGAATCCCCCATGTCTACACCTCCCACAAAGGAACCACCTTCCCAAACCTTACATCCTTTGATTGAGGAAAATGATGAGGTTACTATTCCCATTTCTCAACCTATGGGATTATCCTTTGAGCCCACCACCCAAGGGATCAAACCAGTCTACAAACCCTTCTCTATATTAGTTTAAATATTGGAATTTATCTCTAACCTTGACATAGATCAAGCCACTTTAAATAAATAATTAGGGCTACCTTATATCACAAGCAAAAACCTCTAACCACACCTTTAGCAGACCAGCCTACCCCTTCCATTATTTAAACTCCTACCCTATCAAAGAAACCAATAATAACCTCTACCAACCTATAAATTTCTCAACCATCCAATGCACCTAAAACCTAAATAACCAAATCACCTTCTGTAACCAAACCAACCAAAAACCTTGGCACCTTCCCTACACAGAGACTTGATCACCCATTTGTGAAAGTGGATCTTACCTCACTGAACCTAACAACTAAATTCCAAGCCAAATAAACTAAGGAGACAAAACCATCAAGAGTATAGAAGACCAGATCCTACCTCCCTCCACCTTGCCCTCCATCTTAGGGCCTCATCCCTCCACTTTGATTATAAATCCAATTGTCCAAACCAAGACCCAACCATCATTATTGGTTACACTAGTACACTTGATTTTAGACACACCTATTTTCACTGAACCATCAATAACCAGTCTACCTATCCTAAAATCTCCCACTTCTACTTGGTCAACATATGCCTTACCAAAACCAAAACCACCAACAAAATGCACCATGTTGTTTAAACCTTCCATCACCAAACCCACTCCCAAAATAGCTCCTACCTTACCAACCAAAACTAAAACCCCTAAACCTTTTCTACCTTTAGCTGAGTCTTACTCTACCATTTTATAAAAGTTACTGCATGCTTCTTTTTTGACCTTACCTCCTATCATACCTTTTGACCCTCTTAGTTAAAAACCTGCTTGGTATAATGACCATCACATGTGTTCCTATCATAGGACACTAAGGCATGACACAAAGAACTATAAAGCTCTCCAAACCATTATACACTATATATATGATGAATATGATCTATTAATAGATAAATCTCCCATAAGTCCTATACCAATCCAACTAACAACAATTCTTACCCAACACCTACCTGCTCCTTCACTCTTGCCTTAGAGTGATGAAGAGTCTGACCAATCCCCTACACTAACTCTTCCCTCCATCTATCCTATCCATGTGGTCACCTGATCACACACTTAATAGAAGGACAAGGGGAAGGCCAAAGTGTCTATTCCATGGACATACCCATCTTTTACTTCCCAACCAAACCAAAATCAAACACCTTCACCTTTAACCAAACCCAAGATAACTATCTTGGGTGCCTCCCAATCTAACCCCTCTAAATCCATTAAGATGTTGGTACTCAAATAGCTTTACCAAAACTTAATGAAAATGAGCTTATATGAGTTGATTACCACTTCACCCCATCATCACCAAGAAATGATCAAGGCATTGCAATTAGTGGAGGTCCAACCTTAAGACCCTTGACCTATGGTAGCCTTTATTGGCACCCTCTAAATTTCCAACCTTATCACCTTCAAGGATTCATAAATGCCTTCCATCCATCCTAACAACCCAAATCCCCCTCTCTTTATTACTACATACATAAACTAAACCCGCATCAAATGGGTTGTGATTGATGGGGGAGCTAGTACTAATATCATTTCCTCCCACGCCTATAACCAACTGAACGTACCAAATAATATCATGTCAAAAAAATCAACCATCCTCCATTATTTCAATGACACCATGGCCACAACCCTAGGAAATTTTGTCCTTCATATCAATTTATAACCCCCACATGTTCCCCAAACTTTTCTATGTAGTGGAAGGTGAATTCTAATACAATGTTTTGTTGGGATGACCTTAGATCTAATTCATGGGTTGTGTCCCCTCCACCTTGCATCATTATATTAAGTTTGAGCATGAAGGCTAGGTCCTCACCATCCAAGCTAATCCAAATCCCTTCTTGACATGAAACATGACCTACCAACCCAATGATTTCCTCTTACCTCCGTGTATCACATCCTCCTTAACCAAGGATAAGACAAAGTCAATAGAGGAAGTCCTACTTCTTTCTACCAATAAGGCATCCACTAGCTCATCTATCTCTTTAGACCAAATCCCCACCACCAACCCTTTGGAAGTAACATTCCATCACCTTCCACTAGGGGAGTATCATCCTCCTTACCCTTGATGCTTTCCCTACTCCCTAAAAGTATGGGAAACTTGACCATCAACTGGGATATGACCCCAATGTCAGAACTATTGTTCCTTTTGGACCTCCCCACTATCAGACATATTTCATTTATGGGGGACTTGATAAACCCCTTAACACTTCCACCACCTCTCTTTCACCCTAACCATTTACCACTGGCTTCTCTAACCTAGATAAACCAAGCTTCACCAAGACATATCTTCAAAGGTGTGCTTGGAAAGGATTTGGCCTTGGACAATATGACCATGGCCCACATGAGTTGATTTTCATTGGGACTAAAGAGCCTCATGAGAAACATGGCCTTGATTTCATCTTACTCACCAAGAAGAAATCTAAACCACCTACCATCACCATTATCAAAGAAAATACCCCTTCTTTGCTAACCTCTCTTCTACCTATGTGTGAGGATGATGACATCATCCCACCTAAATTTTTTTCATAAACATGATCAACCTCAGACCCCTAACTTATCAAAAGGAAAGGGCAATAGTAGCCATCTTTTTGACCCATCCTGAGATGATAGGAGATGACAATCCTACCATTAACACTATTCAATGCTAGGATGATGATTCCATTATCACCTACTTTATTTCCCTAGATTCTTCCATCCACAAATCCTTTCCTCCTGAGACTTTGACCATGTTGAAAAAATCCACTATGGATATCAACTTGGGTACTCCAAACAACCCCCACATTGTCAAAATTGGCCAATCACCAAATGCTGAGGAACTTTAGGATTTCCCCTCTTTCTTCCAAGACTGCAGCATGGCATTTGCTTGGTCTTATAGTGGCATGCCTAGAATTGATCTTGCCATTTTTATTCATAACATATTCACCAACTATGATGTTTATCCTGTCAAATAGAAATTATGATGCATGCACCCTCACCTTTCCCTTCTCATTAAATAAGAGCTTTAGCATCTTCTATTTATTAATTTCATTCAACCCATTGACTATCCCTAATAAGTCTTGAATGTCATGCCTATCACCAAAGCTATAATGGGACTACAAATTTGTGTGGATTTTCATGACCTCAACCTTGCTTTCCCTAAATATGGCTTTCTCCTATCAAGCATCAACCAGCTAGTTGATCTTATAGTCAGCCATGAGATGTTATCTCTAGAAATATTTTTGGGTTACAATCAGATCCTTATTTCCCCTAAAGATCAACACAAGACCACCTTTACCACCCCATGGGGGACCTTTTGCTATAGATTCATGCCTTTTGAATTAAATAACATTGGTGTAACCTACCAACATGCCATGACTTACATCTTCCATGACCTCATCCTCAATATTGTATAGAACCATGTGGATGACCTTCTTACAAAATCCAAACTCCAAAAAGATCATTTAGCCAATCTTAATATCATGTTTGAATGACTTATCCATTACCATGTCCACCTAAACCCAAAGAAGTGCATTTTTGGGTCTTGTCAGGAAATATTCTTCATTTTATTATCTCCCTTTAGGGAATAAAAGTTAATCCAACCAAGATAAAATTAATACTTGGCATGCTTCCTCCAATCAACCTTAAGTAACTCTATAGTTTGTATGGGAAGCTCCAATCTATTGGTCACTTTATCTCCCAACTTTCAGACTGATGCTAACCTTTCCACCACACTTTGAAGAAGGATGTCTCTTTTAAGTGGAATAACAACTATTAAAAGGTCTTTGATTCACTCAAAAACTACCTTTTGTCTCCACTTTTCCTCACCCCTCCCAAGGATGACCAACTTTTCCACCTATATATCTCTACCACTGGCCACTCCCTAGGGGCAATGCTTGCTCATCAAGATGAATAACACAAAGAGAAAGTCATCTACTATATTAGCCACATGCTTGTAGAGTATGAGACTTGGTATACCCATCTTGGGAATATTTTATTATCTTTATTCTTCATGTCCACCATAATTTTCCATTACCTTCTTAACCACAAAACCTATGACATAACCAATACCAACCCACTCAAGTATATGCACTCCAAGCCATACCAAAACTAGTGTATGGCCAAGTGGCTTATTCTCTTAGTATATTTTGACCCTGAGTTCCTTCATCAGAAGTCAATTAAGGGGAAAGTCGTTGCTAACCAATTAAATAAATCATCATTGGTATACAACCAACCTCTTCCTCTTAAGTTCCCTGATGAGTCTATCACGACCCTCTCTCAAGTAGATTTCACCTATCAATTCACCATGATGGATAAAAGTGGTAGCATGGTGGGGGAGTGGGTATCATCCTTATCCCCTTTGATAGTGAACCTCTTCCTTTGTCCTTCAATATTGGTTTTGAATGTACCAAAAATATAGATGAGTATAAAGCCCTAGTGATAGGCCTTTAGATTGCTTTAGCCTTAGGAATCAAAACAATCAACATCTTTGGTGACTCCCAAGTTATGGTCAATAAAATCAATGGCTCTTACTAGTTTAAGAATGATGTTTTGTAATAGTACAAACAACTATTTGATGAAGTCTTAGCATCATTTGAATACTATTGAATATAGTCAACCTCATGATCTACCAATAAGTTTGTTGATATCGTGGATTCTCTTGCCTCTCAAATCTTATCTATACCCTCTGAATCTAAGTTATCTATCATTATCCATAGACTTAACTAGCCTTCCTATGTCAAACCAAATTTTCCCACCATTTTTAATGTGGAAGAGACCCAACCCAAGCTTTGGTATCATCAAAATTTTGACTATCTTAAACTCACCATCATTCCTTATGACCTTTCTAAGAATGCTAAAAGAGAATTTATCTAGGGTACCTCATGTTATGCCATTATTTGGGGAATTATTTATAAACATGGCTTCGATGGACTCCTCTTCCATTACCTATGCAGTCATGAAACCTCTCACACTATCAAGGAAATACATGATGGTATCTATGGGGGACACTTAGGTGGCCTCATTATGTCTAAATGCATCCTTTTCTAGGCTATTACTAGTTGAACCTTAACCAAAACTACTATGATTATGTGAAAAAGTGTGTTAAATTTCAACAACACACCAATTTGCATCATGCACCTAGCCATAGTCTTGGCATTTCTACCAATTTTTGGCCCTTCTCACAATGTGTTCTAGACCTTATTGGTGAAATTAACCCATAGTCCTCATAGTGGCACCATTCTATCATCATTATGACCAAATATTTTACCAAGTAGGTATAATTTATTCCTCTAGTTTTAACCAAAGTAGAGAATATTATCAATTTTATCAACCATCACATCATCTATCATTTTGATATTCCTCACAAGATTATCATTGATAATGATAAGTATTTTAAGAACAAGCAAGTCTAAGGTCTGTGTAATGATTTTGGAATTAATTTAAGCTTCTCCTCACCCTATCACCCTTAAGTAAATAGATAGGTTGAGGCCTCTAACAAAACTCTTAATAACATGCTAGCTAAAATGGTTAATGCATCAGGTTGGGATTATTATTTTCACATCCCCTTTGCCTTATGGGCATATTTCACAAGTATTTGAACTCCTATGAGAGATACCCTTTTTTATCTTGTGTTTAGAGTGTAGGTATTTTTACCTCTTAAAGTCCAAATACCCTCTCTTCACATATCTTTACAAGATATAATTTCTAAATATGAATATCCTCAGTACCTTTTATCTCAGCTTGAGCTATTTGGCAAGTGTTGCTTAACAACCCTTACCCATCTCCATGTATACCAAGAGCATGTCAATCATGCCTATAACAAATACCTTAAAGTGTGAGAATTCAACATCAGAGACCTCATCCAAAAAAAATTAGCATGTCACCAATATGGATGTTGGAAATATTGTCATTGATGTCAAAGGTTTAGTATTATTGGTGATAAAGGCCCCATTGCATTTAATGTTGTTTGTAATAAATATATCTTGGCTAATATGAGTTAATATTTATTTAATATTAATGAATATATCTTTGGTTGCATATGAGACAAAAGAAGGGCCCATGGAGAAGTCGAAGAGCCACGGGGTAAAGACAAAATAAGGATGGGACGCATTTTCCCATGAAAAGTCATCTTAGGGAATACCAAGAGTCACCAAGTGAAGACAAAAGAGTAAAGGTGCAATTTCTCATGAAGGGACACTTTGAGGAATACAAAGAGTCACCAAAGATAAAGACAAAAGTGGGAAGGACGTTTTTGGTCATGAAGGGTCACCACATGACTTTTCAAATGCTTGGATATGAAGGGTCATCCAAGATTGGTGCCATTTTCCATGAGGATTGAATGGTCACAAAGGGGGAAGGCCAAAGGTCATTTGGAAAGCTACAAATAAAGGCTGGAATAGCCATTTGTAATATGAGAGTGGGAGGCTAATTTGATTTTGTATTATCTAGCTTAGAAGATCAAAAGTGAGAGAGAGGAAAGAGATGTTGTATTGAACTATCATTTGTTGATTTAGCAACATTGAGAGATAGGTGTGTGGTTTACACAAAGTGAATGATGCTCATGTGGGTTGGTGCTCATGAATGATAGTTGGGTTGGTGCTCGACAAAGGGGTTTAAAGCTCTTGTGGGTTGGTGCTTATGAATTATAGCTGAGGTTGGTACTTGGCAAAGGGGTATGGTGCTCCTATGGGTTTGTTCTCACTAATATACTTGAGATTGTTCTCCGTGGTTTTTCCCACATTGGGTTTCCATGTTATAAATGGTGTCTCTCTCTTTCTTTTATGATGTTTATTATTTGAGTTTTATTGCATATCTTGAATGTTTGATTAAGGGAAAGTTTTATAAGATAAATATATTGATTCACCCCCCCTCTCAATATATTCCATGCTTAATAATGGAATAAAGCAAGCAGGGTAAGTTTGCTTTCAATTGGCTTGGGCCCTATATCATAACCCATAAGTATGGATCAAGATCTTATCAGTGATCTTTTTTTGAAGGCCACCCAGAACCTGAGCCCCTTAATGCTTCATATCTACATCCATTATTTTTTTAAGAAGGATTAAGTTTACCTTTTAATTTACCTTAAGCTCATCCCTTTCTTTCAACCACATTCATCTCCCTATTTTAGGGTCAAATGATTAAAATTGAATCATATGATTGTCCATCACAGTCATAGCATAATATTGAACAATGGGTACCATGGCTCTACCCATGGCATGATTCTCATGGTACTTTTTTCCCCTTTATTGGGATGGATTCCCATTATCATTGTCACCTAAACCTCTTTACACCCAATCAGCCTCTTGTGTTTTTAGTTTTTCCTTCATAAATCTGAGCCTTTAAGCATATATAAACATGTCTATATCAAGCACAATCAAACAAGAAAACAACAAAATCCAAACCAATAGCAATCATGGGTCATTCCTAGCATTCATAGACTGCACCCTTATAGGACAATTATATAAGCATATTAAAATTGCAAAAATATAAGGTAGACTTCTCCCTTGAATGATAGATATCATAAAGCCTTGACAAAAGTACATAACCTTAGATGACTCCCTTGAATGATGGCTAAAGGCTGTATTTCTCAAAATCATAGCAATTTTTTGGAGGCTTCACATATCAATCAGCTTCCCATATACAACAACAAAGCAAAAGACCTATTTTCAAAATCACAACAAAAGCAAACTAATTTTAAAATTTGTAATCAGCTCTCACATAGTCAAATAAGGTGGAAACCATAATCAATTTTCATAAGTAGACATCTTGCATCGAATAGTATATGCTTTGTATGACATAGACTTATTTATATTGAATCTTTGGACAACTACAAAAGAGGCATGCTAGTCTCACAAGAAGGTTCCTTTTTTATCCATCTCTCATTTACACACTATAAACAAGGGATTTTGAGCTTACTTAACATTATGTAGTCAAGACACATTTTTAACCAACTAATGAATTCTAATGTGAAGCATTCAAAGGGCTTATGTTCATTAGGCTAATCCAACTTTGGTTTTGTTCTAGTCCTTATCAAAGAAGAAGCATCATGCCCACTACCTATCTTGTCATGACTAGTTGATATTTTCATTATGGTATTTATCTCTTGATTATATTCTTTGTCCTCTTATCTAGTGTTGTTAATTAACTTACTTCATATGTTTTACATTAAAACAAATTAACAACAAATCATATGCACATGTGTCATAATGAAATGCATAACCATAACAAACATCCACAACATAAGCATAATTCATAAGCAATACAACATCACATCATAAACATTAAACGTTAAATAAATCATAGACCATGAGCATGAGTAATAATAAAAGATCACATATATACCTCACAAGTTAAATAACACCATAATGTGTACAAATAGATAGATATGTCTCTCTCTCTAAATGTACATCTAACCACATTAGCTCACGAGCTAGAATCAAAATGATATATAATAATATATTATATGTATTAACTATGTCATAAGCTATGCCCCTGGGGCACCACTATCTCTTGGTACACAATTAGGTCCCAGTACTTGTCCACCTATAATACCTATCTATCCACCTATAGTTATTTCCCACTACCCTAGTGTTACCACATTGGTACCACCTGATAAGATCACTTTGTACTTTCCCTAACAAGGCTCATCAGGGCACCAATTCAAAATTATAGCCTCATAATACTATAGCTCCTCCACTATATCTAGGTATCATGCCATGGGGATGGTTCTTGATGGTCCTATCAAGGTTGTAGCTCCTTATGCTCTCTACCTCAAGGAGTCCCTCTCTTATATAACCTAAGCTAGTGAAGCCCTCACTTGGTCCCTATCACCTATGAGAGTAACAACTTAACCCTGTAAACCAACCACCTAATCTTATAAAACTATGACCTATGCCTATACAGTGGCTATCACCACTCTTATATGTCCATTAGGGCTAACCCCATAAACTTGTGTCCTCTGTCCCCCTCTCCTAACTAGGTCCACATCCATAGGCCCCCTACCACCATCACCATCACCAAAATCTATTTCTACATATAATTCTTGGACCATACCATGTATCCATCTACAAAGCCTTTGTTGTCTATATATGGCCTAGCTGATAACTCCTCATGATCTAGTAATCTCACCACAAGATGTAGCTCTAGCAATAAGATCTCTAATTCCTCATGCATGTACTTGGGAAATACATATGGAATACCATGTACAAGGCCAAAATTCCTCTATACCCTATCAAAGGGGATGAGATCCACCTCTCCATCCCTTTGATTGATAATCCACCTATAACTTTGTAAGGATAGAGTCTACCTCCTGTAGCCAAGCTATAATAGAAACTAGACATAGGGCCTTCAGACAATGTCACCAATCATTAGTGCACATAGTGCACCCCTAAACCAATCCACATCATGTACACCTCCCCCTACACCTAAATCAATGAAGTCACCATTCTATCACATGAACCCAATGGGGAACTCAATCTATGTGTATCCTACCCATGGTAATCCCACTGGCCTTAGTACCCAGATGTGCTCATAGGCCCAATAATGAAGAACCACGCTGACACTAATACCATACCTCTTGTGGGCCCTAAAACCCTATAGCTCCTTTTATATCTATACCAAGATAGTAGGTACCTAACTAAATATATTATACCTTAGTAGTAGCTTGACTATCACCCCTAGTAGCAAATATGGGAACCTCCCACTACTTGATTTGAGAAGAGCAAAACATGAGATGATAATTATAAACATCATCATGAGTCTCCTCTTACTTGAATCCCTCTGGTACAACATGATATAGCTAAACCCCCCAACATTCCATCTAACTTGATCATTTTATTCTTCATATAATAGCTCAATGTGATCCTCCTACTCCTCTCGCTCTATGTGAGATATCATGTCACCTTGAACAGGTATATTTGTGATCCTATGTACATCCTTGAGTAATATAATCATCTTACCATTCGATAGTAAGAATGTGTTCATAGCTAGATACCATATCTAAATGAGCTCTATGATTATGGATGCATCTCAAGTCATATATTGATAGTGCCTCATTGTTCCCAACCCAACCTCTTCCATGTGGGCCTAGTCAGTTAGGGTCATCCCCTGATGGATCTTTGTGAAGATGAGCAACGCTCAGTTGTGTATTTGTATCTTCTCCCTATCCTATAATAATTATTTCAAAAACATAGGTTATTTACCTACACCATTATCACCTACACTACCCTACCTTACCCTTTAAGTAACTGACCTAATTCTTTACCCATCCTACCCATCTACCTAATACCCACTAAATTTACCCTCTAAAAATATCAGGTCAGCTTATATGTAGCCACCATCATCTACTTGGCCTTAGCATTTCAAATACTTTCCAAACACTATCCTTTTACTTGATGACCATCAATGGTCATGGTGACCACTGATGTTCAGATACCCATTTTTATAGGGATGTCAGACATCAATGGTTGAGCCTGACTATCAATGGTCATTGTGGGTGTTTTATGAGTGGAACACCCAAAACCTACCCTATCCTAAAATAACCAAATAACAATCAAAACTTCCTACCTTTCTACCCTCATGTACCTAACTACCCTACTACACCTACCTGCCCATTTAATTTTTCATTTCACCAACAAATTTAACCAAACCCCCAAAACCCCTAACTAGGGCATAATAGTTCAAGCCCAAACTACCCTTAAATCCTAATGCAATTGAAAAATCAAGCTGAGCTACTAATTTTAATGTATCCCCTACCTCATTTCATGACTACCATTTTGGATTCAACCATAGACCTACCCATCCTCATCTGTGCTTATATGCTCCATACATCCTTACTGGTTCACTCGGTCCTCTCTCCACCTCAGCTAATAGTCAACTAATCCTTAGCCATCACCATTAACACACCTTTATCCTAAATTTCCAAATGCTAAAGCTCTTAAGTCAGTAATAAAAATGAATAAAATGACTTTTAAAATTACTTTTGACCACTAAAATTTTAGGTTTTTTACCCTAATTATCAATGGTCAAGGTGACCATCGATGATTAGGTAGCCCAATTTTTCACTCCTACCTTTAGCATCCAATTTTAAGTAGAATAAAATCATAACACCCACCTATAAAAACTACCTTCTCCACTCACCCTGACCACTCGTCATCTCACCATTGGTCTATTTTGACCCAATTAGCATGCATTTTATGATGACTTTTGCCTAGTCCCTTTGACCATAGAACAACATTGCCATGTTGACCACTTTTTAAAATTGTTCCACCTTGTGCTTACCAAACCTACTTGTGTCTTCCTATGAGAACTTTCTACCTTGGATACCCATGACACTTGCCTAGTTTGTGTTTTCATTGGGAGTACTTCTTGCCTTAGATACCCACTGAATCATAGATATCACTTAAGAGACTTTTGTTTATAAGTGTACCTAGCTACCACACCTAATTATAGTCATGTGGTCCACTTGTCACTTGTCTTTCTATCATTGACCCTTATATTTACCAACTATGATAACCTAGTATAATCATGATCTTGGTTATCACACCTTTTGTCATAGCCATTTACACTTCAGTGCCTAACCTGTCTACCTTCATGGAATCCACTTTCATCATCTCCTTCATCCACTTTATCAAGCCTGCACTCAATTTTATTTTACCTCATCACATCCTAGTTTGAGGGGGAACCCATCTTCCCATACTTGGGGTAATTAGACCTCTGACCAATAATCCATTTTTGTTTTACAGCTTTTTTATTCAAAGCCACAAAACAAAAAGGGGTAAATTATAGACAGCATAAATCCACATACCATGATATTAAATGTTTAAATTACCCTAAACCAACTTAGGATATCCTAGGGACCAATTTGACCCTTTAACCCCTAACAAATCCTAACTCATAGTTAATTTGACCAAATGAATTAACCTACATTTTACCCACCCTTTGCCTTCACCCTTGACTATCAATGACCAAGATGACCATCGATAATCACCCTGACAACTGATTGTTAGGGTGCACCTCCTTAACTACCAACATGCAAGCCACCCACCTTGATTTTCTAAAAATAGCTCATCTAAATCTATGTATAATCCATTACATGCATGAGTTATAATTATAAGACCTAGTTAACATCTTGTTGTAACTCTCTTACCTTGCCTATAAGAAGAGAGGAATAGGGAGGTGAAATGGATTTGTAATTGTTATCAAGATCTTGTACATCCCAAGTCATTTTGTTTTGTACATTAATCATCATCATCAATCTAGTGATCCAACTACCATGTTGGAGAGCTTACTTCTTGTCATTCTTCCACAAAGCACCAAGTACCGTTACTCTATCGAAATCATGTCAAACTCTACCAATGATTCAACCACCTCAAGCACCCACCCAATCAACCTTTTACAGGATAAGTATTTATTTTTTGATATTCAATTACTTAATTTTCCTTTTTTACTCAATCTCGTACCAACCCATCTCCCAGGATATAACTTTGTGATCTCATTAATCTAATCATTTAGCAACTCAGACCTACACACAATAACCATGATGATTGTTTCAACCATCAATGATATACCCAACTACCGATGATCAGATTGACCACTAATGGTCACCATAACTTTTGACTATCATATCAATCATCGATGGTCACTATGGTAGAAAATAAAAATAAGTTATATTCACCCTCTTACCCCTCAACTAAATCTATTTTTCTATGTTCCTACCTGTTCACAAACCCCTGCCTAATTTTTTGAAGTAGACCCAAGCCATTTAGCACTAGTATTAATTTTCTTATTACCATATCAATCATTTCTAGTCTATTTCTAACAAGAATTTCTTGTGTTTAATTTTAGTATCTTTTTATTATTGATGTAAGTACTTTCTATTCCATTCATAAACTTAATTATTTAAAATGTGTGTATTGAAAGCTCTCGAGGAAGCTCTTACTTCTGGGATCTATCTAGTGCTAGTCAATCCACTTAGCTACCTATCTAACTAACCATTTTATTTAGTGATGTCTTATTTATAGGTCATCCTCCAAAGCCAAAGAAGAGTTCTTCACAATCATCTGATTCAACATATGCATAATTAAATAGGTTTTTCAACCATACCTATATTTAGTTTCTTCTTCTTCCTTCCTAAAATATAAGCTAAAATTCATTGAAATAATAACATTCACTTTCTTTCTCCTTGATGCTCACACACTTCTCTTCATTACACTTTATCTCTGTTCATGCATTATTCCAATTCTTGCACTTTCATTCATGGTCTCCACATATACCCAAACCTCTAAAAGACTCTCGATTCACCTTTAATATGTCCATATCAAGAATCACATAAATTTTAGAGTGTTATTTCCTTTTTTAAGTTTATAAATGCATAAATGGTCAAGAGAACCTAATACAAGGACTGTGTATAGGCTGAGAGATAGTAATTTAGGTTCTCTTGTATAATAACAAGTATTTAATGCAAAATAAAGGGTGAAAAGGTTTTATGTGATCACAACACATTATAATACAATGAATTATATCTATCTACGGCCACTATTTTTCTTAAAACCTCTTTTCTTTTAATCTTGACTATGCATAGTATCAACCTACATATCTATGTCATCCATGAATGGAACTCACACCAAATTTATTCCTTATGAACTATCTCAAAATATATAATATTGGATTTTGAACTCTACTCTAGGTTGATAAAAAACCATAACAATGATACTTTCCTCTTTAAATTGATAATATCTTATTATTAAGTAATTACTAGACTCTTATCATACGTTATTCCCCTTACTGCCTATGCATGTTTTCATCATGTTCAGAGTTAGCTTTATCAATCATCATATTTTTCCTTCATATCTACTATAACTTGATTCTTTCTTCTTATAAAATGATTTAACCATCATGGAATGACTTATCTATATCATTTTTTATGTAATAAAGCTCTAATTGGTTTCACATAACACTTTAACTTGACTGTGAGTATAGTTACAAGTTCTTGCAGAGTTCACATATCTATCTTAATGCAAAGAGGATATAAAAAAATTAGAAATTTTCAAAAGTATTAGTAAAAATGAATCAAATTCTTATCAATCATTTACAAGTCTTGATCACAATTTCATATTATTTTTATCATTCAAAAGACACACTCATTCCCTTCTGTACCTCATGCATACAGTCAACCTTTTACTCAAGTTTAAATACTTTTTCCAAAAAAATGGAACTCTCTTAATTACCTTAGGAGCATTATATCAAATTTTTACTCATATTTTGCTCAATTTCATGTCCTTCTTTACAAACCACTTTCCACCTTAGGCACAAATTGGATACAACTATCTAATGTTACATAATCTATGCAGAATCTTGATTACCTATAAATGAGTCACTTTTTAAAATGGATTGAATCCATACAAATAACTACAAGTACAAAATTGTGGACTTACAAATTAACAAAGAATTTCAAATAGGCCTCCATCAAACCCTTCTCTTCCATGATGTTACTCAGTCATTAAAAATACATATTACTAAATCTTGAATATGTGTTTTGTTCTACCTAACAAAGTACTGAGTATTCACCCTCTTTACCATAGAAATGATTCATCCTTAATGCATTATATTTAACTTAACAAGTTGATATAAATTTCATACATCTCCATATGACATATACAAATTTGAATCCATTTTGTGAGTTAGATTCCAAAACACAAATTAATGGAACAGAACAGGTTCTAAAAATGAATTACAAAATTTAATAAATCTTTCTCATTTACCTTGGGGTTTTAATCTTAGTTACACCTTTGAATTCACCCCCTCCATTTCTATTTTCCAATATTGAATGACCTACCTCACTTCAAAACCAAAATCACTATTTAAACCAAAAGCCTCTATAACTACCTTTTAACTTCCCACTTGTACGTTGGGAGTCTCCTAACTACTTTATCTTACTAACAAGTACCAAAACAACATTAATTAATCTTAAGACCCATAATGACATAAGGTCATAACACTTTACCTTTTAAAATTTGATTTCTACAGACTATAAGAACTCACAACACTTGAAGTAACCAATATTTACAAAATGTGTTGATGCTCCTGCATCATACTACAAAAGTTATAAGTGGTTAATCCTTGATGTTTTTTGTAGAACCTCTTGTACATTGGAATATCTTCCTAGATCCCAAGGTCTAGTTGTGACATGTAGATCTTTTTGGTACTTGCCTATAGTGGTTCCTCCTTGATTCTTCTCTTTCTTACTTTCTTTTTTGAGGTCATTATTTTGAACTTTGATGTTCCACTTGATTACCTTTAGCACTTTCTCCTTGTTCTACAACCAACCTACACATGGAACACATAAATCAATAAAAATAATTTGTTGTTTGACTTCTTGGATACCATACTCTTGATCTTGCACACTTATTCTCTTTATGCTTGATTGTGTTGTGTGTTGTGTTGTTTCTTGTTTCCTCTTATCTCCTTAAAACCTCTGCAACCTCATTATCCTTTTATTACTATTGTACCTGATTAATAAGTTCCTTTTCCATGGCCAATGCCTTCAACATACCCACTTTCTCAACAAAGTAATCTAAACTCTCCATCTTTTTTCATGCATGATAATGATTTGAAAAACTTGAAAACAATCCTTTTACCTACTCATATAAAAGTATCTTACCTCTCTCTTCTTCTCTCTATTGATCCTTCATACTGGGTAGTTTTTCTCTTTTAAGCAAGTCTCTTTCACCTTGCTCTAGCTTAAGCAAGACTTTTGCACCTTGCTCATATTTAATAAAGTATTTTCTATCTTGTTACATCTCTCATCCAAGATATCTCCTTGGATCAATGAGATTCTTTATCTCTCTCTCTCTCTCAAGCCTCTCTTGGCTTTCAATCTGCCTTGACCAACTTACAATCACCTGTAATCTTCTTTGAGTAGTCTTTCCAAACAATCTTTAGCATACTTATCAAATGCATAAACTAAAAATCAATCAACCAATATATACCTCACCTTATCCATAGAATATTGCTTACTTTGATACCAAAAATGATGCAAAGGTTTATAATCAATCTCACTTTGGCAAAATTTCACTATCTTTCTTTTGTTATAATATTCACTTTCTTTCTCCTTGATGATCACACACTTCTCTTCATTATACTTTATCTCTATTCATGCATTATTTCAATTCTTGTACTTTCATTCATGGTCTCCACATGTACAAAACCCTACAAAAGACTTTTGGTTTACCTTTAATATGTCCATATCAAGCTTCACACAAATTTTAGGGTGTTATTTATTTTTACAAGTTTTTAAATGCATAGATGGTCAAGAGAACCCGATACAAGGACTATGCACAAGCCAAGAGATAGTAATTTAGGTTAACTTATATAATAACAAATCTCCAATCCCAGATAAAGGGTCAAAAGGTTATGTCTGATCAAAACACATTCTAATATAATGACTTACAGCTACCTAAGGCCACCATTTTTCTTGAACCCTCTTTTCTTTTAATCTTGACTATGCACATAATATCAACCTACATAACTATGTCATCCATGAATGGAAATCTTATGAAATTTATTCCTTGTGAACTATCTCAAGACATCCAATATTGGATTTTGAACTCTATTCTGGGTTGATAAAGAAGCACAACAATGATACTTACTTCCTTGAATCTATAATCTCTTGTTATTATGTAATTGCTAAACTATTATCATATGTTATTCCCCTTACTACCTATGCATGCTTTCATCATATTTCATGCTAGCTTTACCAATCATCGTATTTCCCTTCACATCCACTATAACTCAATTCCTTCATTTTATATAATTATTTAACCATCATGAAATGACTTGTCTACATCTTTTTCCATGTAACAAAGCTTCGATTGGTTTCATATAACACTTTAGGTTGATTGTGCATATAGTTATAAGTTATTGTAGGGTTTGCATATCTATCTTAATGCAAAGAGGATCTAAACAACTTGGAAATTTTCAAAAGTATTAGTAACAATTAATCAAATTCTTAGAAATTATTTTTAAGTCTTGATCATAATTCCATATTATTTTTATCATTCAAAAGACACACTCTATCCCTTTTGTACCTCATTCATATGGTCAACCTTTTACTTAGAGTTTGAATACTTTGTCCAGATAGATGGAACTCTCTTAGTTACCTTAGGAGCATTATATCAAATAATTACTCATCCTTTTCTTAGTCACATGGCCTTATTTACAAACCATTGTCTACCTTAGGCATGAATTGGATACAACTATCTAATGTTACATAGTCTATGTAGAATCTTGATTCCCTATATATTAGTCACTTTTAAAAATATATTGAATCCATACAAATAAATAAAATTATAGAAATGTTGACTTACAAATTGACAAAACATTTCAAATAGGCCTCCATCAGACCCTTCTCTTCCATGATGTTACTCAGTCATTAAAAATATAGATTACTGAATCTTGAATATGTGATTTCTTTTACCTACAAAGTATTTAGTATTCACCCCCTCTACCATAGAAAAAATTAATCCTTAATGCATTATATTGGACTTAGCAAGTTGAAATCAATTTCATAATCTCCATATGACATATATAGATTTGAATCCATTTTGTGAGTTAGATTCCAAAACACAAATTAATGGAATAGAACATGTTCTAAAAATTAATTACAAAATTTAAGAAATATCTCATTTACCTTGGGGTTTTGATCTTCATTACACCTTTGATTTACCCCCTCCATTTCTCATTTATAATCTTGAATGACCTACCTCACTTCAAAACCAAAACCACTATTTAAGCTAAAAGCCTCTATAACTACCTTGTAACTTCCCACTTGTATGTTGGGAGTCTCCTAACTACTTTATCTTACTAATAAGTAACAAAAAAACATTAATTAATCTTAAGACCCATAATGATATAAGGTCATAACACTTGGACCTTTTATAATTTGATTCCTATAGAATATAAGAACTCACAACACCTGAAGTAACCAATGTTTACAAAATGTGTTGATGCTCCTACATCATGGACCATCATGGAATTATTCAAGTAACTTATTCACCTAGCATAAGTCCACACATCTCAAAAACATGCTTCCAATATCTCTTTTTAAAGGTACTCCATATATCATAGCATAAGGTATACTTTACAATTTGAAGTATCTTCTCTTGGTTCTGTCTAACCCCATGGGACATTAGCCTGACTAAAGGAACCTGATCACATCATGTGTCCAACTAAAATGTGTGTTATCTATAGATTTTTATTGGTTGTCATGGACTACCAACACTTAGTCTTAACCTTGATTTACCTCTATTGTAAGGTGCTCACATAACCCTTTACCCCTTATATTTGTGACTCTAATTTCAAGGTCATACTCCATGCATTTTTAAACCCACCCATCCCTTTTCTCATTGAGGTATCTATTGAGCATAAACTCCTTAATGCTTGGGTGTGCTACCATGAGTATGATCTTACTATTAGAGACCATGTGCATAAATTTATTTAAAATTATCACCACTATAATCACATGCTTTTCTACAAATATATACCTCTCCTCTTAACCTTCTAAGGCCTAACTAAATAAGGCAATAGGCTATTCCAAACCTTACTCATTTTTCTACATCAACATGCAAGATATTGCATCTAATGTAGAGAAGGCATATAAATAGAATTTTTTGTTAAAATTAGGGTTAAGGAGTATAGGTTCATGAGATAATGCCTAAAATATCCTCTTACCTTCTTTGATCCATGTAAACTCCTTGTGCTTCCTCGACATGTGAGTAAGAGGCTTGACTAGCTCTGAAAATCTTGAGATAAACCTTCTTATAAAATTAATCTTCCCTAAGAAACTCTATATACCTTTCCTATATTTAGGTAGAGTTAAAGATATAATGGACTGAACTCTTTCAGGGTCTATGGAAAGACCATCCTTGGACACTACATGGACCAATAATTTTCCCTCATGAATACCAAATATGCACTTTTTAGGATTCAATGATACACCAAATTCCCTACACCTTTCAAAGACTAATTTCAAGTGAACCAAGTGGTCTTTTGAGTCCTTTGAGAAAATAGTTATTTCATAAAGGTATATGAGCACTATGTCATTGATTAAACCCTAAAAATACAACATCTATTTCCATTTGGAAAGTTTCCCCAGCATTGGATAGTTTAAAAGGCATTTTCATGTATGTATAAGTGCCCCACTTTATGGTGAAGGCAGTCTTATGCCTATCCTCCTCTTTAAAAATTATCTAATTTTAACTAGAGTATCCATCAAGTAATGAGAACCTCTAAGATCCTACCACATTTTGAAGAATTTGATCCATTGAGGGTAGTGTGTCATGGTCTTTTAGAGACACCTTGTTAAGGTCCCTAAATTAAACACACAATCATATTTCCCTATTTTTCTTCCTTACTAGCATAAGGTTTACCACCTATGAAGAATGTTTAATGGGGAATATTATCCTTGATTCAATCAACTTGAATAGTTCTCTTCTCATCAATTCTCCTACTTTTGGATTGACATGCCTTTATTTCTACCTGACTAGTTTTGCATTATTCTCTATTTCAATGGTGTGTTGCACAAGTTTGGGGTCAAAGCCCTTCAAATCCTCTTATTCCCATGCAAACACATCTAAATATTCTTCGAGTAAATCAATAAATGTATCTATTTCTTCAATTGTATTGATCTTTCCTAACTTTAAAAACTTGTCTTTGAAGATCTCTATCCTCTCATAATGTTCCTCCTTGGATGAGATACATGCCTTATCTCTTCTCACTTGGTCATATTCATTGACAATGATTTCCAATGTCACAAGCCCCTTAGTCATCTTGTTAAACATCAACTACACTCTCTGATTATCATACTAGTGTTAGAATTTACTTGGATTCTTATGGTAGAATTCTTGCATTAGAAAACACATAATTTGATCATCATTATCAAACACCTACCAAATTACCTCATTATCAGGTATAGTTAGCCTATTATGACCTTAATCTTGGCTTGACTTTGACTATATTTAACCCCTTATATAATCTCATACTGAGCTCCAATGTTTGCAACCCTATATACATGTTAGTTTACCTCTCTTGGTATGGAATGTATGTTGAATGCCAAAAAGTCTTCAATGAGATCCCATACATGGTGTTTATAGGATTTAAAATGATGGTTCTTAAATACACTTATGCCCCTTACTTATTACATAATAAGCTCACTATCACCCTTTACTTGAAAGAGTTTGACACCTCTTCTTCTTGCCTCTTGAAAACCATGTAGAAGGGCTTCAAATTTAGTCGTGTTTGAGGTGAAACTGAATTGTTACCTTGTATTTGAGTAGTATCTATGATTTTAGGGTAAAATCAACATGAATCAAGCCCCACTACCATTCTTTGACATTAAACCTGTTGACCATTTTTTACCATAAGTCAAAATGGGTCAACCCCCTATAGTCAAGACTTTATAGTAGGGTAGAACATAGTGTCATAGGGTGTGTTTTGGTATATTTAATGTAATTTCTTGGTCATTATATAGTTTATCCTTATGTAATTTGGAGTCATCTAAGGGGTTAGACTATCATGACATGTCACACAAGAATAAATAAGGTAGTCTGGTTGTACATTTTACAAGTATGCTCAAAAAAAACTTTTAGGCCAAAAATACTACATGGACATGATGCTTTTGGTGCCAAGATCATCCTTTGCATATTTTTTGTCTTGATGAGCTTGTTATCTCAAGATACAAACATTTAAAGTTGAACTAGAAGAGATAGATGTACACATGGATGTCAAGTTGAAGCTATGATAAATAGACATTTAAATTTAAATGTTCTAAGGATGAATGCATGAATAACAAGTGGCAAGATCTCAAGTTCCCATACAAAGATCTAATGGCACAGGGTGACTGATAAATCTAGTGGATCTAAGCAGATTGATGGTGTGTGATCCATCATGAAAAAGTAGATCAATGACTAGCAAGAAATTAATAAGTCAGTGACTCTAAAATATAAATACATAGTTTTCAAATGTAACAACCATAGTAAATTTTAGGTAAATCAATAGCATAAATTTAACTAAGAAACTAAAATCAATATTGCACATTGAGTCAAAGGTTAAAGAGCCTAGATCGAGCATAAAACTACCAAGTAACATGAGAGTTTTAACCAAATGGGCTGATAATAGGATCCATAAAAAGCATGAAATGCTACTAAATGTCATAATCTCAAATGCCTAGGTCACAGATCAATGATTGATGTTAAAATTCAATCAAAGAGACTTCAGAGTACAAGATGAGGATACCAAATGGACAAGATGAGGATACATGTCCAAATGATGATAGGCATATTTTAAAATTAAATGAGAAATATGGAAATGGAATGCCACATAGGCATCTATGTAGGATCAAATGATTCTATAGCAAATCAAGCACCTCAAACTCATACACCACCATTAAAACATAATCAAAATCCAAGATGAATAGTGACTACCAAATGTGAAGAATGAAGTCCAAGAGATAAATGAATGATTATAGATGGCCAATACAAGTGTCTAAAAGATAGATAATAGTTAGGAGAACATATTACAATTGTCATAACATGTTTCAATCACTCTCAGATAATACATATGTGTTAATTCTCCTAATTTAGTTTCAAATGCTTGAGAGATGATCGATGATGAAAATAATTTCCTAAACAAGCAAGGAGAGCCCTATGACATATTCCATGAAGTTTCATGCTTTAGAGGACAATTTTTCCTATCAGACTGTGCATGGTTTATTTCTCACTCCATTTTCCTCAAATGTAACTAGTTTTCATGCCTTAGCATGTGGCATAGTGACCTTTAGACTTATTTTTTCTCACTTCCTTCTATATGCAATCAAAAATGCATCATGTCTATAAATCAATCCTAGCTCAAATAAGATAGAGCATAACTACACTTTTGATTAGGAATACATTTGTTAAGAAATAGAATGACCAATATTAGGATCTGTTAGACCTGATTAAGGAATCACTTGTCACAATACACCATGTTATGAAGGGTTCCAAATCCTACAATCTAACACAATCATGTAATAACCCTAAAAAATTCCTAGGTTTAATGTTCACTCTATTCTAATAAACAAGAAAGTAAATCTAATCTAGTGTATTCCAAGGCTTATGGCATAAAGTGGGGTTTAGAAAAAAATAAACTAAATTAAACATGCATAGAAGACATATACTCATGGCAATGTATATGGAATCCTAATGCATGGGAGAGAAGCACAACTGCATTATCTATCTACTCTTATAAATTAGAAATAAAGTTAGGAATACTTACCTTGAATACAAACCTACCAAGCCTCAATCTTTCCCTTAGAAAAGGTGTTTCTCAAGAGATTATTGTGGTATGTAAATATAACAAAGATAAATCATCTCTATGGTACACAACTTATATATGCATCCAAAATACTTCTCCACAAGATAAGATCTATATCTCCAAATAAAGTATGGAACCCTAAGCTTTATTTTTCAAGTATAATGGTCAATAAGCAAATGTTCATTCACACTTATTCTTATTCACTTTTCTCTTCTCAAATGGTTAGAAATTAAATTTTATATATAAGTAGATCTTACCCTAAATCCTTTTGAATGTGTCAGTTATATAGGGTTGATGCAGTCGACCTTGTATATTTTCAAGAGATAAATCACTAGGTCTCAAGCTAGGTTGGTTAAAGGGATAACAAAATTCCAAGTGAAAAATATCCCTAAATAGTATAGGGTCCACCTATTCAAACCTATATAGTAATCAGAGGTTGAAAACTACACAAAGTCAACCTAGTTGACCTAGTATAATCAACTAGTGAAAGGGGATCAGGTAAGAGCAAGGAGGATAAATCATGATAAATGTTTATACTGGTACAACTAAGAAGAATAAGCTTAGGGTAAATGGTTTTAGGATACAAGTATGTATATGGCAAGTGGAAAAAGAGACAATAATCTTATGAAGCACCAATGGTCTAGCCACCCCTTTCCCAGTGCAACCCTTAAGGCATACACTCAGAGAGATTGAGATTTGATAGATTCTTATAAGATAAAAAGTGTCAGTAAGTGATAAAAGTTTAAAAATATTATGTGTATACATATTCCCCACTCTAAGTTCATCACTTGTCACATGAGTGCAACACGGGATGGTGCTTTGAGAAAGAACATGATAACACATAATGTTGATACTAAGTAAAGTGCATCAAATAGAAAATAAGATAAAGGAAATGATAGATTTTAAAAACACATACCTTTACTTACCTTAGTTTCATAGATAAATAAGTAGACTAAAAGAGATGTTAAGGTTTCTAATGTAAAGAACACTAGGCAAACCTGTAGACGTTAGTATAAAAAATATCCAAAAATTGAAATTTTTGGAATATAGGCATATAGTAGTGTAAAATGAGTTAATGAAAAGATATGAGGGCATTAGGAAAAATTGGAAAATTAGGATTGTTAAGGCAAGGCTATAAAATTTAAGGAAAATGAATGATAAAATGATGGCCAAAAAATGACAAATGATGGCAAATGAATTGAAAATGAATTAAAATGAATTAAAAAATGAAAGAAAACACATTAAATCATGTTGGAAAGTAATTAAAACATAAATGGCAAAAAGGAATATGGAACATATTAAATCATATTGGGAAGCATATAAAATATAAATGGAAAAAATGAATATATAACATACTAAATCATGTTGGGAAGCATGTAAAACATGAATGACAAATGAAATATCCATGCAAGACAATTTGAACAAAGCTAGGTAAGAAGGTAAAAAGTAAGATCATGTAAAATAGCCAAAAATAAAAACATGAAAGACTAAAAATGAAATGTAATTGAAGATTCAAGACAAATATGAAGAAGGCATACATAAAGAGAAACATGTAATAATGGAAAATGTCATATGTAATATAAGTGAAGTCCAAAAAAATCAAACAAGAACATGATGGAGAAATGAAAATCAAAAGAACTTGAAAGGATGAAAACTCAAACTTAGTGCTTGTTCTAAGATATAATGTAAGAAAACACAACCACCTAATGACATGACTAGTATGACAATAAGATGATGTAGTAAATAAATGGTGTAAGAATGTAATCTATATTTGCTCAGACATGTTATTTTTCTCTAAGAATAGATAAAACTAAAATAAAGTAATGCTAGAATGTTTTTAAGAGGTAAGAAAAATGAATAATAGAAGAGGAAAATAGATTTAGAATCATAATTTTCCTATCAAGGGGGGAAAATGAAATGGTTGGAGGGGAGAATGAAGGAAAAACCAAGGTAGAATAACTCTTTATCAAAGTCAATAGACTCAAATTAGGTTTGTCAGAACAAGAGGACTTTCAACCTTAAGGGCTCTGGAAAACTTATCTTATCCACACAAGTCTTAGGTCAACAAATTAATTATATAGAACATCATATGAAGGATATATGCATGAAAATTAAAATGGACCCACCTCCCCATAATGTGTTCCTCATTTCTCAAGACCCCTTACAGAGTCATCGATCTACTAAGAAGATCTGGTACTTACATGAGAAATTAAGTATCACCATGGAGTTTGGTGAATTCTCCTATTCTAATCTACTAGCATACCATACCCTAAAGGACCTCAGCTCGATGTGATGCCAACTATGGATTTTGAGCTTTGATTAGAGATAGGAGATGTGTCTGTAACCATGTCTTCTAGTTTGATTTGAATTTTAGGATTTGTATGTTTTTTTTTAGATATCATTGCCTTTTATTTCAAATGATTTGGATTTTAACTTTTTTGATGGCTTTTTCTATTCCTCCTCCATATGGATTTAGAAAACTAAACATGGGTGTTAATGATGACTTTCATTTGACTACTTGGGACAAGGTTAATAAGAGAGATAACTTTAAAGAGCATGGGTACTAAGAGTCTCATAAATCTAGGTGAAATAAAAGTGGTATCTTGACTTTGACCTTGTTTTATCCAATGTGGAGTGAAAAAAGGTAGAAATCAAGAGGAGTGACACATAGAACAATTTGAATTAATTCAAATTGAAAAAAAGTAACAAATGGAAAAAAGGGATGCAATGATAGAAAAGTGTGATTATTTATTATAATAATCAGGGCAATGGAGGAAAACATGCTAACATAGATTGTTTGCATAAATTCCATCTAAAAAAAGAAGAAAAAGCTAAATTTTGAGAACAAGAATCAATGATATTTTTATTATAAAAGGAATGATAGAATGGTAATTTTATGAGGAGGGTCGGGTCCTATCCATGATCTTATACTACAACTCATAAAAGATAACCCCACGAGGGTTCCAAAAATCAAAATGTGAAACAATAAAATGAGAAAAGAAGCAAAGGTGGTATTTTGTGAGGAGGGTTAGGTCCTATCCATGGTATTATACTACAAACTCACAAAAGAGAAACCCATAGGGATGAATGATAAATAAGGGAAAAAATAATCATAAAGCTACTAAGACAAATAATAACATAAAAAGATAAAATAAATATATGAAGATAAAAATGAAATCAAATGACAAATTAATTTGAAATAAAACCAAAGAACGTAAAGGAAGATAATGATGCTTATAAAGTGAAAGTAAAAGAAATAAAATACACAAAAACAAAGAAATATGAGATAAAAATAATAATTAAGATCTATGCCAACCTTTGTATCAAAGATGAGCATGTGAAATACAAGTCTATAAGTCTCAGAAGGTTTATTAAAGTTGAATTTGTTTGTTATTATGCATTATAGAATAAAAGTGGGCATCACAAGATGCCCTAAAAGGTAAGTGGATAAAGGGATGGGCATCACAAGATGCCCCAAAGTCTAAATGGATGTTTTAATGGGAATCATAAGATGCCCCAAAGTATAAAGGTACATGTGGATGGGCATCACAAGATATCCCAAAGTCTAAAGGGACATATGGATGGGCATCACAAGATGCACCAACATGTGAGGTGAGTTAACATTGAACCATAAAAATGATTTACATTGGGTTGGTAAGTGAATTTAGATATAGGTAAATGTGTTGGTTTGTTAGATTTTAATGATGTTGAATGTGACATAGGATGGGTAGGAGATGTATGAATAGTAAGAAGAGGTAAAGGAGGACCATGTATGATATGCATTTGAGTAAGAATTTGAACTAGGTACTCTTTTAGTTTATTTGATGTAAAAGGTTGAGATTCAATAGATTAAATGATATGTTTAAAGTTGTTCATGTTATTTATCCTTTCCTTATTGGTGTAGGAAGAAGGATCAACTATGGTTTGAACAAAATTAGCAAATGGGGTGTCGGTATGGGATGATTGTTTTCTATCATTAGGTAGTTGATTTTAATGTGATTATGGTTCTTGCGATTGAATTTGAGAAGCTTGAAAGTAGTCTTGATAAATTTGTTTTGTTAGAGTATCAAGATTGAAATATAGATTAAATAAGGAAGAAAGAACAAATTGGTGAAGATCACGACAAGACTCATTAGAATGACCTAGTGTATCATACCACCAATAAAATTTATTAAGATTGTACCATTTTGGAGGAGGTTTGGAAGGATAAAAGCTCATAGTGTAAGAGGGTGTAAATTAATTCTTAAGTTGTTCTAGACTCAAGGGAGGGTGGGTTGGGCTAAAATTGGTTGAATTAGATGCTCCACTTTGAGGTTGGGGTGGCTTCAATAAATTAATGTTATAAGAAAATGATTGGAAAGGTTATTTAGTAGTTTTTTGAGGCATTTAAAATTGATTTGATCCAAAACTCAAAAGCTTTTGTTGAAAGATAATTCAAGAAACAAGAACAAAACAATTCAAATAATGCTATCTCTGATAAGAGATGTTTTATTGATCAAATTTGCAGACCCAAACATATGTTTATCTCTGAGAAGAGATGTCTGGTTTCCATTTTAGGTTACATCTTCATTTATACATGTTTTGAAGGTGTGGGGAGGATTTTTAAGGTCACCAATCTCAAGGGAGATGAATTGGCTTGACTTCCACGATTTACAACAATACAAAATTTGAGGAATTACTATTTTTAGTAACTTACTATTTTTAGACTACACTATTAAAATTAAAATTTGGGACACTTCCATTGGGTTTTAGGGGGTAAAAATTCATTAATAAAATCTCAATGCCATCTCATGGTTTTTCCCTCATTATTATCTTTCCAATGGTTCAAATGGTGAGTCAATTGGAGCTATGGTGCAAAATTTATGGCTCCCAGAAGTTTCATCATCAATTAGGGTGGACCCATCACCCAAATTATCATCTGAATTATTGTCCACATCATTCCTCCCTCTTTGAGAAACAATGGTCTCCATTGCATCAAGATTTTTCATCAAGTGTGGTATTTGTTCTTCGATTTGATTCTCGATGCATACTTGGAAGGGACTATGATTTATGGAACTATGCAGGGCCCGATTGTTCACCATTTCTGTCTGACCATCAATCTATGGATGGAAGGTCATGAACTTCTTCAGGTCAGCATCTATTTGCTTTTGTTTTTGTGTTATTTGTGTAGTTAGGGCTATAACATCAGCCCCTTTGGATTCCTGTGGCTTGACCACCATGACAATAAATTTCTTGGCACTAATCAAAGAGACAAATGTAAAAGGTGGTACTTCTGGTACCCTGTAGCGCCATGTTCCAAGAGTGAGAGTGATCCTTCTAGTTCCTAATTCATATATACCATGTCGATCATACATGAATGGCTAACCAAAGAATACATCACAAACATCTAGATTGACCACATCACATAAGACCTCATCTTGGAAAGGTTGTATTGCATATGAGAGAAGACATTGGTGGGTGACACGGAGGTTTCTCGTTGGACTCAACCATCCAATATTGTATGGTTTTGGGTGAGGCTTCATGGATAAATTTAGGCTTTTCACAACATTAGCAAAGATTAAATTCTTTTGACTTCCACTATCAAGAATGAAATGTAAAGGCTTACCTTTCACCCATAACTTAGAGTGAAATAACCTTTCCTTATCATCTAGCATCTCATCATGTGTCTGTGAAGAAGCAATAATGGCTTCAGGATCAGCATCTATAATTTCTTCTTCAACCTTTTTGACTACAAGGTTTGTATGAGGTAGAGCAGTAGATGTTGAGGATTGTGACTCAAAAATTAGTGATTTTATAGCTCAACATTCTTATTTGGACTGAGTTCTAGATTTGTGATAATCACACCACATCCCAGTCTTTCCTTCCTTTTGCTTCCAATTTTGGCCTCATTTTTTACCTTCTTTGTCACTTTTCCATTTTGAAGATTGATTCTTTATATTCATTCTTCCATGCTTCTACTCAATCTTCACTGTGAACTTGTATGCTTCACCGATGGTTTCCAAATTGAAGAGTTCCATTTCTCCCCGTATGTACCATTATAGTCCACCACGATATTTGAGAACCTTGTGTTTCTCACTTTCTTGGATGCCCAATCTCATGAATAGAGAATGAAAAATGTCAGTGTAATTTTGAATAGATTATTCCTTACCTTGGTGAGGTTGTTGCCACTCTATATACAGATCATCATATGCTCCAATGGGGTAGTATTCTTCCTTTACAGCATCTATGAAATCATCCCATGTAGGTTCTGTCTCAAGGCCAATATCATCTGCACTGAATCTCTTTTTGTACACTTCCCACCAATTTTTGATAGGTAATGATGATTTCAAAAGAGAAAAAGTAATCTTCTCTTTATCAGTGAATTTATTTATAAAAAAATAAGATGACAATTGATCCAACCAATTTTCTACTACATCAGGATTAATTTTGCCTTCAAATGTAGGGATATCAAAATTCACCTGAACTTTGAAGGGTGTTGGGGCACTGAAAGGATGTGTGGGTGTGGATGAGGAGCCAAAATTTCCCATCGAGATTTGTTGGAGAATTTGAGAAAATTTTTGTAGCATCTATACTTGTTGCTTTTAGAGGGCTTCATTCATTATTTCCTTGAAAGGATCAGATGCCTCAGTGTTGTCTACCATTTGAAGTCATTTGGAGTGAATAGGTGGATATTATGTTGGTTCTATTTTCCACCCAAGCTTCCTATAATCTAACTTCATCCTTAGGATCATACACTCTAAATACAAACCACTATGATATCACTGATCCAAAACTCAAAAGCTTTGGTTGAAAGATAATTCAAGAAACAAGAACAAAACAATTCAAATAATGCTATCTCTGATAAGAGATGTTTTATTGATCAAATTTACAGACCCAAATATATGCTTATCTCTAAGAAGAGATGTCTAATTTCCATTTTGGGTTACATCTTCATTTATACATGTTTTGAAGCTGTGGGGAGGATGTGGAAGGTCACCAATCTCGAGGGAGATGAATTGGTTTGACTTCCATGATTTAAAACAATACAAAATTCAAGGAATTACTATTTTTAGTAACTTACTATTATTATACTACCCTATTGAAATTAAAATTGGAATTCCCCTCATTATTATCCTTCCAATGGTTTAAATGGTGAGTCAATTGGAGCTAAGGGGTAAAAGTTATGGCTTCCAGAAGTTTCACCATCAATTAGGGTGGACCCATCACCTAAATTATCATCTGAATTTTTGTTTGGATCATGAGTTATAATAAAGTCTTGCCTTTTTTCTTGGTTGAAGGCTTCTTTAAAGTTTTAGGGGAAAATATTCAAACTTTTTATTGAAGGAGAGGTTTAAGAGTAGTGATAAATGGTTTTAAAAGAGTTTAATCATTCATTTTATGCTTTACTTTATGAGCGAGAGACTTCCATCATTTGATGAATATATGAGAAAATTAATTAGGGATTTGTTTATCTTTGATGAAATGGTTAAGGTAATTTTTAGGAAGGTTATCATTTTGGAATTCCTTCACTAAAGCATTGACTATATCCTCTAGTTGTGAGATGAAATGTATAGGAATTTGGTTGTACCATTCAAGTGCATCACCAACAAAGGTTTTATCTAAGATCTTGGTGGTAGCAAAGGTATTAGTTTGGACCCATTCCTTATAGAGATTACCAAAATACTTAAGAAAGATATTAGGGTCCTTAGTCCCATTATATGTGATATTTGGAGAAATGTTTCCAATATATATGGATGTAATGAATGGGGATAAATGTTCATTTTGAAGATGTTTAAGCATTTTTTTATTCATTGGAGGTTGAGGGATGATATTCCCATTGGCATCTCTAATAGGAGGAGGGATAAATTGGATTTGGTTGAGACATGATGACTTTAGGAGGTTAACTAGCCATATTTAATAAATGTTGTTGCATATTCATCATTTGAGGTTGATTGGTTGTTTGCATGATGTTCATTTTTTGTATGAATTGTGCAAGAATTTGAGTTGTATCAATATGTGGATTGGTGTTTGTAGGAGGGGTATTATTATTTTTAGGAAGAGGATTGTTAGTATTATTGGGAGGAGGATTCTTTGTAGGTGGAGGATTCCCAATATTAGTGTTATTTATCTTAAGTGTGGTAGAAGAAGAAGGAATTTTGGTAAAGCCGCCATTATTGTGAGGAGTGTAAATAGTATTTTCATTAGGTTTTTTGAATGATTTGGAAACCATATAGATTATCAATTTGAGTGGTTTAAACCATGTTAATTTGGTAAGTGATAATACTAGGTGCTCTTGTTATGGGTGTAATAAGAGGATTGTGAACATTGGTAGTAACAAGGGGAACATAATGTGAGGTTCCAAAATTTTATCTAAATGGGTTTATGAGTTTACTAATTCTAGGTTTAGAAGGTGCAAAAGAGGTATAAGGTATATGATTTTCATGGTTTGGGATTTGTCTAATAGGATTACCTATAACTACTATATGATATAGGGTAGATCAAGATTGAGAAGATTTAGAACCATGTAATGAAGATCTGCACCGTAAGGAGTTATCTTCTATGGTGGACAAGTGAGGTAAGAAATAATAACCCATGTACATTTAGAATGGGTTAAGACTATCAAGAAATAATTTGATAAGATGCTCCATGATACCAAGGAATGGATATAAGAAGGTTAAAAGGAAAAACAGGGACAAATTTGGCAAATAATGAAGGTATAAAATAGTACAAGGTCATCGAGGTCAACCTAGCATAGAAAATAGGGATTATAAATAGTGTAGGGTTGATTGGTTTAACATAGTATAGAAAACAGAGGCCTAGAAAGTGTATAGGGTCAACTAGGTCAACCCAATACAATAAACAGGAAAATTAGAAAGTCTAAAATAGATTGTGAACTAAAACAAGATAATTTTAGCAAGTAATTTTGAGAAGTAAGAATAGAAGGGAAATAAACAATCAATTGGATTAACGTTCGATAATATAATTTAGGCACACAACACAAAACTTTATACCAATGCTTGCTAAATCAAGTTTTTGTAATACAAAATACAATTGAGCAAAGAGAAAGCAATCAACTTGGAAAGTAAATAACTAGATAAATAGTCAACATAAATTTTTATAAGATTATTAGGATGTGCTTTTAAATGTGATGGGAATTTGGATATAATTAAGAAGCTAGAAATCAATCTAAGGATAGTTTCAGGTAGTTTGGGCTGAAAGGGATATGTGTGGTAATGATACAAGCTTGGTATTGGGGCCTACCCACTCACTTCACACACTGTAGTGATAAGGGTATCAGGTGCTTAGCCAGAATATACCATTAACCACACTTTATAATTGACCAAAACATCAAGTTGGCTTCCCCCTTAGTGATGAAATCCAAATAAGTTAGCCTTGGGTAGACAAATGTTAAAATGTTTATTTAGATTTTGTGATTTAGTAATGTTTGCATAAAATAAAAAATAGTGAAACTAAACTGTTAATTAAAAATCACCTAATTAAGCTATGTGAATAATTTTAAGCATGCAAGAAATAAGAAATGAAAGTGTGAATTAATTGCTAGCATATAAGGTTAATTCTAATTTTAAAACAAGGTACAGTGTTGACATAATCAATAGTGTATACATAGAATATAGATCAAGGTCGATAGGGTCAAACCTATACTATGAAATCAAGGTCTAAAAATGAATAAGGTTGGCATAATTGACTTAGTTATTCAGACAACACACAGAACTAGTTGATAGGGTCAATCTAGTTGATTGTACAAGGGTAGATTTAAAGACTATAAACTATAAAAGGAAAGACTATAAATAAATAGATAGAGAGATAAAAAGGAACCTTGGTGCATTGGAGATGTAGATAATGAAGATTATCATTCAATAACTTTGGTATATGCTTGTAAATTCTTATAATTAGGTCAACTGGGTCAATCAAACTTTGTAGAAACTTGGTGTTGAGTGCTTGAAAATGTAAAAGGTTGATTGGATCAACCTAGTATGTTAAATAGGATGCCTAAAAATGTACAAGGTCAATTGGGTTGACCTAATAGTCTAGATTGGAAGTTTAAAAACCTATACTAGATCATCTAAGTCAATCTAGTAGCCTGTACCTAAAAACTTAAGCAAAAAAATTAGAGTTCGGTTGATGCATTCAACCCAGTATGGTAAATATATGATCAAAATAATGATGAAAAAGAATAAAATGATGAAGTAGGGTAAAAAAATATTGTAAGGGTTAGTTAATGTTAGGTTCACTAGAATGTATGCAATCAAAAATGCATCATGTATATAAATCAATCATGTCTCAAAGAAGATAGAGCATACCTACACTTTTGATTAGGAATATATTTGTTAAGTGGGAATATGTCAAATATGGGGATCTGTTAGACCTGACTAGGGGATCACTTATCATAATACACCATGTTAGGAAGGGTTATAAAACCTACAGTCTAATATAATCATATAATAAACCTAAAAGAGTCCTAGGTTTAATGTTCACTCTATTATAATAAACAAGAAATTAAATCTAATCTAGTTCACACCAAAGCTTATGGCATAAAGTGGGGGTTAGAAACAAAACAAACTAAACTAAACATGCATAGAAGACATATACTCATGTCAATGTATACTAAATCATAATGAATGGGAGAGAATCATAAATACATTATTTATCTACTCTTACAAAGGATAAATAAAGTTAGGAATACTTACCTTGAAGACAAACCCGTCGAGCCTCAATCTCTCCCTTGGCCAAGGTGTTTCACAAGAGATTGTTGTGGTATGTAAGGATGAAAAAGACAAATTAGTGCTAGGTTACACAACCTATCTATGCATCTAAAAGACTTCTCCATAATACAATATTTATATCTATAAAAAAATTATGGAACCCTAAGCTTTACTCCTCAAGTAGAATGGTCAATAAGCAGATGTTCATTCACAATTATTATTCTTGACTTGTCTCTTATCAAATGGTTGGAAATGAACTTGTATTACAGGCAAATATTTCCCTAAATCCTTCTAAATATTTTAGTTATACAAGGTTGACCCAATTGACCCTGTATGTTTTCTGGAGATAAATCACTAGGTCCTAAGCTAGGTTGATCAAAGGGATAATAAAACTCCAAGTGAAAAATATCCCTAAACAATATAGGGTTGACCTTGTATATTAATTAAAAGCTAAAAACTATACAGGGTTGACTCGGTCAACCTAGTATAGTCAAATATGAATGGATAATAAAACTCCAAGTGAAAAATATCCCTAAATAATACAGGGTTGACCTTGTATAGTAATTAGAAGTTGAAAACTATACAGGGTCAACCCAGTCAACCTAATATAGTCAACTGGTGAAAGGGGATCAAGTCGAGAGTAAGGATGATAAAGCATGACAAATGTTTGGAATGGGTAAAAATGAGAAGAATAAGCTTAAGGTAAATATTTTTAGGAGACAAGTGTGTAGATGGCAATTAGAAAAAGGGACAATAATCTTATGAAGAACCAATGGTCTTCCCACCCCTTTCTCAGTGTACTCCTTAAGGCATGCACTTAGAGAGATTGAGACTTGATGGGTTCCTACAAGATAAAAAGTTTCAGCAAGTGATAAAAGTTTTAAAATATTATGTGTACACACCTCTAAATCTAAAAGTAGATGCCATTTTGGCCTTTGTAAAAAAACACCACACAATGTATGGTGAAACCTTGCTAGTTTTGAAATTCTATTTTTCCATAAAATAATAAATGTAATCTATTTTGAGTTCATATCTCATCTTGTTAAAGTGTGAGAGATGTATAGTGAATAACTAAGTGATATCAAGTTATCCTTGCTTTCTCTTGGTCCTTCCATGTTTAATTCAAATTATTTTAGCCTAGCAGGTCATATAAAGTGTAGTTAAGTGTATTAATCTATATTAAGTGCATAATGAGCCTTAGTATTTACAACTGATCTATGGTTTTATTTACCTTGGATAGTTTTCATGCATCTCACCTTCATATTAAAACACTAATGCTAGTTCATTCTAGGAATCTTAGGCTAGTGTTGTAGGCATTGTTTCTTTGTGAAAGAAGTACAATGGTCATGTGGAATACATATTATCACATCACCCTTTTAGAATAGGTTTATTTCATATAATTTATAACTCTTTTCCCACAATCAGATAGTTAGTTTTGTCATAAGCTTGTTATCATAATTCATGGTTCTCACTAGGTCATCATATAGTAGAGTGTTCAACCCTATTAATCCACCTATTTAGCCTAAAATTCCTATTGAAGTTTAATATCCTCATCCTAATCTACCCTTTGAATAATAATAGGATTTTGCTAGACAAGAAAGCCAAGATATTGAAGAGGTTGAATAAATTAAATATCTTGAAGAAAACATGGATGGACCTCATGATTTCCCTACCTTGAATACTAAAAATCCAATTCACCTTCAAGTATATGATGCCATTCCTCCTAATTCCACAAAATGTATGCCCATATTCAATGGTGAAATTCATGTTACACCTAGTGAACACATTATGGATGTCTCCAAATTTTGTGGCTTCCAAAATGTCACTCAAGAGAACATTGCCATTAGAATATTTTATATGTCCCTTAGAGGGAATGATCTTGATTGGTATAGGACTATAGAAGGTGGAAGCATCACATCATGGGATGATTTTAGAGTGTTGTTGACCTCAATATTTGGAAATGAAGTTGACCATGCCTCTATCATACATCAGCTCAATTTGATAAAAAAAGGATCCAAAGAAATAATGCATGATTTCAATGAAAGGTTTCAAAAGACTTGGTGTATATTTCATCCTCCCATGAGTCCACCTCCTAATTTTGTGTTATCTACCTACTTGAGAGACATTGGTAATGAAATTTATATCATGATTCAATCCATAGGGGTGTCCACTCTTCCCGAAGCATATGAACCTTCCATCAAAACTAAAAATGGTATCATCCAAGTTGGAAGGTTGCCTCCTAATATTTCTATGTGTCCATTGTCTTATAATTTTTCTAACACTTTATATGTGGCCCAAATTCCTAATGCTAACACTAAGCCTAGAACTTCTCCTAAGAAGGAAAATAATGTCATAGATAAAGATGTAAAAATTAAAATGCTAAGAGCTCAGCTTAGGCAAGCTAACATACAAATAGGTACCTATCAAAATCCTTGCCCCTATAAGCAATAATATGATCATCAATTTGGAAGAGGAAGATGGTAATGGTAGCCTAACTCTAATAGGCCTGCCAATGTGTACAATCCTAACTCCACCACCAATGCAAGAGAGATAATACCTATGCATATCAACTTGGTTTAGGGAGAAAATTAGATTCAAGGCCAATTTATGGATGCTAATGAGAATAGAGAGCAAGCTCTTATTGATCAATGAGGATTTACTCCCCTTCTATCAGCTAAAGATGAAGTGATGAAGTAAGTTAATAAGGGTTGGTAGCCTCAAGGATTAAACTTCACCAACTTCTTAATGGAAGACACTTTTTTAATAAATCAAGTAACCTCTATTGAAAATAATACTAGAGCCAAGAAGAAGGATCTAGGAGGTTGCAGTAGCATGCCCACAAGCTCATCCAATCCTCTTGCAAGGTAGCAAGGCATGGCTATAAGTGTAACAGTTCCAAAATCTCCTACACCTCCATCAAGTCAAAATGTGGTAAGGTTTATTCAAGGTTCTTCTATTTATTAATTTTTAAGTAATTATTTAACTCCAAGGACTCAAGAAAAGGTGAGTACTAATGCTTTAAAGATATTATATTCCTTGAAAAGTGCCAAGCATCTATCTCCTTGTGGGATATCCTTCATATGCCTGGCCAAAAAGAGTTGTTATAAAAGCAATTATCCACTATTCCTACTAGTCCTTCATCTTCAAATCAAAGTAATAGTCATGTTTTCCTTAAAAATTATCCTAAAATTGTTATTGAACCATCTACTAGGACTAATAAACTTCCACCATTTTGCCTCACTCTCATAGTTGGTGATGAATTAGTTCACAATTACATAGTTAATAGTGTAGCCTCTACCTCAGTCATGCCCAAAATTGTAGCTCATAATTTGGGCCTATAATATGAGCCTCATAGTAAAGGATTTATCTAGATAGATGGCACACTTGATAAGACTATAGGTCTGATCAAAAACTTGAAGTTTTTCTTGCATGATTGTCCTAGCTTTCCTATCCTTCAAGATATAGTTGTTATTGACCTTTCATCTCACTTTACAATCTACCTATCAAGAGACTTTACAGCCAAGAATAGTGGTTATCTCTCAGTTGATTGGTCCGTCTTGGCATTTTTGACAAGGTATGGGATCAAAATGACCATTATAACTCAACCTCTTGCAAGGTTTCACATTGAACCTTACATTGAAGCCAATTCTAACTTGAATTGTGTTGTTCATGAGAAGGAGGAATCTAATGTGGATGATGGTGCTTCTAAACTTGAGGGAATTTATGATCTATTTTTGGATGAGTATGATGTAGATATATATGGGCATGATCCTTATGCATACTTTTAGAAAACTAATCTTGGGAATTACATCATGCATGAGGATCCATTTGAAGGAGCTAAGGTAAGTGTCAAACATTCTCATGATGTTGAGTGCAACTATATGATTCATGAGTATGATGATCATAGTTTGATGGATCTAATTGAGTACTATGGTGGGAATAATTATGTTTTCATTCCTTATATTGATGAAGATGCTCTATATGATGACACTCATGAAGAAGAGGAGGATGACTTATGGCTAAGATTTGAGGCCATATGTCAAGAATTTGACAAGATTGGTATTATTCCTTTTTCTCCCAAGAAATGTATGCCTAATATGTTTTTTTATGAAACTAATGAGTGGGATATTAGGTGTTTTATAAAGTATTAAATTAAAGGGCATTTTGTTAAATAATATGGACATCAATCTAATATTCAAAAGCCTACAGTCTTAGAGGTACCTAGTGAGGTCAAGGTAGAATTTATTCCTAAAGGATGGCTAGGAGATCCATCTAGTATTTAGATATGTTTAGAGGGGTTGGATCATAAATAAGAACTTGATACTCCCAAGAATCAAACATATCATGTGTAATAAGATAGAAATGTTGAGTTTATTGTCATCATTCATATTCTATAGTATGAGGAATGTATATCAGATATGGCAATGATAAAGAGGATTGTAGCTCCAACTAGGGCTCTTAGAGAGAAAGAAATATCATTCATGGAGGTCCCAGATACTTTACTTGTATACCTAAGAAGATTCAAAGGTGATAGGCTTCCTGATCACCTACATAATCAAGTGATTGGTGATGAGCATGCTCCACATGTTATTCTTCTTTCATGGAGTGACAAAGATGCTAGAGGAACCATTTTTTACCCTAATTAGGGTATCATCAGATGTTTCACCTCAATATGAGGTTTTTTAAATAGTAGAATAGGTGTGTGTCTTTTCTTTTAATTGTGTTGTGTTCCCTAAGTATTCTAGTTGAACATATGTGTGTGTGTTTTTAGTTCATCTCATTTTATGTGCCTTTTCCTTGTGTTTTATGTGTTGTCAAAAGAAATTTGTGTCAAAAATATGTACATGTGACTCCATATCCCAATGAATAGGATTAGGTAACTGGTCTTGTCATAAGAAGCATACCACCCTTGGGAAATCATCAAGAATGTTAACCATTTTTTACCACAAGTCAAAATGGTTCAATCCCCTATAGTCAAGACTTGTTATGGGGGTAAAACTTAGTGTCATAGGGTGTGTTGTATTATATTTTATTTAATTCCATTCCATTCTAACCTTGGTCATGATCTAGTTTAGTCTTATGTCATTTGGAGTCATCTAGGGGGTTAGACCATCATGGCATGTCACATAGGAATGAACAGAGAAGTATGGTTGTATATTTTACAAGTGTGCTTAGAAAAAAATTTAGGCCAAAAAGGCTACATTGAAATGATTTTTTTGGTTCCAATAATATCCTCTGTAAATTTCATGTCTTAATGAGATTGTTATCTGAATATATAATCATTTATAGTTGAATTAGTAGAGATAGACGGGCACGGGGACATCAAGTTAAAGTTGTAGAAAATAGCCATTTGAATTCAATGTTCCAAGGATGAATGTGAAAATAACAAGTGGAAATATCTTGGGTGCCCATACAAATATCTAATGGTTCATGGTGACTGACAAATCTAGTGGGTCTAAGTAGATCGATGGTGTGTGATCCATCATGAAAAAGTAGATCAACAATAATCAAGAAGTTAACAACTCAATGAATCTCAAAGATAAATGCATAGTTTCCAAGCATCAAAACCATGGTAACTATTGGTTAAATCAATTTCATGAATTTAACTAAGCAACTAATAACAATGGTGTCTATTGAGTCAAAGGTCAAAGAGCTTAGATCGAATGTGAGACTACCAAGTGGAACAAGAGTGTTAACCAAATGGGCTGACAAAAGGATCCACAAAAAGCACACAATGCTACCAAATGTCATAATCTCAGATGTTTGGGTAATAGATCAATGACCAACATTGAAATTTGAATCAAAGAGACTCTAGAGGGAATTGATAGAGTAAATTTGACCATATTCTAGATGGATAAGATGAGGCTACATATCCAAATGATGATAAGCATATTTTAAAATGGAATGAGTAACATGGAAAGGGAATGCCACATAGGCAGCCATGTAGGATCAAAGGATTCTATATTAAATCAATCACCTTAGACTCATACACCACCATTAAACCTCAGTCAAAATTCAATATGAACAATGACTACCAAATATGAAGAACAAAGTATAATAGACAAATGAATGACTATAGATGGTAAATACATGTCTAGAAGATAGATAATAGTTAGAACATATTATGACTATAATAGCATGTTTTAATTTCCCTTAGATATTACATATATGTCAATTCTCCTAATTTAGTTTCAAATGCTTGGGAGATGATCCATGATTAAAATAGTTTCCTGAACAAATTAGGATATCCTTATGCCAAATTTCATGAAGTTTTATGCTTTAGAGGAAAATTTATCCTATCAAATTATGCATGGTCTATTTCTCACTCCATTCTCCTATAATTTAATTAGTTTTTAATGCCTTGACATGTGGTATAGTGACATTTGGACTTCTTTTTTCTCTCTTCCTTCTCCAATTCTACAAGTAGTTGTCATTTTAGCCCTTGTAAAAATAATACCACACCATGTATGGTGAAGCCCTACTAGTTTTGACATTTTATTTTGACTTAGAAAAATGAACGCAATATATTTTGAGTTCATATCTCATCTTGTTAAAGTGTGTGAAGAGATGTATAGTGAATAGCTAAGTGATATCAAGTTATCCTTGCTTTCTCTCAATCCTTCCATGTTTGATGCAAATGATTTTAGCCTAACAGGTCATATGAAGTGTAGTTAAGTGTATGAATCTATATTAAGTGGATAAAGAGCCTTATTATTTGTAACTAATATATGGTTTTATTTACCTTGGATAGTCCTCATGCATCTCACCTTCATATTACAACACTAATGCTAGTGCATTCTAGGACTCTTAGGCTAGTGTTGTAGGCATTATTTATTTTTAAAAGAATTACAATGGTCATGTGTAATAAATATTTGTGTATCACCCTTTTAAAATAAGTTTATTTCATTTAAATTATAACTCTTTTCCCATAAGTAGATAGTTAGCATAGGTTAAACCACTTTGAGACATATTTAGGGAACTAGCCCTTAAACCTAGAGGCTCACTTCCACTATAGGTACACCCACATACCTAGAAGTTTTCCCATGTTTCCCAAATTTGGAAGAGGCTTGAACACCCTCTTCTAGTGTGTAATATTTGGTGACAAAAAAAAACATCAAAGAATAAGGTCCATAAACCATCTTCTTCTTGAGCTATGTTTATTAGGGAAGGTATAGCAACACCTTCCTCATGTATACAAAACACCCCTAAATTTTCCTCCTTAATGTTTCTATAAGGGTCAAAACCATGAATATTAGCTACCCATTCATCCAAGTAAAGTTTTTATATGCCCTCAAGGTGATCATGAGGCTCTTTTTCACTAGCATTCTCATCTTCATCAAGTATGGTGTAGTTGACATTTTCAAGGTTAGGCATATAGGGCTCTAGATGAAACCTAGAAATAGGTTCTAACCTCCCATATATAGTCCTAAAGACCATGTATGACCATTAAAAAGACAAGTCACCCCCAATTTTTGTAGTAAAGTCCCTAGATAGGCATAGGGCAAAGTATGGGGATAGGTTTACAACCATTATATCTTGAGTGATGACATAATTTGGGTAGGCTATCAATGTGATTTTAAGGTATTTCAAGATACCTAATATTTTAGTAGGAGAAACATCCAACTAAATAACACCCTTCTCATTATGCATATATTTAATCTCAAGTTTGTTTGTTACGGCTTTAGGCATAACTGAGGTTGAAGCACTTAAATCTATTATATAATTATGTATTAGATATTTCCCTATGATGACTAACAAGTAAAATGGAGGGGGATTAATAACCTTAAGGGTTTGGAAAACATTATGAGCCTAACCTTGAATAATAACTTGAATTTGACTAAGTTGATTATTATTGACAAAAATAGTGCTCACCTTGTTAGTTGCCTCATTCACATGAGGGAGATTGGAGAGATCCTATTGGAGGATATCTCTCTATCCTAGAATAGAGATAGCATAATACATTTACATGGTGAAATTGGACCTTTTTGTGTGATCCAAAATATTAAAATTAATACTAGTGCCTTTTGAATACACCTTGAGAATAGAAGTGTCACTTGGCACTTGAGTGACTTGAGGAACAAAAGGAGACCTCTATTGATACCCATGATGATGAGGTATTTTTTGAATTTTATGGGAATTAGTGGCTATATTTTAATTGGTATGACACTAATTGACTTGTGTAGGTGTTGAAGAAACCTTAGGCTACCCTAAATTGTCCTCTACCATCTTCCTCCTAGCTGTTATATGGGTTATAACTTATTCATCTACCTTTTGTACAGTCTACCCCATGTTTTTTGTTACATGTTCAAACACATGTTCTCCTTATTGAAAATTCATGTAATTATTATTAGTTGGTGCCTTACCCATGCTTCCTTTTTTTTGGATCAGAACCTCTGATAGTGTCATGGTAGGCATGTTACCTTGACCCATTGTAGGACCTTGTGGTGAAAGAGGCATTATGTCATGGCCTTAAAATGGGGGAGCATGCTTCCAAATATGATCCTAATATATATCTCTACTTGAATATATTACCATCTCATTCAAATGCCCTCTTGATTTCCATTGACCCTCTTGAGTAAGGTTTTTTTATGTGGGGACCAAAGCTCTTGAGTTACTTACAACTGTGGGATTGTAGCTACTATCAGGTCTAGCTTGAGTAATTTCACATTGGGATTCTTGATTTGATGGATAAGGAGGTTTATTATAAGACTAAGAATGGTATTGGGCTTTGAAGGAACCTTGGTATGGTCTATATGAGGTTTATTTTTTCCTCTCTAGATCCACTAGCTTATTTTTTTATGCCTTGAACAAGCCCTCAATCGTTCCAAGTCTATCCACTTGACTATCATTAGGTTGGGCTTGATTATTTGGAGTGGTAAATGGAACAATGGTAGGTGGAGTTGGTTGGATCTTAGGAAAGATAAGCATAATATCACTTGGCATGAGTTTCCTTACATGTAATAAATAATTTTCTAACCTTGTAGATATCTCATCGGCTTCAGGCAGAGTTGTCCCACCCATGGATTAGATCATGACTATAATGTCTAAATTAAATAATCTTAAGTAGTAAATAAAATCATAATTATGTGTGGGATTAATAATGATAGGGATTCTATCCCAATTTTTTTGGAATCTATAGTTAAAGTCAACCATAGATTCTTGGGGTCCCCTCTTGATTGAGGTGAGTTGTTCAACCAGTGACACATGGTCGCTTCTATCCTTAAAATGCTTGCATAGACACTCACAAAATCCATCATAGGTATTTATTGAGGTAGGATCTAGACCCATATACCATTGTATGTCTTTGCCTTTTAAGGATGTGTCTAATAGTCTCATGGATACATTCTCCTAAGTAATGTTAAGTATTAATCAAAGGTTTGCAATGTCATCTATGTGATCTATAGGAGTGGTGAAGTTTTCTCCAATAAATTATTGTAGACTCTTAAAAGAGGTAGTAATAATAACATCATGTTGTTGAAGGTTAAGAGTGTTGCCACCATTGAAGGGTACAAAATATTGTAACATAGGTCTTACCATTTGGATTGGTGGACCTTTAGTAAACTAAGTGTGGGTAGAATTTGAAGAGTTTGGAGATGTGGGAGAATTATAGGGTGCTATATTGGGGTTTGAAATAGGTACCCTCTTCCTCCTTGAAATATCTAATGGCAATTCAATGAACTGAACTTGCTTACTTTTAGAGGTAGACCTAGTGGATATTTAGAGCATGAACTTGCCCTCCAATCTATTGATGACTACTCCAAGACTTCCAAATGTTCTCCCACATTGATATTCTATCCCAAGCTGATGTCCAAGTGTCTTGATTTCAGTCCCATTGGTCATGATATAACTATTGGAGCTCTAGGTTGCACCCAAGCTAAGAAAGAGATTGTTCAAGTCCCCTACTCAAACTTAGTCCAACATTGGATTGACCTAATACTGTGGGTTGTTTATTTTTAGGCCAAACCTATATAATTTAAGAGGTTACCTCACCTAATATGATAATTTAGTGCTTTTCATAAAACCTATATCTATCATAAGGAAAAGGGAAAGAGATGAAAACTTAAACTAGAACTTAACTCATGTAGTGATGCACCCAATTGTTCAATGATCCACTTATAGCTTAAACACTTCCATGAATAATAGTGAATCTAATGGGGATAGTAGTTGATCATATTCTATGACAAGTTTCTAAACATGATTTTTTTGCATGAAGGTTGGGTAGAAACCTACAAATTGAAGGACAAAAAAGATAAGGTTTATACGAGACACTATAGGCTCTTTGACTCTTCAAGAGAACTCTCCTTAAACAATACTTCACACAACATGTAATGAAATAAAAAACCTTAAATCAAGGTATATGAAGGACATGCATATGATGACAAAGCAACATACACTATGCAGATCAAACCTAGATGGTATACACTTAACATTCACTGAGAATTTGAATTTACCTTGTATTGCTTCAAGAGAGTTATATAAATATTTTGGCAAAGATTTTCTACACCCAATCAAGGGATGATAGAAAAGAGATCAATTACTACATTTATATTAATAAATTAAGGTAGTAAAGAGGAAATTTGGCATATAAGGGGTCATCAATGAGCCCAATATGGCCTAGAGTAGTTAGACAAGCATTTCCTTCCTTTGTGAGCATTGAGATTCCTTTAATGAGACCATTTTGGCATATAATTAGATATGACTCCTTTATATGGCCTCAATTATACTTTTAACTTCCCCATAATAGCTCTACATTCCTCTTTTCAATAGTTATTCAATGCATATAGGGCTACAAATAAGATCATCTTAGGCATTAAGCAACCTTAGCATCAATGTGCATGCAAAATTCCTCATGAAAATGCCTTTGACTTGTATTAAAGACTCATTTTGGTGTGAGCTCACTAAAATGGCAATTACAATGTTTTTAAATGGGAAATCAGTGCATTCACATCACCTTTTCTTTGCTATAACCTTCCATATGTTTGATAAATAGGCCTGTATGATTAGCTTTCTAAAATTTTATCTAAGTTCACAATGCTAGTGATTAAATAGTTAAACCTATGCTCCAAACTCATTTTATAGAATTTAGATAATCTTTGAAAATCCCATAATGTATTGACATTGATGTTTTTGAATAAATATCCACCTGTAACACACTTTAGTTTTACATCAATAGGCCAAAAAACCTACCTCACAGACTAGTAGTTTTGAACAAGTTGATGAGAGCCCTTTCAGGGGGTTTCATGGTTTGAAATTATGTTTAATAGGAATAATAAGTCTTATATATTCTCCCTCAATAGTTTATAATATATTTCTAGGCCTTGCAACATATAAAATGACCAAAACCTTTTTATTTTTCCATTTCAAAAGGCATTTGTAAACCCTCTATACTATCTAGTGCCATGGGTTAAAACCCCTCTGAGTTGACCATAATATCCAAGAGAAAAACTAGGCACTTTTGAGAATAATAATGGATTCTTATCCAAACCTCTCAATATTAGTTTTTATTAGCATTTAAGGGAGGTTTTAGAGGGTTTTGAGGGTTTTATCTTGATTTTTGAGAATCTGAACTTGGGCTTATGGTCTAAGTGCATCAAATCTAAGCTTAAAATATCCCTCACCTTCCACAAGAATTTGGATGCCTTAAACATACCTCTCTTTGCCTAATTTAACTCTTAAAAATGCTTCCTTTGTGAATATTTTATCTTTTGAGAAGTGTTTATAAGTTTTCAAGTGGAAATATGCATTGTGGTTGCTTCTCCAAGTCTTTGACTAGGTTATAGGGCCTTAGAACAATGTGGTAATGCTCCTAAAGAGGGTTATAAACCTCTCAAAACCCCATATTAAGCTTAGATCCATTATTTTGGTGGCATAACCATGGTAAAACCTAGATATCATTTTGCTTGTATACCTCTGTTATAAGCTTTGACTTGCACATTAGTCTATGAGTTATGTATGCTTCCTATATGACTAGGGAAAGGCCTTAGCTACCTTAGTAACTATACTTATTACCTTAATAATGATATTTTTCTTCCCTGTATTGTATATGGTCAAGTACATTGAGGTATGAAACTCTCTACCCTCATACCAATCATGGAGGTCAATCAAGAGGACCTCCATGAGGTCTAGCTACGAACCTTAAGGGCCCTCCTTCCTTATAAAACTCATTTTGCATGTGAAAACCCTATATAGGTTAGTCCTTGAGATCAAACTAGCCTTTTTAGGCCTATTTTTTAAAATACTAACCCTACATGTGTCAATTAGGTGGCATGGTAGTGCCTAAGGAACTTTAAGGGACCTCAAAGATGATTTCATGCCTATAAATTGGTATTTAAATGTGTTTTAAGTTGAATTTCCACCATCGGGTCAATTTTGTACTTTATGTAGGGTTGGAGGTGTCCACACTCGTAAGGATGATTCATAGAGTACAAACATTCAATCCTACAACAAGGCCATGAATGGTTAGGGCATTGACCCCCCTCCTACCCTGAACAGGCTAGATTCCCATGTAAAGCCTCCATGGATATATGAGTGTGAGAAGTTGGTGTTAGGGTTAGTTATAGGAATTTTAGAGTCCCAAACTTTTTAAAAATCATTCATATAGTTTATCCCCTATCTCTAATCAAATTTCCATAATGTTTTGTGTTTAAGGATACCTAAAATCCCCTAAAGGCTTTGGATTAGAGGAGGCATGTGGTGAAGTGGGTGAACATATGAATCTACCCTTCAATATTCTTACACATAGGTAGACTAGCTTGATCTAGTATTTTGGACATTCAAAAAAATTTCTCGCCTTCTAACATTTATAACCTCTTTTTTAGGTTTAAAATATGTTTCCACTCTCTCTTTTGGTCGTTGGTCATCATTGGGGTTTATTTTGTAATACTGCCTCCATGACTGTGCAACTACACCTTCAAGTTTTTTGACCATAGAAATGAGTTTCAGACTTTTAAAGAGGTTCCCATGGGTATTATTAGACAACATTCCACCTTGAAACAAAACCCTTCATGTATCCCAAGTTGAGTTCAGACCCCTCATGGTATGTATGTGCCATTAACCCCACATATTGCCTGCACAGACTGACCTTATTTTAAGACAAAATAGTGAGTATGTGCACTAATTATATAATCCAAGTGAGCACGGGGGGCCTTATATAAGTCAATATCACATTGTATATAAACTTTGGGAGCCTGTTTGTGCTTGAAAGGGGTCCATATCTTCATTTTGGCTCTAAAAACCTAAAACTATCTTCCAAAAAGTGCACTCATGCCTGCAGGCCTTAGAGATGGCTTGTAGTCTTAATTTTAAGGGTCATTGATGGATCTAAGAATTCTCTATGACATACTTATAATGTTCTTCATGCTCATATTATAGCCTTTACACACTAGTTCATTGCATAGGCCATCCTTCTACTTAGTTCAGGCCTCACTCTCATGTTTGCACCTACCTATGTAGTTTCATGGCTATGATGATGTCACCATACCCTCACATGGTTAGTGGCTATCAATATTACACCTTGGAAAACATGGTCCTTTCCTTTTTTATGTTGGTTCTACCTTCTCTAAGTTTGTATGAGATATGGGTGCCATCCAATTGAATATTTTCACCTTATCATTACTTTTCATCATGACTGCTTATAGGTTTATTACCAAGCCTATATTAAGAGAGGGATGACCTATAGGGTGTTTGACGACTGTAACATGAATAAACCATATCACCTCCAATATATTTCTAGGATGCCCAACCTATGATGTTCATAATGACCCCTTTCCTCTTGAATAACTTAGATGGCTCTCCTTGATGTTTTGCTATAAAGGCTCTTATGACTAACTATAGGTGCCTCCTTTAACACTCCCAGGTTGCCTCATGGCCATATGGGTTTAGATTTTGATGACCTTAATGGTGTGAATGGTCTGATTGTAATATGGTGGTCCACTAAGAGTGATTATTCTTTAAGGAAATGGTGGGTGAATGAAAGAGGTGATAGTGAAAACATAATGGAGTGAAATAGGCATGATAACATAATAAAACATAGCTTAGAGGTAGTGAAACTATATTAGAACAATGTGGATATGAAATAGGCATATAATGAACACAAGACCATTCTCAATACCAACCTAAGTAGACTCTAAGAACACCACAATGTATATGAAGGTAGTCATAAAGGCGTTGAGGTAGAAACAAGGTGTTTAATGTCTCATAGTGAAACATAGTATTCTCAAAAATAACTTAAAATCTACGAATAAACCTTAACTTTTACAAAAAGTGACTGAGTCCGATAAAAGCATAAAAGGGGGTCTATAAGGGTTATGACACCGTATGGAGGATTTGGAAGATGTTTCAAAGCATGAAGGCAACTCATTAATATATCACCACCTCCTTAACATACCATGAAACTTATTGGAATCTTGTAGATGCTTATTATACCCTATACACAGTCCATTCTATAGTATCCTTCATCATACATAGGTTGATCTTTATGAAATGTGTTGAGGCAACTAGGGCCATTAGACTTTAAAATTAGGTGAGATGTGTTAAGGTCTATGACACATCTATAAAACCATGAAACTTGGCTTATAGCTCTTGATAGAGGCATACAAAACATTGCTTTTTTCCTAGACTTGTCTGCAAACCATGCATAGGAAGCCAATCAAGGATATTGATATGCCATATAAGTTCAAATTAGTATTTTCCATGCTATAATCACCATAAAATTATGTTAAATGACTTTGGAGAACAAGATAACTGGTTGGTTCCTACAACTAAATTAAGTTCCTTTAAAAATTGATGGTCTCAAGATTATCTATGTAGATGAGGAGGGTGAAAAAACTCCTTAACTTCTTAACCAATATTCATAGAGGATAGGACTTCAATCTCCAAAAAAATTCCATGAGTGACTATCCCCTTGAGTTGACTTTCCATGGTCAAAATCTTGGACCCCTAATCTTCCCCTATTATTCAGAATTACCATTAACGTGAGGGGTCTTCTGAGTTTGCCAAGGAGTTTGAGGTAGAATAGCAATAGTTTTGGGCCCCTATCAAGCTAAAACACTATGATTCTTCCACCATTGAACTTATATGAACTCGCTTTACTAGAATATGCCCCTAAATGAGCTGATTCATATGGTACAGATCTATATTATTAAGAAAGCACCTATAAAGTGTCCATTATCCTGCAAATCACCTTATTTTCACCCTAAAATTTATCTTATTGATGTTGTGGAGGAAAAATAGGAGGGAAATAGTGTTTTAACTTATTTACTTGACCTAAGGGAGATGAAGGGTCATAAATTGGCACGTGTGGGCCCTTATTAGAAGAATTGAGCATTGAACAAGGTAATGGTGGATTTAATTAAGGTATAAAACATTCCATGGTGGACTAGTGGGACTCGTGAGGTCCTTTCAGGGGCATATGAGTGTTCTAGTGGTCAATTAAGGCCAAAATAACATCCTTTTATGGTCAAAACCATTGATCATACTCAAATACATGGATTTGAAAGAGGTTAATCAACTATACCACCATGTTAATGCATATGAAACATATCAAGAATAAATAAACCTTAAATAGACCACATAATCTCCTTCATAATGATACTTGAAAGCTCAAAATGGGAATACAAACTAATAATTATGTATGACTAATGTAGTTTTAGATTCTTGTCAAATTGCCTCCTCCAACTTTGGCTTCATTATTGCATCTCCCTTATATTTATGATGATTTAAGATGTATAGGGGCTGAATAAACACTTTAGACACCATAATACTTCCTGAATCAAAATTTACATGGGGTATAAAGACCTACAAAGGCTGCTAAGGTAAGTTTAAAATGTGACTAGCCAATAGAATCACTATACATCCCTTTAGATCTCCCAACATGACTAACAAGTAATTTTTAAACATAGATCATGTCCCTAAGCTATAGGGTCAGCCAATTTATAGGTTTAGGATTATAAATTAACTAAAAATTGATCTATGAGGTATGAGATTATGTGCTTGATGTGATAAGGAAGCTATGTGACGAGAGAGAATTTGAAGGTAACCTATTGTATCTCTATTGAGAGAGAATTGGAAGGAAACCTAATGATTATTTTGAGGTTGATGTCAAGGTTTAGGCCAAATTAAGAATGATTATGTACTATTATTTGAGTACAAAGTGTCTTGAGAAGCCTAGTCATATCATGAGATTTTTTATGATGAATATGAAGAGGTGTACAAAGTGTCTTGAGAAGCCTAGTCATATCAAGCTTAGTCATATAATGAGATTTTGTATGATGAACATGAAGAGGTATGTACACAAGTATAACATTATTTTAGGAGCATTTAATTCATTTTATCAAGGTGTATAAGCATCAAAGAGTGTTTCAAGATCAGTTGTCAAGCTTCAAATGCTTGATAAGCCTAGTCATGGCACTAGTCATAGCTTGTAAAGACCTAGTAATAAGGTTTGAGCATGGTGGCCTAGTGAAATGGATGCACATATGCATAAGATTTTTTATGAGGTTGCTTGAGCATGAATTTTATACATTGGATCACTTAGGATAGTTTCAAGATAAAACTACAAGGGTAAGACCTTAAGTCCAAGTCTACAACTAGACTATTTCTAGACCTCACCTGACCTAATGAAGTGTCATGAGGTGTTTTAAAGGAATATGAAGGATGTATAATAATTTTTGATCATGATAAAGGTTTCTTGAGTTTTTATATGAGGTATTGATATCTTGAGCACTGGTTATAAGGTTAGTTTTAAGACCTAATGTGACTTGCAAGTCAAGACCTAGAGAGCAAAGAGAGAGAACATGGCTTAATAGGGTATGAGGTTCTATTTATAAGGATAATGTGGACATGTGAGCATTGATATGATTTTTTCATGTTTTTTAAAGTATTTTTACCAAGTTTTAGGTCAAAATTTGTAGGTTAAGGCAAGAAAAAGTGTTTTGAGGTCTCTTGTGTGCATAGATTGAAGGGTTCTCAACCCAAGATGAAATTTTAAGTATTAATTATCATGTGTAACCTCTTTATTGGAACATAAAATTTTCATGGTATATGGGTAAGGTTCCTATCTCAAATTTCTAAGCATTGGTTTATGTAATGAGGGGTTAAACTTTACGAATGATCATTAAGATTGGAAGATGGTTTAAACCCTCAAAGAACACTAATAGTGACCCAATGTGAAATATACTTTTCTAAAGTGATTATAATGGATTTGTATGACTATTTAAGTTATTGGAGTTTTTATTCAACTCTTCCAAGAATCTCTAGGTGTGATTGGTTTGTTAGGTGAGTGAGTGAAACCTATAAGAAAGGCCTTGTTTCTTAGATATTTATTGTAACAGTTAGAGTTGACCAAGTCAAAGTTGATAAATGGATAGAGGATAAATATTGAGAATTTTATTTTATTTCAATGTTTTCTAAGTATTTTTTATCCCTTAGGTGTGTTAAACTGGTCATATAAGTTGACCATTCACTAACAAGCCCATTGGTGCAAATAATGAGAAACCTAGGTAGAAGTGAGAATATGATTAGGGATTTGTTATCATGGATTAGGTATGATTAAAAATTAATGGAGACATTTTTAAATACATGTAAGAAATTTTTATTTTGTAAATAATTTTTTTAGGTCAGTAGATATGATTAAAATGTTGCTCATAAGTTGACATGTCTAGTTTAGATAAGACAATGAGGTACAAGACCATGAGATTAGTCTGCAAGACCAATATTTAATTTGACCATATTATCCTTATATATTATAATGGTATAATGATCTCATAATATCATCCATATGCATCAATATTCTCTAAAATTATCTACATAGGTGTTGAAGGTTATTATCACCATTATCATGCTTCAAGGCAAACTGGGAATTCTGGGTAACCAAGTGGAAGCGGGGAGTTTTTGGATCTATGCCATAAGTAAAACCATAAAATGTGCATGATGTTTATATTTGTAAATTTTATTTCCTATTAACTTTTTACAAAATATTGTAAGTAAATGTAATAGGTTGAAACATTGAAGCCAAAATGGATTATCTGGTTGAGTGACGTCTGAAAGAGAAAACGTTAACAAATTGGTCTACAAGACCAATAGTTTCCAATAGAGATTATAATATTTATGTTGGATGTTATTTATAGGATTTTTTAGGATAATTTTAATGAATTTTAATTATTTTATTGGGTTCCTTAAGGTTTTATAAGTTCAAGGTTCCATAATTGTGTTTTGAAGTTAGTTGGCAGTTCTATGTGGGCTACTTGCAGAGAAGGGTTTGAGTCATTTTCCCTTGATTTGTGAAGACTAAAGCACATTCTGATGACCATAAGGTAATATATATTTTTTATATGTTATTTATTTCTATTTTTATTTGGAAAAAAAAAATTGTTTTATCTTTAGTATTTTAAAATAGACTTTTTGAGTATGCACAGGCCTAATTGTGAATAGTACTAATGGCATGCTTCAAGTGGTGGTTGGATATAAAATGTGTCATGTACCTAATATGAACCTATTAAGGGTATATAATATTATAATAATATGTTTTATTTCCATGTGAATATTTTTAATGTGTTCCAAGAAAGGCAAATTATAATGTGTCATAAACAGACCTAATGGCATTAGGTCTCTATAAGACCTAAATATAAGATAAGGCCTAATTGAGGTAGGTCAGACCTAAAGGGAATAAAATAATGTTTTATTAATTTTTATGATATTTATTAATATATATTATACGGATGACCTAATAATTTAAGGGTGCTTGGTTGACCAAGAAGGATATGAACAAGAGACTTATATAAATACAAGGCAATTTTAGGCCTATGTGTGTGAGTAGAGTGTAAGAAAATAAGATAACACTTTAATAAGTATAATAAGGTATTTTAGACCAACATATAATTATATAGATACTTTTATTAATATTTTATATAGGTTATGTATATGAAAACCAAGGTAATATGACCTAATCAAGTCAAAAAGAGAGCTAGTTGAGCGAAGAAGGTTAGAGACAAAGTTGAGAGGGATAAAAGTGTGTCAAGAGATGAAGATGTGGTAATAATAATATTTTTAAGAAAAAAATTTATCATAATTTTATCAAATCAATCAGGTGGTTAAGTTGGTCTTGAGTTATCTAGGGGGTTGGTGCCTCCTTGCAAGTTGTTGCTTGTTAAAGCCTAGTTGAGTTGGTGCTCCATGTGAATTTGGTAATTCACTAAAATTAATGTTTTTATTATAATATTTTAGTCCATTTTTAGATATTAGTGGGTTTTATTTTCCTTTACTTTTTCCCACATATATGGTTTTTTGACTTGTGCAATCTTATTTCATGCTTAGTTAATTACTTATGCATTGCTTAATCTATATGTTGATGTCATGATTCATGATTACTTAAGTTGAATTGATAATCAATTTTATTAATGATTGATTAATCCCCCCTCTCATTAATTTTTCTTCCAAAATTTGGTATCCTTTGAAGTAAGTCTAAAATCCTAAAGGATATCCTAGAAGCAAGGATGGATAATCAACAAGCTTAAAGTGGTTTCTCTAGCAGTAATGCTCCATTATTAAATGGATATAATTATTCATTTTAGAACATTAGGATTAATATGTATTTTATGTATCAATTTCATGATATTTGGTAGTTAGTTGTGGATGTCTATAGTGTTGTTCTTATTCCACCAACTGATGTAACAAGTAAGAAGGCTAGTGAGAATAACTCAGGGGCAATGAATGTCATTATTTGTGGCCTATTAGAGGAATATGTTATGAATTTTATGCACTATGTATCATCCAAATATATATGGGACAAATTAAATACCATTTATGAAGGAGACACCAAGGTGAAGATGGCCAAGTTGCACACCCACTAAAGATAGTTTGAAAGTTGAATATGAGTAAAGATGAAATAATTGCATCTTACCTATTGAAGGTTGATGAAGTGTTCAATGCCATAAAAGGATTGGTAGAAGAAGTGAAAGAGCCTATAGTTATTCAAAATGTATTGAGATCACTAAATCCTATGTTTGATTCTAAGGTATCTATAGTAGAAAAAATGCAAGATTTGGACAAGCTTGAGATGAATGGGTTTCATGGCATCTTGATTGTCTATGATATGATAAAAAATGAAGGAATACCCCCTAAGAATGAATCATCTTTAAAATTTGAGAATAATTCAAAAGCCAAGAAGGTAAAGGATGAGGTATGTTGATGTTTTGATGATGATGAACTCATAGCTATGTTTTCTAAGAAGTTGAGATTTAGATCTGGTAAGTATAAAGATAAGCTACCTTTCAAATGTTTCAACTATGATAAGAATGGTCACTTTGAATCCAAGTGTCCTAATAATGATAATATTGAGAATAATGAACATGATTACTATAATGGAGATGAAAAGAAGATCTACAATCCTGACAAGAACAAGAGAGATTTTAGGAAGTATGAAGGTAGGAAAGGATCATTCAAAAATAAGAAAACTTTTTATACTAAAGAAGACAACTCATCTAATGTAAGTGAATCAAGTACATATGATAGTGATGATGGTATTAATGAACCTCAACATGAAAATAATTAAACCTTATTTATATCCATAAAATTAGATAATGAGGGTTTCTCAAATGGGAAAGGCCTTGTGGTTGATATAGAATAAAATGAAGAAGAAGCTAAAGTGAATCTTAAGATAGAATTGGTGAATGCTCTAGAGGATTTTAAGTTACAAATAATAAGAATCAAAAACTTAGATCATTAGTTAAGGACTATGGTAATTATATTGGTTTTTTTGAGGAGAGACTAAGTAACACTTCTAAGGAGTATGATGAAATCATCAATCATGATTGAAGCACAGATGGAGATAGTCAATGCAAACCTAAAGGCTCAAGAGGAAGAATGCATCAAATATGAAACTAAATTGGAACCCTTGAAAGCCAAGTTGAATCAAGCATATAGCAAGGTGAGGACCTTTGTGAAGTTTTAAAAGAGCATTGAGGCTCTAGATGACATCTTGAGTAATCAAAAGTCTATAAGTGATAAGATAGGTCTTGGTTTCAAAGGAGACCAAAAGGAGATAACTCAAGTCAAGGAGAAGGTTGTTAAAGATAAGAAGGTCAACATGAAAATACATATCAAATAACCTAATGTTGTGAGGTATGATATTTCATCTAATGGTCACTATTTTGTATGCAATCAGTTTGATCATAGAGTAAGAGAGTGTATAATACCCTCCAAGAATGAGTACTCATGGGACTATCGAAAGATTCATGGTTCACATCAGTCAAATGGTATGTATAATGTAGTTTTTTACAATTTTAATAATGTAAGACACATTACAAGATTCTATCCTAACAGAGTTAGAAGGTCATCAAGTCAAAACAAGAGGTTTGAAGCTCTTAAAGTACAAAAAAGAATGCAAATAAATGTATGAAAACCAAAGATAATAAACATGAGTCATGATCAGTCTACAAGCTCAAGTGGACTATTTTATATGATAGAGCATACTTAAGATCTGAAATCAAGTCACAAATGTGTGTTGTCAACTTATTATGATGATCAAATAGTTGGTGAAGAAGGCATGCCTATAGTGTCAATCAAGCCTAAAAGGATACTGAAGGACATTCAATATTTTTAGAGAACATGGAGATCTAGTAATCTCCTAAAGTTGATTTTTTTTAGTTCCCTATGAAAAGGGGTGACTCTAGTATGCTTCATGGAGACACACTTCAAGTTAGCAGAAGCATGGTAGATGGAGACTCCTTATTATTACACATCGGCTCAAATGCAAACTACTAACCCTAGTCATCCCACTTTGAGACATCCACTACCTACTTGAACCTCTCCCACATCATGTTCTTTCCCTCTATACATCTTTAGTCCATTTTGGCCCTTTTGCATGTAAGATAGGCCTTCTAGGGATCCCTTGGGGCCTTTTGGGAACCTGTTAACCAGCCTAGGCCCATGTTTCACCTAGGTCAAGGCTTATGTGAAGGAAACCCATTACCTAGGCTACATGTCTCCTTCATAAAATCTATGGCCTAGATATAATGTGTGCAAAAGCATCTGTTTGGACCTAAACAGTCAAAAATGGCTAGTTTTAGGTCTTTTGGTGGATGGGGGTTGGGATATATGCCTCATTCTCATTCATTTGAGCCATTGTCTTCTCGCTCCACACTCTCTCTTGATTCTTCTTCCATCTCCTGATTCTCATGCCTTCTTGAATCTCTTTTGATTTATTCTTGGCACTCTTGAGATTGATTGGTGATAGAGGATCCCATATACTACTACACATTTAGTTGGATACTCCATTATTGCTCTCAATTATTCCTTCTTCCTTGTGGCTTACTTCTAGCTTCTAAATTTGGAATTTCACCTAATTTTTGCACTTGGTTGGAGATATTACACCATTTTAAGTTCTCACTTCACCTCCTCTTTGGATCTTGTCTTTTAGTTTGGACTTCAACTTGCACATAGCTTGGTCTCCCTCCTAAATTACTTCCTATCTTGGATTCTTGGTTGGTAAAACATCTGAAATTCATTTTTGAGCTTGATCTAAGGTAAATTTACTATGTAAAGTGAAAATCCATTATTTTTTGTTGTGTATATGCTAGGGTTTGATTTATTTTAGTGATTTAATTATTTTATGTATTATTTAGAGTAGTTTTTGAAGTTTATGCATTCATATATGGTTATAAGATATCTTTATTGCTTGAAATATTTAACATTACATGTTATTATTACATTGGATGCATTTTTATTACATAACTAGGACTTTACATGCTCAAAAATAAACTATATAACTTACTTAAACAATCTTTCTCTCTTGCTAAACTAGTACATTACATTATTAGAAAATAATAGTGTTGAATTTGAAAGATAGCTCAAATCTAGATTAGGCATGCTCTTGAACCCTTTCTTAAAAACATATTTATTGCTTAAAATGTCTTTTATTTGGCCTGAAAGTGCCTTAGATTCTAGATTTACATTTCATTCATTAGCTCTCTTTACTTGGCATTATTGTTTCTATAATTTGTATGCAATCAATAGTCTAGTCTTAGCCACTTATGTTCATGTGGTTGGATCTACTAAATATACTTGCATCCTTTGTGTACTTGATTATTTTATACCTAACCTAGTTCATAATTCTATCTATATCTCAGTGTAAGCTGTCAAACCAAATAGCCACTATAGACCTCTTGTAGCCCATAAAAGTCCTGAGCCTTCTAGCTTCTTAGTGGTTTGCTTTAGCACCCTACCAAATAATGGTGGTTCCATTCAAATTCTCGGAGCTATATTCTATCATGCCTGATAGGACCTCACATATGGTTTCACATTATTTATATCCCATTTAGAAATATATTATCCAACTCCCCTCTATTAGTTGTTAGGCTTTGATTTTAGTTGTGTTTTGGCTCTCACTTTAGTTGTTTTCTCCTACTTTGGTTTTGTATCATTCTCCCTATTGGTTCTCCCTCAGTTTCCCTTTTCTATTTTTTTTTTGTGTTGATCTTGTTTCATTGAATCCATGGCTAGTCTCCCAACCTTTGGATGCCATTCTTTTCAAATTTAGGGTCTCATCTTTGAGCTCACTCGTGATCAAGTCATGGTTACAATAGAATGCCATAGACACCATAGGATCTAGGAGGTTCCCTCATCCTAGCATGGTAGTATACACCCTCCTATATTTTAAATGGAATAAGATTGGCATGACTACAACCAATGGACTTGATCTCCTTTTCACCAGTCTAAGCTTTAATCATCTAATAATGTTTCATCTCAACCTTATATCACATCTCATTCACCTAATTGAGGTGGTGAGGATCCTCTTATGCTATTAGGGATTGATGAGATACGTGAAATCATTATCTATTGTCATAGATTCCTTAAGGTGAATGAAGTGCATCTTTCTCCCCCTGTGATTTGACAGTGTGATTCCTCTAAAGATAGAGCCCACACCCATTCATTTTTGAGTACCTCAACCAGTTCTCATGTGATTTCCCCACCTCTTTCTTGGTTGGGTAATCTAAAGAAATAACACCCTCATATCCATGTTGTGGGTCATAGGTATTACAACTCAATGAATCTTCCCCATCATAGGTAATCTTCCCATCTTCCTATCCCTTTATATTTTTTGATGAGCATGTTGATTTTGATTACCACCTAAAAACTAGAGACCCATAAGATACATATCAAGGGCATCATCAGCCACTAGTTGACCCTTGTTTGATGGCACATGACTAGCATCATGGATATTTTAGTCATCATGACCATTCCCACGAGTATACCACATCTTCCCATCATCCTTATAGGGACTATCACACTTCCAATGGTCATTCCCCACCTTGTGGTAGAGATGATTTCCATCATGAACACCCTCCCTACCAATATCCACCTTAACATCATCCTCTTTATGGTCATGGTTATGGTGATGCTTGATATTAACCATGCTTATGAGAATCTCCATCAGAACCCTCTATCCCTTTGGGTGTATACTATTCCTCTTCTTACTCCTATCCCTAAACTACCTAAGTTTAATGGGATACAAGACTCCAATCTTATAAACCATATTAGGGCATTCATGATGGCATGTATGGATTGAAAATAAGATGAAGGCATGACGTTTAATCTCTTCACTCATTCTCTATGAGTTGAATCTATTTTCTAGTTTTAGAATCTACCTTCAGATTCTCTCTAGTTTCCAACTCCTTTTGGATGACTTCCTCCAATATTTTGATATTTTCAAACCTTTTAACTTTGGCATCCAATCACTCACCTCCATGGTGTAGGCCAAGGGTGAGTCAAACTTTTATTTTATGTGTAGATGGTAGTCGACCATCCATACATGCAGGAATAGGTTTTTGGATGACCAGCTTTATGATATGTTCATGCGAGCATTGAGGTAGGAGGTTCACCTTGAGGTCTTCAAGCTTGAACCCACATCTTATGATGAAGCTATTAATTAGTGTATAAATATTAAAGTTTTTGAGGTGTGTATAGGAATATGGTACATACCTTCCCAAAATTCACCCTCTTTACATGATTTTAAATGTAATACGACTTATGATAGTGTCATTAATTTTCCTCCCATGAAGAAGGACAAGAAGGACAGTTGTGAGGTGAATGATTTAAGAAATAAGCCAAATGAAAAGAAGGATTTTAAATCAAGCATAGTAGAATAATGGATGGTGTTCCTTTGACCCTACCAATTTTTGTAAATTCCACTAGATGAGGGGACATGATGTCAATTAGGCCACCCAAAAGTCTAGTTTGTAAGCCTCAACTCTATCTTAGAGTTATCCTCATGTAGAACCCAACTGAAATTTGAATGTGTTCAAGAAGCCTTCACCTAATCATGATAAGGAAAAGAAGAAATCAAAGGCTAAGGCCCCACATTCTCCTTCTTGCTCTTTCACCTCTTCTAACTCCTCCTCCCATGCTAACCCAAGAGGTAAAGCCAAACATGAGAGTAGTAAATTTATTGATACTATTGACATAGCCTCTACTGGGTATGAGTGTTATGTCAACACATGCTCCAATCAAGCCACTGACCCTGTTGGAGAGACTAGTGGTGTTGGGCCCCTTGTCCATCTCATGGGGGTAGAGAACCCTAGAGTCAAATTTGACTTTGGAAATAACATCCCTCCCCAGGCTAGACAACATCATCACTCTATCATAGAGGAGTTATAGGGCCTCTCAAATGGGATCTCCATTTAGGACCTTCTTCACCTTTGCCCTAAGCAAAGGGGTCTCATCTTTGATGAGTTTGGTCTCCCCCATGAGGGTCCACTACATGATGATGTCAAAGTGTTATTCAACTTTGATGCACATGAGTACCTTAATTCTCTCATCTTATCTTTTAGCCTAGCCTCTTTGCCAAATGATTCAATTTTGGGGAAGAGGGCCCAATTTCCTCTCTATGTCAAGACTTATATTGATGATTTCCACATTAATCAATGCATTATCAATGAAGGCATTACATTTAATATCATGTCCCTACATGTGTTCAATGAGCTCAAGATTAGTCAAAAAATGTTATTTGATTCTCACCATAATTGTGTGGTTTTTAAAAACAATACATTTAAATTGGTGGGAAACATGAAGATTTGGGTCAAGTTTGGCCCTAAGATTGTCAGGATCAAGTTTTGTGTGTTAAACCTTGATCTTTTATACATCATTCTTGGCCATCCTTGGACCACTACCATATAGTTCATCACAGTGGCCATGTTTTACATGGTTCAATTTATGCATGAAGGTGAGGTTCATACCATAGAGGCTAACCCAAATCCCTAGGTATTTATATATGTAAAGATAAAACCCTCAGGTGAGGATTTGGTTATCTCTTCATAAGGGTCTATACATTCTTATACACCCCCTATTTTTGAGTCTCATTTTTTAGGGATGAATGTTTTGATCCAGCTGAGTATTAAGCAACATTCACTCCTTTGAAATATAATTTGCATTAGTTGACTCCCTTTTCTTCTCTATGATGTCAGGCTAGCTCATCTCTTTTTAGATACCTCTTTCAAGATGTCTCCCTAGACATTGAGCTTTCCCTTGCATCATACTTTTCCCATCATAGTATGGATCTCTAGATATGTCTCCTATTGAGACCACTAGAGCAACTGAGTCTAATCTTAATTTTTATTCCATATATACTATACCATGTAACTTGAGAAATGAGAGGATAGATTATAAGGGTCTCATGCTCATTCACCCTACATGCCACCATCCTCTTACTTAATTGGTTTTAGAGCTCTCATTCACCAACAATCACCCCACCTTCAGCACTCTTGTGTTCTAGGTCATGACTGGTGAACCTAAGGATATGGATGCTCCATATCCTTCTTCCTACCTTTCCCCTATTATCTAGCCTCTTTGTTAGCTAAACAGTGGCCTGCCTTGGGGGTAGGCCTCTAGTTAAGGAGAAGTGTTGGTCTGTCCTTGAGGGCAGGCCTAGGCCTAGGCCTATGGTGCTTTGGTGAGCATCAAAGATTTATAGAACACCCTTATTAGGCCCCCATTCTATATATTTCCCCTATTTTGGCATCCATCATCAGTCTTTATAGGTCTCTTTGGTCATTTGGCTTGTGTACTCCTCTTTGGATGCACCTCAGGATAGAAGTAGAGTCTTTTACTTCTTTTAGTTGATCAGGTTACTACTGACTTAAAATTCAATTACCTCTCTCCTTTTTCATAGTTATTATAGGTGGTATGGGTTAGTATTTTTGGTTTCTTGAGACTTGATCTACCCTTCCCTGGCTAGTATTTATCTTGCACAATCCTCTTACCACCTCTCCTTACCCTTATTATGGTTAGTATTGAGATGCTCTCTCATAGTTGGCCCCACATAGTGATGGTGGATCTACCTGTTAAGGTATATTTCTTACCTATAGCACTCTAGCTCCTCCTAACATCTTTACCATGAATTATAATGTCCCTATATTAGTCATGTACATGTGGTAATGAGAAAATCATGTTTAGATAATCTTGATTACTATTTTTCTTATCTCTCCATTCTGGGCAAGTTTCGGGCCCTATCCAGGCTCCCTAGGCATATTTTTTGGCCTCTTCTAGTTTAGGCCATGGTTTTTTGGGATAATCCATGGATTTTTAGGGTTTGGTCCATGGTTTTTTCCTAGGCAAGCCATGGCCTAGGCCAAAAGTATGTTTTTTCCCTATTGAAGCCTCTATTTCACCCTATCATTGCTCTTGGAACCCCAAAACCTTCATCTTAGGGGTTTTGGCCCATTCCAAACATAATGGTAGGGTTTGTTTCTTTCTTTGAGGCTTCCTTAGGTGTGTTTTAGGACTATTTTAGTCTTTTGGGCTGCTAAGTCTTCTGGCCTGTTAGGCCCATGTACTCCTTGTTGGATATACCTTATGGGCCCTTTTTGGGTGTTTTTCTTCCCTTTTTTGCATTTTTGACCAATAAACCTTCATCTTAGGGGTTTTGGCATGTTCATAGTGCATTGACATACTCTATTTTTTAATTTAAGGTTTCTTTGGGCATATTCTAGCCCTATTCTAATTCCTAAGACCCCTTTTGGGTCCCCATTAACCTCTTAGGCCCATGCCCCTTTTATGGGCACCCAAGGATAGAAGTTACTTGTTGTGCTTCTTTTAGTTAGTCATTTATCTAATTTTATATATTCAATCCATTATAACTCCCTCTCTCTCATTCATCATAGTTTTAGGTAGGTTTTTTAGCTAGTTGTGGTGGTTTGGGACTTGATCTAGTCTTGTTGACTAGTCTTCATCTTCTCTAAACTTCCCCCCACTTTCCCTTGTTACCTCTTACCATGGTTGATGTTAGTCAACCACTATGACTGTAGCTTGTTTTCATTATTTGTTTCCTTCATGAAATTCACTTATAATATATTGCTTTGAGATTGTCTTTTGGTATTTATTAGTCTTGCATCTTCGACCCCCATCATAGTGCACCTCTCAATGGTGATTCACACATATGGTGACAGTCAGGGCAAACCAGGACTAGTAGCCATAGCTTCGATTATCAATGATCTATAGGGACATGAACTTATTGAAGTTATTTTCTTCTTTACCAATGAGATAAATAATGTCATCAAGTATCACATAACCATTGACACCTTGATCAATACTTGTGAGTTAGGCATGTGTTATGTGCAGTTATGTTCTGACTCACTCTTAATTATGTCTCAACTCACTGATGTTTGTCCCATCCTTAGCTCTTAGTTTCTCCCCATCTTTGAGGTGACCTATAATTTGCTCTCTTTCTTTGAGGATGTCTAATTCATCCATATCCCTTGTAAGGAGAACACTAGGGATGACACCCTAGTGAATGTCATTTTGGATAGTATGATTTTATTTGATATCACTTGTGTCCTTTTTTTATAGGAGTTAGAGCTCGAGATGGAGTTATATTTTGGATTATGCATCATTTTCACTCTCACTCATGGATTGTGTCATTGACTTCTTCTATCACCATCCTTATTTGGTAAATGTAGGTAATGTTTCCTTTTATATTTTTAGTTCTTGTTTTTATTTGCTTTGGTGTGGCTTTTAGGTACTGTACAACACTCCTTATTCATTTGAACACTGACTACTTGTACCTCAGGTGAATATGTAATTGTACTTCTTATTGGCCATTTTTTTTGGCCCACATACCAAGCTTATGCCTAGTTTCTAATGTAGAAAAAGAAGCAGATCTCCTAATTGATGGAATACTCAAATGGCTATAACAAGCTCTAGATGGAATAGGTAGACCAGTGAGATCATGAAACTCAAAAATATTTTAAAACACTTTAAGTTCACTTAAAAGTGTAATTTTTCAATTTGTAAGGATAGTTCCAAGGTTGAAAAGACTCTATAGATTGTTAGAAATGCCTAGGATAAGATTGGAGGGGCATCATATTCATCTAGCCCACCCACCATCTAGAAATTACCTAGATATTTAGCTATAAAGTTGAGTGACTATGTTGATGCTAATAGATCTCACACATGTGGACAAGTCAAAGATAATTGGTCATATTTATTTCTTTACATTAGTCCTAGGTTATCATGTACTAAGCTTTAGCTCATTTGCCTAAGCATAATAGAAGATCTAAGGTTTCAAAGATTGGTTTCCAATGCAAAATCCGCTAAGTTTCCATAGTTAATTTTTTAGAGGGTCCAAATTAAGTTGAGTAAAAAATTTCATGGCATTAGATTTTGCACATATGGAAACCCCAAGAAGGAGTAAACATATGGGTTTATTCATGTTGGAGCCTAGTTCATATGCACCAATTTTTAGCTCATGTACTATAACACAAATAAATATATGCATGGCCAAAGTTGGCTCCTAACATAGAATTTGATAAGTTTCCATACTTAGCCATTTTATACCAGACCATCATCAAGATGTCATGTAGGATCACATAAACCAGTCTAATTCAACATTTGACAAATGTATGTGGAAATCTTGAATGGTTGATGGATCAAAAGGGTTTGTTCCCTTCAAGCTTTAAGTCCATTCTCTATAAATTTGGTACCTTCATGATCTTTGTGCTTCAAGTTATAAAATTATAAATTTGGTCAAAAATGGTAGATGTTCATATGGATGTCAATTTCAATCTTTGAAAAATAGCCATTGGAATTCAAATAGTGGTCTTGAGCAAATTTAATGGTGTGCATTTCATCATGCCAAGAAGTTTTATGGGTGAGATGCAAGTCAAATGGTCAATAAATCCTAAGAACTAATGAAATATTGAGCTCAAGGTAGTGGGTCCCAAAATATCTATGATCTACATTTTATCGAATCTCAAAATCTAACAAAGTGTAATAGAGTCCAAGGGTTAATGGCCTAGTTCAACTAGCTACAGCCAATAGTGAAGAGGTGAGTCAGGATGTTTTGATGAAAGTTGGTAAAACATGAATAGACCTAACTCGATAGGCAAATAAAATAACCCAAACTTGATTCCAACCTAAGTTGGTAGAAGAAGTAAAGGAAATAAGCTTGATGAAGACTCAGTTAAGACTTAACATTGAATAAAGTGCCATCTATATGTAAAATTATAGGAAAACCAATATCCTTAGATTGGTTTTCACCTATAGTTATCTCAATCATATCTAAAGCACAAGAGAAGATATCTGATTGGTGAAGAGATCATCCTAAGTCAGGCCCTCGATAAACCATCATTCAAGATAGGCATGATGTGTCCCTGGTAAATACAAATATCTTACCTTCTTAATGATATTTATTAAAATATCAATAGATCAAAACATGGCGATTTGGAAAGTAGTTAGAGCATTCACTTCCAACTAGATCATGACTTACCACTTTTCTAAAACTCTTGTCTTCCAGTGGAACTTACTTAAAATATAATGATTTGGAGGCTATCTGGGCAAATCACAAATATCTTGCTCATAATGACCTATTCTAATTGGATCAAAAGCTAGGTTAAACATCACTTGGAGCTGAAAACTTATTAATTTTCATGAATAATGTGCTTCTCCTTTCCTCTTCCCCCTTATCCTATATTAACCCTTTCTTTCCATTTTGAAGACATCTCTCAGGGACTTCAGATTTGAGAATTTATTTTATCTTTTTGAGAGATGGGACATTTCTTGAGATACTATAAAGTATACTCAGCTTGACTAGGTATGACCCCATCAAGTATTTATAAGAACTACCTATTAATTCAATAGGACTCTTTTTTCCAATCTTTTGCATTGAATCTTTGTTTGAAAAATTGTACATTGTGGCATTATGTGAAGGAGAATCTTTCTCATTCATGGTCCGTCTTTTCTAACTTTTTTTTAGGGATTTTCAATGTTTTTTGTAGGTCTACGTTAACATTTTACTCTAAACCTCTCCTATGAAATATTTATGTAAACTAACTTGATCTTAAGGTTTTGTAAGCTAGTACTATCCTTTTTAGATCTAGTATGGGTTCAAGCTTATGGGAGTTCTCTTTTAAGTTTGGTTCACTAACCTGTTAACTTTATTAGGAGCCCTTACTCTCTTTTTAACCCTTTTACTATGAAGCATTAATCTTAGTCTTAGTCTTAGGTGAGCATCAAAGAGGAAGTCAAGCTACTCTAGATATTTATCCCTAACATAGGTGACCCACAACCTGGGGTTATCCCACTTTTATAGCTCAATTGGAGAGATCTTGAATAACCCTCTCTAAGGGTGTGAATTGAGCCCATAACAATTTTTGACATACTTGGTAGGACTAATGTCCAAAGTAGAAATAGAAATTTTGGTGTTGTTCTTATGCATATTAGCCTTTAAAGGCATTCTAAAAAACATCATTAGCAATTCCAAACATCCATCATTTGGCTTAATCAACCCAGGTGCCTAATCACCATCATTTGGCATGTAAAATCACACCCATTTGATCAAAATGCATGTTCATTCACTCCTTATCCTTCATATCAAATTATAAATGTTCATGGATTCACCCCAAGTGGTCCTCAAATTTTATTTCAATAGCCATATAATCATTCCTATCATCCTTACAATAAGCTTACATATCCTTAATATCAACCTACTTCCCCCTCTAGTCAATATTGTTGAGCCTCACCTCTATCAACTGAGGAACATGAAGTCATTCCATCTTGGATCCTCTCCTTTGTCAATAACCCCAACTATTTCATACCCTCTATTATGAAACCCACCTCTCCCACACCCATCTAGGAAAGTGAGGAGGTGTCTAAATCTTATACCATGTTCCCCTCATGGAATCAATAAAAGAGGGTACAAAACAAAAAAGGGAAATGATAGCTGAGAAGGTCTAGAAGCCAATCTTCATAGAAGAAGTATTAGCTATGAAAAATATGAATCAAACAACTATAGCTCAACCTAATGAGATTGGTATACAAGAGTTCCAAGACTCTCGCTCCTTCCCTTATAAGCAACCTGAAGAAGACAACATAAGTGTCTATGAGGAAGAGGTCATAATAGGTAGTCCACTTCTTTCAAAAGATGAGGAGCCAAGTTTTAATCTGACTCCTTAGTATGGATTTAATATTTTAGAGCTTTAAGGTGTGGTTAAGGGTAGGGAAAAGTCTACTTGGTCCCAAAAGCTTCCATCTAGTATGGTTGCAAATGGAAATGAGTAAGATGCAGAGATTGATACAGTTAATCAATCAGTTGACCATGGTAGAGAGGTCCTAAATAAGCTTGAGGAAGATATAAAGGAGAAAGGGGATCAAGCTAAAATATCCCATCAACTATAGTATGAATTTATGGATCAATTAAGGTTTCTAAACTAGCCTATGCCTCCTTCATAAAATGAAGAACTCATCCATCAAGTTGGTGGTGTTGATCAATCTCAAGATGAGATATTCATTGAAGGTGGCATTGATGCCTTAAAAAATGAAGGGGAATGGTTAGATTTAGAATCATAGGAATATGACATGCTATGATTTGGGTGGATTGATGAACTACCAGATGGTCTTTTCCAAAGCAAACAAAGCAAAGATGGTGTTGAAATTGGGCTATTCATGATCTGGAATGGGTGGACCAGTGAAATCATGAAATTCATAAAGCTTTTGAAAAACTTTAAGTTCACTTAAAAGTATAATTTATCAATTTCTAAGGATAGGTGTAGACACCAAAATTGTGTCTACTCCTTGGTCAACCCCCCTTGGTCCCCTTGGTCCACTTCTAAACATTTCTAACCCACACACTTATTAATTTAAAATAAATTACCTATTTAAAATTAATAACACCACCCTTGACACATCACCCATGACACCTCACCTTGCCCTTGGGTACCCCCATTTATCACCCTATGACTAATCATAATTACCTAAGATCTATTTCAACTCCCCCACTAATTCTCACACCTATTAAACCTGCCATTCAGACCGTTTAACAATGACAATTGAATTTGGCAGATGGAAAAATGGGCAAAAGGCTAAAAATAGCCTTTTTACCCATTCTCTAGCTACCGACATCAGTCGATAGTCGACCGACATCGGCGGTATCACTAACATCGGTTGCTTAAAACCAAATTTTGACCCCAAATTCTCCCAAAATGCTAATTCTCTTGCTCCCAAAATTTGACCTCTCTCTCTCTCTCTCTCTCTCTCTCTCTCTCTCTCTCTCCTTGATGCACACCAAGCATCACAGGCTATAGGAACTCTACATCAATCACTCCACACCTTATTGAAACATTGCAAGAAGTATTTTACATCAGCCACATCGGGAACAAGTGTTCACACCCCTGATTCTTCAGCAAGCAAGAGCTAAGTATTCTTCTTCTATTTCATTTCAACAATTTAGAAAGCATTAGAAATTAGCTTCTATTTAGCATTTCTAAATATCATCAACCAGACCTGACTTTCTTCCTGGAGAGGCTGAGAGGCCTTCCCCATATCCTTACTCCTTTTGACAACCTGTCCTCTACCCCTTGTCCCTCTTAAGACTCTATTGACTTCCCTACAATCTTGTATGGACCTCCAAACTCCTACAGACCTCCCAGACTCCTCTGTCACCTATAAACCCATCCAAAACCTGTCCAAGGCCATTGCTCTGACTGACATCGACCATTTCCCCTACCAATGTCGACAGACTAACTAAAATCGGCAACCTTGACCAATCGACACTGGCAGAACTACTGACATCGATGACTATGACAGACTGATAGTAGAATACAGGTATGCATTATCTCTATTTATTTTGTTTAGTCTTTCACCATTTCTCTTTCTAGCAACACTCTTTTATCAACTAGTGGACTGTCATCCCTCAAGGAAGTCTTTGCACTTCTAAGACCGAGCTTTTATTGGCAGTCCACCATATATCTATCTAACATTTTCTTTGTTTAAGACTTTCTTATCTACAGGTGTCATCCTCCATAGCCAAAGAGGAGCTCCTTCAATCGTCTGGATACGGTGCACAACTTCATCCGGGTATCATCTAACCCCTGACCATTACCTTTTAGTTTCTTATTTCTTTTAAATGTGAAAAGCGAAGAAACTTATAGAAACATTCTGGCATGCCCAGTGGGACCCTGGAGTTTTCCTTGGGTTAATTTCTTCTAAAACAAACTTTCATATAGGTGCATTAGGAAAATTTATCTTCTTACATCCTTCTTCTTTCTTTCTCTTTCGAAAAGACACCATTAGCACAACTTAAAAAGAACATATTTCTTCTTCTTATCACCTCTTTCTTGCATATTAGAGTAGTGAAATTCATGCTCTTAAACCTCTTCCCCATTGTTTGCATCTGAACAAAAACATTTCAATTTGGGTTAAAAATATATTGCATCTCATTCTTGCTTGAATGCATTTTTAGCTCATCTAGTAATTAAAACCGCATTATGAATAAAGCATAGTACACATATGTTACACTACCAGACCACAAACACATCAAACTAAACAGCTAAACATACCTGAGACAAGGCCCGACTAGGATTTCATCACCTAGTGGATACCTTGCCCTTCCTGGCAATCCCACTTGGACTTCACTACCAAGGGGAGAACCCACTCTATTCTTTGGCAGAGTATAAACTCTAGGGGAAGTATATATTGGCTAAGCGACCCAGCTTGTCTCTAGGATCGTGAAGTGAGGGGAACAAGCTCCTAACACCAGGCCACATACAGAACCTAATACAAATTTTGAGCACCAAAACTTAACCCAAAACCAACCTTAGACTGCCTCTTTTAGGACCCGTTCTAAAAGCCCAACTTCCCAAACGTATTCTTCTAAGGCATAAGCCAACATGATTCTAAAATTTTATTATTAGGAATTAACGTTTAGTGTTTGCTTGCCTTCATCTATTTTTCTATCTGTATCTAATTTTTTGAGCTAGTGAGATCGCATTTTGAGATCTAAAACAACTCAAAATTTCTTCTTTCTTCTAAAAACTTTCAGTATACTGAGTTTCTAGAAATACATAGTAATTGACATCATTTTTTCCACTGACGTTGGCAACTGATCTTCACTGACATCAGTTATTTGATCAACATTAGAAACTTATTCACTAACATTGGTTTTTCTACCGACATCGGTCAATGTCAAAAATCTTTCTTCTCAAACAGCAAGCTAAAAACTTGACCTTTTTGATATTAAAAACACATTCTAGTTTTTTGAGGCTGAAACATATAGTTTTTAGAACCTGAATCTATTTTTCCTTGGATGGTTTTGACACGTAGTCAAACCAAAAATCTTGTTGACCATGCAAGGCAACAACCACTCCCACCTTCGCCTTCTATATCAAGTCCCCAAATAGAGTATAATTTAGAAACTGAGCATACTCCTATCTGACCCACCCCAACTCAACATCCAATTATTCTCAAAGGGGATCAAGACTTTGAAAGGTTCCTTGACCTCAATGTCAAGGCTCTTCAGCACTATCTCGTGAGAATTCAAATGTGAGATCCTTTAGGCAACCCAATTTACGAGATGCCAACTTCCTTAGTTGAAACAGCAATCATATCAATAGCCTCCATAACCCAATCCATGGTCACCCAGGCCATTGCCTCAACTAACAACCTGACCATGACCAATATTCAAAGTGTGGCCTCTCCTTCTATTTCTGGACCCACCTCCATTGGGGTTTTGTACCCCCTCAACCACAAACTGTTCAACAAGGTTCTACACCATTCTAGGACTTAATTATCTCCATCCCACCTACTCTTGCACCCATAAATACAAGAGTGAATACTTATCTTTTGGCTAGTGTTGCCACCATCCAACCACCTTTGGTGACATCAAGCCAAGTTGTGCCCTCTAGCTTCATGACACAACCACCCTTGACTTCAACATCAGTCCCTATGACTAGTTACCAATATGTTGCACCTATACAAGCACAACCAACTATGTCATACACTCCACCTAACACCTTCCAAATGCCTTACAACCTAGGGGGCACCCCACTTGCAAATCCATCAACCGATCTAATCAAGATGTTGATGGATAAGGTGTCTAATCTTGAGACATCCATTTCGAGTTCAAGAAATGTTCTCTCATATGAACAAATCTATAATGAACCTATTCATCCTTCAGTCCCAATCTGACCATATCCTAGTCAGTGGGAACTTCCCAATTTTACTCACTTTCAGAGTAAAGATGACCCACAGCAACATCTACGAGTGTTTAGACATGCGTGTTACCTTATAGCACATGATGATGTGTTATTACTATGCACATTTCCCATGTCACTTTCTGTTGCTGCCCTTGATTGGTATAGATCTATTACCAGTCACTCTCTATTTACCTTCATGCAACTAGCTCAACTATTTCTTGACCACTTTTCAATTAACATAACTAAAAAGGTCTCCATCACAGACTATATTCTATCAGACAATTCGACGATGAATCAATAGTTGATTTCATTTCCCGTTAGAGAGGTTTAATCAACTAACTCTCCTTTTATTTGCCTCAACCTGAGCTCATTGAGCTCTTTTCACGAGCATGTGCCAAACACATCTCATCTACTTTGCAGGTCCAAACATTTTGCACATTTGACAAAGCTTTCACCATGGCTAGAAAGCTTGAACTCTGTGTTGTCGAAGAAGATAAGGTCAAATTATGTAGTAACACAAAATCTAATGACCCTTCATCTTCCAAACCTTCTTCTTCCCACTCCAAGTCCAAAGGAGTGGCAAACACTATGGTCCTTAGACCATCATCTTCAACAATAACCAACCAATCTTAGCCTTCCACATCTCAAAGCATTATGCAACAATTCCAACAATGATACGTACAGTGTCAATATACTCCAATAGGAGAATCATACGCTTTTGTGTTGGATAAACTCGTCAAGCAGGGGTTCCTCAATCTCCCTCAAATCTGACCACCTCAATTTAACCCCTCAAAAGCCCTCCCTACATGGTATAGGGAAAATTACTTCTGTGATTATCACTGTGTCAAAGGCCATGACACCAACAACTATAAAACCTTCAAAAACATTATCCAAGACTTGCTGGACAAAGGGGATCTTGTTTTGGATAACCCAAATGTGTTGCCTAACCAAAACATAGACATCTTTAGACAACCTTTCCCTAACCATCTCCCTAGTCAAAATAATGTCTAGACCATGGCCGATGACTCCCAAGAGCGCAATATACGCACGGTCAACACGGTCTCTCCTTTTATGCCTAACCAACCTCTCCCACAGTCTGAAGAGGTTAGTCAACCTATTTGTCCACCACATGTAAAAGATCCTTCTTCTCCTATTTGTCCACCACAGGTAGAAGATCCTTCTTCACCTATTTGTCCACCAAAGGTAGAAGAGCCTTCTTCTCCTATTTGTCCACCACAGGTAGAAGAGCCTTCTTCTCCTATTTCTCCTCCATAGGTGGAAGAACCTTCTTCTCCTATTAGTTCTCCATTGACCTCTCTTATATTGGAGGATGCTTTGATGATACCATCACTGGTAGCCTTGCCCTCATCCTTCCTATCATCAATGGGGGATCATACTTTCCCCACTCCTCGACCACATGCAAAAGCCATGACCATTCCTGCGCTCTATCCAACTGAAGAGCCATATTCTCTAATCCCTTCTCCACTAAGAGAAGAACTTGTCACTTCACCCACTTCGACCGAGGGAGATTCGGTGATGATTTTCTCTCACCTTTTTCTTGAGATCGCTACGTCTCACATGCTTCCACTCACACCTGAACCCAAACCTTCACAGGCATCCACCACACCGAAAGAGATTAAATCTCTCGGTGTTTGCCCCATATCAAACCTCACGCATCCACAAGTGAAGGTATACTTAAACCTTTCCCTACACAATAGTGGTCCCCGCATCATACCAAAGAAGGATACTAAACCACGGCAGAGAACTCCTCCCCCACCATCATCATCATCCTCTATTTTAGGCCCACATCCATCCACCTTAATAGGAGTGCTCCCAACTCCAACACCTAACAAAGGCAAAATGCCTCCATTACATCCAATACCTGACAAAAACATACCTCCTCTAAATTTGACACCTCTCAACATGAAAGTGTCATTTACGCATGTGGTCACACCACCAAACAAAAAGATGGTACGAAACACTCCTCTAACAACTCCTAAATAGAAGTTGTCAACTCTTACTGCAGCATGCGCAAAGCCATTAGTGGGTTCTTATGCTTCAATGTTATGCCAATTGTTGCAATCTTCGAGCATCAGTCTCCAACCTCTTAAACCATACCAACCTCTCGAACCAAAACCTGCTTGGTTTGATGACACTAAAATTTGTGCATATCATCGCACACCTGGACATGACACTGAGCATTTTTGTGCTCTTAAGGCTATCATTCATCAACACTTGAAAAAGGACACCCTTTTCATCAAGGATCCTCTTGACCACCCTTTTAATAAAACACTGACACCATCACATGCCTCTCAAACATCTTCACCTAAATTGGGATCTCAACGCAAGACTATGGACCCTCTACCACCTTCAACCCCATTATTCGAAATCAACACTATCAATGTGGCCACCAGGTCACAAACCATGAAGGATAAATGGAAAAATAAAGTTTCTATCCCTTGGACATATCCATTTGTCAAGCCTTCTCAACAACCAAAACCCAAGATTTCAATCTTGGGCACATCCCAACCAACATCTTCAAAGCCAATTCATGACTTCATGGTGAAACAACTTCACCAAAGCCCTGTGAAGATGTCTTTATATAACCTAATTCAAAGCTCTCCACAACATCATCAAACCTTGATCAAAGCCTTACAAATAGTGGAGGTCCAACCTGAAGACCCCCAACCACTGGCTGCTTTGGTCCAATCATTATCCACCATTGCCTCCATCACTGTTAGTAATTCTGAGATTCTAACCTCTAACTTGGAAGATCAAGATCTCACCCTCTTAAACTAAGCCTACCAGGAAAAAGCTTTACAGGATTCATCCTTGCATTGCACTCCTTGACAAAGAGGAGCTTCATCATCTTCTCTTCATCTCATTTATCCAACCCATTGATGATCTATAATGGGTATCAAATATCGTCCCTGTCACCAAAATAACTGGGGGAATTTAACTTTATACTGACTATCATGACCTCAACCAAGCATTGACCAAACATCAGCCAACCAAACATCAACCAACCAAACATCAACCAACCAAGCATCGACCAAACATCAACCAACCAAGCATCGACCAAATATCAACCAACCAAGCATCGACCAAACATCAACCAACTTTTTAATCACCTTTAACATGTGACCAATATGGAATGAAGCAAATGAGGCAAATTTGCTCCTAATTGGTTTGGACCTTATATCATAATGCATAAGTATGGATTAGGCACTTATCATCTATCTTCTCTTAAAGGCTGGCCAGAACCTGAGCCTCTTAATACCTTGCATCTATGACCATTCTATTGTCAATCAAGTAATCATTCACTTGATGTTTAACTTGAGCTCGTCCCTTGAGCAACCCCCGTCATCATCATTCCTATTCCTTTCAACCCTTTTTCCCTACAAACATTAGTCAACCCTTTGGTAAAGCATGAATGCTTTGTCCTTATAAAAGGGAAACCCCCAAACCTCTATAGTCAAGTCCATGACCAAAAGTTTAGTCAAAAAAAAAAATTGGGATGCCTATACAAAGGTCATAAACTATAAATGTAGACTGCTCCTTCGAAGGATAGCTACATCATTGTTGTAATTAATAGACTGCTCCCTTGAAGGATATCTATTTAAAGACATCAAAACATAAAAAGAAAAATATAGACCACTCCCTCGAAGGATGGCTATACCCAAATTTTGCTCCAAACAGCACTCTCTCAGAAGCTTCCCACATCGATCAGCTTCACATATGACCACAAAACAAAACAACATCCCCACGTAGACTTCCCGCATCAATCAATCTACCAAAAAAAATTAAGTCATGGACTTGCCTATAGTCATTCTTAGGGTCACCTAGAAAAGGGGAAAAGTTATCCTTGCTAAAAAGGGTTATGTTATCCTCATACCTCACATAATCAAACCTATTACCCCAACATACCCAAGGGATTTTGAGCTCACTTAACATCGATTGATTTGAATACTTCTCTAACACAAATAATGGTCAATGACGTAATGCATGAATGGGGCTTTTGTTTGCAATAACCCTATCTATGCTATCATTATGGTCCTTGTCAATTAAAGAGCAACGTGCCTTTCACTTCTTACGCACTTTGGTCACATACAACCAATTCAAATCCAACCAAATCATTTTCTAAAACCAAACCAAACCAACCAAACCTTTTTCAGACCACTAACATTATCATAGCCTATTCACACTAGTTTCTATGGAAACCAATACACATGGAAACTATCGACCACACAAATTATGTTAAGCATAAACCATTACTTGTTGAAGCATAAGCATACTCATTTCATTTTTAGCATACATCCATCACCAATATGGAAAATTGCTAGAAATGAAAAACCATATAACCTATGTTATAGCATACACCATCACACAATATGGAAAAGGTTGTAACATCATCATACCCTCATCATTTATAACCTAACCAAACCAACCTATCAACCAACCTGAACTACATTGGTCTGAGGCCCTTCAAATAGGGGCTATGTAGGCAGCACTCAAATGACATGACGTCTTCTGGGGTTAGCTCAGCCATATCCATTTATTCGTCTACTTGATGGACAAACCATTTAATCTTTAACCATGACTTAACCTAGTCCAACCCACATCCATAATTGACCCTCTTCCTCCCTTTTAGGGAGAACTACATTGGCCTGAGGCCCTTCCAACAAGGGCTATGTAGGCAGCACTCAGTTGACATGGGGTCCTCTGAGTTTAGCTCGGCCATTCCTTTGTTCGTCTATCTAATGGACCAACTATCTATACCAACCTAAAATCATGACCAACAACCTTGGAGATCATGACTATCTCCCCAAACCATGACCACTTTTGAGACAACTATGCCTTGGTTGTTTTGATTGCATATATGCTACCTCACGAATAGTTAGCAAAATTGTACGCACATCACTTTATGACCCTCACACATATTGTTGGATCATGAGCAAGTTGATCCCCACTACTTGTGACATTTTCATGTTTTCTAGGAGCACTTCCTGAGCCCAGGATACTTGGAACACAACGACCATTGGAGCTACAGCTTGGATCATTTAACCCAATCAGCTAAAACTAAATGTTAGGGACCAATTATTTAAATTTTAGCACTCCTCAACCTTTGACTAGGACAATTTGACCTACCTATCACATGAAGTGGTATACGTGCAATCTCAACTTTTGCAGCGTTCACACTCAAACTTCACATATCCATCCACTATCTATCAAATCAGCACCCGATATCAGGTTACCTTCCCTCGACTCCCACTTTGAGGGGGGAATACCTCATCCCACATTTGGGGCAGCCAACACTTTTTTTTGTCTTGCTGTTCATCAGAACAACCAATAGGATAAAAATGACCTTATCCCATACCTGGGGCAACTTACTCTTATTTTTGTCTTGCAGTTCGTCAAGAACAACCAATAAGACAAAAAGGGGCAAATGTAGACACCAAAATTGTGTCTACTCCTTGGTCAACCCCCCCTTCGTCCCCTTGGTCCACTTCTAAACATTTATAACCCACACACTTATTAATTTAAAATAAATTACCTATTTTAAATTAATAACACCACCCTTGACACATCACCCATGACACCTCACCTTGCCCTTGGATACCCCCATTTATCACCCTATGACTAATCATAATTACCTAAGACCTATTTCAACTCCCCCACTAATTCTCATGCCTATTAAACCTACCATTCAGACCGTTTAACAATGACAATTGAATTTGGCATATGGAAGAATGGGCAAAAGGCTAAAAATAGCCTTTTTACCCATTCTCTAGCCACCAACGTCGATCGATAGTTGACCGATGCTAGCAGTATCACCGACGTCAGTTGCTTAAAACCAGATTCTAACCCTGAATTCTCCCAAAATGCTAATTCTCTTGCTCCCAGAATTAGACCTGTCTATCTCTCTCTCCCAGACACACACCAAGCATCACAGGCTACAGAAAATCTACATCAGTCACTCCACACCTGATTGAAACATTGCAAGAAGTCTTCTACATCAGCCGCATCGGGAATAAGCGTTCACACCCCTGATTCTTCAGCAAGCAAGAGCTAAGTATTATTCTTCTATTTTATTTCAGTAATTTAGAAAGCATTAGCAATTAGCTTCTATTTAGCATTTCTAAATATCATCAACCAGACCTGACTTTCTTCCTAGAGAGGCTGAGAGGCCTTCCCCATATCCTTACTCCTTTTGATAACCTGTCCTCTACCCCTTGTCCCTCTTAAGACTCTATTGACTTCCCTACAATCTTGCACAGACCTCCCAGACTCCTCTGTCACCCATAAACCCATCCAAAACCCATCTAAGGCCATTGCCCTGACCGACATCGACCATTGCCCCTACTAATGTCAGAAGACTAACCGATGTCGGCAACCTTGACCAACCAATGCTGGCAGAACTATCGACATCGATGACTATGATAGACTGATAGTAGAATACAGGTATGCATTATCTCTATTTCTTTTGTTTAGTCTTTCACCATTTCTCTTTCTAGCAACACTCTTTTATCAACTAGTGGACTGTCATCCCTCAAGGAAGTCTTTGCACTTTTGGGACCGAGATTTGCTTGGCAGTCCACCATATATCTATCTAACATTTTCTTTGTTTAAGACTTTCTTATCTACAGGTGTCGTCCTCCACAGCTAAAGAGGAGCTCCTTCAATCATCTGGATACAGTGCGCAACTTCATTCGGGTATCATCTAACCCCTGACCATTACCTTTTAGTTTCTTATTTCTTTTGAATGTGAAAAGTGAAAAAACTTATAGAAACAATAGGCCCAAAGTTTCAAAGACTCTATGTATTTTCACAAATGCCCAGGATGATAATAGAGGGGCATGGTATTCATCTATCCAACCTGCCATCTGAAGCTTACCTAGAGATTTGGTTGTAAAGCTGAGTGACTATGTTAATTCCACTAGATCTCACACACATAGACAAGTCAAAGAGAATTGGTCACATGTATTTCTTCACATTAGTCCTAGGTTGTCATGCACTAAGATTCATCTCATCTTCCTAAGCACAGTAGAAGATCTAAGGTTTCAAAGATTGGCTCCCAACACAAAATCTGCTAAGTTTCCATCATCAATTTTTTAGAGGGTCCAAATTCATCCAAGTAGACACTTTCATATCACTAAATATCATATGTATAGTAGCCCCAAGAAGGACTAATCATATGGGTCTATTCAAGTTAGATCCTAGTTCTTATGCATCAAGTTTTAGCTCATGCATAATGACACAAAGAAAGATATGCATGGGAAAAGTTAGATCTTAATATAAAATTTAATAAGTTTCCATACTTAGTTATTTTAGGCTAGACCATCATCAAGACATCATGTAGGATCACATGAACCAGTTGACTTCAACATTTGATAGATGCATGTGGAAAGCTCAAACGACTAGAAAATTAAAAGGGTTTGTTATTTTCAAGCTTTAAATCCATTCTCTTCAAATTTGGTGCCTCCATTATCTTCACACTTCAAGTTATAAAATTAAAAATTTGGTTATAAATGATAGATATTCATGTGGATGTCAATTTTAAGCTCCAAAAAATAGCCATTAGAATTCAAACAGTGGACCTAAGTAAATCAAATTATGCACATTTCATCATGCCAAGAAGATATACAAGCAAGATGCAAATCAAATGGTTATCAAATCCTAAGAACCAATGAGATATTTAGCTTAAGGTGGTGGGTCCCAAAATATCTATGGTCCATGTTTTATTAAATCTCAAAATCTGATAAACTGAAATAGATTCAAAGGGTTAATGACTTGGGTTAACTACCTACAGCCAATATCAAAGAGGTGAGTTAGGATGTTTCAATGAAATTTAATAAAACACGAATGAACTTGACTCAATAGGCAAATAAAATAACTTGAACTTGAGCCCAACTTGATTTGGTAGAAGAAGCAAAAGAAAGAAGCTTGATGAAGATTTAGTTAAGACCTAACATTGAACAAAGTGCCATCTATATGTAAAACCGTAAGAAAACTAATGTCCTTAGATTGGTTCACCTATAGTTATCTAAGTCTAGGATCCAAAACACAAGATAAAATATGTGATTGATGAAGAGATCATCCCAAGTCAAGCCCTTGACAAACCACCATTAAAGATAGGCATGATGTGTCCCTAATAGGTACAAATATCTTATCTTCTTGATAAGATCTAGTAAAATATCAATAGATCAGAACTTGGGGATTTAGAAAGCAATAAGATCATTCACTTCTAGCTATATCATGACCTGCCACTTTTGGAAAACTTTTGTCTTCTAGTGCAACTTGCTTAAAATAGAATGATTTGGAGGCTATCTAGTAAAATCACAAGTATCTTACTCATAATGACCTATTCTGATTGGACCAAAATCTTGGTGAAACATCTCTTGTAGATTACAACTCATTCATTATCATTAACAATGTGTTTCTCCTGTCCTCTTCCCCCTTATCCTATATTAACCCTTTTTTTCCATTTTGAACACATCTCTTGGGGACTTCAAATTTGTGATTTTCTTTTATCTTTCTAAGAGATGGGACATTCCTTATGATACTAAAAAGTATACTTGGCTTGATTAGGTGTAACCCTATCAAGTATTTGTAAGAACTACCTCTTAATTTAATATGACTCTCTTTGCCTATATTTTGCCTTGAATCTTTGTTTGACAAATTTTACATGTGGCATTGTATGAAGGAGAATATTGCTCATTCATGGTCCTTTTTTTATAACTTTATTTTAGGTATTTTAAATGTAGTTTGCAAGTCTAGGTTATTTTTTTACTCTAAACCTCTCCTATGAAATATTTATGTAAACTAGCTTGATCTTAAGGTTGTGTAAGCTATTACTATCCTTTATTGATCTAGTATGGGTTCAAGCTTATAGGATTTCTCTTTTAAGTTTGGTGCATGACCCTATTAACTTTCTTAGGAGCCCTTACTCTATTTTCAACCATTTTCCCATGAAGCATTAATTTTATTCTTAGTCTGAGGTGAGCATCAAAGAGGAATCTATCCTATTCCATAGGCTCAGCCCCAACATAGGTGACCCATAACTTGGGGTTCTCCCAATTTTATAGCTCAAATGGATAGATCCTACACAACCCTCTCCAAGGGTGTGATTTGATCCTATAAAAGTTTCTAGCATGTCTAATGGGACTAAGGTCCAAAGTAGCAGGAGAATTTTTGGTGTTTTCTTCTACATATCAACCTTTGGAGGAATTCTAAAAACATCATTGGTAACTCTAAATATCCATCATTTAGCTTAAATAGCCTAGGTACCTAATCACCATCATTTGGTATGTACAATCACCACCCATTTGATTGAAATTCATGTTCATTTATTATTTATACTTCATATCAAATTATCAATGTTCATGGCTTCACCCCAGGTGGTCCTCAAAATTTAGTGCAGTAGCCATATAATCATTCCTATCATCCCTATAGTAAGCTTATTAATCCTCCATACAAACCTACTTCCACCTCTAGTCAATCTTGTCAAGCCTCACCTCTATCAGTTGAGGAACATGAAGTCCTTTTATCTTGGATCCTCTCCTATGTTAATAAACCCAACTATTTCATACCCTCTATTTTGAAACCCACATCTCCCATACCCATCTAAGAAAGGGAGGAGGTGTCCAAATATTACACCACATTTCCCTCATGGAAATCAATTAAAGAGGGTACAAAATAAAAAAGGGAAATGATAGTTGAGAAGGTCTAAAATTTGATCTTCATAGAAGGACTAGTTTTGCAAAAGATGAATCGAATAACTATAGCTCAACTCAATGAGCTTGGTATACAAGAGTTCCAAGACTCTCCCTCCTTCTTACAAAAGTAGCCTAAAGCAGACAACATAAGTGTCTATGAGGAGGAGGTCATAGTAGGTAGTCCACTTCTTTCAAAAGATGAGGAGTCAGGTTTTAATCTAACTCTTTGGTATGGATTTGATATTTTAGATCCTAAAGGTGTGGCTGAGGGTAGGTAAAATTCTTCTTGGTCCCAAGAGATTCTATTTGGTATGGCCATAGATGGAAATGAGTAAGATGCAGAGATTGATATAGTCAATTAGTCAGTTGACCATGGTAAAGAGGTCTTAAATAAGCTTGAAGAAGATATAGAGGAGAAAGGGGATCAAGATGAAGTATGGAAATAGTTGTAATATGAATTCATGGATCAGGTAGGGTTTCTAAACTAGCCTATACCTCATATAAAAAATGAAGAAGAACTCATCCATCAGGTTGGGGGTGTTGATCAATCTCAATATGAGATATCCTTTGAAGGTAGCATTGATGTCTTAAAAAATGAAGGGAAATGATCAAATTTAAAACCATTGGAATATGACATGCTAGCCTTTGGGTGGATTGATGAAATACCAAATAGTCTCCTTCAAAGCAAATAAAGAAAATATTGTTTTGAAATTGGCATTATCTCGGATGACCAAGAGGAAGTTGCCTTTTGTTATGGCTTAGAGTTTTTTTGCCTAAGCCTAGATAGTCAACCAATCACCAATCCAAAAGATGAGTTTTTAGAGGCCCCTATAGTCTAAGTTTTATCAATCCTTGAATAAATGAATCAACATGTCCAAATTGATACATGTTTACCCCTTTTCATCTTCTCAAGAGTAGGCTAAAGGAAGCAATAGCCAGACCTTTCAACTCACATGTCATAAGCTCTTAAAAGCAAGGTGTTTTACATCCTAGTTTTCCACAAGTAAGTGATGCCAAATCCTTTCCATTTGATCCTGGTGGAAGTACTTGTAAATTATAAACCTTGTATATAAGTTAGAATAGGTTTGTGTTTTTCTTCAAGTGTTTTTATGCATATTTTGTTTAGTAGGTTAGTTTTTTTTCTTTCTTGTATTTGACTTCTTGCATTTGCCCTTATTATTTTGTTTTGGTCCTTGTTGTTTTAAGAGGAAGTTTCAAAAATATTTAACCTTGCATCATCTTCATGATCATCTCAGTTGCAAAGGATTGACTCCATGCCCAATGGATCAGACTAGAAAATGAACTGGGTTCGTAAGCATAACAGTCATGCTTCCCTATGAGTCACCAAAGATGTTGGCCATTTTTATTACCCACATAAGAATCTTGTGCCCATTTTATAATGTAGAGAAAGAAATAAAGATCTTTATTGATTAAATACTCAAATGGATAGAATAAGCATTAGATGGAATGGGTGGACCAGTGAGATCATGAAACTCATAAGGATTTTGAAACACTTTAAGTTCACTTAAAAGTGTAATTTTTTAATTTATAAGGATAGTTACAAAGTTTCAAACACTCTATGGATTGTCATAAATTCCCAGGATAAGCATGGAGGAGCATGGTAATCATCTGGCCCATCCACCATTTAGATTTTGCCTAGGCATTTGGCTATAAATCTAAGTAACTATGTTGATGCTACTAGATCTCACACACATGGACAAGTCAAAGAGAATTGGTCACATTGATTTATTCACATTAGTACTAGGTTTCCATACACCAAGCTTCATCTCATCCACCTAAACATAGCAGAAGATCTGAGGTTTCAAAGATTGGCTCCCACTGCAAAATCCACTAAGTTTCCATAGTCAATTTTTTAAAGGGTCCAAATTGAGTCAAGTAGACACTTTCATAGCACTATATCTCACACATATGGTATCCCCAAGAAATATTAATCATATGGGTCTTTTCATGTTGGATCCTAGATCATATGTACCAAGTTTTAGATCATGCATTGTAACACAAAGAAATATATGCATGGGTAAAGTTGGCTCCTAATGCAGAAGTTGTTAAGTTTCCATAGCCATTTAAGGCCAAACCATTGTCAAGACATCATGTAGGATCACATGAACCATCCAACTTCAACATTTTACAAATGCATGTGGAAATATCAAATGGTCGGTGGATCAAAAGGGTTTGTTCCCTTCAAACTTTAATTCCATTCTTTGCAAATTTGGTGCCTTCTGTTTCTATTCAAATTTTGCTTTCTATATTCAAAGAAGAATTAAGAAACTAAAAGATGGTCAAGGCTTGAAGATACCTGATTGTAGTCGTGCACACCAAAATCAGACATTGGAAGGTACTCCTCTTTGGCTGTGGAGGAATGACACCTGTAAAGAAAAATAGACTAAACACGAAAAAACATTAGACGAATTGACGGTGGGTTGTCAAGCAAACACCTGATCCCAGAAGTATGAAGACTTACTAGAAGGATATCAACCCACTAATTAAAATAGAAATATTTGATAAAAATGGAAATAATGAAAAGACAGAATGAAAGTAAATAAAAGATGAAAACACAAATGTGTACCTGATATTCAGTGAACTATTCTGCACAGTCGTCGGTGTCGGTATCTGTGCCAGCGTCGATTAGGGGAAGGTGCCGATGTCGGTTAAGGTGCCGGCGTCGGTCGGGGTAATGACTGGCATCGGTCGAGGCAACAGTTCTGGACAGAGTTTGGGTGGGTCTGGTTGGGTCTGGTTGAGTCGGGACAGGGTCTGGTCTAGTCTGGACAGGGTCTGGGGGTTTGCAGAAGGTCTGTTGTTTTGTTTGGGGTTTATGCAAAAAATCTGAACAGAGTTAAAAGACTATGTAGTCAGGGGATAGTAGGCAGAGGTGTAAAGGAGGAAGTCAAGTTTCGGGGCTACAGTCTGAAGATTCGGGGTGATAGCAGTAAATAAAAATAATAATAACCAAAGAGAAACAAAACACAGAATAAGATACTTACTTGTTATACGCTTGAAGATGAAGTCAGAGATGTGATTGACGTTGTCGTTGTGCTACCAAATGACTGAAGTAGAGTTCCTATATGCAAAAGATCGATTGTAGGTTGGTTGGATGCAAGAGATGGTTGATCGCAAGAGTTCCTATTGAAATGAATGAACTAGTTGGTTGAATAATCAAATCGGTTGATTGCCAGAGGTTCATGGATGAAGGCGAGGGACGGTTCGATAACCAATCGGGAAATTGATTGGGAACCGAATGGGTAACGGGTAACGGAATAATGGTTCCTATGTTCGGATCGAGAATGCAGTGCTAAGGAGAACCGACATTGACAAAACTACCGACGTCGGCTGATAGGTGACTGATGTCGGCGATGTCGATCGGGTGGTGACCGTGGTTGGCAGATGTAAAATGGGGGCAGAGACTAACTTTAGCCTTTTGCTCATTTTGACATGCTGCCAGGGTCAAGGCTAGTGGGAAAATGGTCGACAGGGGTTAAATAGGTGAAGGAGAATAACATGAGGGATGATCAGGGGAGTCGACATGATTTCAGTGTCTACGTTTGCCCCTTTTTGTCTTGTTGGTTATTCTAGACGAACTACAAGACAAAAATAGGAGTGATTGCCCTAGGTGAGGGATAAGGTTGATTCTGTCTTGTTGGTTGTTCGAATGAATTGCAAGACAAAAATAGGTAGCAGATTGCCCCGATTATGGATGAGGTATTCCCCCTCAAAGCAGGAGTTGAGGGAAGGGAACCAGGAATCGGGTGCTGATTTGACAAAAAGTGGATGAAAAAGGGGTGAGGGCAAACACTGCAAAAGTCATGATTGCGTGCATACCACTACACGAGATGGTTAGGTCAAAGTGTCGTAGGTCAAGGGTCAAGGAGTGCCAAAATTGAAGTAATCGGGCCCCAGCATTTAGTCATCTACTGATCGGGTTATTCAATCTAAGCTGAAGCTCCAATGGGTCGTCACGTTCTAGGTATCCCAGGCTCAGGAAGTGCTCCTAGAAACACGAAAAAGTCACAAGTAGTGCAGATCAATCGACATGCGATCCTATACTTGTGAGGGTCCAAAAAAGTCTGTGCACAAGTCTGCTAACCAGTCATGAGGTAGCATATATGCAAAAACAACCAAGGCAACATTGTCTTGGAAGTGGTCGAGGTCAGAGGAGATAGGCATGATCTCTAATGGTCATTAGTCGAGGGGAGGAATGGATGAAAGGATGTGGCTGAGCTAACCTCAGTAGACCCCATGTCAACTGAGTGCTACCTACATAGCCCCAGTCATAGGGCCTCAGGCCAATGTAGTTCTCCCTAGAAGGGAGGAAGGGTCAAAGGGATGGCATTGGTCGTGGTTAAGGGCAAGGTTATGGTTAAAAGGAGGAAAGAAGGTTTGTCCATCAGAGAGACGAACAAATGAGGGTGGTTGAGCTAACCCCAGAAGACAGTCATGTCATCTGAGTGCTACCTACATAGCCCCGGTCATAGGGCCTCAGACCAATGTAGTTCAGACAAAGGGTTTGAGTGGTAGACAGGTGGTCAAAATGGTCGATAGAGTGTTCTTGGTTATGATGAAATGATGAGGAGAAAAAGATGTTGCAGTCGTTTCCATATTGTGTGATGGTGTATTCTGTAACATTGGTCGAGGGGTCGTTCAGCCCTAACAATGTGTCATAGTCATGATGGATGTATGCTAAAGATGAATTGAAGTTTATTTACGCTTCAGCAAATATTGGTTTATGCTTAACATAAATTACGGCTGGTCGATAGTTTCCATGTGTATTGGTATCCAAAGAAACTATGTGAAATGGACTATGAGAGTGGTCTGAAAAGAGAGGTGAGTTGAGTTGATGGACAAGTGATGAAGGTGAATGTGACCAAAGTGCAGAAGAAGTGAAAAGCATATTTCTCTTTCATTGACAAGGACCAAAATGACAGCATAGATAGAGGTTATTAGAACCAAGAGCCCCATTCATGCATGACATCGTTGACCAGATGTTGTGTTAGAACGGTAATCGAATCACTTTGACATTAAAGTGAGCTCGAAGTCCCTTGAGCAGGTGATAGGAGGGGGAAAAAGGGTAACCCATTTTAAGAGCAGAGATAACTTTGCCCCTTTTTATAGGAGACCCTGAGACAACTATAAGTCAAGTCCATGACTTGTTTTTTTTTTTTTGAGGTGCAGACTGATCAATGCAGGAAGTCTGCATAGAGATGTCATGTGCTTGGTGGTCAATTGTGAAGCTGATCAATGCGGGAAGCTTCTAAAATAGTGTTGTTTATTGCCAGTTTAGTCATAGCCATCCTTCGAGGGAGTGGTCTAGATTTTTGTTTAATATAAGGGCTTTTGAATAGCTGTCCTTTGAGGGAGCACTCTATTAATTATAGCAATGATAGTACAGCTATCCTTCGAGGGAGCAGTCTGCTTTTTGATTTGATATTGATATAGTGACCATGGATATTTTGACATCTTGATTTGTTTTTACAGAAATGTGAGTCATGGACAAGATTATAGAAGGTCAAGGGCTCCCTTTTAGTAGGACAAAGCATCCATATATCATAAAAGGGTTATAGGAATTGTTAAGAGGAATAGGGATGAAAGGAATTAGGATTAAGAGGATGGGGATTGCTCAAGGGATGAGCTCAAGTTATGTGTCAAGTGGATGAGTACTTGACTAGCAATAGAACGGTCGCAGATGCAACGCATTAAGAGGCTCAGGTTCTGGTCGTCCATCAAGAGAAGACAGATGATAAGTCCCTGATCCATACTTGTGCGTGATAATAAAATGTCTGAGCCAATTAGGAGCAAACTTGCCTCGTTTACTTCACTCCATATTGGTCACATGTTGATTCTCTTTGAGGATGAGGTCTCTGATGTTGAAATCTCATTCTCACAGATTTTTGTCATAGGCGCGCTTGATGCGATGTTAATAGACATGGAGATGATTAAGGGCAGCAAGACGGCGCTCGTCAAGTAACTCAAGTTGAGCTAAGCGATCTTGACGAAAGTCATCATTGGAAAGGATATCATGTAGAGAAATGCAGAGAGATGGGATCTATACTTTGAGAGGTAGGACAGCCTCTGTTCTGTACACGAGAGAAAAAGGGGTAGCACCCGTAGAGGTTCGGATGCTAGTGCGATAGGCCCATAAAGCGAAGGGAATGTGAATGTGCCAGTCTCTTCCTGTGTCGCTGGCCACTTTCATGAGAATTTTAGTGAGAATTTTGTTGGAAGCCTCGGCCTGCCCATTTGCTTGTGGGTAGTAAGGCGAAGAGAAACTGAGCTTGATGCCGAATGAGTCGCATAGCTTTTGGATAGTCTTGTTTTTAAAGGACTTGCCGTTGTCGGTGATGATTTTATGAGGGACACTGAAACGACAGATGATGTGGGTGTTGATGAAGTCGATGATCTTGTCAGCTTTTGTGTAGACGAGAGGAATGTCTTCCACCCACTTGGTGAAATATTTAGTGGCTGTGATGATGGATTGATGACGAAGAGACGAATGAGGGTTAATCTCACCGATGAGATCTAAACCCCACTGAGAAAAAGGCCAAAAATCTTGAGCAATTTGTAAGGCGTGACTAGGAAAATGAAGCAAGTTAGAGTGCTGCTGACACTTGATGCAACACTGAACATAGTCTCTATAGTCTTGATGAAGGGTAGGCCAATAATAGCCCAGACGAAGGATGCACTTGGCAACTGAATTCCCACTGAAATGTCCACCACAAATCCCGTCGTGGACTTGTTGAATGGCTTGAGATGCTTCAGTGGAGGTGAGACAGCGAAGAAGGAGGCCGTCAAAACCTCACTTATAGAGAAGACCCCCTAGCATGGTATAGCGAGTGGTACGCTTGATAAAAGCTTGTCGTGCATTATTAGAGAGGTTGGGAGGAATGACAAAAAGAGACAAGTAGTCCACAAGTTGCTTATACCAATCATCTCATGGACTAGAATTGACAGTGTTGATATGGTTGATGTGAGAAGAGATATATGAAGGCAACGGCACACGATGCATCATGATAAAAAGTCTGGATGCAGATGAGGAAGATGGGATATGCGAAGTGAGAGAAGCCATGGTGTCAGCAAACTTATTTGTGGATCGAGGAACAGTCTGTAGGAGGAAATGGTCGAAAGATGCAAGGAGAATGTCAGCACGATTTTTGTACCTTTGCAAAATTTCATTTTTACAGAGGTATAAACCGTTGACCTGATTGACGACGAGCTGCAAGTCACCGAAGATGTTGATGGACTTGATGCTGAGAGAGAGGGCAGTCTGAAGTCCCAAAATTAAGGCCTCGTACTCGGCCATATTATTGGTACAATCAAAGTTGAGCTTAAAAGATAGAGGCATGGGCTCCCCTTCGAGTGGGATGAGAATGACCCCAGCACCCCCACCTAGTTGACATTTGGAACTGTCAAAAAACATAGTCATCTGATAGGTGGTGTCATCAGTGGAAAGTGCAGTGATAGATTCATCAAGGAACTCACACTGCGAAGGTTGATTGTAAGGAAGAGGGGCGTCTGCTAGTTGATCAGCGATGGTTTGCCCCTTGATAGATTTTTGCTAGATGAATTCGAGATCAAACTCAGCAAGCAGCATGAGCCACCGAGCCATACGTTGATTTTGATATGGCTTGGAGTGCATATACTTGAGAGTGTCGGTGTGGGTGATGATAAAGGTTTTGTGATTAAGAAGATAGTGGCGGAGCTTGGTAGCGGCAAAGACTAATGCCAAACAGAGTTTCTCAATATGGGTATACCGAGTTTCATAGTCGACCAGTGTTCGGCTAATATAATAGACCGCTTGCTCACGGTGATGCTCATCTCGGTGCACGATCATGGCACCTAACGAATGATTAGTGGCTGAGATATAAAGGTAGAAGGGTTGGTCATCTTTAGGTGGAATGAGGACTGGTGGAGAGACCAAATAGCGTTTAAGGGCTTCAAAAGCCTCTTGATAGTCCTTATCCCATGTAAAGGAGACGTCCTTCTTAAGGAGATGATGAAAAGGTTGGCAGCGGTCAGAAAGCTGCGAGATGAAATGGTGAATGGACTGAAGCTTGCCTTGCAAACTGTGAATCTGCTTGAGATTGGTCAGGGATGGCATTTCAAGGATAGCGCGAATCTTGGTGGGATCTATCTCGATGCCACGGAAGGAAACGATGAAGCCGAGAAGCTTGCTAGAGAGGACCCCAAAGACACATTTCTTGGGGTTAAGACGAACATTGTATTGAAGAAGATGAGAGAAGATGATTTTGAGAATGGTCATATGGTCACGGTGAAGCTTGGACTTGCCGAGCAGGTCATCCACATAGTCCTCCATGATTTTGTGGAGGAGATCATGGAAAATGTAAGTCATGGCACGCTGATAAGTGGCACCTGTGTTCTTCAAACCGAAAGGCATGACTCGATAGCAAAAAGTCCCCCATGGGGTAATGAAAGTGGTCTTGTGTTGATCTTCTGGAGCAATCAGGATTTGATTGTATCCTAAAAACCTGTCCATGAGAGATAGCATCTCATGGCCGGCCGTAAGATCAATAAGCTGGTCAATGTTAGGAAGAGGAAAGTCATCTTTGGGACAAGCTAGGTTAAGGTCACGATAGTCTGTGCAGATCCTGATCCCCCCAGTTGCCTTGGTGACTGGGATGATGTTAGAGACCCACTGTGGATAATCGATGGGCTGGATGAAGGAGATAGAAAGGAGGTGTTGAAGCTCCTCTTTGACAAGGAGGGCAATGCGAGGATGCATCTTTCAAAGCTTTTACCTGATAGGCTTAGCCTCTAGTTTGGTGACAATGTTATGAGTAACGATGGTGGGGTCGATGCCAGGCATATCACTATAAGTCCAAGTAAAGGCCTTGCTATGGTCGAAGAGGAATTGGGTATAGTCAAGTTACTCCTGAGCGTCTAAAAGAATGGCCAATCTTTAAGACATAAGGAACATCGGAAGAAGGAAGGTTGATGTCAATGGTTGATTCATTTAACATAACCTGGGTCTCAGAAGGGAGGGAGCACTGGATGAAAGAATCATCAGTGCCCATGTAAGAAAGAATGGCATCGTCGTCAACGTAGTGGACAGTGTGAATAGTTGCCGACTCATCTTCGATCATGCTGGGAAAAATGAGAGGGAGAGACTTGGACACCCCATTGAGCTGATAAGTCAAGGGTTCCAGGCGGATGGTGTTTATGCAAAAAAAAATTAGGAGGAATGGAAACCACTGACTCCATAGGTGAAGGGGGAAGAATAGGTGAGTGTGGAGGAGATTGGTCAATGATTGGTTCAAGACAAAGGTCTACATGGTCTTGAGTGGGGTCGTGATATTCCAGACCATACCGTTTCTTAGCATCGTCATCGTTGAGCGGTTTGATGGGCTGATGGGAGCCCTGCTCATAGCGTCCGAAACCAAAACCCTTCCATGCACACTTGTAAAGGTAAGTGTGTGCAAAGGCAGGGTTTCCTGAAACAAAAAGTTTGATGTGAAAGGTTGGGGTGATGAAAGAGGATTACCATCAGTAGGAGCTTGATTGAGCCCCCCATAGACGAGGTTGGTTCGAAGGTGAGGAGGACCATAAGGTATGATCATCCCGATCCGATGGTCGTAACTGGGGTTGTGATGAAGGCATCCATACTCTTGTGGAGTTTGGAACATGTCTAAGGTCAACAAGTGATACTCCCCCAATGAAAGTCTTTGGAAGATGTCTTTCATGGGGTCTGTGGTCATCGCTTGAAGGGGAGGTGTAAGGGCGACCGCTTGTTGCGAACTGGTCAAAGCTTCCGTGGATGGAGGCGGTGCCGGAATTGATGGCTTGATATGAATGAGGACATCATTTGGACGGTAGGTGGTGTTGTAAGTTTTGAAGGGAAAAGGGTCAACGGGAATGGTGTGGACTTGCCCGTCATGCTCAAATTTCACACAATGGTGCAGGGTAGAGGGGACACAGGCCATGGCGCGGATCTAGGGTCGGCCCAGCAAGATGTTGTATTGAAACTCTCCTTCAATGATGTAGAAGAGCTCTAGGACTGTGCGTGGACCAACGTAAATATGAAGGACAACTGTGCCAATGGTCGTGGCAGTAGTGTCATTAAAGGAGGGCAAGATTGCGTCAGTTTTGGAGACGCAATTCTTGGGAAGAGCCAACTAATCAAAGGCATGGGTGGAGATAATGTTGATGCTAGCACCTCCATCGATCATAACGTGTTTAATGCGTGTTTGATCGATATAGGTATTGATGAAGAGGGCGGCATCCTGATCTTCCGTGTTGGATGTGGGAATCTCAGAATCGCTGAATGTGATGGAGGCAACAGGGGCTAAGGAGTGGACAAGGGTAGTAAGTGGTTAGGGGTCCTCAGGTTGGACCTCTGCTACCTGCAAGGCTTGGATGAGGGCTTGACGATGTTGAGGCAAGGTTTGGATGAGGTCATAGAGGGACATCTTCACAGGCGTCTGGTGAAGCTGTTTCAACATGGAGTCATGGATTGGTCCTGAAGAGGAAGAAGAAGAGGAGGGTTGAGGTGCACCAAGGATAGAAATCTTAGGCTTAGGTGGTTGAGGTGGATTGACAAAAGGGTAGGTCCAAAGAATGGTGGCTTTTTCTTTTGCCTTGTCCTTTTGTGACCTAGTGGTGATGTGAATGGCATTGATTTCAAAGATGGGAGGTGAAGGTGATAAAGGGGTTGTAACCGATTGATGAGATGTTGATGGGTTTGAAGAGGTTGGAGGGTTATGAGAAGGAGTCAGGGGTCGGTCGAAAGTGTCCTCAAAGAGAAGAGTGTCTTTCTGTAGATAACGGCGAATGACAGCCTTGAGGGCACAACAAGTCTCGGTATCGTGTCCTGGCATACGATGGTATAAGCAAATCTTCATGTCGTCGAACCAGGAGGGCTTAGACCTGAGAGGTTGGAAAGGCCTGATGGGTGAAGAGTTATGCTGGAAGTCTGCAAAAGTCGTTGCAAGATCAAAGAGTATGAGCCCACTAAAGGGTCCATGCTCATTGATGTATGCGATGCCGATGACTTTTGCTTGGGTGATGTTGGAGGGGGTTTTCGTACCACCTTCTGGGTTGATGGTGCGATGATAGGCAGAGGCGGTACATTCTTCATGAGAGGTACCACCCTTTTGGGAGAGGGTAGGCTAGCAGTAGGCAAAGGAAGCAAAGGAGGCAACCGGTTTTGATTAGAGGTCGAAGTGGGAAGGACTCTGGTTAGGGTTGAAGGATGGGGGCCCAAAATGGAGGGCAATGGTGATGGAAGAGGAGGCATTCGCCTCTATGGTTTGGCAGTCTTTTGTGATTTGGGTTGAAGACCACTATTGGTTGAAGTCTGGTTTAAGTCCACCTTTACTTGTGGATGAGTGAGGTAGGAGACGGGGTGAACGCCAAGTGACTTGATTGGTTTAGATGGGGTAGATGAGGGTTTCAATTTTGATGAGGTTGATGGAGATGTAGACAGTCTAGAAGTGGAAGTCTGATTTTTGTTGATAGTCTTGGGAGGTTCTGCCATAGGAGGATTATCAGCATGAGATGAGAGGGTATGGGCTTGTTGAAGAGATTTGAGACGCTCCCACAATCCCTTATGCTCCACTTTCCTAGAAGGGAGAAGTTTGAGTTTCTCCACTAGTCAGGAAAATGGCTGAGAAGATGCGGGATGAGGTTTGGGTTCTTGAGAAGATGTCGACGGTTGTGGGACCGAAGGTGAGATGGGTGTAGTAGCCTCGGACCCAAGGCATGGTGGAGTCATGACAGGTTCATCCTTGGTTGGAGAGGAAGGAGAGATAGGTTCTTCCCTGGGTGGAGAAGAAATCGGAGAATGAAGCTCCTCAAGTGGGTAAAGGGCAGGGATGATTGTGCCCTCCACTTGCGGTCGAGGAGTAGGAAATGTTGGTTCCTCCATGGGTAGCAAGAAGGAAGATGGTGAAACTGGTGGTGCTGGTAAGGTCGAGGCATCCTCCAAGATGAGAGAGGTTGACGAAGAACTAACCGGAGAAAGAGGTTCATCCACATGTGATGGACTAATGGATGGACTCACCTCTTGAGGTTGGTTAGAAATGAAGGGTGAGACCGTATTGACTGTTCGAATGTTATGTTCATGAGAGTTGTCAATCAAGGTCTGGACATTGTTTTGAGTTGGTGGATGATTGGGGAACAGTTGTTTGAAGATATCGATACCTTGATTAGGGGGCGCATTGGGATTGTCGAGGATGAGGTCACCCTTTTCTAGCATGTCTTGGATTATGTTTTTAAGGGTTTTACAGTTGCCCATGTCATGACCCTTAACATGGTGGTAGTTATAGAAGTCATTTTCCCTATACCACGCAGGGATGGCGCGTGAGGGATCAAATTGTGGTAGTGGTCAGATCTGGGGAAGATTGAGGGCCCCTTGTTTGACGAGTTTTTCAAGCACAGACGCGTATGATTCTCTGAGTGGAGTAAACTGTCGCTGTATGTATCTCTACTAAAATTGGCGAGTGGCACTCATAGATGTGGATGGCTCAGGTTGATTAGTTGAAGGCAAAGAGGAAGAAGATCTAACAACCATAGCATTTGTTGAAGCTTTAGATTTAGGATTGGATGAGGAAGGCTTAGAAGAGGGGTCATTGGTTTTGGAGTTGGGATTCTTGCTCCGCAACTTGACTTTATTCTCTTCGACAGCACGTAACTCAAGTTTACGGGCCATCGTGAAGGCTTCGTCAAAAGTGCGGAAGGTTTGAACCCTCAAGGTGGAAGAAATATGTCTAGCGCAGGCTTGAGAGAAAAGTTTAATAAGCTCAGGCTGGGGTAAGGAAAATGAGAGTTGATTGATAAGGCCTCTCCATCGAGCGACAAAATCAGTAATGGATTCATCCTCAAATTGGCAGATAGAATAGAGGTCTGTGATGGAGACCTTCTTGGTGATATTGATAGAGAAATGATCGAGGAAGAGCTGGGCCAGCTAAGTGAATGTGAAGAGGGAATGGCTGGCAAGGGAGCTGTACCAGTCAAGTGCAGCACTCGAGAGAGACATGGGAAATGTGCGTAAAAGCAACGCATCATCATGGGCGATAAGGTAACAGGAATGTCTGAATGCCCGTAAGTGTTGTTGTGGGTCTTCCTTGCTTTGGAAACGAGAAAACTTAGGAAGTTCCCACTGGCTGGGATATGGTCTGATAGGGACAGAAGGATGAATGGGCTCATTGCAAATTTGTTTGTATGAGAGAGTATTGCGTGAGCTGGAAACGGAGGTCTCTAGGTTGGACATTTTATCCATCAGCATTTTGATGATATCTACTGATGGATTGGCGGGTGGAGCACCTCCTAGATTGTAAGGCACTTGAAAGAGGCTGGAAGAGGTATACGACGTAGTCATTTGTACCAGTAAGGGTGCAACGTACGGATGACTAGTCGTAGGGATAGAAGAGGTGACTAAGGATGGTTGGGTAGAAGGTATGGCTAGGTTCGATGTTGTTATGGGAGGTTGGTTAGAGGTAACATGGGCTAATGGATAGGTAGCCACCTTAGTGTTGATAGGAGCAAGGGTAGGTGGAATAGAGACGACCAGATTCTGAAAGGGGGTAGAAAGTGGTTGAGTGGGCTGAGATTGATAGGGGGCCGAAACCCCAGTGGAAGTGGGCCCAACGATGGAGGGAGAGGCCACACTTGGATGGTTGGTAAAAGGTTGGTCATTGGTTGAGGCAACAGCCTGGGTGTCTAAGGGTTGAACTACAGACGCCGTTGATACGGCCGCAGTCTCGAGAAAAGAGGTCGACATTCTGTAAATTGGATTGCCCAAGGGGTCTCGCGTTCGGCTATTCATGAGATAGTGTTGCAAGGATTTTATGTTGAGGTCCAAGAATCGTGCAAAATCTTGGTCCCCTTCTGTAACAATAGGCGTTTGGGTCGGGGATGGTCTAGTAGGAGTTCTTTCAGTTTCTGAGTTGAACTCCATTATAGGGCTGGTTATAGGCGGAGTAGACGGAAGAGGATGATGCCTCGCGTGATCGACTAGAGCCTTGGATTGGCTACGAGTCAGAACCATTCAAGGCAAGGAAGAACGTCCTCACAAGCTCAAACAAGCAGATAAGAACTAAAAAGATGAAGAACACAAGCAGATCCTAAAACCCTAGGAGTAGATTATTAGGATTATAGTGGCTTATGCCTCAGAATGTGTGTAGAGGAAGATTGGCTTTTGAGTCGGGTCCTAGAAGAAGTAGTCTATGGATGGTTTCAGGTTTTGTTATGGTGCTCAAGAAGTTTGGGTTAGGTTCTGTACAAGGCCTGGTGCTAAGGAGCAAGCTCCCCTCACTTCACGATTCCAGTGGTTAGCTGGTTTTGCTTAGCCAAAATATACTTCCCCTAGAGATTAGGCTCCACCAGAGAACAGAGTGGGCTTTCTCCTTGGTGATGAAATCCAAGTAAGATCATCAGGACGGGTAAGGTATCTGCTGGGGGATGAAATCCCAGTTGGGCCTTGTCTCAGGTAAGTTATGATGTTTGTTTTGTGCAAGTGGTTTGGTCGTTTAACATCAAGTGATCTAGATTAATTCAATATGCGTTTGTTAATTACTATGTGTGGTCTAAGAGATGCAAGCAAATAGAAATGAATGAAAAGTGTTTTAATGCCCAAGTCAAAATGTTTGTTCGTATGAAGACGAATGGAGAAAGAGTTGAAGAATATGAGTTTTGATTAGTCTAGAAGTTCAAGAAAGAAAAGAAAAGTTCTTTTTAGTCCTGCTTATGATGTCGTTAAGAAGAGACGAAAGAGGTGAAAAAGGAAGGAACCTAATGCACCTATATGAACGAAAGAAAGAAAGAACCCAAGGAAGGCCATAGGGTCCCACCGGGCGTGCCAGAATGTTTCTATTCAAATTTTGCTTTCTACATTCAAAGAAGAATTAAGAAACTAAAATATGGTCAAGGCTTGAAGATACCTAATTGTAGTCGTGCGCACCGAAATCAGACGTTGGAAGGTACTCCTCTTTGGCTGTGGAGGAATGACACCTGCAAAGAAAAATAGACTAAACATGAAAAAATGTTAGACGAATTGACGGTGGGTTGTCAAGCAAACGCCTGATCCTAAAAGTATGAAGACTTCCTAGAAGGATATCAACCCACTAATTAAAACAGAAATATTTGACAAAAATGGAAATAATGAAAAGACATAATGAAAGTAAATAAAAGATGAAAACACAAATGCGTACCTGATATTCAGCGAACTATTCTGCACAGTCACCGGTGTCGGTATTTGTGCCGGTATCGGTCAGGGGAAGGTGCCGATGTCGGTTAAGGTGTCAGCGTCGGTCGGGGTAATGACCAGCGTCGGTTGGGGCAACAGTTCTGGACAGAGTTTGGGCAAGTCTAGTTGGGTCTGGTTGAGTCAGGACAGGGTCTGGTCTAGTCTGGACAGGGTCTGGGGGTTTGCAGAAGGTCTGTTGTTTTTTTGGGGTTTGTGTAGAAAGTTTGAACAGAGTTAAAAGACTATGTAGTTAGGGGATAGTAGGCAGAGGTGTAAAGGAGGAAGTCAAGTTTTGGGGCTACAGTCTGAAGATCCGGGGTGATAGCAGTAAATAAAAAAACAATAACCAGAGAGAAACAAAACACAGAACAAGATACTTACTTGTTATACGCTTGAAGATGAAGTCAGAGACGTGATTGACGTTGTCGTTGTGCTGCCAAATGACTGAAGCAGAGTTCCTGTACGCAGAAGATCGATTGTAGGTTGGTTGGATGCAAGAGATGGTTGATCGCAAGAGTTCCTGTTGAAATGAATGAACTGGTTGGTTGAATAATCAAATCGGTTGATTGCCAGAGGTTCATGGATGAAGGCGAGGGACGGTTCAATAACTGATCAGGAAATCAATTGGGAACCAAATGGGTAATGGGTAACAGAATAACGGTTCCTGTGTTCGGATTGAGAGCACAGTGCTAAGGAGAACCGACGTCGGCAGAACCGCCGACGTCGGCCGATAGGTGACCGACATCGGCGACATCGATCGGGTAGTGACCGTGGTCGGCAGATGCAAAATGGGGGCAGAGACTAACTTTAGCCTTTTGTTCATTTTGACATGCTGCCAGGGTCAAAGCTAGTGGGAAAATGGTCGACAGGGGTTAAATAGGCGAAGGAGAATAACATGAGGGATGATCAAGGGAGTCGACATGATTTCGGTGTCTACACCTTCATGATCTTCATGCTTCAAGTTATACAATTGCATTATTGGTTAGAAATAGTAGACATTTGTGTGTATATCAATTTCAAGCTCCAAAAAATAGTTGGCCTAAGTAAATCAAATGGTGCACATTTCATCATGCCAAAAAGATCTACGGGCAAGATACAAGTCAAATGGTCAATGCATCTTAGGAACCAATGAGAGATTGAGGAGGTTGGTCCCAAAATATCTATGATCTATGTTTTATCAATTCTTAAAATCCAATGGAGAAAAATAGATTTAAAGGGTCAATAACTTGGGTCAACTACTTATAGCCAATAGTGAAGAGGTGAGTCAAGATGTTTTGATGAAAATTGGTAAAACATAAACAAACCCAACTTGGCAGGCAAATAAAAGAACCCAAACTCAAGTCCAACCTAAGTTGGTAGAAGTGAAGGAAAGAAACTCGATGAAGACTCAATTAGGCCCTGGTATTGAACAAAGTGCATATATATGTAAAAATATAGGAAAACCAATATCCTTAGTTTGGTTTTCACCTATAGTTATCTCAATCTAGGATCTGAGGCACAAGAGTAGATATGTGATTGGTGAAGAGATCATCCTACATTAGGCCCTCGATAAACCATCATTAAAAATAGGCATGATGTGTCCCTAGTAGGTACAAAGATCTTATCTTCTTGATGAGATCTAGTAAAATATCAATAAATCAGAACATGGGGATTTGGAAAGCAGTTGGAGCATTCACTTTTAGTCAGATCATGATTTGCCACTTTTGGAAAACTCTTGTCTTCTAGTGCAACTTGCTCAAAATAAAATGATTTTAAGGTTATCTGGGCATATCACAAATATCTTCCTCATAATGACCTATTTTGATTGTATCAAAATCCTAGTAAAACATCTCTTAGAGCTAACAACTCATTAATTATCATGATCAATGTGCTCTCCTCTCCTCTTCCCCCTTCTATATTATCCCTTTCTTTTCATTTTGAAGACATCTCTCGGGGACTTCAGATTTGAGAATTTATTTTATCTTTCTAAGAGATGGGACATTCCTTGAGATACTACAAAGTATACTCAGCTTCATTAGGTGTGACCCTATCAAGTATTTGTAAGAACTACCTCTTAATGCAATAGGACTCTCTTTTCCTATCTTTTGCCTTGAATCTTTGTTTGACAATTTGTGCACTGTGGCATTATGTGAAGGATAATATTCCTCATTCATGGTCCTTCTTTTATAACTTTGTTTTAGGTATTTTCAATGTTATTTATAGGTCTAGGTTAGTGTTTTAATATAAACCTCTGCTATGAAATATTTATGTAAATTAGCCTAATCTTGAGGTTTTGTAAGCTAGTACTATCCTCTAATGATCTAGTGTGGGTTAGAGCTTATGGGAGTTCTCTTTTAAGTTTGGTGCATCACCCTCTTAACTTTCTTAGGAGCCCTTACTCTCTTTTTAACCCTTTTCCCATGAAGCATTAGGCTTAGTATTAGTCTTAGATGAGCATCAAAGAGGAAGTTGTCATGATCTAAAGTTCTAGCCACAACATAGGTGACCCATAACTTGGGGATGTCCCAATTTTATATCTCAATTTGAAAGAGCCTAAACAACTCTCTTCAAGGGTATGAATTGAGCCCTTAACACTTCCTATGACCCTACTCCTCCTTATGATTATACATCAGCTCATGTGTAGACTATTGACCTTGGTTATCCCACTTTGAGACATCCACCACTTTTTTGGACCTCTCCTACATCATATTATTACCCTCCATACATCATTAGTCTATCTTGGCCCTTTCACATGCAAGACAGGCCTTTTAAGGACCCTTGGGGCCTTTTGAGAGCTTGTTGACTAGCCTAGGCCCATGTTTGACCTAGGTCATAGCTTGTGTGAATGAAACCCATAGCCTAGGCCACAATTTTACTTCACAAAAGTTATGCCCTAGGCCATAGTCTAGGAAAAATACATGCAAAAGAATTTGTTTGGACCCAATTGATTAAAAATGGCTAGTTTTAGGTCTTTTGCCAGATTGGGGTTGGGATATATGCCTAATTATCATTCATTTGAACCTCTCTCTTCTCTCTTCACACTTTTTATTCATTATTCTTCCCTCTATTGACTCTCATGTCTTCTTGAATCTCTCTTGATTTATTCTTGGCACTCTTGAGCTTGATTGGTGATAAAGGATCCCATATGTTGTTACACATTTGTTTGGAGACTCCATTGCTGCTCTTAGTCGTTCATACTTCCTTGTATATTGATTCTAACTTCTATATTTAGCATTACACCTAATTTGTGCACTTGTTTGGATCTCTTACACTATTGTAAGTTCTCACTTCACCTCCTCCTTAGCTTTTGGATTTTGGCTTGGACTTTGCCTTGCACATAGCTTGGTCTTCATCCTACATTGCTTCTTAGCTTAGATTCTTGGTTGGTAAAACATTTGCACTTCATTTTTGAGCTTGATCTGAGGATATTTTGTTATGAAAATTGAAACTCCATTATTTTGTGTAGTATATATGCTAGGGTTTGATTTACTTTAGTGATTTAGTTGTTTTGTGCATTGTTTAGAATAGCTTATAAAGTTTATACATTCATATGTAGTTACAATATATCTTCATTGATTAAAATATTTTCCATTACATGTTATTCTTTCATTATAAGAATTTTTATTACATAAATAGGACTCTACATTCTCAAAAATGAACTATACAACTTGCTTAATCAATCTTTCTCTCTTGCTAAACTAGAGCATTGCATTGTTAGAAAATAATAGTGTTGAATTTGAAAGATAGCTCAAATCTAGATTAGGCATGATCTTGAACCCTTTCTTGAAAAGTTTTTTATTTCTTAAAACATCTTTCATTTATCCTGAAAGTGCCTTAGCTTATAGATTTACATTTCATTTGTTAGCTCTCTTTACTTGGCATGATTATTTTTGTAACTTGTACGTAATCAATAGTCTATTCTTATCTACTTGTGTTATTGTGGTTGGATCCATTAGAGATACTTGCATCCTTTTTGCCCCTAATCATGCATATATAATCATACTTCTCATGACCCTACTCCTCCCTATGATTACACATTGGCTCATGTGTAGACTATTGACCCTAGTCATCCCACTTTGAGACATATTCCACCTACTTGGACCTCTCTCGCATCATATTCTTACCCTCCATACATATTTAGTTGATCTTGTCCCTTTTACATGCAATACAGGCCTTTTAGGGAACCCTCAAGGCATTTTAAGAGCCTATTGACCAGCTTAGGCCCATGTTTGACCCAAGATGTGACTTGTGTGAAAGAAATACATGGCCTAGGTTGCATGTTTCCTTCATAAAAGCCACAGCCTAGGCCTCAGCCTAGGTAGAATGCATGCAAAAGCATTTGTTTAGACCTAAACAATTAAAATGGTTAGTTTTAGGTCTTTTGGTAGATTAGGATTGGGATATATGCCTCATTTTCATTCATTTGATCCTCTCTCTTCTCTCTCCACACTCTCTCTTGATTCTTCTTCCCTCTCTTGACTCTCATGCCTTCTTGAATCTCTCTTTATTAATTCTTGGCACTCTTGAGCTTGATTGGTGATAGAGGATCCCATATGCTGCTACACATTTTCTTGGAGACTCCATTATAGCTCTCAGTTGCTACTGCTTCCTTGTGGCTTGATTATAGCTTATACATTTAACATTACACCTAATTTTTATACTTAGTTGGAGATATTACACCATTGTAATTTCTCACTTCACCTCCTCCTTAGCTCTTAGCTTTTGGTTTAGACTTAATCTTGCACATTACTTGGTCTTCCTCCTAAATTACTTCTTAGCTTGGATTCGTGGTTGGTAAAACATTTACACTTCATTTATGAGCTTGATTTTAGGGCATTTTGCTATGCAAAATGAAACTCCATTTTTTTGTGTAGTTTATATGCTAGGGTTTGATTTGTTTTAATGATTTAGTTGTTTTGTGCATTATTTAGAATAGTTTATGAATATTATGCATTCATATGTGGTTATAAGATATCTTCATTGCTTGAAATATTTACCATTACATTTTATGCTTTCTTTGGAAACATTTTATTTACATAGTAGGACTCTACATGCTTAAAAAAAACTAGACAACTTGCTTAAACAATCTCTCTCTCTTACTAAACTAGAATATTGTATTGTTAGAAAACAATAGTGTTAAATTTCAAATATAGCTCAAATATAGATTAGGAATTCTCTTGAACCCTTTATTTAAAATGTCTTTATTACCTTAAACATCTTTCACTTGGCTTGAAAGTGACTTAGCATCTAGAATTACATTTCATTTGTTAGCTCTCTTTATTCAATATTTTTAGTTTTGAAAATTATATAAAATCAATAGTGTAGTCTTAGCTACTTGATTTACTATGGTTTGATCCACTAGAGGTACTTTTTTACTTCATTTTCTTGTTCATACTAGCCCCAACTTGGTTTAAAATTCTATTTATAGCTTGGTGCAAACTAGCAAACTAGACATCCACTATAAATTTCCTTTGGCCCATAGAACCCCTAAGCCTTATAGCCTCTTAGTGGTTGGTATTAGCACCCTATCAAACACTAGTGGTTCTATTCAGATTCTTCAAGCTATATTCAGGCATGCCTAGTGGGATTCTTGGTGTGAGGGGGAGCTATTCAGGTTGTTGACTAAGCCTAATCTATGTTGAAAATTAGTCTTGTAATATAAGTTTATTTGAAGGAGGTATGCATGAATTAAGGGTGAGAATTTATACTTAATTATCCATATTCTATGTGTTTAAATTTTATTTTAAACAAAGTTTGATTCCAGATGACAATTATGCAAGACCTTTGTCATTAATGTCAAAGGGGGAGAAAGTTCAAGAAGGGAGATGAGAGTGATTAGTTTGAAGAATGTTTTGCCATCAATGAAAAAGGGGGAGTTTGTTGAGAAGTTTTTTCATTGATGTCAATTTTGATGTCATTAGACATCAATGTTAATGTCATTGATGTCAAGGTACATCTGGTGAGAATGCACAGTAAGTGATCTATGAGGTATAAGCTTGTGTGCCTAATGTGGCAAGCAATCCATGTGACAAGAGAGAATTTAAAGGCAACATATTTTATCTCTATCAAGAGAGAATTTGAAGGAAACATAATGATTATTATAAGGTTTATTTCAAGGTTCAAGCCAAGGTAAGCATGTTTGAGTACTAGTCTTTGAGTACAATGTGTCTTGAAAAGCCTAGTAATATCAAGCTTAGTCATATCATGATCTTGTGCAATGAGAATGAAGAGGTGTGTACATAAGGATAACATTATTTTAATAGAATTTAAGGTATGTTATCAAAATTTAGAAGAATCAAATATTTTTTCAAGATCAGCTGTCAAGTTCTAAATGCTTGAGAAGCCTAGTCATAGCACTAGTCATAACTTGTAAAGACCTAGTGAGAAGGTTTAGGTATGGTGGCCTAGTGAGATGGATACACAGAGGCATAATAGGATATATGAGGTTGCCTGATCATTCATTTGAGGCATTGGATCACTCAATATAGTTTTAAGGTAAACCTGTAGGGGTAAGACTTTAAGTCCAAGTCTACAACTAGACTAGTTCTAGACCTTGCCTGACCTAATTAAGTGTTATGAGGTGTTTTCAAGGCATATGAAGGATTTATATCAGTTTTTGAACATGATATATGTTCTTTAGTTTTTATATGATGTTTTGAGACCTTGGATAGTGTTTAGAAGGTCAGTTTCAAGACATAATGTGACTTGCAAGTCAAGGCCTAGAGAGCAAAGAGAGAGAGCATGGCCTAATGGGGTAGTAGGTTTTAATTATGAGGATAACATGGATATTTTAGCATTGAAATGAGTTTATCATGTTTATTCAAGTATTTTTACCAATTTTTAGGTCAAAATTTTGTAGGTTAAGGTAAGAAAAAGTGTTTTGAGGTCTCTCATGTGTATAGAATGAAGGGTTCTCAACCTGAGAAGAACTTTCAAGTATTCATTGGTATGTGTAACATCTAAATGGTAACCTAATATATTTATGGAATATTTTTAATCTTATTATCTCAATTTTACAAGCATTGGTTTATATAATGAGGGACTAATCTTTATGAATGATCGTTAAGATTGAAAGATGGTTTAAACCCTGAAAAAACCCTAATAGTGACCCAATGTGAAATATCTTGTTATGAAGTGCTCATAATGTATTTGTGTGCCTATTTAAGTGATTTTAGGTTATATTAAACTTGTATAATAATATCTATGGGTGATTTGTTTGTCAAGTGAATGAGTGGAACCTATAAGAAAGGCTTTATTTCTCAAAGATTTGATGTAGTAGTCAAAGTTGACCAAGTAAAAGTTTTTAAATGGATTAGAACAAATATTGAGAATTTTATTTTATTTTTATGGTGGTTTATTATTATTTTATATCCCTTAGGTTTGATAAACTTCTCATACAATTTGACTTGTCATTAACAGGCCTAATGGTGTAAATAATGAGAAACCCAAGCAGAAGTGAGAAGTTGATTAGGGATGTGTTATCATGGATTAGGGATGAATAAAAATTAATGGGGAAATTTTAAATACCTATAATACATATTAATTTTGGATATAAATTTTTTATGTTATTATATATTATTAAAATGTTGCTCATAAGTTGACATGTCTGGTTCAGATAAGACAGTGAGGTACAAGACTATGAGATTGGTCTATAAGACCAATATTATCATTTAAACATATTTTAATTATATTTTATAATGTTATAATGATATCATAATGTAATTAATATGCATAAATATTATCTAAAAGTGTCTACATAGGTGTTTAAGGTCTTATCACCATGATTGTGCTTTAAGGCAAACTGGCAGTTCTGGGTAATCAAGTTGCAATGAGGAATTTAAGGCTCTATTCCCTAAGAAAAAGCATATAATGTACATGATTTTTATATTTTTGAATTTTATTTCCTATTAATTATTTTCATAATTTTTTATGTTATTGTAAGAGGTTGAAACATTGAATCCAAAATGGATACTCTAGTTGAATGAGGTCTGAGAGAGAGAAGGTCAACAAATTCTTTTACAAGACCAATAGTTTCTAATAGAGTTTATGATATTTTTTTTGAGGTTGTCCTAATTATTTTATAATATAATTTTAATTAATTTTAATACTTTTATTTTTTTCCTTTAGGTGTTAAAAGGTCAAGGTTTCATGACTATGTTTTGAAGCTAGTTGGTAGTTCTAAGTGGGCTACTTGCATAGAAGGGTTTGAGTCATTTTACCCTTATTTAGTAAGACTAAATAACATGGTGATGACCTTAAGGTCATATATACTATATATATGTGATTTTTTTCCATGTTTATTTGTAAAAAAATTGTTTTATCTTTAGTAGTTAAATATAGACTTTCTGAATATGCATAGGCCTAATTGTGAACAATACTAATGGTGTGTTTCAAGTGGTGGTTGGAGATAAAAGGTTTCATGGACCTAATATGAGCCTATTATGGGTATATTTTAGTGTAATTTTATGTTTTCCTTCTATTTTATGTGTTTTAATGTGTTTCATGGAAGGTAAAGTATAATGTGTCCTAAACAGACCTACTGGGATTAGGTCTCTATAAGACCTAAAGATAACACAAGGCCTAATTGAGGTATGTCAGACCTAAAGGGACTCAAAGCATATTTTATTCAAATTTATTATATTTCCTAATATATATTCCATGTATTAACTAATAATTTAAGGGTTCTTGTCTGACCAAGAAGGATATGAATAAGAGACTTATATAAATATAAAGTAGTTTTAGGCCTATGTGTGTGAGTAGAGTGTAAGTGAATAAGATAACACTTTGGTAATCATAATAAGGTATTTTATACCATAAAATAAGTATATGTATACTATTATGAATATTTTATAGAGGTTTTATGTATTAAAACCAAGGTCATATGACCTAATCAAGTCAAGAAGAGGGCTAGTTGAGCAAAAAGTGCTAGAGACCATGTTAAGAGGGATAGAAGTGTGTGAAGAGATGAAGACGTGGTCATCATCAGTTAGTTGAGAAAAAAGGTGATATGAATTTTATAAAATCAATCAAGTGTTTGAGTTGGTGTTGAGTCATTTAGGTGTTTAGTACCTCCTTGCAAGTGGGTGTTTTTTAAAGCCTATCTAAGTTGGTACTTATCTAGTTGGAGTTGGTGCTCCATGTAAAGTGTGTTCTTCAATAAAATTTATGTTTGTCTTATAGTACTATAGTCCATTTTTATATATCAATGGGTTTTCTTCCCCTTTATGTTTTACCACATATATGGTGTGTTGAATTTTTCATTCTTATTTCATGCTTAGTTGATTACTTATGCATTGCTTGATCTATATGTTGATATGATGGTTCATGATTACTTAAGTTTAATTGATAAAAAATTATTTTAATTATTGATTCACCCCCCACCCTCTCAATCATTTTGATTCCAATATGACTATGTGTGCATAAGGATTCAATGTGTTATAAACAAATACATAGAGTGACCTAAATTGTAACTTGGAAAATATGGCATGGGTTGCTCTTGGAATGCTTTAGACCTATGAAAATATTGATCTTATGACTGATATGTAAATATGGAAAAATTTTATGGTTATAGGATAGATATTAATCAATATAAAAAAATACTCCTCATGTTATTCATGTTGATAAAATTCTAATCGTTGATGTTAAGATCTATATTACTTTCAACATTATTGGTAGTAGGAGGTTGATTAGTGTTATCTTGATGGTTAGGAAGAGGATCCTTGTAAATGGTTAAGTGAGCATTGGCTTGGTTTAAAGCTTCATTTTTTGTTTTAATTTAATGAGCCTTAGCTGATATTTCATAATTTTATTGACATTTACGTATAATCAATTCATGATCAAATTAGGGTCTAAGGAGATAATCCATAGCAAAATTTCATAATTAGTAACATGTTTCATGAGAATGGACCCAACTTGCATGAAACCAACAAAATTTATGGGGATAATACTAGTGTTTAATAGGGAATGTAGCATCAATATCTCATGGGAAAGGTCATGAAAGATGCTTTTGAATTTATACTAAGGAAATAGGTTTGTGTACATCCATATTATACCCCCGAGAAAATGTGGAACTAGGATGAGAATTTTTATTTAGAATTGGAGGAGTATGCTCTATGACATTATTTTGAGTAATGGATTGGATAGTGTGTATGGATTCATATGTATCCATAACACCATCATTCAATTCAATTTTGATTTTTAGATTTCACAAACATTTTAGTTCCCATTGAATGGTGTGAAGGCTCAAATTGATGTATAAATAAATCTTGATGTTTAGCTTGGTTGAGAGCCTCTTCTAAGGATTTTGGAGAAAGGTTCCTAACATGATATTATAATTTAGGATGAATAATATTAATGAATAATTGGAAGAGTTTCCATTAAACATATTATGTTTAGCTTTATTATACAAGTCTTTCCATTATTTAATGAATATTTATGTCATTTCATATTCTAATTATTTATATTTGATAACGTGGGCTAAGTTATTTTCCAAAAGATCACTAGTTTAGAATTATTTGACCAAGGCATTGACTAAGTCCTCTAAGCTAGTGATGGAATGAGTTTTAAGTTGATTATACCAATCTAAATCATCACCTAAAAAAAATTTAGTTAAAATTTTGGTAGTAGAAAAGGTATTAATTTTAACCCAATATTTATATATATTTCCAAATGTTTGAAATTTGAGGAATAATAAGTTTATTTTGTAAGTGTTTAATAGTTTTGTTAATAAATGGGGATTGTGTTATAAGGTTACCATGTATATCTCTAAGGAAAGGTGGGGGTGAATTATTATTTTGTGTTCCCCATTAATTAGGTTGAGGTTGGTTTTGGATGTGCAATAACTAGTTCTTCATTTGCATCATTTGGTCGGCATTATTAGCTTGAAAAGTTACCATTTGATTAAGAGTTTTTAAAAATAATTGATTAGTTTTAATGGTATTTTGACAAGTAGAATCAACATTGGATGTATTATTATTATGTGATGTATTAAGAGTTTGAGATGCACTAGTAGCATGAGATGCATTAGTGTAATAAGAAGCACTAATAGTAGTATATGCATTATAAGTTGTATGGAATCGGTTATTAGTGTGGGTGTTTTGAGTAGACCCTTTAAAATTCAAACCTCCCATGTTTATATAAATACTTGGCACGGAGATGAAATAAGACATGGAGGATGATGTCATACTATTAGAGGGAAACATGATAGAGAGTAAAGGTGTGGTAGATGTTATGAAATGACTTACCCCATATCCTATGGAAACTCTAGGTGAATGTGAATGGGGTTCTCTAATATAAGGTCCCATCATGAGGTTTATAAATGATTTTTGTATCCTTACCTCTATCTTGAGGATTTTCATTGATGAAGAGTATCATTTCAGCCATGTATCTAAGGTCACTTTCATCTTCTACCATTTACATGAATAAAGGGTTAAGAGTTGTAGAATAGGGGCCCATAGTTGGTAGTTTTAGTAGTAACATAGATATTGCTTTGATTTGGATTACTCACTAAAAAATTTGTCATAGGAAATTTACTAAGATTAGTGAAACTCATTATGTTAGTTCTATTTTGATTTATATCATCATAAAATAGATGTTTCATGATGAAATGATTGAATTAAATAATTATGGAAAAAACAAGATAATTTGTAGTATATTGGGTCAAGCTAGTTGACTTAGTTATGTAATATGGAAAATAGAATAGTCTATAAAATATTGGGTTGAAATCTTGATGGGTTTACCCTAGCATTGAAGAGATAAGCACTACAAGGGGGAGGTCTTGGGATACATTCCTAGGACTGATCATATCATTAGGATTCATTCCTTGTTAGAGGTCTGACAAGTCAGTTGATTTGGTGGTGGAGGTGGTGTTCTTACATAGCCTCAAGCCAATTGAGTATTCAATGTGACATTGGTCGAGGTCAAGCATGAAACTTATGTTTAATATGATGAGGCATGTTCTAGGGTTACAACATGAAATATAACTATAACCACTTTTAACTCCCATTAATGGGTTAATCATAATTATAAGAAAGATTGAAAAGACAAGCTAATTTGGATCCCTCCATTAGGTGGATGGTTTAAGATGAACTTTGAAGGTGCCTCTTGAGGTAATCCTAGAGCTTCAAGAGTAGGTTTTGTTATAAGGGATTTTTGTGGATCTATTATATAAGTTATGTTGATAAAACTTCAAGATGGTATGAATAATGAAGCTAAAGCACAAGCATTGGCTTTGTTTATAGAAATGTCTATCCAATGTGGAATCTCAAAGTTGATTATAGAAGGATATTCCTAGTTCATGATCTTAACATTGAAAAGGAAAGAGGAAAAAGCATTACATCTTGAGAACATCTTGACAATCACTTGGGAAAATCTTGAGCTTCTTTCAGAATGGGAGTGTAGACATTGTTTTTGAGAGGTTAACTCAACCACAATTTTTTTGTAAAATTATGGTATTGATAAAGAGGATTTGAGTAGGATGAATAATCTTATAGAAACATGGGAGGATTTTCCTAATATTTCTCTTATTGAATTTGGGTAAAGGTGTGGCATTATTTTATTTTGGTGGGTTTTAAATTCAAATTTATTCTCATTTGTTTAATTTGGCCTCATGGGTAAGAGGGTGTTTGATAGAGTTTGTGGTAGTGGGAGTGTTCTTACCAGTTGTCTAAGTTATGATTAGATTACATCCCTTCAAATGAATGGACTCAAATTCCCATGAGTGGGCATTCATGAAGGTTCAAGGGATGGTATGGTATCATTAGAGATTGCATGTGGCAAGTGGAGGACCTGAGGCTCTCATGTCTTTTCATTATTACTCTTTGTGGGCTTTAAGCAGGCTGTGGTCTATGTGTTGTTCCATGTTTTTGGCTCCCAATTGGAAATTAAGGCATGGTGGCTGATAGTTGGTAGAATAGAGGATTTTATTGAGATTTTCATGGTAACTCCATATCTCTTTGGGAAGAGTAAGGTGCTGAAATGGCTTTTGAGGGTGAAATTTTGAGAGCTCATTTATCCCACATCTTCTAGCTCCCATTAGAGGATTTATTAGAGGCTATTTCAAAGGTCCTTAGGATTAAGTTTATGGTGTAGAGTGTCAGATCTCATGTAAATTCATAAATTGTAGTGGTTTTTGCTTCAAATCTTATGGCATTGATCTCAGATGTAGAAGTGGTGGCATAGGTGATGGTTTTTTGCACACATCTGGAAGTTTGAGTGGGGTTGATTAAAAATTTTTTACTCTGTAACCTTTTTCCTTTGCCTAGTCTTCCTTTTTCAGGAAGGGATGGATTTGGTATTGTCCATGGTCGGTGTTTTAAGCATTGAAAATATGCTTCATGGTGTTAGTTTATTTTTTTGAGTAATTGAAATGGAAGCTTGCAGAGCATGGGTTAAAATATGGGTAGTTTATTCCTTTTCCCATTCTAATACACCTTAAGAGCCAAATTATAGAAATAGATAAGTTGTGTGAACATTGGCATGCTAAGAATAGAGTGGTGTCTATTAAAAAATTAGTGAATGGGTTTTGTGGAAGGAAGTTGAAGCACCACCTTGGTATACCAAGCCTTGGAAAAAAAATGTTTGAAAACCTCTTCCCATGTGTTGTGTCTTTCTAGACTTTCAACTAACACTAGTGTGGGTTCGAGCATGGTTGTCAAAGTGGAGAACACTTTTGTGGTGGTGGTGGAGGATCAAAGGGGAAGCAAAACTAAAATGGAAATGATTTACATATTGGATTTAGAGGAAGAAGCTACTTTGGGTAAATTTTAAAGTTTTAATGTTGTCATTTTTTGTCTCTGGTCTTTTGGTTTTTGTTGGTGGTTGGTGGTTGGTTATTGGGTCTTCTAGAGTAGGCTAGTGTTAGCCTACTATGTTGGTTTAATTTTTAGGTTTTAGTTATTTATGGTTGGTTGCATTTGTTGCTACTTAGTTTTTGGGGCTGGGGCCCCTTAATAAAACCCCATAATTATCCAAAAAAAATATTAGGTTGAATAGGTTGACTTAGTTCTATAAGAAATAAAATATAATGGTCTACAAAAGACTGGGTTGAATAGGTCAACTTAATTCTATAATAAGGAAAATAGAAAAGTCTGTAAAAGACTGGGTCAAATAGGTTGACTTATTTCTATAGAAAGGAAAATAGAATAGTCTATAAAAGACTAGGTCAAACATGTCAATTTAGTTATGTAGGAAGGAAAGTAGAATCGTCTATAAAATACTGAGTTGAACAAGTCAACTTACTTTAGTAGGAAGGAAAATAGAACAGTCTGTGAAAGACTAGGTTGAGTAGGTCAACTTAGTTTTGTAGGAAAGAAAATACAATAGTCTATGAAAGACTAGGTCAAACAGGTCAACTTAGTTTTATAATCTATAAAAAATTTAAAATGGTCTAAGTCTAGATGATTTAGTTTTAATTATAAAAAATAACTAAACACTTAGGCAACTAGGTCGAGTTGGTCAAACTAGTTGCAACACACAACACAAACCTTGTATCAATGTTGGCTAATACAAATTTACAATACAACATAGAATAGAAAATAACAAGTAGAAATAGAAAAATTTAAAAGCTAATTAATTGCTCAAAAATAAGATTAGTAAGTTGTACTAAAGGTTTTAATTATAGGATCCCAAAGTTACTTGCTTCTTTGTTGGATAGTGTTAGCCTAATATTTCAAAGCACTGACTATGGAGGAAGTAGCATTCCCATATCCCACTAAACCTAATTTCAAGGCTAAGATAGAAGTAGCTTCTCGATGCTAAATACTAACCAATGTACCATACAAATAAATGGATGGTTGGATTCCTAAAGTTCAATAAAGAGCAAAATCCTACGTGTTTCCAAAATATTGTGAGGTAGGTAAAAACTAAAGACCATGTTTAGCTTTGTATTATAGCATGAGTATGAGTATTAGGGAAAACCCCTCACACCATGATATTTGTAAATAATAGACAAGTACCATAAATAGAGTATTGAGTAGCCCTTCATGACAGTAATTATATAGTTTAAAAATTATCAATACATAGTTTTTAGGGAAAACCAAATAAAGTGAAAAATAAGAGCTAAAATCAAAGTTTTGAAAGTTAATTTATAGTTTTTAAATAGTAAATAAATAGGTATCCAATTGAAAAGTAAAGTGAGTTTAATTACTATCAATGTAGGTTAATTCTCTTTGCTTGAAAAAGGAGGAAAATAAGTAGAACAAAGTCAAGTTGGTTGAATTATTTGTACAAATAGAATAGAATAGAGTCGACTTGATTGACTTAGTATGTTGAAAGACATTCCAAAAGGAACACAGTTGAACTAATTGACTTAATTTTCTAGACAAAAATCAAATACAAAACTAAGTCAAGCTAGTCAAATTAGTTTACTATAAAAGTATAGTTTTGTAGAACTAAAAAATGAGTAAAAATAATACTAAAATTTGAATTTTGAAAAATAAGGGAAAAATGGATTTGTTTAAAATTAACAAAAAAAATTACTGGTTTGGTTAGAGTGAACCTAAAAATTTATACAGATTCATCCAGGTTAATGCAATAGTTTTCTAGAAGATGTTGAGTTACTATTTTGAACTATGTTGTCCAGATAAAAATTTCAACTTTTAGAGGTAAAAGATAGAATATTTAAACAAAATTGAGCTATTTGACTGAGTATAAATAAAACTGGTAAATGATAAAAATAAATAAAATTATGTTGATCAGATCGACCTAGTTATTTGAATAGAAAATGTAGGAAATAAAAAGAATCGCGTAAATTGATTCAGTTAAATGTTTGAAAGGGAGAAAATAAACTATGTCAATTGGATTGATCTTGTTTTACAATACTATAAATTTCATGCAAAGAAAGTCAAACAAAATTGACATTGGAAAACCTACAAAAATATGCCCTAAATAGGTTGACCAAGTCAACAAAGCTATAAAACCTACACATAGAGTCAAACTAATTTGATAGGGTTGATTAAGTATAAAAACCTATGCACAAAGTGTTAAACTGGGTTGACAGGGTCAATCTAGTTGTCTGTAGAGAAAAATTATAAATCTTCAAGGGTTAGGTTCATGTTGGGTTCACTAGAATGTATGCAAATGGAACTAGAAAGATATATAACTTATCCTACTCAATAATATTCAATCTTGGATAAGGTAATCAACTAAAAAGTATGCTTGGAAATACATTTAAATTAGGGTCATGACCAATAATGGATCTACTAAACCTACACTAATAAATTGCTTATCAAACTATGGAAAAGGAGAGGTTTCAAAGGTCTCTAGTCAAATACCATTTATTGATAACCATAGATAGGTCTTATTATTGTTAATAATATTAAGCAAGTTAATATACTAAACAAATATGTAATCTAATCTAGTAAATACATATGCAAGCTAATCTAGTGCTCATTAAAGCTTGTGGCACAAATGGGGAAGATAATAAACGTGCAAATTTAAATTTATCTATAATATAGAAATGATCTAAATAAGGAGAGATATAATTCAAAATATATTAACTCTACAACATCTACTTATCAAAATATGAAGGGCTTAGAAATGTACATACCTTTTGAATTGAACTTGTCATGCCTCAATCTCTCCCTTGGATAATGTCACTTTGCAAGTGGTTGTTGTCGGTTTGTAAGGATCACAAAGTCAACTCAGCTCTAGGATACAAGACTTCTCTTATGCATCCAAGACCTTCACAAGACAATGCTACTTATCCATGGCAAAACCTAAATAATGAAACCTCCTATTGATTGTATAAGTAGATTTGCTAGTAGTATTTATGCACAATTAAATGATCCTCTATTAGAAATTAAATGAAAAGGGGTATATATAGGCATAGATTAACCCTAAATCCTTCCAAGAATTTAGCCAATGTAGTCATCCTAGTCGACCACTTTAGGTGGGAAATAGAGCCATTAGGTCTCAAAATATCGACTTATGTTGATAGAGGTATGTAACATGTGGTACACCCACAATAGGGTTGACTCGATCAACATAGTAGAATAGTAAAAAGGGATGTTTGCTTAGGTAGGACTATTTTTGGCATTGAGATGCTTAGGAAAGTGTATAAATAGGGTTTCAAATCTTAGGGAAATTGATAGGAATAAATTTTATTAGTTTTAGGTGGTGTTATAGGGGCCAATAATCATGTGAAGCACTAAAGGTCTACCAACCCCTTTCCTGGTGCACCCTTTAAGGTGTGCACTCAGAGAGATTGAGATTCGATGGGTTAATGCAAGAGAAAAAGCATCAATAATTGATAAAGTTTAAATATTGTGTGTATACATATTCCCCACTCAAAGCTCATCACATGCCACACATTTATAACATGGGATGGTCCTTCAAGAAAAGAACATAGCAACCCACAATAATGAGCTAATAAATTGTAGTATGAAGCATAAAAGTAATTGAAAGGAAGGAATTGAAAAATGCATACCTTTACATACCTTACTGCTATAGAAGAGAAGTTGTGTGAGAGAAATGAAGAGGTGCCTAATGCATGGGACATTAGGTGGACCTAAAAAATAAGAGAAAATTCAATTTTTTTATAAAAATATGTTATATTAGAAAAAATATCTACAATATCAAGATTATATTATATCTTTTGGTTTAGAAAAAGAGTTAGTAAAAATATATTTATGAGCAAAAATTGAAATTTGTCAGAAAATAATTGATAGTTAAATAATTTTAAAATTAAAATATAAATAGATTTTTTAAACTATTCATTTGTAATTTTGTTATTTGATTAAAAATAGAGCTCTAAGAGACTTAGAAGAGTGAAGAAATAGACTATGGCCTAGAGATGATGAGTGTGAGTGGGAGATGTATAGTAGCAGTTGCTAACATGGTTCAGGTAAGTGAAGTCTTAAATTTTGAATTTTTATAAAGTTTTATTATAAAATATGGTAAATTTGAAAATTTAGATGGTGAGGAATATTTGTATAATGGAATTTTCCCTAATAACTTTTAGGGTAGAGTATATAGTAGGATAGTCAATGGGTAGGTATCAAAATTAGTAATGAATGCATAAGGCATTTTTGAGAAATAGGTAAAAAGTCATCACATAAATTGAATAGAGTTAGCCAAGTTGACTCAGTTTAGAATGTAAAGGTATTAAAAGTGGTTGACTACATAGCATATGGAGGATGTAGTTTAGTCCTACGTGGTTGACTGTGAATAGGGAGGTTGATCTTATTTGTAAATTTAAAGTGGTTAAATGCATACATATTAGTCGATGTAGTAATGTATGAAAGCAATTGATAGTTTTTAAAGAATGGACAACTTTATATGAAGTGGATGACATAGTAAAATGACATGGTTGACTACATAATAGTGGCCTAATTTAGTTTTGTGATCTGGTTGACTGTGTAATATTAGGCCAACTTAGCTTTAATGTTGCATAGTGGTCAACATAGTTTATTTCATGGTCAACTTAGCATAATATATATTTATTTTGGACCAACATATTAAAATATGTGGCTGACATAGTATAAAGTGGTAGAAAAAATTTTAAAATAGGTTGATGAAGTAGTTAATGTTTGAATTAAACATATTTGTAATTAATTTTAGAAGGTATTTTCCTCATTATTTTAGATTGAGGACTAATATATATTTTGTTGTTTGGAATTTTTTAGAGATGATGGAGACTCTAGAGCTTGATAGATGTAGCATGGCTACCAGATTTATTAGATAAATTGACAATAGATGATTGTGCATACCTGACATCATTGGGTTTTGGTGGTATCATGTAGATGCATAAGATCCCCCTTAGTGTTGACTTAGTCATGATGTTCTTAAGAACATGGGATTGACAAACCAACACTTTTTAATGGGAGGTGGATGGGGATATGATAGAGGTTGGTATCACTTTAGAAGATGTCCATGCTTTGCTTGGACTTCCTATTATTGGGATTGTTATTATCTATGACATTCTTGAGGTAAATTCAAAGAGATGAGCCTTAGCCTTATGGGTGACTAGCTCTGAGAGATATTTTAAAGGATTACATGTGTGATTGTTTGATGTGTATATATATACCATTTCAAATATATGTAAATCTATTATAGGCCTTGTGACATCACATGTGCTTTATCACAAGTTGTATGGAAAGGTGTCAGTGTATGTGGTTTACTTATGTCAATAGATCTTAGAGTAGGGTACTTTATACGACCTAGGGTTGATGATTTGGGTGTAGTTAGTCCATGACATTTATGGAATTTTATCTCATGAACATAAGAATATGGGCCCTATTGTTTTATGTTGTATTTGGATCTATGAGATATTTCTCATGTATCAACTAGTTAGGTTGCCCCATGTTATCTATGATAGTGTACCTCATGTTCTTAGATGGCAATAAGACCATGTGATACATGTTGTACCACATACTCTAGTACTACAAACTATTACTCATAGTGGCATTGTATGTCAACCCTATGTAGATATTATGGGTAGTTGGTTGACTTGGCCTATAGTTAATCTTAAATTATCTCATATTCATATAACTGGACACTATACATGGTGGGTAGAGCCATATCATGTTACTCACCTACCTAGATAATTAGGCTTGACACATCCAATAGCTCTAATAGTATTTATAGAGTATTGGGCATATCATACTAGAGAGCTAAGAGGTAATAGGGGCATAAGATTACATGGTGATGTTCCTATGATTTGACCATAGTGATTGAGACCTTGGACTGGTCAGTGGCAACAACTAAGAGCAATGAGAGTTTTTGCTAAGGAGGTAGCAGATACAGATGTGGAGATGGTTACATCTAATGTTGGGGATGTGGATGTGGTTATTATTGAGCCATATCAAGTTTTATAGTTACCACTATGAGCACTATGATGATAGATACATCGGAAAGTGGTAATGGATACACAGGAGGATGTATCTGAGTAGGGTGATCCCACAATCCAAGTAGCACAAAGTTGGATGATAGAGTGTTATATCTAAAGGGGGAAATTAGTGCTCAAGTTATTTCCCCTAGTTTTTTATCACCTCATAGATGTGCTCTTGTGGAGGTACTTTGAGTTTGTGCTGATGAAGAGACTCTTGTTGGAGATACCATTATTGGTAAGTATTTGTTATTATTTTGAGTTATAACTATATGGATAGATATATAGTAGTATATATATTTATTTAGATATATGTTTGGATATTTTATATATATACAATATCTAATATACATTGGTTTTATTTTTACAAATAATATTGAGGGGTTTATATGGGGTGTTACATTATGATTTATTCATCATGATATTTTGGATGGTGTAATATCATAACATGATACTATAATTATGGTTGATCCTATTATACCATCTACCCTAGAGTATGCTAGTTAGTTTCAATTGGTTGGTGAGGCAACACAAGATCTTTAAACATGAGGATATGCCACATAGTTACCACTTGGAGTGGGATATGGAGAGATTTGGGCATGGTAGACCATAGCTGAGGAGTGAACAACTCGTATGGAGATAGTGAGGTAGCTAGTACAGGTATAGGCCTGGGTGGACAATCTACAAGGATAGATTGATGACCTTTAATCCCGTATAGATTCATTATGGTATAATATTTATAGGGGACAATCATAGGCATCTATGGGTAGTGTGAATCCTCCACCAAATAGACATGATAGAGCAAAACCTTAGAGTTGTTGAAAATATTATACTTGTATCATGTTTTATTATATCATACATTTGATCTATGGATATATATGGATCTACATTTTTAATTTTATATTGATCATGGATGTCTAAGGATGTATATTTTATTTCTATCACGTGTTTTAGTTTCCATTATATGCTATAAGAAAATATATGATGTGTTGGATTATTTTATAGCAATTTGTGAACAAATGCATGGTTAAAAAGAATGATATAATACAAATACAAATACAAATAAAATAGTAAAAAAATGTATTACCCACTAAATCATGATGATAAATGTGTAAAACATAAATAAAGGAAATAATTTGTAAAATATACTTAGATCAATATTTGAAAAGTATGTACTAGAAATAAAATTGGTATAAGATACTGAAATCAAGCTGAAGAATGTGTAAGATATAAATTTTTGAAAATAAAGAACATAAATCCTACTAAATCAAGATGGAAATTATGTAAAATAAATTTTAAATTTAAAACACACTCAATTAAATATTTGGAAAAGGCATGAAAAATGAAGATAGATAAGAAGTCATGAAACATACTAAATCATGATGGGAAGTATGCACATGATCTGTTAAAATCAAAAAGGTAAGACACACTAAATCAATATTTAAGAAATAACATAAAATGCAAAGGAAATTAAGATTTAAATATCAATATTGATAATTATTTTTGTGACTAATCATGGTATGTGGGGTGTTAGGAGTGTATTGTGAGGAAGATCTGGCCCTATCTAAGGTCTTACACTGCAACTCAAAAAATATAAACCAATGAGGTAGATGATAATATTGAGAATATTTAAAGGAAGTAAGGAAATGTTTTTGAGGAATGTCTGGTCCTATCCAAGGTCTTGTACTACAACTCACAAAATTAAAACCCTAGGGGTATGATCAGTTAACAAAACATATCCATCAAGCGGGCATATTGGGATTGTTTTAATGAAGGAGTGTAAAAATCATGACATGGGTGTTTTTAATAAAACCTTAGTAGACATGAAGAATACTAAGTAAATAGGGGCACACTAAGAGTCTAGTGGATGCCAAATTTAAAAATTATTTGTTCATAATAAGCACAAAATTCTATGGGCAGATAAGTGTAGTATTAGGATTAAATTGTGAAGGTTAATTATACGAGAAAAATAAAATAGACCTACCTTCCCACATTATGTTCCCAGTTCCTCAGGACCCCTTACAGATTCATTAATCTACTACGAAGATTAGGTAATTATATGAGAAATTAGGTAACACTATATATAATTTTGAAGTCTCCTATCCAAATCTATTGTCCTACCACACCTCAATAAACCTCAACTCAATTGTGAGGGAAAAAGTGTATTTTGAGCTTAGATTATAAATAGGATATGTTCTTAGATATGAATCACATCTTTTGGTGTTATTTTGATTTTTGAATGTTCATTTTTGCCTTTTGATCATTGCATTTTATTTAAATTATTTGGGTTTTAATGTTTTATGGATTTTTTTATCCCTCCTCCATATGCATTTGGAATAACCAATCATGTGTGGTAGAAGTGATAAACACAAATAAGCTATAGGATTTGGTTATAATAAATAAAATACCTAGAGATATCGACATGTATTGCTAAAAAATTAAACATGCCTAAAAACCAACATGTGATCTCAAATATTAACCTTGTGTGTGTTTAGTATGAAAAAGGGGATAGAAGGAAATAAATGAAGACCAAAATAGATTTATGTATGTAGTGATACAATGAGAAGTATGCTTATTAACTGATCATATGGTAAATTAAGGATAATTAAGGGGTATGGGTTTAAGAACCATGTCACAATAATAACTATTTTTCTTTTAAAATGATATAACAAGCATAAGACAAAATTTTAAGAAAAATTAAACCATGCAAAAGAATTTAAACCATAAGATTAATGCATGAGTTATTAAATTTAAATCAAAGGATGTGAAAGAGAAAATAAAATAACCCATGAGATATAATAAATAATCAAAACATAATATACATATATACTCAAATCAAATCCAAATCATATAATAGTGTGATCTATAATGTGATAGAACACCATGATGTGTTCATAAATACTGATAAATCTCATCATAAATATCATCCATAACATCTGACACATCTTTATGTAACTTAATTATGATGTTAATCAAAGTCTCATCAATCTTCGTATAAAGTTATGAAAATACTTCATGTTGTATCATCTCTATAGAGAAGGTAGGTATGGTAGAATCATCATGATGCTCTTGAGGTACCTCCTATGTGGGATACTCAATTCAAGGAAGAGGTGTGAAAATGGGAATGGTATATATGGATCTATATAAAGGTATAGGTTGTAAAGAAGGAGAATCCTTTATCTACAAATGCCCTGGATCATGAGGCTAAGCTGACAAAGTCATGGGCCATGGAAAATCCCAAAAATATTGCTAAAATACTTATCTATTAGTATGTTATATAGTACACTAATGTAAAAGATAATAAACCTCCCCATATTGAGGATATACTTTATAAGTACCTTAAGAGGTGGTGGACTCTTATATTTTGGTTGTGTTATAGATGGACAAAGTGCATCAATGTATTGTTTGAGTTGTCATCAATGAGTGGAATAATTTTTAGTGTACCATGATATCAATAAGTACATCTAGTAGTAGATGGTGAAGGTTGGTTATCTAAGGTAGCAAAAGAAGAGGCTTACTATTGTTGGTGTGCACTATGATCCTTGGCCCAATGACTACAAACTCTATGTATCTCATAATAAGTATTATCTATCCATCGTGATGGTAGAGGATCAAGATTAGGCAAAGGTAGTATGCCATCACCAATAGGAGAACTCAGAATATGATCAACATTAGGTTGGAGTATGAAGGGATGAACTCACAGTAGGTCAAAGTAGTTTAGTTGACATCTTTGGAGGAATTAAGATGGAAGGATCATGGAATATATCAAACTGGTAAGGTCCCATCATGGCATAGTCTATAAGCATACTTTGAAGAGGCTCTATAGTGACTAGAGTAATAGTGTGTTTTCTCCATCTTGGACCTATGAACATTAGATGAAGAATTAATATCAGGTACTATAGCAAGAGAATGAACTATAGGAATAGAACTAAGAGAATTTTGTAAATAAGAATGATATATAAGTATCTCTATATTTTTAGCTTGAGCAAAGCCAACTAAAAATGGATCATCTAAAGAATATCCATAATCATAATCAAGAGTATAAAGATCAATAGTACATGCATCAATCATTGTATTAGCCAAAGATGCATGGTGAATAGAATTCTTGGTTTTTGTTAAGGTAATTAGAATTTATCACATGGTTTTTTATGAGATCAAGGTCGTAAAGGAGGTAATTGAGTGGTCATGTTAGGAGAGAGATCAAAAGTTTTGATTTTTAAACTTATCTCATCTAGTTCATCATTGTCTAAATCTAAAATTTTAGGTGTTATGTTTCTTATTAATTTAAGATGGCCATTATAAACTCTAGTAGAGTTGATACGATAATTAAAACCTTACAATTCATAAAATGGGATGCTAGGTAAGGGTTCAAGGGTGAGTATTCTAAAAACACCTCTTTCTTGGAATTGTTCAAAATTCCAAGGACTTGTATCTCCTTGAATCTTGTAAATAACATCATTATAAGGAAATTTAACACATTGACATGTTGACAAGGTAACTGCTCTCATGCAGTGTGTCTAGGGTCGACTGAGTAAGATATTGTAAGAGAGTAAAAATTTAAATATCATGAATTTTACATGTATCGTGATAGGGGGAACCATGAAAGGAGTCCAAACACAACCTAATGAAGGCATTTTTATTTGGACATATCCTTAAAATGTACTTTATGTGGATTTGATATTGTATTTGGAGTGTCCAAGTATTTTAATAAAATCAATAGAGGTAACACATGTTAGTGTAGGATATTACTTTCACATTATTTAGCTTACTTAGGTGTTATCTCATTGGAGATGTTTATCCCACGTTCATGAGGATGATGGGTTTATACCTTAATTCCACCTATATTTGGGAAGTTAGTCCCACATGCAAGGGATGGTTAGGATTATCTTATCTTCTACCTATTTGTACATCTCTATTTTATACTATTTGACATAGAACAAAATGGAATAATAGTTTATTTATTCTTTGTGTGCAATGTTAAAGCTTGCATGGCTATGATAATGGATTCATGGAGAGATCTTAATTGAAAAGTATCCTTAACTCTATCATGGTATCATAACAGTCTCCAACTACCATTTTTCCAACTGCCATTTTTTGTATTAATTTGTCTACTCCTTAGATAAGTTGCATGGTTCCTTTTTAAATCTAAGTTTTTTACTCATATTCAAAATACCTTTATTATGGAGAGTTTCTAGTTTTGATTATGCTTAGATATATTATGTTTAGATCTAATCAGTCATACTTATTTGTCTTTGAGTTAATTAAATCTTTTATGCTATCCATACATTTTTTTTGAGAAATTATAAAGTTTTTTTCAAAAGATCGTGACTATCTTGCAAATCAATTTTCTCTTCACATAGGAGTTCAATTCAAAAAATTATTTCACTGGTGGAAAGAGGACTTTGATAGGTTTCTAATCAATATCCAAGGAGATATGAGGCTCTAAATTTGACCCTCAAATTCTATTTTTCTATGATTTTTTTATGCACAAATAAGGAAAAAAATAGATCTTGTATTTAAAGTGAAAAATCAATGTGGAAGATTAATCTATGTGAAAGATTATTATTTTCCTTTGCTGTAAATTTCCTTCAAATCCACTTTTTCTTGATCTGGTAGAAATAATTTAATTTTCTCCAAGTATTTAATATTTTTTGGTGCAATGTTTTATTTTTTACCCATTTATGATAGGATAACTGTGTAAAATTTATATTTTTTGATTGATAACTCAAAATTGAGTGTTATTTTTTTCAAAAGTGTATGTTTTTTATGCCCCATCTATTGGTGTCATTTATTTTTTAAAAATTCACTAAAATATAAAGTGCCAAATTTTATGGGAGCCTATATAATAACCATGGGGGGTTTATTATTTCAGCCTTATCTATCTTCATGTGTCTGTGGGGATTTACTTCATCATTCACTATTATACTTTGTACCATCTTAAATGCATTTTTTGGCTAAGTTTGATGTCCCTTTGCATGTGCTTTATAGGTTGTCATTTTTTGGTAGCTAACATTTTGACACACTTGCAATTTGTGTCATGTCTTCATCAAGGTCCCTTTCTTAGCGCCTTTCCTTCTTTTATGAAGATACTTTTCCACTCTCTTGTTTTGGGAGCAACTCTTATGATTGGTGATGAATTTTTTGACATGTTGATAGTCTACTTGTTTGGAGATATTATAGTGAAGCCTAGTGTCCTCCTTGTTTTTCATTTGGTGTTTATTGGGATCTATTGTACTTTCACTAAATTATAAAGTGTTATGGGGGTTTATTGATTAAGTCTTGTCTACCTTCATGTATTTTTGTGCTCTACTTTGGGCACCTTTTCACTCTTTAAGTTGTTTGTCTCTCCCATCATGATGTAGGGGCATCCCATGATGACCCCAAGTTCATCCATTTTTGGGTTTAAGTTGGTCTAGTATATTTATTACAGTTTATAGAGGTCTTAGTAAGTCCATTAGTGTAGTTTATATTAGTACAAGTTGCATAAAATTTTAAATAGGCAATTTTCCTCTAAAATGACACTATTTGAAAATTTGAATTTTCTTAAGCCTTGTGAAGGGCTTCCATGCATTATTTGAAGGTGGTAGGGGGTAGGACCATGTCCAAGAGGTGTATCATAGTTATCAATACTATGTAAATGTCTTAAATTTATTATATAGTCTATAAACATGGTCATAAATTGCATATATTGATAAAACATGAGAAAAACAATGTAAGGTCAATAGCTCCAACGTGGGAAAACTGACAATATTTAGTTATGTAACTATTATAGGCATATAGGGAGTTAGTTTTGGATAGTAGTAGATGATTCCATTAAAATAGAGGATGGAATGTAATTGAACAATTTTTTGGTATGTAGATAGAAGGGAAAATTATAGGTGACAACCCATATTTCTTTGAACAACTATGAATTCAGACCTTGTATGAGGTCTTTTATTGCTGTAGACAATTGAATGTGATTTAGAAATAATAAAAGAATAAATTTAAATTTATTCTCAAGTATGATTTTATATGAATTCATGTATTAGTAATGAAATATTTTGAAAGGATAAAAATAAGAAAGAATTTTATTTGGTGATTGCAATACAGACTCTATTTTTGTGTTATTTGATAAGGTTGGAAACTATATTCACTAGTTTTGATATCAAATGAAATATGAAAATGGATTATTAATATTATAAATTTATTTTGGAGTGTGTTTTGTGACTGAAATTATCAAATGGAAAGATAACCCTATGTTCTAGTATGTAGATAGATTACAAACAGGGTTGTAGACCCCTGTTTGTGTGAAGATTCTTTATTTGCAAATTGAATCCATTTCAATAAATGAATGAAAAATATGTAGATATATATTTTAAAATATGAATAAAGTTATTTAATGTCAATTTTAAACTCATAATAAAATATTAATATGGGATATTTAATGTGTTTGATAGTTATAACATGGAAATCCTATTTCTTGTAACAAAACCTTTCTAAAGAGATTGTGTGTTTGTTTTCATCAAGAAGTGGTTATTGAACCCATTGGTGAGGAATTTTATATGTATATAAATTTCCTTGATATTTTTAAAATAATCTGTAGATAATAAAATATTTTAAATCCATTGAGTTTATTAATTATAAACTAATCCTAGTTTTCTATGATGTACTTTAGCAAAGTGGACTGAGTTTTGGAATCTTAAAAGAGACAAGGTCAAAGAATCAATTGACAACAATTTATAAAGGGTAATGGAAAGTAATTATAGTGTGTAATAAAATTATTTACCCCATATATTTATTAATAATGTAGTTTTTTAATATACACAGAACACAGGTATGTTGGGTATTCTCTTTCTATGCATAGTCAAGTGAAATTATGCTTAGAAAGTTGTAGCAGTTGATTAATTTGAGAAAACTAAGGATTGTAAAATGTGTAAGAAGTAAAAACAGTCCTAAAAAACCTATTTTTAATTCTTTAAACTAAAAATAATGCATGGAAGAGTAATTTGAAGCCTCTCAGCTGAGACAGGGAATGGAAAAACCCTAAACTAGGGTTTGTTGATTATCCCTTAAGCTAACCAGTTAAAACTAATAGAAATTTGTGTGGAGATAGGGTTTATAGTGTTAAAAAATATTTTAATGGTTTTAATTATATTATATATTTTAATGTTCTTTTGAACCAAACATGTGCAAATAAGGTTAACAAAAACCTAAGAGACCTAATTAGAGATAATAGTGAATAAAACAATTCAAGTTAAGTGACTTAGGAATAGAATTGGAGGATTAATATTTGAAGATAGATAGGAATTATAAAAGGTTATATAGAATAATTGTTATAGCTTATATAATTGAAGGTATAAACCACATAATCCTAGGAAATCCCATCAATAAGGTTATAAGGACTATGTAAAAGGATAGCAGAGTTGTGTAATGAGAGGTAATTGATGCTTGGAAAGTATGTAAGTTGAACTAAGGTGGTTAGATGACTCTTATGAGCATGTTTTAGGTTATTTTAAGAAATAAAATAGGTAATGAACTCATTGAATCATTGGTGACAATTTGAACCATAAACCAATCCAAGGAAGTTGCTTTAAAAACAAGGTTAAAGATGTTTTCTTTGTACATGCTCTACATCACATCACATTCCTTATTTGAGAGATTATATTTATATTTTAAAAAACACTTTTTTGATAATTATAAATCTCCTATAGCTTGAAGTGTAGCTATTCTGATAAATCCCAGTGTCATCTTCTCTTGTTTGATAGTTTCACAATCTCTTTTATCATGATATGGAGCTATTATGGTGCATATAATGTCAGCTTATTTGGTGTTTGAGTAGTGGATTTAGACCACCCATTTAGAAATTTTTTCCTCCACTCCACCCATTTAGCATTATGGGGGGTGTGCATGTAAATTTTTTTATGTCACTCCACCTAGTCAACAGTATGGGGGGTGTGGTGTAAATTTTTCCTCTTGGGTTCTCAACATTCCTTGCACATGAAGTACTATTTTTTACTTTCAACACCACTGATAGTCTTCATAATTGAAGTTATTTTGGTGAATCTTGGTGTTAGTTATTTTTTTGATCAAGTAGTGGATTCAGACCACTCAGTAGATTGAGTTCCTTTGTGACTTTTGAGTACTTATAGTGTGGATTACTTTAGCATCACCTTTGGAGGGTTTTATATCTCTCTCTTCTTTTCTCTCTTTTTCTCTAGTTTATGAGAGTTATATGTATATTTTGCAATTTTTTGAGTGTTTTATGGATTATTCCTTTGTACATAGGTATCTTATTAAGGCCTTTTATTTATAGAAACCCATATGAGGATTTTTACTTGTATCCATGGCCTTCTTGGTGATTCTTATAGTTACACCACTGTGGTATCCCCAATATTAACACTAGTGTGGTAACCCCACAATTTTTTATGATCACTTATCACCATCTTGTTGGAGGGTGTTTAAGAAATGCTTCTTTGGGTTCAGCATTATACCCAATATTTTAGAGTGTAGTGTTCATATTTAGTGATCCTAATATTATCACCATTCCTACTTTCACTTGGTAATTACAGAAACTCAACATCCATATAGTATATCAAGATGGATTGGCATTTATAAAGACACATGACTTCACACTATATCATTTACTATACCCACTTAAGCTACACTTAAAAGGGATGTTGATATAAGATATTACTTTAATACTCTTTACCTTAATTAGGTGTTATCTCATTGGAGATGTTTATCCCACATTCATGAGGAGGATGGGTTTGTGCCTTAATTTCACCTATATTGGAGAAGTTAGTCCCACATGCATGGGATGGTTAGGATTCCCCTGTATTCTAACTATTTGTACATATCTATTGTAAACTATTTGACATATAACATAATGGAATAATAGTTGATTTATTCTTTGTGTGCAATGTTGAAGCTTTCATGGTTGTGATAATGGATTCATGGAGATATCTTGGTTGAAGAATTTTCTTAACTCTATCAATATAAGTGTTAGATCCTTCATTAATTAAAACACATTTGAATTTAATATCTCCTATTTTTACACTAATGAGTAATAGTGGTTCATGCGTACAAGGAAATATCTCATCAGGAATCATGGAAAAGATAGGAAATTTGAGTGAAAGAGATGTGTCCATTATTTTTTCAATATAGATAGACATTTACTTGCATTGTTGAAGGATGTTATCTGTAGATCTTGATAAGGTAAATTCTTACCCCATATGTGGAGGATGAGGAATGTTCATTTCAAATAATAATTTCATTAGTCGATTATGATGATGAAGAGAAGTTATCATAATTTCTAAGAAAGGAATTTGAGAAGGGAGATGTGAAAATTTTGTTATGAGTTCCCATTCATCATAACCAGTTAGAGTAATATTATATAAAGGTGTATAATTTTACAATAAATCCTTTAAATTTAGGTTGGAATTATATTGAATTTTATGTTGATAAGGTATGTTTATTTTAGCTTTGGTTAAATTGGGTTGACTATTTTTAAGTACTTGTACTATTTTAAGTGGTGTGGTTGTATCTTTGGTAATTTCTTATGTTTGAGTGGAAGAAATACTAATTGACATTTATGAGGTATCCTATTGAGGTAATGGTATGTGAAGTATAGTAGATTTACTTTTTTTAAGTTGACACTTTTATTTTTTTTGGTTCCACATGCCCCAATTCTATGATATGGGATGGGTATCAGTCTTGAACAGTGTAAAACTTTGGAAAATTATTAAGTTTGGAGACTGGATATAAGAAACTACTCTCCTCATGTTATTCATGCTGACAACATTCTCATAATTGATGTTAGGATCTATATTAATTTCAACATTATTGTTATTATGAGGTTAATTAGTGTCATCTTGATGGTTAGGAATAGGATCCTTGTAAATATGTAAGTGAGCATAGGCTTGATTTAAAGCTTCATTTTTAGTTTTAGTTTTATGGGCCTTAGTTATTATTTCATAATATTGTTGATGTTTACGTATAATCAATTCATGATCAAAGTTGGGTCTAAGGAGATAATATATGTCAAAATTTCATAGTTGATGACAAGTTTTGTGAGAATGGCCCCAAATTGCATAAAACCAACAAAATTGGTAGGGATCGTACCATTGTTTGATAGGGTGTGTAGGATTAAGATCTCATGGGGAAGGTTGTGTAAAATACTTATGAATTTATATTAAGGAAAGAGGTTTATGTACATCTATATAATTCCCTTGATAAAATGTGGAACTAGGATGAGAATTATTATTTAGCATTGGAGGAGTATGTTCTATGGCATTGTCTGAAGCAATAGATTGGATAGTGTGTATAGGATCATAAGTATCTATAACACCATTATTCGTTGCATGTTGATTCTTATATCTCACAATAATTTGAGTTATTTTTGAAGGGTGTGAAGGTTCAAATTGACATATAAGTAAATCTTGACATTTATCTCTGTTGAGAGCCTCTTCTAAGGATTTTGGATAAAGGGTCCTAATCCAATATTGTAATTTAGGATGAAGAGAATTAATGAATAAGTGAAATATGTTTTCATTCAAAATGTTATGCTAAGATTTTATAGATAAGAATTTCCATTATTTAATGAATACTTGTGTCATTTAATATTCCAATTATTTATAGTTGATAAAGTGGGCTAAGTGATTTTTCAGAAGATCGCTAGTTCGAAATTCCTAGACCAAGGCATTGACTAAGTCCTTTAAGGTAGTGATGGAATGAGTTTTAAGTTGGTTATAAAAATATAAAGCATCACTTGAAAATGTTTTATTTAATGTTTTGGTGGTAACAAAGGTATTAAGCTCAACCCAATCTTTATATATATTTCCAAAGGTTTTCAAATGCAAAGTTGGATTCATGGATCCATTATAAGTGATAGTGGGAATTTTACCCCCTATGTCAATTTTTATAATTTAAAGAACAAGAGGTTCATTTTTTAAGTGTTTAATAGTTTTGTTAATAAGTGGGGGTTTTGGTATAAGGCTACCATGTGCATCTCTAAGGGGAGGTAGGGGTGTATTAGGATTTTATGTTCTCCATTGAGTAGGTTGAGATTGGTTTTGGATATGCAATAAGTTGTTCTACATTTTCATCATTTGGTTGGAATTTTTAGTTTGAAAATTAGCCATTTGATTAATATTTTGTATCAATAATTGATTGGTTTGAATGGTATTTTGACCAGTAGAAGGAACATTAGATGTATTATTATTATGAGGTGTATTAAGAGTTTGAGATGCACTAGTAGCATGAGATGAATTAGTATCATGAGAAGCACTATTATTGTATGTATTATGAGTTTTATTAAATTGGGTATTGATGTGGGTGTTTTGATTAGACACACTAAAATTCACACCTACCATGTTTATATAAATACTTGACATGGAGGTTAAAGAAGACATGAAAGATGATGTCATACTAATATAAGGAGACATGATAAAGGGTAAAGGTGTGGTCGATGTAATGAAATGACTTGCCCCACATCCTATGGAAAAGCTAAGTGAAGGTGAATGGGGCTCTCTAATATAAGGTCCCTCCATGAGTTTATAGATGATTGTAGTATCCTTACCTTTATTTTGAGGCTTTTCATTAATGAAAAGAATCATTTCATCAGTGTATTCAAGGTCACTTTAATATTCTATTATTTTCATGAATAAATGGTTAAGAGTCATGGAATAGGGACCCATAGTTGGTAGTTATAGTAGTAACATGGATATTGCTTTGACATGGATTAGTCACTACAAAATGTGTCTTGGGAAATTTATTAAGAATAGTGAAAATCATAATGTTAGTTTTAATTTTCTCTTTAGCATTGTCAAATATATATTTCATGATGAAATGATTGAGTTAAACATCTATGAGAAAAAAAGACAATTTGCAGTATACTAGGTCAATTTAGTCGACTTAGTTTGGTAGGAAAGAAATTAGAATAGTCTATAAAAGACTAGGTTGAATAGGTAAACTTAATTCTATAGGAAGGAAAATAGAATAGTCTATAAAATATTAGGTCGAATAAGTCAACTTAATTCTATAGGAAGGAAAATAGAACCTTCTATAAAATATTGGGTCGAACAAGTCAACTTAGTTTTGTAGGAAGGAAAACAAAATAGTCTATAAAATATTGGGTCAAACACATTGACTTAGATATGTAGGAAGGAAAATAGAATAGTTTGTAAAAGACTAGGTTAAATAGGTTGACTTAGTTCATTAGGAAGGAAAATAGAATAGTTTGTGAAATCCTAGGTCAAACAAGTTGATTTAGTTCTATAGGAAGGAAAATAGAACAATTTTTGAAAGACTGGGTCAAGTAAGTCAACTTATTTCTATAATCTAGGAAAAAATTAAAATGTTCTAAATCTAGAAGATAGTTTTAGTTATATATAAATAATTAAACACACAAGTAACTAGGTTGAGTTGGTCGATCAAGTTGCAACACACAACATAAACCTTGTTGCAACACTGACTAATATAAGTTTGTAATACAACATAGAATAAAAAACATCAAACAAAAATATTACAATTTAAAATAAAATTAATTTCTTTAAAATAAGATTATGAATTTGTACTAAAGGTTTTGATTGAAAGTATAGGCTCTCAAATATGTTTATTTGTTAGATAGTGTCTACCCAATATTTCAAAGTACTGATTGTGGAAGAAGTAACATTACCATATCCCACTAAATATGTTTTCAATGGGAATTTAGAAGTATCTTTTATGTGTTAACTGCCAACCAATGCACCAGACAAACAAATAGATGGTTGGATTCTTAAGGTTCAATAAATAGGGAAATTCTAGGCATTTCCAAAATATTATAAGGTAGGCAAAAACTAAAGACTGTGTTTATATATTTATTATGTCTATGGGTATTGTGTAAATCCCCTCACATTGATATTTATAAACTATAGATAAAGGCATTAAATAGAGTATCAAATAGCCCTTTATAACATTAGCTAAGTAGTTTGAAAACTACCAGTACATAATTTCTATGGAAAACTAAACAAAGTGAAAATAAGAGTGAAAATAAAAGTTTCAAAATTTAATTTGTAGATTTTAGAATATAAATAAATATGTATAAAAATGAAAGTGAGTTTAATTACTATAAATGTAGGTTAATTCCATTTGCTTGATATAGGAGTAAAATAAATAGAACAAAGTCGATTTGGTTGACTTAATTATACAAATAGAATAGAACATAGTCGATTTGAATGACTTAGTCTATTGAAAGATATTCCAAAAGGAACATAGTCGAGCTAGTCAACTTTATTTTCTAGATAGAAAGCAAATATAGAATTAAGTCGAGCCAGTCAAATTAGTTTACTATAAAGGTATAGTTTTATAGAACTAAAAAATTGGTAAAATTAACACTGAAAATTAAATTTTAAAAAATAATAAGAAAATGAATTTGTTTAAAATTAGATAAAATAAATTATTAATTTGGTTAGAATTAACCTATAAAATTGTACAAAGTCAACAAAGTTAATGCAGTATTTTTCCAAAATATGTCAAGTTGTTATTTTGAACTATGTTGTCCAAATGAAAATTTTAACCTATAAAGGTCAAAGATAGGATATTTAAATAGAATTGAGTTGGATGAATGAGTATAAATTAAATTGGTGAATGAGAAAACAAATAAAACTATGTTTATAATATTGACCTAGTTATTTAAATAGAAAAATATAAGAAATAAAAGGAATCAAATAAGTTAATTCATTTAAATTTTTAAAATAGAGAAAATAAACTATATCATTTAGATTGATCTAGTTTTCCAATATTATGAATTCCACAGACAAAGAGTTGAATAAAACTGACATTCTCACCTCATTTGGAAAACCTGTTAAAAGATGCCCTAACTAGGTCGATTAGGTTGACAAAGCTATAAAAACTTGCACACATAGTCGAACTAAGTTGACATGGTCAACTGAGTATTAAAAACCTATGCACAGAGTGTTAAACTAGGTCAATGGGTTGATCTACTTATTTGTAGAGAAAATTAGAAATCTACAAGGGTTAGGTGCACATAAATTTCAGTAGAATGTATGCAAATGAAACTAGACATATCTATAACTTATCATACTCAATTGTATTCAATATTGGAGAAGGCAATCAACTAAAAATTATGCTTGGAAATATATTTAAATTGGGGTCATGACCAATAATGGATCTTCTAAACCAACACTAATAAATCACTTATCACACTATGGCAAAGGAGAGGTTTCCAAGGCCTTTAGTCAAATGCCATTTTGTGATAACCCTAACTAGGTCTTATGTTTGTAAATAAAATTAAGTAAGCTAATATACTAAACAACTATGCAATATAATATATTAAATGCATATGCAAGATAATCTAGTGGTCATCAAAGCTTGTGACACAAATGGGGAAGATAATAAACATGCAAAGACAAATCTATTTATAATACAGAATTGATCTAAGCAAGGAGAGATAAAATTCAATATATATTAACTCTACAACATCTACTTATCAAAATATGAATGGATTAGAAATGTACTTACGTTATTGAAGTGAACTTGTCATGCCTCAATCTCTCCCTTGGCTAATGGTGTTTTTTAAGAGGTTGTTTTGGGCTTGTAAGGATCACAAAGACAAATTAGCTCTATGCTATAATACTTCTCCTATGCATCCAAGACCTTCATAATCCAAGTGTTACTTCTCCAAGGCAAAAACCTATGCAATGAAACCTCCTATTAATTGTATAAGTAGATTTTTGAGTAGTATTGATGCTTAATTGAATGATCCTCTATTATAAATGAAATGAAAGGGAGGTTATATAGCTATGGATTGACCCTAAACCCTCCAAGAATTTAGATAATGGAGTTTCCCTATTCATTCAACCTCATAGGTAGGAAATATAGTCTTTAGGTCTCAAACTATGTCAACTTAGGTTGATAGAGTTTTATAATGTGTGTTAAACCCAGAATAGGGTTGACCTGGTCTATGTAGTAGCATAAATGGTAAAAATGTATTATGGCTTAGGTAGGGGCTATTTTGGGTGGTGAGTTGCTTAGGGAAGTGTATAAGTGGGGTTTTAAAGCTTAAAGAAATGAATAGGAATATCTTGTTTTAGTTTTAGGTAGTGGTATAGGGGCCAAAAATCCTATGAAGCACCAAAGGTCTTCCAACTCCTTTATTAGTGCACCCTTTAAGGTATACACTCAAAGAGATTGAGATTCAATATATTCTTGTAAGAGATAAAACATAGGTAATTGATAAATTTTATAAATATTGTGTATACACTTATTATTATTCACTATATATTATACCCATGAAGAAGAAATATCTCCTTATGATGTTAGCAAGTGAGTGCTTAAGAACATAAGAGGGGTCAATGAATAATATGGTCACAAGGGTGATACAAGAATGGATCTAGGTTCAAGAGGTTGTTAAGTAGAAATAACTTGTTGAAGATGTTTCAAATATCCTTCGATCTATTCAAGATTTCCAAAGCCAATTTAAATTATATATAAAATTTACTATTCATTTAAGATATCAAGATTACCTTCCTTCAATAATTTCCAAAGATTTTATGTGTTATCTTCCTTGAATTACAGTTCTACATTGCATGCATGGTAAAATACTTTGTTATCATTAACTTATTTGGATTTACAATAATTTAAAAACACTTGTTTTCAAGAATAATATAGAATGTAAACACATTCTATAGTATTTCAAGGTTATGAAAGATATTTATTTATTTTAGTAATACAATGGAATGTTTGGGTTCAATTTGTCAAATATCATTACATCAACTTTTCTCAAACACACACCAACATATTTATGCATGCAATGATTGAAATAGAACTAATGGAGAGATTAGTTAGTACCACATACTTGTACAGTTTTCAAAAACATATATCATTCACTAGGAAATAGGGATGAATTGTTCCAGCCTTCAGAAACCAATTAAAACTTGTTGGAAATATTTGATAATTATAATTGGATGAGTTTCCAAATACCATTGAATATTTTTCATGCATCTATCAAATTTTGCTCAAACTAGCACAAACTTTAAATACCATGTGGAACTTGTTTATGAATGGAAAAATGTTGGTTTATCTTAATCAAACCCCAATAAGGTTGATTTTAGGTGAATTTTTTGAGTTTGATGTAATTATGAGCTCGTGCATCTTATAAAATCCATTTTCATTAGCTAAAGATGATATTCAATATTGGAAAAAAATGATAGATATGTTTCAAAATTACACCAACTTGTAAAACATTGAATGGGGTTTTGATAGTTTCATATACCCATTAAAATTCAAAATGATGTCAAATATTATGCATGCATCTTCTAGACTTGTTTGAATCTGCCAAGGCTAAAATAATTTATCACACAAATTTACCTTTCAGATAGATAACTTCTACAAGCTCACAAAACATTTAAAATTGATTTTAATCTTTTGATATCCCTCTATAAGTATATAAAAACTTCAAAAGTCATTCATAACTTAGATAGCAAGTTGGTTAAGCTCAATAAGACTGTTTAAAACTCATTTTACTCCATTTAACATTATTACAAACTTGCACTAGTTTTGAGCACCATTTGTGTTGGATTTAGAACATGAATGGATACTATTACACTTGGTATCATCTCATGGGATACATGTAAATCCATTATAGCTTATTTTAATTCATATTAAGCTTTATAATGTAATTCAAATTTGAAGATATTTCTCAACTTGATTGAGCATGTTAAAAATTCAAAGGCAACTTGTATATGCTTGGGAGACCAGTTATAGCTTGAGTGAATTATTTTTATGATCTTGAGAGTTATTAAAAGTTTATGTACCTATTATAACCCTTAATAAACCTATTTTCAATCATAAAATTTCCATTACATGGGATAAATATGATTATAACTAGAGAAGAACTCATTAAACATGACTTTGAATTATTGTTAATTTTTATTTGCATGGAGGTGACTTCCATACTCATAGAAATTTGTTATATATGCTCCATATAAATATCATAAGACCTATCTAGGGATTGATTAATATATCACCACTTGAAACAAAATTTTTTTTTGACCATGCAATACATACTCAGGCTTTAAAGGTCGAATGGGATTGAATTCAAACTTCTTTGAAAGCAATAAAATATATCTTAGGGCTTCAAATAATGAATATAAATAAATGATTTTTGAAATCTATTGTATACCTATATGATTTCAAAATATTGGCTAGGTCTATTAAAAACATTTTGAGTCTTCAAAATACCATTAACTTCTTAGGCCTTGTAAATCACTTACATTTTATAAAACATTTCACTAACCATTAAGTATTTTTAACAAGTATTTGAAATTTTCTTTGGAATTACTTCTTGTGGACATGTGCTTATAAAGTATTTGAGACAAATAAAAATTTACAAGACCTGATAAGCATAATTTACAATCTTTTTCAACTAAATAAGACTTACAACTGTAGAAAGTGATTTTTTTTGAAATTCTAATTGAATACTTATTCAAAAACATTAGTACCATCATCCTCAAAGTTTTTCATTCACCATTAAATATTGGAATCCTTAATTTTTTTTAGGGTCATTCTTGACCAATCCCTCTTCTTGAACTCATAATCATCTTCACAATCATCCCAATAATCATCAATCTCAAGAATATGACCATAGTTGGCACCCAGCTTGAGATTGTTATTCGTAAAAAAATTATTGTCAAAAAGAAAACCTTCTTATATACAGCTGTATTTAGCAGTATAAATTTTATTTCTCAATATTAGAGTCATCTCTAGCTAGTTTACAGATAAATTAACCTAAGCTAATGGGAAAGGAGATCCCTTTGGTGTGTTGCACATTACATTGTTTATGAAATTTACTTATTTGTTCAAAAATTTCAATCAAAATTATCTTATCACTAGCATATATTGTCAATCTAAGAGTGGCATTCTCAAATCCTCCAACTCAAATATATGAGAGCTTGGGAAACTAAATGAAATAGCTCATATATTTCTTTATTAGAGTAGTTACCTCACTAGATATTCTAGTTGCAAGTTTTACATCCAATGCTCTAACTAGAATCATAGAGAATGCATCATTTACCCTCTTGAAATGACTCTTTCCTTTCTCATGAAGGAGCCATGGAATTTTTTTAAATACCAATGCACTAGAATGTTATACTTCACTTCAGTCAAGCTAGGCTAAGCTCTGAGAATTATAATTGAGTATAACAAGTATGATGGCATGTAAAATTATTGAGTGGATTATAACTTAGTAAAATTCTCTTGTATTCTATCACTAATTATTTGGGCTAAATCAATAAATTATTTTTTATAGTAAACATGTTGATGAACATGCACATCCATTGATGAAAAAGATTTTTTGTTTCATTTCCCGTGACCATGTTTAGTAACATGATTATATCTAATAATTCTTATTTAAATTTAGATCTATATAAGGTTTTGGTAACCTTTGGATTGGTATTTTTTTTATTGGCCAATGCTGAATCAACATGTTTTCACATTTATTTTTATTACCAATCTAAAATAGTGAGCAATATTATGATTTATTTATACATTTTCATGATGAGGATCAATGAAAAAAGTTATTCCCATTGAAACTCCACCTAATTTGGAGACCAATTAATCATTTTTAGACCTTATCTCTCTTATTTTTATATTTTATTATTTTTCACATGTGAGAACCAAATCTGTACACTAGAGGGATGTTCAAAATGTAACAACATATGCAGGCCTATTATCCAAGATCCATTGTCCCATCATATTAATTTTCTAAGCATCCATTCTCTCAAAAAATTCATAACTGTACATTTCTATCATGTTTTTATCCTTAACATTACAAATATCTATCTCTAAGATGTAAATAGTCTCATAACCAATATATTTGAATTTCATCTTTGATGGGATGGTTGACAAAATAACAACTTGAGCAAGAAAGTTTAGGTTTTTTAAAACTAGGATTGGAGAAAGAATATTTTGAGTACATATAACTGAGCTTGACATAGTGCACATGAAGCTTAACATATATCCTTGAGACCTTGTTCAAATTTTCCTAATGAGGAATGGAAAAAATTAAGTTTTGATCATTTACAATACTTAGTTCATGCAATTATTCAAATTCACTATGTAACCAAGGAGAAGTAGAAACTAGACAAATATAAATTTTAGTTTATAGAAAAATAATTCCTTGAAAATTTTATTTATTTACACAAATCCTAATCCTAGCATGAGAGTTCAAATATTTGATGAACCAACCTCTAATCTAAAGCAAGATGTAGTTTGTAGAAGAACATGGTATCTCAATACACCTTGGAGTAACAATTTTTTTTGAAATAAAGAATAGCTTCCATAGTCTTACATCAAATTTATTGATTCTAGATTAGATTTTAAAATACTATATTCATTGTGATCTTATCTTCTGAATAGATTTTAAAACCAATGCATTCATTACAATACTTGTAACAATCACAACTTGTTGAATATGTTTTAATGATCTTTGGATCAATTCAGGATTTCCAAATCCAATTTGAATCATATAGAATATTTAACATTCGTTTAAGATATGAATATTTCCTTCCTCAGAGATATTTCCAAAAATTTTATGCATTATCTACCTTGAACTATAGTTTTATATTGTATGCATGGTTAGAATACTTTGTTACCATTGACTTTTCTAGATTTACAATAATCTAAGAAAGATTATTTGCAAGAAAATATAAAACAAAACCATATTCTATAGTCTTTCAAGGTCATGAAAGTGATTTTTTATTTTTAATAATATAAGAGAATTTTCAGGTTCAATTTGTCAAATATCATCACATCAAATTTTCTTAAACACACACCAACCTATTTATGCATGAAACAGTTAAAATATAATGATTGGAGGAGATGAGTTGTTTCCATAAACCTATACAAGTTTTAAAGACCTATAACATTATTTGGGTTGAGCATTCAAAAATTGATTAAAACTTGTTGGAAATCTTTGATAATGACATAGACTTGGATGGGTTTCCAAATACCATTGAGTATTTTACATGCATCTATCAAATGTTCTTTAGAATACCATGAAATTAAAATACCATGTGGAACTTGTTTATGTATGGAAAAAGGTTAGACAAGCTTGATCAAACTCCAATTGGGTCGATTGTAGGTGAACTTTCTATGTTTGATTTTATCACGAGCTCGTGCATGCTAGAAATTTTGTTTTGATTAGATAAAGATGGCATTCAAGCTTGGAAAATACTAATAGATATATTGTAGTCTTGCATCAGAATGTAGAACATAGAAGGTAGTTTTGATATCCCCACATACTCATATGGATTTAAAATATTGTTGAATATTTTGCATACATCTTGCAAACTTGTTTGAATATACCAAGACCAAAAGAAGAAGTCACACAGATTTAGTTTTTAGATAGATAACTCTACAAGCTCACAAAACATTTAGAAATAATTTTACTCTTTTGATATCCCTCTAAAGGGACATGAAAACTATGAAAATCATTCAAAACGTGGAGATCAAGTTGATTAAGCTCAAGAAGATAGTTTAGAACTCATTCTACTCCATTTGATGTTATTATAGGATTGCATCAATTTTGAGAGCCATTTACGTTAGATTTATAACTTGAATGGATATTATTACACCTGGTCTCATCTTGTGGACTATATGGCAAGCCATTATAACTAATTTTAAGTCATTATGAGCTTTATAATGCAATTCAAATTTGAATATATTTCTCAACTTGATTGAGCACGTTAAAAACTCAAAAGCAATTTTCACAGTTTTGGAATATCGATTATAATTTGAGTGAATTATTTTTATGAGCTTAAGAGATTTTTAGAGTTTATGTACCAATTATAACCCTTTATAAACCTCTTGGTAATCACAAAAAGGTATTTACATCGGATAAAACTAATTATAACTAGAGAAGAACTCATTAAACATGAATTTGAATAGTTATTAATTTTTATTTATGTGTAGGTGATTATCATACTCCAAGGAATTTATTATACAAGCTCCATATAAATAACACAAGACCTATATAGGGATTGATTAGGATATCACCAGTTGAAACAAAATGTTGGTTTGACCATGAAAGACATACTCAGGCTTTAAAGGTCAGAAAAGACTGAATGAAAACTTCTTTAAAATAAAAAAAAGATGTCTTTAGGTTTCAAAGATCAAATAGAACTAAATGAGATTTTTGAAATATCTCATAATCCTATATTACTTTAAAATCCTAGCTATGTCTTATTGATATTTTTGTGTAAAAAAACCTCAAAACACCTTATGCCTTAGAGGAGACCTATTAAAAAAATTTAGAAAAGTTTCAAAATGGCCTAAATACCCTTTTCCAAGACCCAAGCAAAAACTAGAGATTTCTGTGCAGTTTACAACTTTGCAAATTTGTAAAATACACCTAAACCTTTGATTTCCCACCTATCAAGTCTCAAGTAAAAACTAAAAGTTGCATTACACTTTACAACTTTACAAAGTTGTAAATTACAATGCAGACTCTACTTCTAGCTTTTCATTAAAACCTAAGCAAGTACTAAAATTCCTAATACACTTTGAAACTTTGCAAAGTTGTAAAGTGTAATTTGAATTTCACTCCCTACTTCCTAAATAATTTTTTTCATCCAAAACCCCTCAATGATAAGTGGGAGATGTAAAATCACAAAACATATTACAAGTTACAAACTTGTAAGGCAACTCCATTGGCTTGCATTCCCACCTATTTACCCATCTACCACCATTGTTCATGCACTTGGCATTAATTAAGGGTTTGTTAATATATAATTTAGGTTTTTTACATCATTGTTAACATTTCAAACTAGATCCATTCATCTCCAAGTGACATTATGAACCAGAGTATGTTCACCTCCAAGTCAAGCAACACCCTGACCAGATCCATTCACCACCATTGCTAAGTGATACAAACATATACTAGATCCATCATTTGTAGAACCCTGCACACACATCCCCAGTATTCTTCTAGGTCATATGCCTCCATTATTATTTTTCTAAAATCTTAATTATTTCCCCTTGCCATACTTAGGTTTTTTCTCATAAATTTACCAAAGCATCATCATTTACTCATAAATTTATAATTTCTACATTTACATGTTAAATATTTTTATGAATTTTGTCTAGTTTTTAATTTTTTCATCATTTATGTTAACAAAACCCTTCAGCCTAGTTCAAAAACCCATAAATTTTATTGAAACTTCATTCATTCCTAAACTTAGACCTAGACAGAGATCCCTCTAGTTTTATCACCTTGATTTGCCATTGGATATTTGTCTTGTAAATTCAAGCCATATTCTTGCCTGACTTTTGGTCAAAGCTCTCAATCATGAATTATACCCAGAAACCCTGATGAAGATTTAGTAGAAATTTGTAAGTGCCATTCCAAATTAAAACCCTATTGACTCTATATTAGATTTTACTATTTCTATTTCACACTATATTCCTATTAGAGCTAAACCCCTAAAAATCATAACAAAATTTTACCAAGTTAAAAGCATAAATCTGACATGTAATTACAAACCCAAAGCCCAACCATCTTTGTAGTTGGTTTCCCTCACACATTTTCCTAGTATATATGCTTAGAAAGGAGATGAAGTTTAAATCAAAGAAACCTAGTGTCCCTTCCATCTTAGATTCTAACATCAATGAGATAATTGACACTAACCTAAGCCACATAGACTTAGTTAACTTCAAGACTAGGATCAATGCAAAATTCAAGAATGACTAGATTCAAAGCATTTAAGATAGTGGTTTACCATAGGATGAAGCCTTTCCATTCTTGGTACAAAGCCCAAAGCTTGTGCTCACTATGGCCAAGCATTATGAAGTAGAGAAGAGAGAGGTAGTGAATGATAAGGGAAAGAAAATTTTGAGACTAGATCTAAAATTCATTGATATTGTGTTTTTAATCCTAGAGTTTAAAATCTATATAGATATTACTCCTGACTCCTCCAAGAAATTATATCAAGATAACAACCCATCCTATGCATGGATCTTAAACAAATAGTGGTTAAAGACCCCTAAATATTTAGCCTTAATAATGCCTAAGAACCTAGCTAGGATATAATTTAAAGATGAGTAGGACATATCATTGTACTCTTACATAGAGTTATAAGAAGCCTGAATGTAAATAATTACAAAGATTGGATGTACCAAATATCTAGGTAATCCAACAAAATAAACAATACATTAATTGGGCCCAATTGATCAATGACCCATTCATAGATAGTTACTATACATTCAAACTACTGGCAAATTCTACATGACCTCCTACCTTATCTATGCTTTAGAAAAAGGGAGGGCATTCCCTAGATTAAACACACTACTAGATCAAATTAACAAAGTTTATAACTACTATCCTCATTTCACTTTTTATGGGAGTAAACAACAATTCAAGAGAGTTAATGATGCTTTTATCTACTGCATCATAATTATTTTTGAACAAGAACTAGGGAGGATATGGTTTTTTGATGTTGTAACTATAGAAATAAAAAATTGGGGATCATACTTCATCTAGTTCCCCATATTTTCCTACATCATAGGTGGTTGTTTTAGTTGGTGTCCTTACACCTTCCCAAGTATGTTAGTGATAAGTGGGCCCTAATGGAACTTATAACATAACTAGTGGAAACCCACAAGTTCTTATCAAGCAGGGTTCCCCATATTTTCCTACATCATAGGTGGTGGTTTTAGTTTGTGTCCTTACACCTTCCCATGTATGTTAGTGATAAGTGGGCCCTAATGGAACTTATAACATAACTAGTGGAAACCCACAAGTTCTTATCAAGCAGGCACAAAATAGGCATACACCTCCCTATCAATATATGGAAATACAACTACCCTTCCTTATACAAGGCCAAATTTACATAGGTAGAGATGACTTAGATGACTTCGAGAACTCACAATTCTAGGCCTTTTTATGATGTGATATGTTTTTTCGATATCCTATTGGGTTCCTCATTTTATCACATTCACTTTCATAAAGATTATTGGGAGGACATGCAAGATGAAGAAGAGGTTAGGTTTAAGGATTATTCTAGGATGATGTTGGGAGGAGGATAAACCGGAAGCACACAATTTGATTACCAAACCAAGCAACTTAATATGCGGAAATTAACCAGATTCACCAAGTAACTAGAATTCAGAATAACACAGCATATGAGAGACAATACACAAATTGTATTAACACTTTATACAGAAAAGAATACAATAAAGAAGATGCCACTTCTTCTCCACCACCTTACAGAGGTTTCCCACACCTCAAGTGAACAGTAATTCTTCTCCCCAAAGCTCTCCCTCTCACAGGTCCCAACACCCAACTCAAATACAGAGTTGGTGTTCACCTCCCGTGCTCCACGCACACCACAAGTGCTCCACGCACTCCACAAGCACTCCACGTGCTCCACAAGTACTCAAGGTACTTCAAGTAGATCTCCCATGAATCTGCAACAACCTGCAATTCAACAGACCATACTTATGGAAGGAACTCCCTTGCCTTCCTCTTGCTCTATCCGAGTACACACCTGTACTCCAAGTAGATCATGCCTGATATTGCTCCCTTGTTGTGTTGCTGTCTGTATGACCTTGCACACCTGCAAATCAAACAATGGTTCTATTCACCTGTGAACCTCGACCTTGCACACACATACACCTGCAGATCAATGATCTTACTTACCATGTAGATCTCCTATATAGGCCATGCAACTGTGACCAAGATCCTACACTCTTGAAGAACCCAGCTGGCTCTCCAATCCAGCACCAACACACCTGGTACTGTGGCACTAGGAGGAACGCACCATAGCTCTACCTCACACACAGAAGGAGCTTATAATTATGCTCTCTTACTCCCTAGCACACTTTTCCAATACAACCATGAGTCTATTATATAGATCTCATCCAAACAATGATTAGACATCTAATTACCATAATTAGATCCACAGCTATGAGTCTAAAATTAGCACTCATCATGCAAACTCTTGGTTCGTTAGCTAACTGCCTGTAAATAGCTCACAGTCGAACCACACAGGCGACCGACGTCGGTCCCTGTCTGCCTGGGGTCGCCGACGCCGGCCGATATATGACCGACGTCGGTTGCTTCCTGTCTTACCCTGCCGACACCGGTTGGCCAGACCAACGCCAAACACTTCTGACACTCAGCAACTCATTCTGCAACCTCCTCCATGTCTGCATCAGTGAAGCTTTTAGCTCCACAATCCTAACAGATGACCCTTGAACAAATTAATAATTATGATATGGCACTAGTTCTAGAAGATTTGAAAGATGAGAAACAGCCAATGGATAAGGTATATTATGATAACCATATCTACATATAACCTCTTCCTCAACTCAAGTGGTCTACACCCAAATCCTTATCTTTATTAGATAGGACTACCCCATTTATCAATAGGAATTTAAACTTATTAATAAGTAAGGGGGTATAAAATAATAAAAGAGAGCATGAACATCATATATAGGTTCAAAAAGGAAAAGGATAAGGGTGTAGAGGAAGTAGAAATAGAGGATTTAAATAGTGGTACTCAAGCAGATCAGGTAGTGGGGCCAATTGTCTCACACAAATAGAAGCAAAAGAAAAAGGCCAAAAGGGCCACTTCCATCACCCAAGTGCTATTAACCCAACCATTAGACCAAGCACTACCATTTTTTATAGGGGACATATTTATGATAACCTCTCTTCTTATTTATACCAACCCACTAGTGCAAGTGATTCCCTTGGTAGTGAGCCAATCAACATAGTTGGTTATCCCAACTCCATCTTTACCTCCCTCTTCTGTAATCACTTCCATCTTATCCCTTATATCTACTACCACCCTATTGATCACAAACACCACCCAGTAATACATGGTTTTTGACTCAGTCATTTTGACTACAATCCCATTACCCACCATAGCCAGTAGGTCGACAATAGATCCATCTTCATCTTCTATCACACTACCCATTACATCTAATCTAGCCATTCCAAACACACTACTAGATTATTTTTTTTCCTTGGATACCATTCTTCCACAAGTTCCCTTATTATCTCCACACATGCCCACCTCTCTATTTATGTCACCTCCATCTTCCACACCTCTTGTAAGCACATCCAGTCAACCCATCCAAGTATCCTCTCCTTTCCCACTCTCATTTAGACCTAAACTCCCACTAAGGAGGTGAATATAGATAATCCCACTAACAAAATTATGGCTATTTAACCCAATAATGGGGTAGAGATAGCTAAATCATCAACTAAAGACTCGATGGTAACATTAGTGGTAGATATGGCACTTGTTATAGTAACCACCAGTGTGGCATCTTTAGCCATAGATTTATAGGTAACTATGGCCATTGGAATAGGACAATATTCATTGGCAGCCACTCCTAGTTGGATTTCACATTAAATGTCCAAGAAGAGGAAACAAATGATATATCATGAGACCCTATATTTTGGTCTATTAGAAGCATTTAAATGACCAAAAATAGGTCCCAAGACCATTTCCAAAATCTCTTATGATGTAATAAGGGAGAAGTATGTGGAGGTAGTAGTTTTCCCACCTAAAAAATAGAAAGAAGATTTAGTGGTGGGGGATTATCAAATATCTAAGGTACACCTTGGTCATCTAACAAGAGAGGAACTAAAACATGATGGCCAAATAAGCATAAGTTCTCTTATAAAAATGGATGGTGACAAGGCCACTGAGGATGAGCTAAAGAATAAGGTAGATTAGTTTATGGCTACCTTGAGGAAGGTCATAGACCTATCACATCTAATTTAACTAACCTATCCAACTCAATCTCTCTCTCTCAATTATTTGATAAAGAAACATTTGATATAATGATAGAGATTGGCACAATGGACAAAGCTATAAAGGACTGGGCTAAAGAACTAGTTGTCAAAGGAAATAGGGTGATAGATTTGGCCATGGATTATTACAAGACACTAAAGTATGACCTTGTATCTTTGAAGGCAAAAATAAACAAATGTGAGGAAGAGGTTGAAAGGTTAAAGCTCTACTTTCCTAAGTTTCAAGCCATTTACCAAATATAGAACGATACCCTCATGTATTAAAAGATACTAATTAATCCTTTAGAACATGATGAGATAGAGAGGGAGGCCAAGTTCAAAATCAGAATACTTAGTGAAAATATTGATAAGGACAAGAACACAAGTGATAAGGCCATAGATGTAATGTATGATATTGAATATTCAATTTGTAAATTGTCATGTGAGGTAGTAGATTACCAAGATAAACCTCTTCATGTTCAAGTTGTCTAGGATAAATTCAAGGTGGTGATTAAGAGGGAGTCATTACATGACATTAATTTCAATTTAGATTCAATCCACTGATTTTTCAAGTATCACAATACACTTGATCAAATGGTCAAGGATATCCAAGTCTAAAGAGATTCTTCTATACAACTATTTGAGGTAAGAATAGAATGTGACATCAATAATCCTTACATAATTGGTCTTAATAAAGAGTGCCTATAAGAAATATTTGGTAGATTTGATGCTTGCATAAAGAAGATACAAGAAAAAAATGACAAGTAATCTTATGATGTCACTATTGTTGATTAATTATTCAATTATTTGATAAGAATGCATTCTATAAATTACAAATTTTGTAAGCTACATTGTAAAGTTACAAGTTTTAAATTGTAACTATCATTTTGATAGCTCTTAGCTTTTAGTTGGAAAAGTGCTACTCATAATTTTTAGTTATCATTTGTCAAGCTTTAGTTGAAAAAGTGAAACCCATATTTTTTACTTTTCTTTTTGACAAGTTGAATGACTTAAAAGTTGTAAAAGTTCATGTTGTAATTTGCACATCCCTTTTTGTCAAGTAGCTTATAAGTTGTAAAATTATCAACTGCAAATAACAAGTTAGGTTTTGCATATTCAAATATTGAAAAAAGCATTCAATTTTGTTAAAATATTGACCAAGACATAAGTTTCATTTTGGTACCCCATTACTTTGTGGGAAACTTCTTCAACTGAGCTCAAGGAAACATGATTCGAATGGAAGATTCGAACAACATTTTCTTCTTCTTCAACACTTGGTGAAGTGCCCAACTACTTGAAGAGTCTTCTTCTTCCTTCTACTCCACCAAATAGGCCTATTCAAGTTGAGATGAGGACATTTATATGAGCACTCCTTGATTTCTTACACCAAGAGTAAGTGTAAAAGTTTTTGACTTCTTCTCTCTCAAGAGAGTAATTTTTTTGTATAATATGGGTCTCATATGTGGCCCATGGATATTTTTTTTGTGAGATATTTTTTTATGATTTTTGAAAAGTTTATCTAAATTATGTAACCTAGAGAATATCAATATACTTAAGTTTTACCTACCTTATTTTGTGGCATCTTTGTGTATGTATGGATTTTGTTACATTTGTGAATGATATAAGTCTTATTTCAATCATATAAGATCATTTGTGGTATTTATCTTACCCTTTTGAAATATATTTAAGGAAAAATTGAGAACTTTGTTCCTTATTTGATAAATTTCCAATATTACCTTTGATTTCATACACATGTAAGATTGTGTTTTAAGAGATTTTAGTATATAATTGTTCAAACTATGTTCAATCAAAGCAAGTATTAATTTCGACTAAAACCCTTTTGTGCATCACCATTTCTAGTTTTTAAAACTCCTTCAAAACTCTTTTCCTTACAAGTAAAACCCTAGTTAGGAGCAAATCACTGAGAATCTATAGTCATAAGTGAACTAGTCATGTCTCAATTACACTAAACTTAGTGAAAGGAAGCTGGCCTTCTCTAGAGGTTCACCTCAATTTAATAATGTCCCATAACTTGGATTTTATCCCATTATGTCATTATATTTTTACATACTTCAACTCCTAATAAATATATCATGTGCAAAATCTAATTGATAATAATTTTTGGCATGCTTGATGGTACATGAAGATCATAGCTAAGAAATTTGTGTTATTCTCAGCAAGCATTATGCGAGCTTCATACACATTTCAAGAGCACCTACTAACTCCATCAACTTACAAATTCAATAAATTCATGTTTAAATATGCCAAAGATATAGACATGATCATGTACTAAAGTTAAGAGGATTGTCTTGTAAGAATTGTCTTTTTCATATAAAAAGAAATCAAGATCAGTTTTACCTAACCCTAGAGTAAATCCTAAAAATATGTCTACATCTCTTACAAATACCCATAGTTATTTCATACCTCCCACTATGTATTAGAGAAATCGTAATTTTGTACCATTTAATAGAGGCATCCCACTTATGTTTGCCCAGTATGATGATATACCCACCTCGGCTCTAAAAAGCCTTCTATATTTTACTGGTGAAACTTCCACCATACCCATCAAACACATTCAATATTTTTCTAACATCTATTTAGTTCATAACATTGCACAAGAAAATGTTTCTATCAAACTTCTTACCTCATCATTTAAGGGTAAATTCCTGTAGTGGTATAGGAGTTTATTTCCCAATTCTATCCATGTTTGGGATGATCTAGGGTCTACCCTATGCATATGGTTTGAGGATAAGAGTGACCATGTCTCTCTAGTTGATCAACTAACCATAATCAAATATGATCCCCATGAGTTCATGAGTGACTTGAGTTTCTACTTCCAAACAATGTGGAAAAGGATCCTTGTGTTAGTCAAACCATCCCCAAATAATGATTTCTTGTACTACATAAGAGATTTAAATAGTGATATAGATGTCATGATCTAATTAATGGGAAACATCACACTCTCTGATGCTTACAACATTTCAATAAGAGCTTAAAATTACCTCATTCAAGCTAAGAAAATTATTCCTCGGCCTCCAATGTCATTGTTCCTAGAATTGCCTCCTACTCAACCTATTATAACCCTAATTCCCATAACAAATAATCAGCCATATTTACCTCTTATCCATTCTAATGATTTGTATGAATTTAAGACATTGCTTTAAAGCTTTGGAAATGGGTTGGTATCCATGAAAAGATAATAGTCCTAAAACTATAGGCATTATCAACCACCTAACCAGGTATATCATCCCAATAGGCATCCATATCAAGGTAATTCATAATTCCAAATCCAAATCATGTAAGTAAAACCCCTAAATATCCATGCTCTACCTACCCTAAGTACTTCTATGGCCATCATTCTCATCTATAATAATCTAGCCTAGGAATATGAGTGGTTTTATCCTTTTTCCCAACCACATAATCAAAGTGCTTGCCCTCATGGTGTCATTAGTCAAGCCTTGATGGTATATAACATATCAACTACCCAAGGATATCAATAAGAAACTAATACTCAATAAAAATAGGTACAAGTGCCTATTCAAAGTGAGACCACTCTTTTGAATAATCAAGAAGAGGATTTTTGTGGTGTAAACCAGGAGGAAGCACTGGCCAATGGTGGTAGTTAAGTAGTGGTAAATGCGCACTCTAAGAAGAGGTAAATAGAAGGTGATCATCCCCCTAAATTTGAATAGGATATAACTTTTAAAGTTTTACAAGAGGTTAAAAAATCAACACAATTAAAAATCCACCTAATGTGTTGATGGCTTAGCCAAATCCAAAACTATCGATCCCAAATCTCATAAAAAAGATGTATTTCCCATGAAGGCATAAGCAAAAGTTGGTAGCATTCCTTTATATATTATAGAACAAATTAGAAATACTAACTTTAATGTTACCATGTGGGAAGCATTTTCCATCCTAGCATAGAGGGACTTGATTCAGGAAGCTCTAAAAAAATTCCAATAAACAGAGAAGGTCTCAATTAAAGGACCCATTACTATGGTTATATTGTGCCAACCTTAGATGAACACAAAAGTAAGTAAAAATGGTAATCCCCCCTTTCTAACTTTCCCTTGTTAGTGTTAAAAATTCTTATCCATAACTATATGATAGACTCTAGGGCTAGCAGCTCTGTTATGCCCAAGAAAATAGTAGATGCACTGGGTATTGAATACACACCTGTCACAAAAGGCATGGTTCAATTAAATGGGACTATTGTATAAATAATTAAGGTTATTAAAGGTCTAAACCTTACCATCCATGCATGTTAAATAATATCCATATCCTAATACATATCTATTATTGACCTACTCCACTATTTTTTCATCTACCTTTCTCGAGACTTCACTACAAAAATGGGAGGGTACTTATCTAATAATTGATCGCATATGTTGCTCAAGAAAAACTATTAGACTAGAGTGACTATAAAGGCTAAACCAATTACCAAATACCACATTAAACCATACACTCATGTCCTTTTAGATATGAATTTCACAGCGTAATACCAAGAAGAGGAACTAGATCATCAAGTTGCAACACCCTTAGAGTAAATCCCAGAGACTCACCTTGATGAATAGGGATCAACTTTCCAATTCGACCCTTATGATTATGTAAATTAAATAGGATTGGGTACATATTGCATCCATTAATATGATGCAATCATCCCAAATCTTGTTAAATCAGCTAAATATCATAAAGGAATATAGAAACTATACTTTGATGACACAAAGAGCAAGAATGGTGCAAGTGCTAGTATTATTGTAGTATTCCCCCAAAAGGAGTGTTATTCTATTTCTTTAGAATTTTGTTCAGCTACACTAATAATGTGTTAGAATATGAAGCTTTTATTTGAGGTCTCTAGTTGGCAAAAAAAAAGAGGGATTTAGTCACTACAAGTGTTCAATGATAGTGAACTAATTATTCACCAGGTAAGATCAAGAAGCATGACCAAGAACAACTTGTTGAGATATTTCAAACATAGATTTTGTGACCTATTTGAAGATTTTATAACTTTAAACATTCATGAAATACTAAAAACATGAAATAAAGATGTTGATCACATGGTCTTAGTGGGTTCTTAATATAATCTCCATGAAGATATTAAGGAGGACAATAGCCAGCATGTAAAGATGATAGCGAGACTATCCATCCCTGACAATGCAACCAACTGGAAAGTTTTTGAAAGTGATGGAAAAAAATTTAACATTCTATGAGATAAGGTTGAATTCTCTAACAAGAATTATTCAAGGCTCTAAGAATAGTATGGGGAGTAAATAATTTAGCTAAGGATTAAAAAGCTGCCCATAGGTCTTATTACTTTAGAAATTATTTTCAACTTTGATGATCAATTAAAGGCTGAGAATTAAAATCTCATAATCTATGAGGAAGAATACAAGTCAGTATTTATCTCAGAAGTTAAGGCATTGAATATCAGAAAGTATGTAACACCTCTTAAAAACAAGATTTTATTGAATTATGTCAATAATTCAATGATAATTTTGCTTGGAGTTACAAAGATATAAGGGGTTTTGACCCTAGTCTATCCCAACACATAATATAGCTTAACCCAAATACTAAGCCTGTTAGACAAAAATAAAGGCCAATAAACCCAAAAATAGATCCTTTGATAAGGAATGAGATGTCTAAGTTGATATAAGCCAACATTATTTTCCCCATTAAATATTCATCCTAGGTTGCTAAATTGGTCCCTATTAGGAAAAAGAATAGTGAAATCAAGCTTTGTGTATATTTACATGACCTAAACAAAACATATTTGAAGGATCATTATCCCCTTTCACCCATGGAGAAAATCCTCTAGAAAGTAGCAGAATCTGAGAGGTTCTCCCTTCTAGATGGTTATTTTGGATATAACCAAATCTTAGTTCAGGAATCTGGTCACTTTAAGACCACTTTCACTACCAAATAGGGCACATATTCCTACAATAATATGTTTTTTAGTCTAACCAATTCTAGTGATAGCTTATAAAGGGCCATGGATATGGATTTCAATGGTTTGATCAATGGATGATCTTGGTTTATTTAGATGGCATCATGGTTTATTCAAAATAGGCTAGTAACCACCTAGATCAGCTTAGCAAAGTTTTTGAAATGTGTGGAGATTTTGGAGTTTGCCTCAATCCAAATAAGTGTGTATTTGTAGTTCATAAAGGGAAATTGATAGGACACATATTCTCTAAAAAAGGCCTTGAAATAGACCCAGAGAGGGTAAGTGTTATCTCTTCACTAGCACTTCCAAGCCACAAAAAGGGGTTACAAAGTTTCCTAGGGAAGATCAACTTCATGAGGAGGTTCATTCCAAATTTTTCCACCATGGCCAAATACTTTACCGCTATGCTTAAAAAGGGGGTCAATTTCAACTAGAAATAGGAAGGAAATGATAGCTTTGAATCCATTAAGCAGGCTATTTCTCAAGCTCCAACTCTTGTAAATCCTAATTATGAGAATGACTTCATTATCTATGATTTTGGAGGGGAAGGAAGTGTATCAACTATTATAACCTAATAGAACAAGGATCAGTTGGAACAATCCATAGTCTTTTTTAATCAATCCTTAAAGGATTATGAGGAAAGGTATAGTTTTGTTGAGAAGAAAATGCATACAATAATAAAATCCCTTAAAAAATTTAGACACATGCTCTCAAATAACAAGATTCAGTTGATGGGTAGTCACTAGAGCATAAAGGAGTTCCCTTAAGCCATGAAATAAACGAGAAAAGAGTGGGTTAGATCACCAAAGTCATGGAGTATGATGTGATCATTAAAATAACTAGGATCATAAAAGGAAAGGCTTATGTGAGTAGCTTGTTTATGACATTAAGGCTATTGATACAATATACATTAAATAGGAATTTTAACCAATTACTCCTTATCTACTCAACAGTTGGATCTATGACATGGCTACCTTTGTACAAACTAATGAATACCTACATGAGCTTTAGCAGTCTAAAAAAACATATTTTAGGCTCCAATATATTCCTTATGCTCTCATTAATGGGATCTTATTTAGGAAAGATATTTATGTATTTGTGTTGAGGTATATCGATCATGATCAAATCCCCAAAATAATTGAAGAGTTTCAAGATGGCTCATTAGGTGACCATTTTTCTACAAGGACCACTACTATCAAAATAATGAGGGAAGGCTATTATTGGCCTAACTTATTTAAAGATGCACATAGATGGGTGTGAAATTGTAATAAATGTGCCTAATTTATAAGTAAGAAAATATTAGCATCTCTTCCTCTCCAACCAATCCAAGCTGACCAGCTATTTGCTCAGTGGGGATTGGATTTTAATGGTGTGATCAATTGACCATCAAGTACTGACCAAAAATGGGTCCTTATAATGACTAATTATTTAACTAGATAGACTGAAGCAATTGTATTAAAGGATGTTATGGAAGCATCCATCTTGAAATTCATGGATAACATTGTCGCTAGATTTGGTTTCCCTTACACCATTATCTAAACCAATTCTAAAGCTTGTGTGGGTACTTAGGTGAACTAATGGGTAGTAAAACATAATGTCTACTTGAAGACCTCATCCAATTATTACCTTTAGGGTAATAACTTGGTGGAATCTATTGATGTGGGTTTTAACCACACTAGTCTTATAATGAGGTAGCCTCTAACATTTTAGGATCTCAATGGAGGTGAACTCTACTCTAAGGCATGAGTTGTAGGTATGCAATCTTAACAACCATGTGATGAAATAGTAGGTAGGGCATGTAGGTTGTTAAAAAGGTTTGTGGAATTAGGGATGGTCTCTAAAAATGAAGAAAAATCTAGATGAGTTAGTGGGTAGATGGTTTCTAATTTAGGGTGGGCTCAAAATAAACTCAAAGAGGAGGGAAGGGTAGGTCGTAAAACAAAGGTAATATGTCTTTAGGAATCACCTTCTCTAGCTAGTTTCTAAGTGGATAAGTGCATTAAAAACCTATGCCTATTACTATCAAATATTACACACACACAGTTAGACATGATCTAGAAGTTTAGGATAATCTTGATATAGGAAACTTATAGGCCTCAGTCAAAGGTTTCTCCTTTTAGAGGAGTTGTTACACACTCTTAAGTAAGATATTATGGCTTGTGTTTGGTGAGGTATCTAAGACATTTTTTGCACATACACAAAAAATATATCAAATGAAATCACTTCTACACACTTAAGATTAATTAACTTAATTACCAATAATCAATGTAATTTAATAATCCTTCAATAGTTGTTACACATCTAAGACTAGCATATCAATCAAGACAAAAAAAGAAATCCTTTACATATTTGTTCATTAAAATTTATTGAATCATACAACCAAAATAAATAAGCCTAATTACACAAAAATTGGAAATAAAATACACAAACACATGAGTTGAAAACTAAAATTGATTCTTCTCTTGTATATTGAAAATCTTATAACCCTAAAACTATGGGTTACATGTGCTTAACTAGACTTGGGGAAGGGGTTACCTCATCCTCCAAGTTCATTCAAAAATATAGTATATGGTTTAATTAGAAATTTATTTCTAATTGTGGTTAAAAATTATATAAAGTTGTCTTATAGTTATTAATAACTTAAGTTAGCCTTTATAAAATCATGCAACGTGTGCATGTGTACAAAATAAATAGGTAAATTTTACAATATTGCTTGAATAATAAGAAAACTATAAATATGAAATATACACCGCTAAAGAATGTACATGAAAAAAATATTGGCCCTTTATGGTTATGTTGACATCTAGATGGCTGCATAGACTTTAGTTGGCATTATAACTCTAGCTATTGATGTAAAAATGGAAGTGGAAGCTTGAGCCTTCTTCTTCTTTGCCTTTATCTTGATCTAGCACTTATGTGGCACACATGTTGTTGTTGAATTATATCCAAAATAAAAAGAGGGGGTTTATGCACCCTGTTGACCTAGCTTAGTAGCTTTGCATGCTCTTCTTTTGCTATTTGGAAGTTGATTTTGAATATCGCAACTTTAGTCACCTTTTTCCTAGAAAATCTCAACTCAGCTTTAATGTCCTCTAGTGTTAGTCCTTACAAGTTTTGTTTAAAATTGTTTGAAGCCTCCTGAATGAGTTAATCAAATTTCATCATATTGATCAAATTTCCTATAGCATCCTTAACTTTTGACAATTTCAAGTTGTTCACAATTTGGAGGATGAGTGCCTCATGCTCTTGATATTTGGGGAGTAAAGCCCTAGTAGTTATTAACCACTCCCTAGCCTATTTTTTCTTGATGATCACCATATTGAGGGAATTATATTCCTCTAATGGTGTCATGAGTTCTAGGTGGATATAATCCTTATTAATTATGTAAACAACTAATTTATTCAATTTATTCTTGTTAGATATCAAAGAATGAAATAATTTATGAGTACTGGTAACATCATGGGATAATTCATCCTACATAAACTCTAATACCTCTAAATAATTATAGCACTTGGATGTTGCTTCATGCACCTCATCTTCAATACAACATATAATATGCACTATCTTTTTTTATTCTTTTATTTGCTCCAATTCTACCTCTAGTTCATGTTTGTCTAGCTCTGTGCCTTCATGAATTGCCACCATGGAATCCTTATGTGCCTCAACCAGAGACTTAAAATATTTAGTTTAGGGGGACTATCCTACCTATCTATTTTGTCTTTTTGACAAGGAAAAGACTTATTTCCTCTCTTCTAGGATTATTTCCCTACCAGCATCATCTTCCAACTTCCTCTTTCTAACCCTTTGAATACTCCTAAATGGATTGTCAAAAAAAATTGTAATAGATGGGAGCTCTATTATTTTGAAGCTAGTCATTTGAGAAGTTTTATTGTTTAAATCAATGGCCTATGGAGGAATTATCAATTGGTTAGGGTTTATCTCCTTTATGGTTTTAACCATAGATTCTTCCTCAAGATCCGTAGTTATTTTTTGCTTCTTTATTACCTTGAGGATGGTATCAGGAAGGGATGGCCAAATGATTTTAGACCAATCCAAACCTCCATATTGGGGGAGTGGATGGACTATGATAACATGTGTCTTTGCCTTATTTCCCCTACCTGAGCTTGTGATAATGATTTCCTGGGATGAAGTGGTGGATGTCATCGAGAGAGTGATTTGGGAGGATGAGACATGAACTTGGGGAGTGGCTATGGCTATATCAATCTTTTTAGATTCCCTTTTCCTATTCAAGTATCTAACTATGGTAGTAGTAGAAGGAATACTATAAGTGGCCATGATAGAGGTAGATGGCATGGGGGTGGAAGAATGATTTATGATGGTGGAAGACAAATCAAAATTGGAACAGTCCTTCTCAAATTTTTGGGTGAGTAAAGGAAAATACAAGAAAAAGGAGGAGGTTAATGAATCATCAAAGGTGGAAGTGACAACTTCAACCTTGGGAGTTTTCAATACAAAAAAAATTGGCATAAAATCAAAAATGGAAATAAAGGAAGAAAGTAAGGAAGTGGTCTCTAAAGGTAAATCTTTTTTACCTATGGTTCCCTCCTTAATTAGTGTTTTCCCTTGGTTAACTAGGAGGTTCAGAGCCTTGGCTCTCTCTATTTTTGAATCTTGATCAAAATCTTCTTCTTCTTCTTCCTCTACTTCTACTAATTAGGTCATTATAGGTAGATTCTTTGATGGCTCAAATATAGGACTACCTATGGAGGAATTCCTAGATTTCCTCTTATAACAAATAGTATTCTAGGATATAAGGAGGAGCCTTTTTGTGCTGAGGCATTTGCTTCCTATGTGGCTACCCCTAAAGATGTAGACTCTTATTCTTGGGGGTTAGTTGTAGGCATTTAATTATATAAGTAGCTAGGATCTCCTGTCCTTTCTCTTCCTCATCTATAAGAACCTATATTGATGGGATCTCATAGAGCTCCCCTAAGATTAGGTTCACTCACCCCTGGTTCCTTCTTAAAATCCTTAAAATTAAAAGGAAGTTCCTATGAAGTATCTCCTTATTACTTGTACTATTTTGTGGTTTGGTCTTTCCAAAAGTTTAAAGATGCCCATCCTACAAAGAGTGGTAATCTATTATGCAATCCCTTTACAGTGATTGAAGGTTCCTATTGAATCACCCTTAAGTGATCCTCCTTCAAATTTATAACTCTTTCCCTTTCCAATACCTCATCATCATTTTATACATTCATGAACAAAAATTCATAATCATAATAGACATGTTGATAGGGGATAACAAAGCTCTAAATGCATCTTTAAATGGTGCCATGAGGATCTTAGTCCCTGTGTCATATGGTGGGCAAGTGATAACTCTTTATTTTGTCACCCACATTTCCAAAGTGCTTTGTCATTGTGTAGCACATCCTTCCAATGACCATATGGTACCCATAAAATGTGTTCTTATTTTTGTTCAAGTCCTCAATGCTCCACTAGAGCTGGTAAGCAATTTCTTGCTCATATTTTAGAAGGCTTAAAGTATGAACCTTATGTCTAAAAATCATAATAATAGTGTATTCAAAATACCAAAAATAATCACCTCTTCCAAATAGTGTCTTCATGATGCTTGCTCTGACTCTAGGCATTGGAGACCCATAGATTGCTTGCTAGACTTGAGGATAAGCATACTTAGTAGTCCTAACCATGTTCTTGGTATATGCATAAATATGCAAAAATTGGAAATGATTTCAAATGTGATTCTTGATATATTTCATGGTCGAGATCCATAGCTTTCCAAGGACTTTATACACTATTTCCATGATAGCATCCAAAATATAAGACATCATATAGAAATGGTCCACCAGAGTGGGCCACTTGTCCTTGTGAATGACATTTTCTCTCAGCTGGTAACTTATAATTTCACCCAAATAAAATGTTGCATCACTGGTCATCATCATGTGTAACAATGGTACACAATCCGAATTGAGGAAATGGATGTTGGGCATATCATAGATCCTAGTAAGCAGTGCCATACCAATCTGCACTCCCATCCTAAATTTATTGATAAGACTGGGATTATTACCTTTATATGTCATGGTTTCCTTAGGTAGAATCCATGAAGTTAACACTTTTTCCATTGTATTGTCCTAATTACATGAAACCAATCAATGTTTGTCAAAATAAGCATCTAGTGCTGGCAGTGATAAATACCTCTAAAAATCCACTTCAAAGATGCATGTGATGATAGTTTGGTTATCCATATGGTGGATAAAATCATCCTGCATAACCTTTCCAGTGAATAATAAGTCTAGTAGGAGGTCAATATAGGGCATCACCTCGGGCTTGGTCATAACTAAATGCAATCTTTATCTCTTAAGTGATAGCAAATCTATAATGAAATGTTGCTCTATAGGAGATGAATTTCCATCTAGTGAAAATATGTCAATAGAATTGAAAATATCCCATAATTCAGAGTAGTTGCATACCTATTATCAAAAATGATGGCATCAAAGATAGTGTCTATGAATTTTGTTGAGTCCTTAATAGAAAATAGTGATGGAAAAAGTGTTCCCTTGAATACCTTAGATGAAGATGCCATTGTAATTACGTGTTGTTTTTTATAGTGTTATTATATATAATATAAATAATTCTCCTTTCTTATAGCAGCTAGTTTAATTACAATAAACTCATAGGTAGATAAGTATTTTCTTGCATAGGATAGTAGTCGAGTTTGAGTTTGAGTTCATTTGCAAGCAATGAATATTTCAATGGCTACACATCACATATATAGCCTTTAGTATTGAATTCTATTTCATCCATTATAAATTCCAATGTTGACCTATTTTTAATTTTCTTACATGGTTCAAATCTCTCATTAGTTTAGTCAGTAGGAGCATTAGCAAGTATTAGGAAGTATTTTGCTTTATTGGCCAAGTATAGTGGGCTTTTGGTCTAGTCAAAAATTGAGAGTCAAGTTTTGTGTTGGGTTGAAGCCTATGAAATATTTGAATAAATATTTTGAACACAAATCCCAATCCAAAACCCTGAAGACCAAAATCTATTAAATAAAATGTCTAAACAAAATACTTGAACAAAAAGTTCAAATAGAAAAATCTCTTATTTGAATGTTTCAGATAATATGTCTAATACATAAAAACCTTGAAGACTAACTCTATTCACAATAAATGTTTTGAATAAAAAATCCAAAGACCAAAATCCATTAGATAAAATGTCTAATTAAAAATCCCAATACCAAAATGATGAATAAAATTTCAAACACAAGTCAGATACAAAAAACCTGAAGACTAACTCTATCGAGCAAAATGTCTGAATAAAATGCTCGAATAGAAGATCCAATAAATAAGTCATGATGAATAAGTCTCGTAAAAAAGTTTTGAAGAGTAATTCCCAAATAAAGGGCCTAGGAAAAATGTCCAAAAACTAAATCTTGAATATAATTCCTCTGAATAAGACTAAGTCCTTGGAAACCTGCATAGTTCAAAAAACTCCTAAAAAAGGCATTAATAGGGGTTAGTCCATAAAATGTATACTACCATGTTGGATTATTCTAAGTGTAGATATTAAAGATCAATCCATTCAAGAATTTTCATAAACATGTAGAATAAAGGCTAAAAAATGAGGTCAAAATCTTAAAAAAAAATGGGCCCTCATTTCTTCAAGAAGAAAATGGGGATGTTGGGTACAAAAAATGGTGAATTACAGGGGGAATACTTCTAAGTATGTGATAACCTATAAATTTGGTTAGTAATCTCAAATCAAACATAAATTGTGCCACAAAAAAATATTAAAATTAGAAATATAGAAGAGACTCCTAATTAGATTCACACAACACACTTGCCTTCTTATCCATAGATCTGTGTGTGCTAAAAGTGAAATTCATTTGACCCTTATTATGATGATATTTTCAAAGGCTTGATGAAATTTTAGGTTTCATTTTGGTTTCTCTTAAATCTTTTTAAATCAAGGGAAGCTCGAGCATTGTTCTACTTCTAGCCAGGAGTCCATAACCCCAATAGAGATACCTTGGGTTCCCTCTCCTTTTTCCCTTATTTTCTTAATAATGATGTGTGGTACATTGACCTTATTTCATCATGTGAGCCTTCTGATTTTATTTATATATTATTTTGTCTTTATTGATTATTCTTTTGAACTCGTTGATTCTTTTTTTCTTTTTTTTTATTGAAATGGAAAGAAGAGAGTTGGAAACCCTATGAGCTGATATAGTTATAAGACAAAGGATTTACCAAAACATCCTTGCCAACTACATTTATACCAATAATTTATCATCTTAAATAATTATTAATATAATAAGTGTGCTTGATCCAATGAAATAATAAAAAAATTTAAATTTATATGAAGTATTTGAGAGTAACTTTCACATACCTAGTAGAAATATTCAATCATTGCACAATCTAGAATGCTTTGTGATTACATACCTACATCTTGAAGACTCTAAACACAAAATATACCCAATTTATGAACAAGTCACAAGTTGTGAATCTCTTTATAATTTTCCCTTTTAAATTTTAATTATATTTAATCATAATATAAGGGGCTCAGTTGGTTGATATGTCAAGATGAAACAATTTAGATTGTCATAGGAAACAACAAAATAACTAATCTAGAAAACAAAAATTTGTACTAGGAAAGCAATAAACTAATTTAGAAAGCAAGAAATTTATACTAAGAAAGTAATAAATATAACTTAATAAATCAGGAAACTAACCTAAGAAAGTGGGAAACTAAACTAATCCTACCTCTACCATGCATTTTCATCAATCAAGAGTATCTTCAGATGGTACAACCATGAAGTAATGCTTCAGAAACTGCCCGTTGACTAGATATGTGATTTCATTGCCCTATAATTCCTTTAGATGGAATGCATTATTTCCTAAGATCTTTGAAATTTGATATGGTCTAATCCATAGTGGGGCAAATTTTTCATGCTATCCTTTCTTTTCATGGGATTTATCCCAAATTAGCACTAGATCTGATATCCTAAATACTTTAATCTTTGTTCTTTTATCAAACCACCTCTTGATTGCATCTTGGTATTTGTTGAAGGTCTATAGGGATTTAGTTCTTGAATCTTCCATTTCTATTATGTTTAGTAGTCTAGCATCTACTTTATCATTTGGTTCCATGTATTCCTACATGAACTTATAGGTCAGTAATTTCAAAATAATTGGGAATATTGGTCTACATCCATACACCAATAGATAAGATGAAGATTTAAGGGCATATTTGTATCTTATTTGATCTACCCAAAGGGCATACTTTAGTAGATTATGCTAGTCCCTAGGCTTATCTCTAATTGATTTCTTAATTGCATCTATCAAATTCTTATCCATTGATTCAACCAGTCTATTTCCCTAGGGGTAATGGTTAGAAGATGACCTAATAGTAATCTAGTTTTCATGAGCCCATTCAATGAATTCATTTGATTTGAATGTTGGTCCATTATCACAAAATAAAGAAATGGGAGTGCCAAATCTAGTTTTGATGTGTCCCTCTAAGAAGTGAATCACATCTTTTGCTCTGGCATTCTTTGTGGCCATGACCTCAGTCCATCTAATACAATAATATGTGTTAGTGAGTACAAACTTATGGCCTACTAAGTAATTTGGTTTAATGACACCAATCTAACCCCCATTGGGAAAATGGTTTTCCTTAAACAATAAGTTATAACGGATGTGTTGCATGTACTTATTTATTTTTTAAAGCTTGGCATTCATGGCATGTTCTTACATAAGCATGAGCATCCCTGAAAATTGTTGGCCAATAGGAGCCCATTCTTAAGATATTTTGGGTTATGTTATTCCTAAATGGATGACCATTGTCTATCTTTTGATGTAAGTTTTCTAGAATCTCTTTAGCTTCTTCTGTAGACATACACCAAAGATAGATGCTTTCATAGTTTCTTCTATAGATAACTCATTTCTTGATCATGTAATGAGCAAGTTTGAGCCTCAAAGCTTTCCTTCATTCTCTATTGAGTTTTGGAGAATAAGTACCTATAATTAGATATTGTATTATGTTAGTATACCATTCTCCTTTAGATACCTAGCCTTCACATACCTCTTCAACAATAATACATGGATCAGGTTTAGTTATGAGTTGAATGATACCTTGACCCCAAACAATCTTAGTAGGCTTGATTTCTATGTCAAATTCTTATATCTTTACCATCCACTTGACTTTACACTCTCCTAATTCATTTTTTGATAAGGTAAGATTGACAATAGAATCAGGCATAATGGCAATAGTCTTATTCCTCAAGATGTAGTGTCAAAATTTCTTCACTACTTTAACAAGAGCAAAAATCTATTTATCAATCATGGAGTACTTTAGTTTTGTATCTTTTAGATTTGTGATCATAAATGTAATTGTATGCTCAGTCTCATTTTTATTTTGTGTTATAATAGTATAAATTGTATGCTCTAAAGCAAATGAGTATAAATAAAAATCCCTTGTAAAATCTAGACTAATTAGTATTGGGGCCTGAGATGTTGCATTTTTAATGTCTTAAAAATATTTTTGAGCCTTAGTTATCTATTATATTTTAGCATCCTACTTGAGAATGGCATTCAAGGGTCTAATAATCTCCACAAATCTTGAGATGAACTTCCTTATGAAATTAATCTTCCCAAAAAATGACTTGAGCTCCTTTTTTGTGGTGTAATTTTCAAAATTTCCTAAATTCTATCTAGATCAATGATGGTCCTTTATTTGGTAATTATGTGTCCTCATATATTTCCCTCAATTATTCCAAATATGTTCTTCTTTGGGTTCATCAAGATGCCAAACCTTCTGCATCTCTCAAAGATTGATTACATGTGGCCTCCATGATCATTCCTATTTTTAGAGAACATAGTAAGATCATCCATATAGATGATTATGTGCTTACCTATTAATCCTTTAAATGTGTGATCTATGGCTTGATAAAAGGTGTATATTATATTTATTAAGCCAAAATCCATCCTTTTATATGCATAAGTACCCCAATTCATAGTAAATGTAGTCTTCATTCTATCCTCTAATTGTACCAGTACTTGATTATAGCCAAAAAATCCATCCAAGAAGGACATCATTTCAGAGCCACTTACAATTTGTATTAATTCATCTAAGGCAAGGGATATTTGTCCTTTTTCAAATCTTTGTTTAAGTTTCTAAAATCAACACATAACCTGATATCACCACTCTTCTTTCTGACTAGGACCAAATTGGCCACCCAAGTTAAATGTCTAATCAGGAAAACTATCATTGCACTTAGTGACTTTTCCACTTCTCTTTGAATGAGAGGCTATAGGATAGGATTCATTGGTCTATATCTCTATATGAATGTCTTTTGGTCTAGTTTCAGTGGGATTATATGAGTGATGACCTTAGGTTCATAAACCTTCAAGTATTCATATGTCCAAGCAATCATGTCTCTGTATCAAGTGATTAAATCCTTTAATTCTTGTCTTTCTTTTGGCATACAATTGAGGCCAGTGTTAATATAAATTAGGCTATGTTCCTCTCCTAAATTCTCCCTTTTAAATTTGTATTCATTGACCTTAGGTTGCCTTAGCTACTGAGCTTGAGGATCTATGTAAAATGGTCTTTCTAAGGAGACCAACCCAGTTGGGAGATGATTCTCTTTGAATGAGATGATATCTTCCTTGTCTGACTCTTCTTAATAGAGATGATTGACTTCTTTATCATCAATTATTTGGGCCTCAAATTTCCCTAAATTGGTTAAAAATTGAATGATCTGCTAATCATCATCAAAGACTTGGAATTTTCCACATTGTCAAGAATATAAGGATAAGGTACTAGATCAATAGAGAATCTCTTTACCTTGTATTTTTGGAGAGGCTCCAAATTAGCAACAACAGTAGCTAGTGAGTTTAAAAATTGATTTTTCTCTCTAAGGACTACTACTATGTTGAAAGCTTTAAATATATCAATCACATCCCATGCTCTGTGTTTATATCTTTTTAGATAAGATAGCTTAAACTAGTATTTGTTTCTAACCTAATTAACTACTAGCTCTGAGTCACCAAACACTAGCACCTATTTTACATTGTTTTTGAGTGTAAATTGTAATCCAATAACTAAATCTTCATACTCATCCCTATTGTTAGTGTAAGGGAATTGTAACCTATATGCTACCAAGAAATTCTTCCCCTGTGGATAAATCAATTTAATATGCATGATCCTTATTTGGATCTAGCACCATTAAACTATAAAGTCCATAGTTGATTAGATATTTTAGATTTTAGCTCTTGTATTTGGTTTTGCATAGTAAAAGTGTAAATACCAAGTCTAGGATATTCATACTTTACCTCTTCATTCTTGGCATTATACTCGGTGATAGAATACTTCATCCTTGGTTCCCTGTCAATCTAGATTTGATTTGCAATACCTATCCAAGGTAGCTAGATGTGAGAGAATTCAGTAGAGATATATCCATTGAGCATTTTACACTAGTCCCTACTTAGCAACAGTTCATAGCCTTTAGGTATGTCTACTACAAGGATATCAATAGTTATTTGGACTCATGGTTCATATGCTACTTGATTATGTACATTAGTTAATTCTCTAACCACTATTACTACCATTTTATCTATTTGTGAAACTATTCTCTTTGAAGGGCTTGGAGTTAGATAAACTTTTGGCATATAGAAGTAGGCATAGTAGTTACTAAGGCTCCAAAATCAACTAAATAATTATGAATATTCTTACCAAATTCCCTAATAGTTATCAAGAAGAGTGGAACTTCTAGCTTGATTTTATAGATGACATTGGTGCCAGTAACTTTTTCTTTATCTGTAAATGCTTTTCTCCTTTCCAGATGGATCTTCCCTATGATAAATTTACATAGTAGATCCTTTTATTCAATGATCTGACCTAATTCATGAAGAGTGATATTTTATTTGATTTCATTCATGTCTTTAACGATGTTGTATCCCCCTTTTTTCTATTCCTCCTTATTTTGAGGCTGATCATTCCCTTTTGGGGGAGGTGGATTGTTGTCAACTTTAGCATTAGGTGGAATGGCTATGTTATTTGGAGGAATAGACATTATGAATGGTTATCTATTCCTTAGGTTATAGCCACCTTTATAGAATTACTATAAAGCATGAATCTCATTGGTGTTGTTTTTTGGTATGTTGTCATCTTCACTTAGAAATGGAAACTCATGAATTTCAAAGAACATAGCAGTACTTGAAGGGCAAAGATCCTGGTGGGATTCTTATGGATTATGCATCTAGTCCTACCTTACTACTTCCCTTTGAAATATTTCAAATATTGCATAAAATTCAACATAATCAAGCTCACCATGCTAAGAAGTATTATAGATTTTATAACAATTGGGTAGGGAAATCTCTACCATGTTGATCTCTAAAAGCTTCCTAGATTGATATGTGTTATTTACAGGACTATTGAATGGCCTATTCTACCTCTATAATCCAAAATTATGATTACTACTTGGGATATTAGCATTTCCTATCTTTCTTTAAATGTTGATGAAGTTATTACTTAATTTTTGAACCATCTTTTGAATAGCATCCAACTCCACCTTTGTAAATTTAATGTCCTATAGAACATCAATAGAATATGTAACCAATTATTGATTATATTGATAACCATTGCCTTGTGCATGGTTGTTCAAGAAATTATAATTTGGTTATGTTGTTTGTGTCAGAGGAGGTAGTGTATATAACTGGTTATGATTGAATACATGAATGTTTTGCTTTACATGTGGGACTAGATTTAATGTTAGTAAGCTATTGTTAACATTGGGTGTGTCAGGGACCTAGGGATTAAGTTGCCTATCAATGTTTAGGGTTTATTCATATGCTAATGCCAAGTTGGTGGTAATAACTACTATTCTCAAAAACACCATAGTAATTGGATCTAGAACATTCTTGTACATCTCTAATGCTAATGCTTCTTCTATTTTATACCTTGGGCTTAACCATGTGTACATCTTCTTAAATATTACATTGAAATCATAGATTGGCTCATTAGGCTCCCTCTTCATGCTGGTGAAGTGTTGATATATCAAATTGGGGATGATGACATATTCAAATTGTGTAATAAAAACTACTTGACATGCATCCCAAGAAGTTATGGAATTCTCTGTTAGATTTAGATACCAATCATAAGCGACATCTATTAGTGTAAAAGGGAATAACCTACATGCAACATCCTCATTGATAACATTCATTAATCTTAAAGTAGCTTTAAAATATTTGATGTGTTCCTCTATTATTCTTATCCTAAAGAAAATAAAGATGGAAAATACTTTATAGGACTCCTAGGTAGGTCATACACATCTCTTGGCATGGAAATAGTATATCTAACCAACCAAGGTAGTTAATCTATGGGATGATTAACATGGGAAGTGTTCCTTACTAGGGAAGGTGTACTGGATCTGTTAGAGATAATTGGTATAACTCTAGGTCTCCTATGATTTGATAAGGGTAAGACTATAAGATCAGCTTAAGAACTAGATATGGTCACTCTCCTGGGTGATTCCAGTGCAACTTTATGTAGAAACTAACCTCTTTTATTGGAGGTACTAGCCCTCCTTCTAACACAAAAATAAGTAATGTTGATGTGATTTTTAACCACACCAATCTCATAATGAGGTAGCCTCTAACAGTTTAGGATCTCAATGGAGGTGAGCTCCACTCTAGGGCATGAGTGACAGGTATGCAATCTTAACAACCAAGTGATGGAATAGTAGGCAGGGCATGCAGGTTGTTAACAAGGTTTTTGAATAGAGGGGTGGTCTCTAAAAAAGAAGTAAAATCTAGATGAGTTGGTATGGTTTATAATCTATGGTGGGAAGGTACATGTAAAAAATCTTGACCCTTTATGGCTATGTTGACATCTAGATGATTGCATAGACTCTAACTGGAATTGTAACTATTGTTATCGATGTAGAATTGGAAGTGGTATCTTGAGCCTACTTCTTCTTCACCTATATCTTTAGCCAGCACTTATGTGACACATTATGTTGCTATAAAATTATATCTAAATTCAAAATAGGGGGTCCATACACCCTGTCAACCTATCCTAGTAGCTTTATATGCTCTACTTTTTCTATTTGGAAGTTGATTTTGAAGATCTCAACTTCAGTCACCTTTTTCCTCGCAAAGCTCAACTCTACTTTAATGTCTTCCAATGGTAGTCCTTGTAAGCATTATTTGAAATTATCTAAAGCCTCTTAAATATTTTGATCAAAGTTCATCTTATTGATTATCTTTCTTGTATCATCCTTAACTTTTAACAATTTCAAGTCATTCAAAATTTGGAAGATGAGTGCCTTGTGCTCTTGATATTTGGGGAGCAAATCCCCAGTAGCTATTAACCACTCCCTAGCCTCTTTTATCTTGATGACCACCATATTGAGGGCATTATATGCCTCTAATGGTGCCATGAATTCTAGGTGGATATAAGACTTATTAGTTGTGTAAACAATTAACATCTTTAATTTATTCTCATCATATTTCAAAAAATTAAATAATTTGTGAGTGTTGATAACATGGGTGGCTAATTCATCCTGCATAAAATCTAATGCCTCTAAAGAATTTTAGCACTTGGATGTTGCTTCCTATACCTCAGCTTCAATTCCAATTGTAATATGCACTATCTTTTGTTGTTCTTTTATTTTCTCTAATTCTACCTCTAGTTCCTATCTCGCTAGCTATGTGCCTTCATGAATTGCCACCATGGCATCCTTATGCACCTCAACTAAAGACCTAAAATATTCAGTGTATGGGGATTTTTATACCTATCTATTTTGTATTTTAGATAAGGAAAATACTTCTTCCCTCTCTTCCAGGATTATTTCCCTACCAGTTCCAACTTCCTTTTCCTTACCCTCTGAATATTCCTAAATGGCTTGTCAAACAAAGTTGTAATAGATGGGAGCTATGTTATTTTGAAGTTGGACATTTGAGAAGTTTTAGATTTAAAATCAATGGCCTATGGATTAATTATTAATTATTTAGGGTCTATCTCCTTTATGGTTTTAACCATAGCTTCTTCCTCAATATCTTTAGTTGTTTGTTGCTTCTTTTCTGCCTTGAGGATGGTATCAAGCAGGGAAGGCAAAATGATTTTAGACTAATACAAACCTCCATATTGGGGGAGTGGATGAATATTGATAACCTGTGTCTTTACCTTTTTCCCATTCTTGAGCTTATAATAATGGTTTTTTGGGATGGAGTGGTAGATGGCATGCAGAGAATGATTTAGGTGGATGAGACATGAAGTTGGGGAGTGGCCATGGTTGTCTCAATCTTCTTAGATGCCCTTTTACTCTTCAAGGATTTGACTATGGTAGTGCCATAATAAATACTAGAAGTGGCCATGATGGAGGTGGATGGCATGGGGGTAGAAGATGGATTGATGGTGGTGGAAGATAGAGAAATAGTGGAAGAGTCCTTCTCAAGTTTTGGGGTGAGTAGAGGAAAATACAAGAAAGAGGAGGAGGTTAATGAATCATTAGAGGTGGAAGTGACAACTTCCACCTTGGGATTTTTCAATATAAATGAAATTAGCACAGAACAAAAAATGGGAATAGAAGAAGAAAATAAGGAAGTGGTCTCTAAAATCAAAGACTTTTTCCCTGTGGTACCCTCCTTAATTGGTGAGTTCCCTTGGTCAATTATGAATCTTAGAGCCTTGGCTCTGTCTAGTTCTACTTATTCATCATAATTTTCTTCTTCCTCCACTTCTACTTTTTGGGGCATTATAGATAGGCTCTATGATGGCTCAATTGTAGGATTGCCTATGGGGGGAGTCCCAGGCTTCCTCTTGTAACAAATAATATGTTTAGGCTGTAAGGAGGAGCCTTGTTGTGATAAGGTAGCTACTTCTTATGTGGATACCCCTAAAGATGTAGACTCTTATTATTGTGGGTTAGTTGTAGGCATTTGAATTATACTAGAAACTAGAAGCTCTTATCATTTCTCTTCCTTATTAGAGAAATCTAGATTGATGGGGTATCTTATAGCTCCCATGGGATCAGGTTCACTCACCCCTAGTTCCTTCTTGACAACCTTCAACTTTAAAGGAAGTTTCTATAAAGGATCTCCTTGTTCCTTGGATTGTTTTATGGTCTGGTATTAACAAAAATCTAAGGATGTCCATCCTATAATGAGTGGTAATATACTATACAATTCCTTTATAATGATTTAAGGCTCCTATTAAATCTCCCTTTAGTGATCCTCCTTCAAAATGGTAACTCTTTCCCTTTCCAAGACCTCATCATCATTCTATGTGTTCATGAACAAAAATTCATAACCATAATGGGCATGCTAGTAGGGGATACTAAGGCCCTGAATGTGTCTTTAGATGGCACCATGAGAATCCTATTCCTTATGTGATAGTGTGGACAAGTGATAACTCTTTCTTTTGTTTCCCTCATCTCCAAAGTGGTTTATCATTGTGTACCACATCCTGCCAATGACCATATGGTGCCCATAGATTATGCTTTTCTTATTTTTATTTAATTCCTCCTCAGTGCTCCACTAGAGTTGGTAAGCAATATATTTCTCAACCAACTTTTTAGGTACATATTTTGGAAGGATAAAAATATGAACCTTGTGTTTGATGATCATGATAATAGTGTAGCCTGGATATAAAAAATAATGACCTCTTAAAAATAGTGTCTTCATAATGCTTACTCTAACTCTAGGCATTCAAGAGCCATGGATTACTTTTCAGACTTGAGGAAAAATAGCCTTAGAAATTTTAACCATGTTCTTAGTATATGCATAAATATGTATAAATTGTAAATGATTGCAAATGTGATTATTGATATAGTTGGTGGTCAAGCTCTATAGCTTTTCAAGGACTTTATACATTATTCCCATGATAACATCCAAAAGATGAGATCATATAGAAGTGGTCCACTAGAATGGGCCACTTGTCCTTATGAATGACATATTCTCTCAACTAGTAGCTTATAATTTCACATAAAGAAAATGTTGTATCACTGATCATCATCATATGTAAAAATAGTACCCAGTCTAAATTGAGGAAATGGATGCCAGGCATACCATAGAGCCTGTTAAGCAGTGCCATGCCAATCCACACTCCCATCTTAAATTTATTGATAGGAGTGGGATTCTTACCTTTTTATGTCATGGTTTCCTTAGGGAAAAGCCATGAAGTCAATGCCTTTTCCATTTTATTATCTTGATCCCATGAAACCAATCTATGTTTGTCAAAATAAGCATTTGGTGATGGTAGTCATAAATACCATTGAAAATCCACTATAGAGATGCATGCGATGAAAATTTAGTTATCCATATGGTGGATAAAATCATCTTGCATAACCTTCCCAATGAAGAATAAGTCTCATAGGAGGTTGATATAGGGCATCACCTCAGGCTTGGCCACAGCTGAATGCAATCCTTATCTCTTAAGTGATATCGAATTTGTGATGAATAGTCACTTCATAAGAGATAAATTTCCATCTAGTGAAAATATGTCAACATAATCAATAACATCCCATGATTTAAAATATTTGGCATACCCGTTATCAAAAATGGTGGCATAAAAGATAGTGTCCATGAATTTTTGAGTCCTTAATATAAATATGTGTTATTGTTTGCAGTGTTGTTATGTGTTGTATAAAGTATTATCCTTTTTGCTAGTAGTTGGTTTATTTACAATAAACTCACTAGTTGTTAGGGATTTTCTTATGCAAAACAGCAGTCAAGTTTGAGTTTGAGTTTATTCATAAGCAATGAATAATTCAATGGTTATATGTCACATATATATCCTTTAGCATTTAATTCCAGTTCATGCATTATAAATGCCTAATTTTTACATGTTTTGTATTTTCCTACATAGTTTAAATCTCTCATTAGTTTAGCTAGTAGGTAGCATTAGAAAATATTAGGAAGTATTTTTATTTATCGGTTAAGTATAGTGGGCTTTAGGTCTAGTCAAAAATTGGAAGTTGGGTTTTCTGTTAGGTTTGATCTTATGAAATATCCAAAAAAATCTTATAAACATAAATCTCGAAAAAAAACTTTGAAGACCAAAATATGTTTGAATAAAATGCCTGAACAAAAATTTCAAAGAGTAAAATCTCTTATTCAAATATTTTGGATAATTTGTCTGATACACAAAAACCCTGAAGACCAACTTTATTTGGAACAAATTTTCCAAACAAAAAATACAAAATCCATCAGATAAAATGTTTGAATAAAAATATTGATACCAAAATGTTGAATAAAATTTTGAACACAAAGTCCTATACATAAAACCCAAAGACCAACTCTATCAGGAAAAATGTCTAAATAAAAGATCCAATAAATAATTTTTTATGAATAAGTCTTAGATAAAAATTTTGAAGATTAAGTCTTGAATAAAAGGCTCGATCAAAATGTCTAAAAACCAAATATTGAGTATAATTCCTTTGAATAAGACAAGTCCTAAAAAACTTACATAGTTCAAAAAACCTCCAAAAAAGGCATTAATATGGGTTAGTTCATAAAATATATAATACCATGTTGGATTATTCAAAGTGTAAATATTAAGGATCAATATGTTCAAGAATTTTCACAAAAATGTAGAAGAAAATCTGAACAAACAAGGTCAAAATCTGGAAAAAAAAAGTGGGTCTTCATTTCTTAAAGAATAAAAGGGGGATGTTGTGTAAAACATAATCCACCAAAAAAAATCTCATTAGGATTATTAAAAGGACAATGGAAAACAACCAAAGGACTTGGCACACTAAGTTGAAATCAGCACTTTGGGTTGACAGGATCACTCCCAAAAGAGCTATTGGTAATTTTCCATTTATTTTGGTCTATGGAAGGGAAGCTAGACTCCCACTATCAATCGATTTACAATCTCTAAAACTCATTCAACAATTGGAATTAATTGAAAATGATGTGATGAGTGTGCAATTGGAAGAACTCATGGAGCTAAAGGAGGACAGGAACTAGTCAATGCAAGTTTTGGAAGTAAGTCAAGCTCAAGTAAAGAGAACTTTTGAGAAGAAATCATATGATAAGATCTTCAATGAAGGATACATGATTAGGAAATAGGATGTTGAAAGGGCCAAGAAAAAAAATCATACAAAATTTGATGCAATATGGATTGGTTCATACATCATAACCCATTACAAAAGAGCCAATGCATTCTAACTATTCAATCTTGCTAGGTCAGAACTACCTATCCCAATCAATGGGATATACCTCAAAGCATGTTTTTTAGGTTTTAATTCTTTCCAAAACTTTGTACATATTATGATTAGTTGGTTTCCTACAAATAAGTGCTTTTTCACACTTTTCAACTCATTAGGAGTTACATTTCCTTAGTTTGTTTCAATTTTTGTTTTCCTTGTTTTGTTTCTTGATTAGGGTAATTCCCAATTTTGTTTTTTCTCTAAGTAGGATGTGATAAACTTCAAATGACTCCATTCCCAATGAACTAAAAGGCTACTGAAAAAATTGATTAGCAAGCAATCAACCTACAAAAGTCACCAAAAATGTTGATATTTTTGTGCCAATAACCTCAAAACACCCTGTGCCTTAGAAGAAACCTATAAAAAAAATTGTGAAAAGATTCATAATGGCCTAAATACCCTTTTCCAAGACCCAAGTGTAAACTAGAGATTTGTGTGCACTTTGAAACTTTGAAAAGTTGTAAAATGCACCTAAACCTCTATTTTTCTGCATATAGAGTCCCAAGTGGAAACTAGAAGTCGCATTACACTTTGAAACTTTGTAAAGTTTAAAATTATGATGCAAAATCTACTTTTCACTTTTCATTGAAACCTAAGTGGGAACATAAATTCCTATTACACTTTGTAACTTTACAAAGTTTCAAAGTGTAATCTAAATTTTGTTCCCTGCTTCCTAAAGAATTTTTGCCTCTAAAACCCCTTAGCTACAAGCAAGAAATGGAAAATCACAAAACATATTGCAAGTTATAAAATTATAAGGCAATTCTATTGGCCCACATTCCTTCTTATTTACCCATCTACCACCATTGTTCACATACTTATAATTAATTAAGGGTTTATTAATATATAATTTAGGTTTTTTATGTCATTGTTAACATTGCAAACTAGATCCTTTCATCTCTAAGTGACATTATGAACCATATTATGTTCACCTCCAATTCAATCAATACCATAACTAGAGCCATCCACTGCCATTGCCAAGTAATTCAAATAAATACCAAGTCCATCATTTGTAAAACCCTACATGTACATCCCTGGTATTTTTCTAGGTCATGTACCTTCATTGTTTTTTTTCAAGTTTAATTGTTTCCCCTTACTATACTTAGGGTTTTTATCAAAAATTATCCAAATCATCATCATTTGCTCATAAATTTCCAATTTATACATTCACATGTTAAATATTTTTATGAAATTTGCCTAATTTCTAGTTTTTTCATCATTTTTATTTACAAAACCCTTTAGCCTAGTTCAAAAACCCATGAATTTTCTCAAAAATTTATTCATTCCTAAACTTAGACCTAGACAAAGATCCCTCTAGTTTTATCACCTTGAGTTGTCACTAAATATTTGTCTTGTAAATTTAATCCATATTCTTACCTGACCTTTAGTCAGAGTTTTCAAGCGTGAATTACACCCAAAAACCATGACAGAGATTTAATTAGAATTTACAAGTGAAATTACAAATTAAAACCCCACTGACTCTATGTCAAATTTTATTACTGCTATTACACACTATATTCCTTTCAGAGCTAAACCCCTATAGAAGCATAATAAAACTCTGCCAAGTTGAAAGCAAAAATCTTACCTAAAATAGTAAAACCAAAGCCTGACCAACTCTATAGTTAGCTTCCCTCACACATTTTCCCAATATATGTTTGTAAAGGAGATTAAGTTCAAATCAAAGGGACCCAGTGTCCCTTCTAGCTTGGACTCTAAAATCAATGAGATAACTAACACTAACCTAGGCCACATAGATCTAGCTAACTTCTAGACTAGGATCAATGTATAATTCAAGAATGACTAGATTCAAAGCATTTATGATAGTGGTTTACCCCATGCTATAGCCTTTCCATTCTCAGTGCAAAGCCCAAAACTTGTGCTCACTATAGCCAATCATTATGATGCAGAGAAGAGAGAGTTAGTTAATGATAAGGGATAAGAAATTTTGAGATTAGATCTAAATTTCATTAATACTATGTTTTTAATCCCAAAGTTTTAAATCTATATAGATATTACTCTTGACTCTTCAGAGAGATTCTATTAGGATAACAACTCAACCTGTACATGGATTTTAAACAAACATTAGTTAAAGATCCCTAAATTGCCAACCTCAAGAATGCCTAAGAATCTGGATAGGATAGATTTAAAAGATGATGTAGGAGACATCATTGTAATCTTACATAAAGTTACAATAAGCTCAAATGTAAAGAACTACTAAGATTGGATGAACCAATATATCTGGGTAATCCAACAAAATAAACTATACATTCATTGAGCCCAATTGATCAATGACTCCATTCATTGATAGTTAATAGAGGTTTAAACTACTATCAAATTCTACATAACCTCCTACCTCATCTATGATTTATAAAAAGGGAGGGCATTCCCTGGGTTAAACATAGTGTCAGATCAGATTAACAAAGTTTATAACTATTATCTTGATCTCACTTTTGAGGGGAGTAAATAATAATTCAAGAGAGTTAATGATGATTTTCGCTAAATTTCATATATGCATATGAGCATAGTAGATCTAGAGTAAATTGATAAAGAAAAGCACACAGGTTAAATATACATAACACATAAATTATCATGGGAAAACCTTTACGAGGTAAAAAAACCCACCAAAAGTGATTTTCATATATCGAGAAACAAAGTACCCCAGTACAACTTCTCTTCTCACTTCTCCTCTTTAAAATAACCTTCACAAAACTCAAGTAAATTTCCATGAATAATCTCATGAATTCAAATAAATATAACCAATAGGGGTAAACCCTATTTATAATATATTTTGAAGAGAGGTTACCATTGTGAATAATGGGTCTAACTATCCCAAAGAGTCATTTTAATAAACTATTAGTAACTATTAAATAATTATAATAATGTTATTTATTTTCATGAGGTTTACACCTCATGTTAATAAATAGTATATTATTATTATTTAATAAATCACCTAATATATACTAAGGGTTAAATAATCACCACTTAGTCATTAAATACTCTAACACGCCCCCTTAATGTTAAGTAGGGATAAAAGCCATAGTAACCATAAAGGAATTATACTATGTGCAAAATTGAAGGATTTTAAAACCTTCATCATGCCAAAAGTCACCTTTTGAAGCAAAAGGAAATATAATCTATAAGATACTCAAAAGTAATTTTAGGTTAGCATGATTGTGAGATTACATCTCATTGTTTCTAATAAAAAATCACTAAGCATATTTGGATCCTTTTATAGGTCCATTACAAATTATGTTATTTAATGTATTGGAGTACAAAAGTAAAACTTCCACATGAATTTTACTTAAATCACATAACTTACATATGAAATTTTTACAATGATTTATATTGAGAAGAAGTATAGAGAATAAGAAGTAACATATGGTAGTTAGGAAGTGGCATTATCATGCACTCTCCCCCTCAATAGAAACTCTAAGAGACCCAACATTACTTGAAACTGACAAAATTTGGTAGCATCAAGTGCTTTTTTGAAGATATCTACCACTTTTTCATCTATAAGATATAACTATAAATTAATTTCATCATTGAGGACTTTCTCTCAGATAAAATGCACATGAACTTCAATATGTTTAGTTATTAAGTGTTTTTTCTAGAATTTTTATCAGAGTTATACAACTTTGGTTATCACAATTAAGGATGGTACTCTGAGAAACATCCAAATGAAGTTCTCCCAATAACCTTCATATCTAAATGGCTTCTTTAGCACCTTTTATAACACTTTTGTATTATGCTTCTATAGAAGAGAGAGAGATAATAGGTTTATTCTTGCTACTCTAAGTGATAGCACCTACACCAAACTTAAACATATAACCAAAAGTAAATTTATGATCTAAATTATCACCATCAGGTCAGTATCACAATTAGAATTATCAATGGAAGAATAAAATAAACCAAAATTAATTATTCTTTTGATATAACAAAGAATATCAATTACCTAATTTCTAATGATCCAAATAAGGATCCTATATAAATCTAGAAGCAGCACTAACAGCAAATGAAATATTTGGCCTAGTAATGGTTAGGTAAATCAAACTTCCAATAAGTTGTCTATACAAAGTAGGGTTAGCTTTTTCACATGCAGGTTTAGGATCGATTTTAATACCAACTTCAATAGGGGTAGTGGTAGATTTAAAATCAAGCATGTTAAACTTAACAAGAAGATTATGTGTATACTTATATTATGATAAAACAATTAAATTTTTATTCTAAAATATAGACAAACCTAAAAAATGATGTAGAATGCCTAAATCAGTCACTTCAAACATTTGACTTAGTTTATCCTTATATTTATGAATTAAACTTGTTAGATTACTATCAATCAATAGATCATCAACATATAATACAATTAGAATCAAATGACCATTTTCAAATTTTTTTTTTTTAAATAAAACCGGGGGTAAAAACTTTTATTCAATCAACAGCAAAAAAAACAATCAAAAAACTAGCCAAACCGGCAGAAAAGAACCAGAAACCACATACACATTACTCACTCATACCTTTCTTATCCTCAGAAAGAATTCTATTCAATACGTTACGAATATCATTCGGCAACTAAGCTATCTCAACCACATTCCGCTCCACCATCTCCTCCGAGGCCCATCTAGCCAAACAATCCGCAGCCTTGTTCCATTCGCGCGGAATGTGATTAAAAATGACCGTCTCCAAAAGAGAACTAATTTGTAAAATTTGCTAAACCACCAAAGAAAGCTGCCAATTCACATTAGTAATTTGTCGTTCCTGGATCATATTGATCAAAACCAGCGAGTCGGCCTCACAAATTACTCTTCGCCAACCCATCTCGTAAGCTCTTTTCAGAGCGACCAAGATAGCTTGGCCTTCCATCCGATTAATCATCTGTTCTCCCCTACACTCCGAGAAGATGAAGATAACATCAGTCGATGCATCACGCGCGATTCCTCCAATACCAGCCGGACCCAGATTGCCTCGGGAGGACCCGTCCGTATTAATTTTTAAAAAATCCACCTGGGGGGGCATCCACCTTCCACTTCTCTCCATTTTCTGCGACCCACCCCCACTTCTTCTGACACACGCCGAGCTTGGTGTCAATCCACGCACCCCCAAGCTGCCAATCACTTCAGCATCGCTCCTTGCCATGGGCAAAGCGACTTCACACTTGGCTTCCACGGACTCCTGAACCATTCTACTAATCCTGCTCCAGACCTGCGCAATCTCCAGCTTGGAATCATTAAAGATCCTTCTGTTACGTTCCAACCAAACCTGCCACAACAAAAATATGGGCCTTGCATACCAGACTCCTGCAAAAATTGAGCTCCAAGTGGCGGCCGGTCCAGCTGCTGCCAAAAATCAGGCAGAGAGAAGGCGCGAATTCCCCTGCATTTCCGCGCTTTCCACCAGGCGTCCCAAAGCTGAGCAATAAAACAACAAGAGAAAAATAAATGGGATGCATTCTCCTCCTCTGCGCCACACAGGACACACCGAGATGGCCCCACAAATCCTCTTTTTCGCAGATTATCCCAGGTCAGACAACGGTTCCATGCCAATGTCCAGACGAAGCAGTTACATTTCGGCCACAAGAACTTGCTCCAAGTCCGTTTCCACCAAGTAACCTCCCTTTCTTCTCCAAATTTCTGTGCAACCAACTCCTGGTACCCAGCAGAAACTGAATATTTTCCTTTTGGGTGAGGTGACCAGGCAAGTTCGTCGGTCCCTCTGAGGGCGCAACAGCTACGCCTAGCTAAAATCCCCTTCAATTCTTCGCATTCCACCTCCATATCTCTGACCGGCCAATCCTCTAGGCATTTCCATCTTGCTTCCATAAGCTGATCCTGACGAGAAAACAACTTAAAATCACTCACCTTATACCAGCCCACTGCACAAAATCTCTGAGAGAGAGCTTGAAGATGAGGGTACTGCTGAGTTATAGGGGGACAACCATCCCACGAGTCATGCCAGAACTCCACCTCAGTCCCGCTTTTGCAAATCCAGAACAGCCCTCTTTTTATCAGTGCCGCCCCTTTCTTAAGAGTATCCCAAATAACTGACCCCTTCCCTGTCATATGATATCTTGGTATGTCCTTGTGTGAACATCCCAGAAAGTACTTATGCGCCAAAACTTTGGCCCATATGCAATCCTGCTCAGTGCACCATCTCCAGTAGAGCTTGGCCGCAAGTGCCAAACCAGCCAGAAGGGATTGTCTGAGCCCCAAGCCTCCCAATCTTTTCGGGCTATAGACAACATCCCAACGGATGAGGCTCCATTTGGTCGAAGACAAATTCCCAGCCCACAAAAACTGTCTTGCAAGAGAGTCCAAATCCTTCACAAAGCTAACCGGTGCCACCTGTAGCATGCACCTGTACAGGGGTAGTGCCTGGACCACCGATTGAATCAGCTGGATTCTACCCGCAAAAGATAACCATCTGTGAGTCCAATGATTCACCTTGGTCCTGAATTTATTCAGAATACCCTGCCAAGACTCCTTGGATTGTCTACCCGTGGTGACAGGGATGCCAAGATAGGTAACCGGCAAGCTGCCAATTTGAAATCGAAGAATTCCAGCCACTCTCCGTTGAATCGCTAGAGGCGTATTGAAGAAAAAGATGGATGATTTTACCTCATTAATAGCCTGCCCCGAGGCCATGAGAAAATCATCCAAGCATCTCCGAATATTAGTAGCCTCTCTAATGGTGGCTACTCCCATCATGGCTACATCATCCACGAACTGGAGGTGAGAGAGAACTGAAAGCTCACCATCCCATCGCCACCCCTGAATCTCCCCATCTCTCGTATACTCTTTGATCCTGCATCCTAAACCCTCAGCCAAGAGAAGAAATAGATATGGGGAAAGGGGGTCACCCTACCTCAAGCCCCTAGTAGCCCCAAACAAACTTATATGTTCACCCCTGACCAGCACTGAGAACGAGGTCGAAGTAACACAACTCATAATCCACTCAATCCAATCTCTCTCAAAGCCAAAAGCCTGCAGAAATTTTTGTAAAAAGGACCATCTCACCCTGTCATATGCCTTTGACATGTCCAACTTAATGAACATAGCCTTCTCTCTGGATCTGGACATCGAATGGACCGCCTCCGTCGCCATCACAATACCATCCAAAATCTGCCTACCCTCCACAACGCCACTCTGCTCCTCCGCAACCAGCACCTTCAGGCATCTCTTCAGTCTTTCGGCAATCACCTTCGAAATTATTTTATAAATAACATTACACAAGGAGATGGGCCGAAACTGGCTGAGATGATCCGCTCCCTCCCCCTTCGGAATGAGAGCCAAAAAGGTAGAATTCAAATCCCTCAACATCTGTTTGTTAGCTTGTGACTCCTGGACCACAGCAAGTAAATCCTCCTTAATAATCTCCCAAAACTCCTGATAAAACTCAACCGGAAACCCATCCGGTCCAGGCGCCTTACCTTTTTTCATCAGAAAAACAACCTTCCTCAGCTCCTCCATCGAAACCAGGTGCCTAAGCTAAAACTTCATGTCTTCTGAAACTAGAGATGGAATGCAAGACAGAATCAAGTTCTCCTTTGCCGCATCCTGCTGTCCATCTTCCCTGAAGAGGGTGCTGAAATAGTGTTCAGTCTCAATGCAAATGTCTCTCGTGGAGGAAACCACCTCACCTCTCTCCGTAAGCAGAGAAGTTATCCCATTACTGTGATTTTTGGCTTTGACTGAGTTGAAGAAGAAGGTCGTATTCCTATCTCCCTCCTGCAACCAATCGATCCTGGCTTTCTGTTTCCAGAAGATTTCCTCACGCAGCTCCCACTCCTCCAGGGACCTCAGCGCCTTACCCTCCTCCTCCAACAATGCCCGGGTTAAACCGTCCTCTCTTATCCTTCTAGTGACAACATTTAGTTCCTCCTGCGCCTTAGATTTCTCCTGGAAGATGTTGCCAAATCGCTGTCTATTCCATCTTTGAAGCCTATATTTGACAAATTGGAGCTTCTTAGCAAAAACATACATGGTTGTTCCAGTCTCCGACCTCCCATCTCTCCACCATCCATCCATACAACCAAACAACTCCTTGTCCCGCAACCACATGACCTGAAATTTGAAGGGTGGCTTTTGCGCCTTGAAAGCCAAAGCGATGTTTAGCTTAATTGGCCAATGGTCAGAGCCATGCCAATCTAATATCTCAAAGTTGAGCGTCCATCTGCTTCCCATCCAAAAATAGGAAGCCAAAAATTTGTCAATCCGCTCCGCTACAAATGTGTTATCCAGTCTTCTGTTGTTCCATGTAAAATAGCCATTACTTGGCTTAATGTCCACCAAGTTGTGTTCCGCTATTTTTTGGTTGAGAAGAGCAGAGGATGGTTCAAGCCTGCTATTACCACCCCTTTTTTCTGATATGTCCAGAATCGCGTTAAAATCTCCAGCTAGGATCCAAGGCAGGTAAGGATATTCCTGACAAATCCCCTTAATATTATTCCAAACTTGGATTTTTCCCTGCAAATCTGTGGGAGCATAAACATTTGACAAAAGTACATACTCACCAGAATCCGTGCACAAGGCAACCATAGATAGCAGCGATCTAGAAGCCAGCCAAATCACCGGAGTGACCTTCCTTGGGTTCCAAAAACAAGCCAATCCTCCAGCCGTCCCGTTGGCTCCAATGCACTGACACGCCCCTTGGCCCCAAATACCTGTGGCAATACCCCTCATGTAATCCATAGACACTTTTGTCTCCTGTAAAAAAATAATGTCCGGATGCTGGTTCTGGATTAACTCACGAATAGCTTTTTGTCTGGGGCTGCTATTCAGGCCCCGCACATTCCATGAGACCATGATCATTTCGAAGGGGGCAAGAAGTGTGCATCCAAGGTCTTAATCGACCTTGATTCAACCAAATTCTCCCCAATCATCTTGAGTAGGTCCGTATCCTTCCTTCTCCCCACTCTCCCACTCTTTTCTGCGCTTCCTTTCTTGCTATCCTTTTGAAGAATACCCAGACCGGGTGGAGTCTTCCCCTTCTTTACCTCTTCTTTCCCCCCTGGCATAGACTCCTTACCCTTAGCCGCTGCTTGGTACTTTTCTTCTATTAAATCTGCCAAACTCTGCACTCTCCCTTGTCCCTCCAGATCCTTAGGCAAGGGTGTTCCATCTGCAATTACCGGAAGGTGAAGGTTCTCCTGAAACGCCAAGCCATCCTCTTCCATTAGTTCCTCCCTCACAGAAGTACCTGGGTTAATCTCCTGCTATCCCAAATCTTCCAAGATATCAAATTTGTTAAAGGAGTCTGCCTCTTGCCTCTCCAACAGAGTTCTCTTATGACCCTTGTTTCTGCTCCTGGATTTCACCTGCACAAACCCTTCAGGGTCTTTCCCCCCCTCCGAGCCGGGCTTCTTGCCTTTCTCCTCAACTGAAGTTCTATTCCTGTATGGCAAAGATGAGGGCTGCTGCTCCTCCCTTCTACTTTTGGGGCATCTTCTTACCAAATGTCCATATTCGTGGCATAACCGACATCGAAATGGCAAGGTTTCATAATCTAGTTGCTGCACCCAAGCGTACGATCCTGCACACATGTCCAAAGCATCTGGTAAAGGCCTGCTTAAGTCAATCTCAACACATATTCTAGCATATGTCATAATCTTCTTTCCTATAGTTTAAGATGACGATCCAACCGATTTCCCTATCATCGATGCTATCATCAGCAGTACATCCTCCCGACAACACTCAATCGGCATTCGCGGGAGACGGACCCACACAGGAACCCTGTTCGGAAGCTCCTCAGTGGGGTTAAAGCCAGTATGCCACAGTTTCAAAAAAAGCCCAGCCTGATTGTAGAAGTACGGTCCTCCTTCAAAAACACGGTCTCTGTCTTCCATACAGTTGAAGGTGACCATAAAGAAGCTGTTAGCCAACAAAATTAATTCCATTTCCCCTGCTGGCTCCCACACCCTGCGAGCCCAGCTTTCCAGAAAAGGTAAAGAAACTTTTAATCCCAGGAATTTACAGTATAGGGAGTGCTTGGAATAGTACTCCACATCCTCCAAAATCAAGTCATACGGAATAACCAATTTCGGTCTCTCAATACACCTTTCCAGGCAGCCATTAACCTTGGTAATTCGTGACCCTCCAGCTGCTCCAGATCCTTGCATTCCTGCAGTCTGCTCTAGACCGACTGTCCCCTTCAGCTTCTCAACCTGCCCCTGGACGCTTCTGCTTACCACTTCACTAAAACTCTTGTCCCCTGTTAAAACTTCCTGGCCTTGTCTCTCCATAGCTGCCCCCCAGCACCCCCTATCTTCCTCCTTGTTAACTCTACCCTACGCCCACTCACCAAACGCCCTCCAACAGCTGCGCAGAAGCAAAAAAACACCTACCAACAGCCAGGGCACGGCTGCCCTAGCTGGGACGCGAGCTGCAAAACTCGCTCAGCCTCTCCATCCTCCACCACTAGTCGACCATTTTCAAATTTAACAAAGAGATCATTATCTAAATATAAAAAAATAATGGTATTTGAATACCAAGCTCAAGGACCTTGTTTTAGACCATATAAATATTTCTTTAACTTGCATACATAATGTTCTTTGTTAAGGTTAGTGAAACCTTTAGGCTAGGTCATGTAGATTTCTTATTCTAAATCACCATTTATACATGCATTATTGACATCCATTTGGTAGATAACCCAACCATTTTGGGTTGCAAGAGAAATAAGAAGTCTAACAGTACTCATTTTTGTTAAAGGAGTAAAGATTTCAACATAGTCAATCCTGGGTTTTTGAGTAAACCCATGAGCAAATAATATAGCTTTAAACTTGTCAATTTTACCTACAATTGATAATATGTCTTTTAGGTGAAGGAAGGACAAGATCACACATCTAATTTTTAATTAAGGCATTAATGACACATAACTGGACTTAGGAACCTTGAATTTTTTTGTTAGATCTCTTCAAGTGAAATGGCCATACAAGTGCTCAAATTTCAAATAATAAAACTTTATACATTAAAATATCAATTATTGATATTTAATTCAATGTAATATGATTGTCGATCATATACATCCATCAGGCTCTGAAACCATGATAAAGTTCATATATACATATGAGCATAGTAGATCTAGAGTAAATTGATAAATCAAAGCACATTGATCAATTATACATAACACAAAAATTACCATGGGAAAACCTCTACGAGGTAAAAACCCACCAAAATTGATTTTCATATATCAAGAAATAAAGTACACCAATACAACTTCTCTTCTCACTTCTCCTCTCCAAAATAACCTTCAAAAAAATCTTGAGTAAATTCTTATGAATAATCCCATGAATTAGAATAAATATAACCAATAGGATTAAACCCTATATATAATATATTTTGAATAGAGGTGACCACTGTGAATAATGGGTTTAACCATCATGAAGATTCATTTTAATAAACTATCGATAACTACTAAATAATTATAATAATGTTATTTGTTTTCATGAGGTTTACACCTCTGTTAATAAATAAAATATTATTATTATTTAATAAATCACCTAATATAAACTAAGGGTTAAATAATCATCACTTGGTCATTAAATGCTCTAACAATTTTATCTATTGCATCATAATTATGTTTGAACAAGAAATAGGGAGAACAAGGTTTTATGATGCTACAACTATAAAAATTGCAAATTAGGGATCATAATTCATCTAGTTCTCCACATTTTTCTACATCAGAGTTGGTGGTTTTATTGGGTGCCCTTACACCCTTCCTAGGTAAGTAAGTAATAAGTGGGCCTTAATGGAACTTGTAAGACAACTAGTGAAAATACATAAGTTCTTATCAAGCAGGAACAAAACAGTCATACACTTACCTATCAATATAGGGAGATACACCTACCCTTCCTTATCTAAGGTCAAATGTGTAGAGGTAGAAATGAATTATATGACTTTAATAACTCTTGATGCTAGGCCCTTTTATGATGTGATAGATTTTGTTACTAACCTATTGGGTTCCTCATTTTGTCACATTCCCTTTTATGAAGATTATTAGGAGGATATGCAGGATGAGGAATAATTTAGATTGAGGGATTATTCTAGGATCACCCTTAAACAAATTAATAACTATGATATGGAACTAGTTCCTTAAGATTTAAAAGATAAGGAATAGCCAGTGGATAGGGTGTATTATGATAACCATATCTACATCTAACCTCTTCCTCAAATCAAGTGGTTTACACCTAAATCCTTCTCCTTATTAGATAGGACAACCCTAGTCATCAATAGGAATTTAAATTGGTTAAGAATCAAAGGGGTAAAAATAATAAAATAGAGCCTAAACATCACAGATAGGTTCAAAAAGGCAAAAGATAAGGGTGTAGAGGCAATAGCAATAGAGGGTTCCAATAGTGATACTCAAGTAGATTGAGTAGTGGGACTAGTTGTCTCACATAAAGGGAAGAAAAATCAGAAGGCCAAAAGGGCCACTTCAACACCCAAGTGCCAGTAACCCAACTATTGGACCAAGCACTACCAATTTCTACAATGGACACAACTATAGTAACCCCTCTTGCTATTTCTACCATCCCACTAGTGTAAGTGATTCCCTTGATAGTGAGCCAATCAACATAGTTAGTTATCCCACCTCCACCTTCACCTCCCTCTTTTGTAATCACTTCCACCTTTTCCTTTATATATACTACCACCCCATTGATCACCAACACCACCCATCAATACATGGTTATTGACTCAATCATTCTAACTGCAGTCCCATTACCCACCATAGCCACTAGGTTGATAAAAACTTCATCTTCCATCACACTACTCATTAATTATACTCTAGATGATCCAACCACACTGCTAGATTCTTTTGTTTCCTTGGACACCACTCTTCCACAAATTCCTTTATTACCTCTACACATGCCCACCTATCTACTTATGTCACTTTTAGCTTCCACACACCTTATAAGCATATCTATTCAACCCATCCAAGTATCCTCACCTTTTCTCACTCTCACTTTGACCTAAACTCCCACCAAGGAGGTGGATATAGAGAATCTGATTGACACAACTGTGGCTAGTCAACCCACCAATGGGGTAGAGATAGCCAAATCATTAGTTAAAGACTCAGAGACAATATCAGTGCTATATATGGCACTTGTTATAGTAACCACCAATATGGTAACTTCAACCATATATTCACAAGTAATAGTGGTCGTTAGAATAGGAAAAGATTCATTAGTAGCCACTCCTAGTTGGCTTGCACAATCAGTTCCAATCAGAGGAAACAAATGATATCTCCTAACACCCTGTATTTTAGTCTATTGAAAGCATCCAAATGACCAAAAATAGGTCCCAAGACCATTTCTAAAATATGTTATGATGTAATAGGGGATAAGTATGTAGAGATAGTAATTCCCCCACCTGATAAATAGAAAGAAGATTTAGCAATGGGGGATTATTAGGTATCTAAGCTACACCTAAAGAAAGGGACTAAAACATGATGTCCAAACAAGCATAATTTCTCTCTTTGAGAAAATGGACAGTGATAAGACCACTAAAGATGAGCTGAAGAAAAAGGTAGAGCAGTTGACAACTATTTTAAGGAAGATCATAGACAAAACACATCTACTTGAACCAACCCAGCAACTCAATCTCTCTCTCAATTCCCTGATAAAGAAACATTTGATATAATGATAGAGATTGGCAGAATGGGTAGAGCTATAAAGCACTAGAGTGAATAACTAGTAACCAAAGGGAATAGGGTGATAGGGTTGCCATGGATTATTATAAGACACTAAAGGAAGACCTTGCATATCTAAGGGTAGAAATAAACAAATATGAGGAGGTTGAAAGGCTAAATCTCTACTTTCTTAAGTTTTAGGCCATTGACTAAATAGAGAGTGATACCCTCATGTTTGAAAAGATACTAAAAAATACTTTGGAGTATGATGAGCTAGATAGGGCAGCCAAGTTCAAAATCAGAATACTTAGTGAAAGTACTAATAAGGCCAAGAGCACAAGTGACAAGGCCAAAGATGTAATGTATGATATTGAAGATTTAATTTTTAAATTGTCATGTGAGGTAGCAAATTACCAAGATAAACCTCTTCTTGTCAAGGTTATCTAGGATAATTCAAAGAGGTGATTAAGAGGGAGTCAGCACATGACACAACGTAAAATTTAGGTTCCATCCACTAATTTATCAAATACCATAATACAGTTGATCAAATGGGCAAGGATATCCAAGTCTATAGAGCTTCTTCTAGAGAAATATTTAAGGTAATAACAAAATGTGACATCAATAATATTTACAAAATTGGTCTCGATGAATATCACCTACAAGAAATATTCATCAGCTTTGATGCTTACATCGATAAGATACAAGCAAAAAAGGACAAGAAGTCCTCTAATGTCACTATTTTTGATTAATTATTCAATTATTTGAAAAGAATGCATTCTATAAATTACAAATTTTGTAAGCTACATTTTAAAGTTTGCAAGTTGTAAATTACAACTATCATTTTGATAGCTCCTAGCTTCTAGTTGAAAAAGGGCTACTTGTAATTTTTAGTTATCATTTTGTCAATCTTTAGTTTCAAAAGTGCAACTTGTATTTTATACTTTTCTTTTTGACAAGTTGAATGAATTAAAATTTTTAAAAGATATCATTGTAATTTTCACATCCCTTTTTGTCAAGTGACTTGTAAGTTGTAAAAGTCTCAACTGTAAATTACAAGTTAGGTTTTACAAGTTATGTTTTAAAATATTAAATTATTGAAAAAAATATTCAATTTTGTTAAAATATTGACCAAGTCATAAGTTTCATTATGGCACCCCACTTCATGGTGGAAGACTTCTTCAATTGAGCTCAAGAAAAGATTATTCAAATGGAATACTCCAATAGCATTTTGTCCTTATTCAACACTTGGTGAAGCACCCATGTGCTTGTAGAGTCCTCTTCTTCCTTATACCCACCAAATATGCCTATTCAATTTGAGATGAGGATATTTGTATGAGCACTCCCTAATTTCTTTCTCCAAGAGTAAGTGTAAAAGTTATTGATTTCTTCTCTATCAAAAGAGTAAGTTTTTTATATAAATATGGGTCTCCTATGTATCCCATGGATATTTTTACTATGATATAATTTTTTTTGCTTTTTGAGAAATTTATCTACATGTTATAACCTAGAGAATGTCAACATATTGAAGTTTTACCTTCCTTATTCTATGTCATCTTTGTGTATGTACAAATTTTATTACATTTGTGAATGATATAAGTCTTATTTAAATCATATAAGATCATTTATGGTATATATCTTACCCTTTTTGAAATCTTATTGAGGAAAAATTGAGAACTTTGTTCCTTATTTGATAAATGTCCAATATTACCTTTGATTTCATACTCATGTAAGATTGTGTTTAAAGAGATTTCAGTATATTATTATTCAAATTATGTTAAATAAAAGCAAGCAATAATTTCCACTAGAACCCTTTGGTGCATCACAATTTCTAGTTTTAAAAACTCCTTTAAAACTCTTTTCCTTACAATTAAAACCCTGGTTAGGATCAAATCACTAAGAAGTTATAGTTAGAAGTGAATTGGTCATGTATCAGTTACACTACACTTAGTGAAAGGAAATTGGCCTTCTCCAAAGGTTCACCTTAATTTTCCAAGGTCCCACAACTTGGAGGTGATCCTATTTTGTCATTATATTTCCACATACTTCAACTCCTACAAAACATAGTGAGTGTAAAATCTAATTGATAACAGGTTTATTAAAAATATTTTAATATTTCAAAATACCATTCACTTCTTAGGTCTTGAAAATCACTTACATTTTAGAAAACATTTCATTAGTCATTAAGTGTTTTTAATGATATTTTAAATATATTTGATTTTTTTTTTTGGCATTATTTCTTGTGGCTACATGATTAGAAGGTATTTTAGACAAAGAAAACTTGACAAGACCTAAAAAGCATAATTTAAAATATTTTTTGACTAAACATGACTTGTGACTGTAGAAAGTGATTTTTTTTTAATTCCAATTTTGATTATAACAATTGGTTCTAACTAAGAACTATGGACTGCAAGGTATAAAGGAGAACTATAGACTATAGTTTCACAAATAAATTTTTTACTCATTAGGAAATGGAGTCATCTTTAGGTATTGATGATAAATTTTGATAAAGATAAGAAGGAAGAAAAAAGGAGATGAAAGGAAATAAGAAACAAAAACATGATAACATAACTAAAAGAATGAAAAATAAGAAACACAACAAAATCCTAAATTTACTTATTTACATGCAAGGGACAACCTACTTTCACTTAAAATAATGTTTCAAATATTATTTGTTGTATGGCAAGGGAAGTTGAAAACCATCTTGGTATGCTAGGTATAATGTATTGTTTCCACATAAATTCCTAATCTTGAAAGGACCTATCTACAGAGAATCAAACTTTCCATGACTCCCTTTTGGTTCTCTTTTCTTATCCCACAAGATAATGATATCTTCAACCTAAAAATCTCTTTTCTTCACCTTCTTATCAAATAGTATTTTGACTTGAGCTTGGTGTTCTGTCGTCTTGTTAACATGTGTTATTTCCTCTTTAAGCTTGTTCAAATAGATAATTCTCTTATCTAATGAACTTTTTAAAAAAATCATTTATTCTTTCCAATTTTAATATGGGTAATTCAAGTTATCAGTATCACAACATTTATCCCATATAATAATTTAGAAAGGAGACATTATTATAGCCTTCTTGAGAGTGATATAGTCTACCCATAATGCATCATACAAACTCTTGTGCTAGCTTTTATTACTAAATTATACCTAATTATTTCCTTGAAAGTAGTATTCATAAGAATGAGACAAAGAGATACCATAACCATAGAAAAACCATTTAATTCAGTTGAATAAAAATAGAATGCATTATCGGTTAAAATATTTTGAGGAATGTCGTATCTTACCAAAATGTTTTCTTTGATAGAGTTGTAGACTACCTCCAAATTTATTTGCTTGACTAGAATTAATTCAACCATTTCATGAAATAAATATTACGATGAGAACATGTGTGTGACCAACACTTGAACAAGGAATAAATCTCAATGAAATCTAAACCCCATTGTCTAAAGGGTTCTTCAATTACAACTAGCTTGAAAAGAAAATATGTAAGTTTTGGCCTACCAACAAATTGTTGACAAACTTCACATTTTATTACCCACTCATAGGTATCTTTGAATAAATATGACCAATAATCATGAGCTATCAAGATTTTTTATGTTATTATGAATGAAAATAAATGACCACCATAGGCCTGGTCATGAAAAGATTCAAGAAGATTATTTTTTTGTTCTTTGTCTACACATCTCAGCTAGAAACCACCAATATTAATTTTGAACAATGTACCATCCCAGATGACATACTTATTTTCTTTAAGTTTAACTATTCTTCACTACTTGGCATATAGGTGTGGTAAACATTCTCCATATGTTAGAAAATATACAATGTCTAAATACCATTCATTTATTGAATCAACATACAATACAAGTGGAAATTTATCTATCTTTTGATCATCTTAATTTATTAGAGCAAATATTGTCTGATTATAATATTATTCTGCCATGAGTTGACATAATCCCTTGCCTGATATCAACTTAGCAGGATTGATTTATAGATCATATTCTTGAATTTTTTTGATCTAATTACCCATTTTTAGCCAACCTCTTGTTAAATTTAAAATTGATTTCACAATTGTGTCAGGCACCATCACAACAAAGTGAGAATTTAAAATATAATAACTAAATAGTTTGACTACTTTGACCATTACATATGCATATTTTTTAACAGGAGAATATTTGAGCAGAAAACTCATGAATGCAATTGGTGATTTGATCCCTTCATCATTCTTCTAAATCAAAATAGCCAAGAGAGTGTGATCATAAGAATATCAATATATGATAAAATCTTTTTTGAAATCAGGGCATACTAGAGTGACTGCATGAGAAATTAGAGTGTTGATCTTTTCAAAAGTCTCTTTCCCTTCATTATTCCATTTGAAAGATGGTTTACCTATCATCATATCAAAAATATGTCTTGTGAGTTTTGAAAAGTTAGAAATGAACCTTTTCAATAAGTTTACTTTATCGAAGAAAGAATGAATACCAGGCTTGAAAGTTGGAAAAAATAATTTTTAAATTATTTTGACTCTTTCAAGATCAATTTTGATTCCTTATTTTGAAATGAAATGCCCAAGAAATTTACCTTTGCTTACTCCAAAGACATATTTTTTCAGGTTAAGAGAAATACCATGAAGGCAACATTTTTTAAACACTTTTTCTAAATGCTCGTAATGGTCTTATTTTTTAATATAAAACTATCAAATCATCTAGATAGACTACAATTATTTTATTCCTTAGATCACTTAATGTGATATCCATTACTCTTTTAAATGTTTCTCTAGCATTGATAAGACCAAAAGGCATTTTATGATATGCAAATGTACCCTAAGGAATAGTAAAAACACTTTTGTGTTGATCTTCTCTATCTACCTCTATCTAATTATACCCTAAAAACCATCCAGCATAGAAAGCATTTTTTATCCTGTGACTACCTGAAAAACTTGATCCATGATAGGAAATGGATAGTTATCTTTCAAGAATGCTTGATTCAATTACAAAAATTAACACACATCTTAATTTCTCCATTTCTCTTATGAATTGGCACTATATTTGAAACCATGTAAAATTATGAATAGGGAAAATGATTCATTCATTCAAAATTTTCTAAATTTACTCAATAATGGCCCCAACTATTTTTGGATTGTATTGCCTTTTTTTGTTCTTAAAAGGCTTAACATCATAAATGAGGGGTATTTTATGATGCATCACTTTCAAATTGAAGGATTTGAGATCAGCATATGTGTATGTAATAATATCAATGTATTTTTAAAGAAGTGTGCTAAAATTTCTTCATTCTTCAAGTGAACATCACTTATTAATGTTTACCAGTCTTAGTTATTTTTCAAATATGATATTTACTTTTACATAATCAGTTGAGTTGGAAGAATTTTTTAGCATCTTCTTTCTTATAAATTTGTGATGTTTATCAAAGAGTTATTCAAGAGAGACCAAACCTTTGAGATTTATTTCACCTTTGATATTAATTACTCCTTATTCATTTTTTTATTTAGTAATTCCCTCTTTATCAGTTTTCACTAAAGATTCAATGTATGTTGATTCATTTCCTTCAAAACAAAGATTTCTAAAAATATTTATTTTTTCAAGAAAAGTGATAATCTATTGATATTTTTTGAAAAAATACCAATTTTCTAAATGATCTAACACACTAGGCATGTACACTAGTTTGGTAATGTATTTATCTTTTCCAATATCTAAGTGGGGAATTAATAGAGAAGTAGATACTGAAAATATGTATGTTTTTGCATTACTTTCCCCATGGATAGCTATGATGTAAAAATCTTCAAAATTATCTATGTTATCCCATACCTTATTTCTATAATGATTTAGGTGATCATTTTTACCTAATATTAACCTTTAATTTTATTTACAAATAATTTAGCATCTCTCAAAATATTCAAATTTCTAATTTCCATTTATTTAGCAACTTGCAAGTCGAGGAGTAATGCCTCATATTTGGAAATATTGTTATTGCATTCAAATTATAATTTATATGAAATGGGAAAAGCATCCTTGCTTGGAGATAGGTTGATGACTCTTGCACTTGCATCAATTAATGAGTAATTGCCATGAAATTTGAGTGTCTAAATCTCATTAGGATCACATTCTATTACTTTAGACATATCTAACTACTCTTATTCCATGAGCATGTAGTTTTATATCCTTTCATCTTCATACAAAATGTTTGCTCTATGATCATCCATTTTCTACACTGTGTATTTAGTTTTTAACTTAGGTTCTAATCATTGCTTGACTCCTTTGATTGGAATCATAGCATGAGATAGATCCAATTAGATTTCATTGCTTAATTCTTTGAATAAATTTATTCCTAGTAGAATGTCATATGTAGCTGGGATATATGCTACTAGGATGGTCATTTTGATTCTATTTTGGGGAAAGGAAACCAAACTAACTTGAGCATCTCTAATCTGACCAATTAAGAGTACCTATTTTGCTTCCATACAATAGCATTTACCAAAAGTCTTAGTGCATGTCAAACCTAGAGCATGGGCAACCTTAGCAAGCATTAAATTATCATAAGCTTTAATATTTATAATACAATTACTTGTGTTACATCCTTTTAGGAAAAGGGAGATGTAAAAGGGTTCAACCTTACTAGATTTATAAGTAATAATAGCCATAGATTTTGTAGTATTTGAATAAGATGGAGTTGTAAGTATCCCTTTAGCATTTTTATTTTTTCCACCAAGATTTTTGCCTTTGATAAATTATACTAGCCTATCTAATTGATTAGGCTTTGATTTTAGATACTCAACTTGGGACATTTGAATTTTGGTTTTAATTACGTGCTCAATTATATCAAAATATAGTAAACTAGTAGAGGAATAATTATCAATAGATTGGGATACATTCGCATCATTCTTAGAATAAGATTTAACTTTAGGATAACTAGTAGCATTGTTTTGTGGAGGGTCAAACACCTTTGTCATGGGTTTTTTTCCTTTTATTTGCCTAGGTGATGCAGTTCCTCATACAAGGATGACTTTTGGAGTTTCTTCTTATTTTTTAAGGGTTCTTTTGGGTGTTTTGTTGAAGACTACAAATGATTTACTTTTAATATCTATAATAGTGTCATCCTAATCATTTTCTCTTGAATCATATTCTAGGTATGTGTTAGTTGAGTCACCACCATATTTTTCTATCTCAAATTCTTGAAAATCCAAATTTTTTGTTTCAAATTCTTCTTTTATTTCTTCATATCCAAAGATTTATTTTGTTTTCAAAAAAACATCACAAGAGTATTTGTGTTTATATTTGGTAGTGATTCTATAGCAATCTTTTATTGAGAAGCTTGTATTCGTAAATGATTTCCTTGGAAAGGTATGTTATGAAATCTTTAGTTAGTACTCACATTTAAGTTTCATATATGTGTGAATAGAATATGTTGTTAAAAACAAATAAAGGTGTTACAATTACACCTATGTTTAGGGGTAGTTATTTTTATTATGGAGAAACATAGGGATGTTATTAATAAGTCATTCTCCTTAGATATATGAGCCAATGTGTCTATATATTTTTAATTGTTTGATGAATAATATATGTTATTATGATTGACCCCAATCTTGAACATTTTTCTCTTTCATTTATTTTATCATTTGGTATCAAAGCAAGTTCTTGGACCACTCTATTAGTTCATTATTATTGCATATAATGGATTCTATAATTATTTTTGCAATGCAAACCACATGCAATCATTATTGTTATGTTTGTCTTCCTTGTTTGCATATTGTCAATCACTTATAGTGCAAACCATATGCAGGTTCTTGGCATTAACCATCCACATGCATTATCCTCTCTCATTCCATTTTATTCATCCTTTTCCTTAATTATTTTTCCATTTCCATAATTTTTGTTATTTCATAACCAAAATTTTAAAAAACAAAAAATATACATATATTACAGTCTTTATGGATCTAGTTGTATAAGCTCATACATCATATTTTGGGTTCTTTACAAAAAAGGGGTTTTTTGTAGATCTAATTTACATTATTTAATTAAAAAAATATCATGTATATTTACATTTTAATTATATAAGAAACATTAAAGAGGGTTTCCATTATTCATACATTGGAGGGTGTGAAATATTAGTCTTGCATTAAATAGCTATTTTATAGGAATTTGTATTAGGAGAGACAACTGTTATGTTTAAATATTTTCAAATGTGTTACAGTACATTAATGGTGAGTTGCCTTGTTCTAGATTAACATGTCACTAAGTTCCCCAAGCTCCTTGATGTATTTCTCTACTTCAAAATTTAGTGCATCCTCTTTGATGGTTCACACTTCAAAGGACCCCAACTTTATCTCCTCCAATACTAATTTTCTTGAGTTATTATACTATGGTCCCATGTAATCTCTCAATGGAAAAAAAACATAGCGATCACCATCTACAAGTGAAACCCCTATCACGATGGCAGTATAAAAAAAAAACTCTTTAAGTCAAACCAAGAAAACATCTTATGTTTACCCTAACCCTAAAAGGTGTTTGTCACTTTTTTATTTTACCTTAAGCCTACAATATTCTCAAAATACTAGTGGTTTGAGTAATGTCTTTAGTCATTAAGTAATCAGGGGTTAAATTTAAGTTTTTATTTATTTTAGGTTTTAATTTAATTTTAATAATATTTTATTATAATCATAGTTTGATTCTAGTCTACTTATAATTTGTTTCTTTTAATATGCAGTCAATAGAGTAATTATATGATTGTAAGTCAAATATGTAAATTATATTTGTTAAATTTTGGGTGTTGTTTTTATACACAGTCAAAAAAAATTGTAAGGATGAATTTTCAATTGAATTTGACATCCTCTAAGTCAAAATCATATGGGTAATAGAATGGAAAGTAAAAATACAATTGATAAGTTTGTTGTAAACGATTTCCATACATGTTAAATCTAGATACAATTATTGTTGATTAAAAAAGACTTTTGGGATATTGTCAATGGCACTATGCAAAACTAATAGATGCTGACAAACTCCAAAAATAAAAGGTCAAAGATAAGAAATCTTTGGCCATTATTAGTCTCAACTTATCAAAACCATATTTGCATCATGTAAACTTCAAAAAATCCTCTAAATAAATCTAAGAATCACTAAACACACTATTCAAATCTCAAACCAATAGTGTTGAAATAACTATGAAGAAAAAACTACATGGGTTAAAATGGAAGAAGGTAGAGATATAGTATCTCACATCAGAAAGTTACATTCTCTCATAAACCAGTTAGCTAGAATAAAATAAGAAATAAAGGGAAATTATACAAAATCTATAATTTTAAATAGCATGCTAAGCAGTATGTCTAATATAATGTTTACTCTACATAAGTTAAATCTAAGATTAGAGAACATTATATTAACATTATTTAGAGAGGGAAACAAGATTAAAAATAATTTTTTAAAAGAAGTGTTAGTTACACAAAACAAGTTAAGCACCATCTACTCCCCACTGGGTTCAAAGTTATGATGAAGTCTAATCCCCACTGTTGAAAAGGTTCTTTAATGACTATAAGATGAAGAGACAATGTTATGAGTTTAGGTTTTCTAACAAAGTATTAATAAGCCTTACACTCAACACCCATTCTTGTGCATAGTTGAATAATGTTTACCAGTAGTAATGATCTTGAATTATTTTTAAGGTTGTGATAAATAATAAAAAGTGTCCACCATAGCCCTTATCGTGAAAATCCCCCAAGAGTTTCTTTTGTTGTTCCTTATTCATGCATCTCAAGATAGTACCATCTAGGGACTTCTTGAAAAGAGTGTTGTCCCAAATTATATATTTGGATACCTTAATATTGAGTGTTCACTTTTATTTGAGATCTAGATGAACTAATCATTCTCCATATGAGAGAAAGTATGTGATGTCAAAATATCATTCTTCAATGGAATCAACAAAGACTACCAGGGGTAGTTCTTCCTTCCCTTCTCTCTACAAATCAATACCTTCACCAATCAATTAAAAAAAGCCTTTTCCCCTTACCAACTTAGTGGGTGTGATATTGAAAACATACTCATGTACCTTGGTGATCCATTTACCTCTCTTTGACCTAAACTTTTATTGACTTAGAATTGATTTGATTGTTGAATTTGGGACCATCACAGTGGTGTGATATTTAAATATGTAAAACTTGAAATGTTTCACTTACTTGACCAGATCATACACATTATTTTCAACTAATGAATACTTGAGTTAATTTTATTTCATACCACAGTTTATGAAATCGATTGAAGACTTGATTCCTTCTTCATTTTTCTACACTAAGATAGTAGACAATGTGGATTCATAAGAATAATAGTATGCAATGAAATCCTTCTAAAAATATGGATAGGTCAAAATATGTACCTTAGAAATAACATCCTTAATTTTAATAAAATCATTAATCCCCTCATCAATCCATATAAAATAGATCTTGCCTTGCATCATTTGTACAATGTGTCTAATGAGTTCTATGAAATCGAGAACAAATCTTCTAAGAAAATAGCTTTAACAAAAAATGAATGTGTGTCATGATTATTAGGGTAAAGATAATTATTTAATTTCTTTATCTTTCTAGATCAATCTTATTACCTTATTTATAAACCACATATCCTAGGATTTTACCTTCAATACTGGAAAATGGATTTCTTTGGATTTAGAGAAATTTCATTAGCTTGACATCTTTTAAAGACTATTTTTAGATGTTTGTATTTAGTCATGGTGTTGGTGCATTCAAATTGGAATTTTTAGGTAAAAGGAAACAATTCCTTTTGAGGATAAATCAACAACACGCCAACACCTGAACCTACAATTGAGCAACTTCCATTGAATTCTAAAGTCTAGACATCATTTGTATCATCTTCTATGAGTTTTAAAAGTTTAAGATATTTCACATTCATCATCATGTAGGTACCAAGGCCTATTTCCTCATACAACATATATGCCCGAGGGTTTTTTGATTTTTTCACCAAAAATTTGGCCTTTAGTTATGGTAGTAGTTTTTCATTTATTTGTTTTATAGGGATAATAGCTTGTGTCTAGTCTAATTTGATTTCACCTCTAATATATTTGAAGAAGGTTTTACTCAATATAATTTCATAGCTTAGAGGGATATCTACCACTATAATGGTCATATTGAATCTATCATAAGGGAACATAACTATAAATGACTTCTTTTTTATGTCTAATCAACATGACTTCTTTCACTTCCATGTTAAAATAATGACTAAAAGTTTTGGTGTAGGTTAGCCCTAAGGCATGTGCTAATTTGGTCAGCATCACATTATTTGAGGTTCCTAAATCAATCATGCAATTATTTAGTCAAAAGCCTCTAATGAATATCAAAAATATAAAGGCTCATGCCTTTCATTAATTTGAATAGAAACATCTATGTTATTTTTCAAATCAAAATTAACCAATCTGATTAAGCTCCATGAGGAGGTATACTAAGACTTTCTCATTTGATGAACTTGATCAATCTATATAATTACTTGGGATTTAACCTAAGATATTCAATTTAAGAAATCTAAACCTTAGTTTTATTCATGTGGTCAATTATATTAAATAAAAAAAATTGATAGAGTTTGATTCTTCATTGATGGAAACATTAGGAGGGAACATGGGATTCTTAGTATTTTTAGGTTGCTTATCTTTTGATAAAATTTTCAAACGAGTACCTTGGTTGAGAATGAAATTAAGAGCAGTTTTAGCCTCAGGAGATTCCTTAGCTTTTTGATTACCATACTCTTTGTTCTTTTTTATAACCTTCAACTTCTCATTATTATCTCTAGTGAACACATCATATGAATGACTATTCATATCCTCCACTCTTTCATCGCATTCATCTCCATTAGGGTCATATTCAAAATATGCTATAGTGGAGTTGACATCAGGTCCCTAAATATTAGGATCAAAGGTACCCAAAACACCTTCTTCAGGTGGTTCTTTGATGGTGCATAACTGCAACATTATGGCCATTTCTAGATAGTTATAATAATCATGATCATTAGTGGAATGGAAGATGCATGAATAGTGAAAAAAATAGGGGTTGCTTCAATAGTGATTTGAGGATTTGGAAGAGGGATTCTAGGATGAACATTGCCATGATATGGAATAAATGATTTTCTAGGCATATCTTTTTATGGATTAGTCTAAGCTTGGGGGATCTATTTATTTAAGGCTAAGATATCATTTTCTAACCATTGAACCAGAGAATCTACTGAATTATGTTCCTTACTCTTGAAATAATCATTTTTAAGTTTACCATCCATTATCATATCATCTTCAATTTTAGTTGATTGGGTGTGTGTTGCTACCAAATTTAGTGGATGGTTTCTTCAAAGGAAAAAACTTAATTCATGTACCTAGGCATTCAAGAAGAAACATTTTTTATTTTCCATTATGGGCATAGTGGCCGCTATAATCTTGTGCACTAGCTTGTTGAATCGAGTAATGAAATATCTCATGGGCTTATGAGATTATTTATTTATTTGAGATAGCTAGGCCAATAAATAGTGTTCATCCTCACCAAGTTTGAATCTTTCTTCAAATCTTGTTCTCATCATTTGCTAATCTAGAATGGAAGAAACATGTAGATGTTGAAAGCATTTTGCTGCTCTTTTATCCAACATTTCCATGAATAAATTGACTGACACATATTCATGTTTTACACTAATAATGCCATAGGTAGAGAACAAAAACTTTATATGTTCATTAAGTTGTTATTTACCATCATTGTTAAACTTGGTAAAATTATTCCTTAAAACCCTTTGGCAGTTCATGAAGTTGAGCACCTAAGGCCAATGGGCCAATATGGGGAAACTATGGTATAGCTGCAACCATGTTTTGAAAGTTTATTTCTCTTTGAATTAATATGTTAGGAAATGAAAATATATTGTTTATAGGTTGTACCCTTCTCATTCACTCAAGATAAAGTCTAAAACTAAACTATTCATACAAGTCAAAGAATGGAACAAAAATATATTTATTTTTACTAGAGCTCATGTACCCTTTTTAGCTAGGATGATAAGAATTTATTACATAGGAGTACATGATATTTAAGGAATTATATGTGTTACTTTGATTATAATTATTCTAGAAATGAGTGCAATAATTCTTTGGGAAAAATCAACTTGTTGTTCCTCTTTATCTAGCACAGATATAGCTCTTTGAAAAGTGAGTTACTCACTCTGTTATCCTAGGTGAACTATTAAGGATCAGAAGAGATATATGCTTGTGCAACTTATGTCTAATCAATTTTTTATTGGTGAGTTAGGTTTTGATTTTTTGGAATAGTCATGCAAGTGATTACATTGATATTTATGGGTTGTATGAAAATCACATAATGTGACCCCACAGTCAATGCCAAAAATTGTTAGTGAAATATTTGGTACTTGTAACAAATAAGAGATTTCACAATAGTGAAGGAGAAAAAAATATGTCTTCCATTAAAAGGGGAGGTTCCCTTTGTTAAAAATATAAAAATCTAAACTAAACCTATTTACAATAAATATAAGTTAAATGGATTACTGGGTTGTACTACTTTCAACCAAAATAAAAAATAAAATAAAGGAAGATGAAGGGTCACACATGAATGAGAAAAAATAGATTTTGTCCAACATGTGACAAGATTTTTATTATGAAAAATAACATGCTTGTTTGAGATGAATTCAAGTATTGCTTCAATTGAGAGATATGCATTAACATAGGAAAAATACACATCCACAAAAAAAAATTAAGACACATAGTTCTATCAATTCCTTGTGTTTTCGATTTGAAGAATGAACACAAAGTTTCTTTCTCCTTCCTTTTGATCAAAATTACAATGGAGATCAAACAACCTTTGTGCAATTGCCAGTTTTCCTATTTATAGAGATATGAGGGAATGGGATAACCCTTCACATTACATGTGACCTTTGGCATTCCTATTTTCATCTTATTCTAGTTTCCCTAATTTTTTATTCATACAAAAGGAAATATACAGTTTCTTGAAATAGAAAAACTGAAAAAAATAGAAAAGAAAACTTGTAGCATCTTAGGATGTCGTCTTTGAAGTAGAATTAGGTGTCAAAGATTTTTGAGTAGCATTAGAGCTTATGACTTATTCTTTTTTCTTGAGTAGCCTTGAATTTTCTAAATTTGCTTACTACTTTGGTGATTACATTTCCTTTGGGGACTACCACATGCTTGCAACATGTCAACCACCTATTAGACAACAAGATCATGGAGTTTGTAATTTCTAGGAGTTCAGTTAATTGATTATTCATCTCTTCAAGTGAAACATGAATTTCACTAAACAAAATTGTTAAGGTAAAATTGAAGGAATTTTCTTTGAATGGATCCTCCTTGATTAGCATCTTGAACTGAGCCTTGACTTCTTCCATAGTGAATGGGCTCATCCCATTATCCTTTAATATGTAAAATGTAATTCCCCCATGTCAAAAGAAAGTTTTTTCTACTTCTCTCTTCCAACTTGGACTTAATATTATAACTCACCTATGGCTCAATTCAAAATTTCAACCTTATAGAGGATGCATTCTTATCATTTGTAGGAGATATCATCTTCAATATGCTCAAAAATCCAAAACTTAACCATGAGTTCAGATTCAACATTGATCATCTGTTAAACACCACCTTTCACATTTTCTCAAACCTTCAATTCACTATCATGAGCCTTGATTTTTTGGTTTATATTGACAATTTCAAAATCGATTGTCTAATTCAACTTCACCACTTCCTCAATATATCTCATGGCATCCAATAGTAATTCATCAACCTAATATTTGAGAGGTTTTCCATAAGTGTTGCATTTGATAATGGTGTCTATGGCCACCTTGTTAATACCAAGAACTTGAGTAGTGGAATCTACTTGAAGATTTGTTAATGTCTCAATTGGGTTGAGAAGATAGTTAACATATCCAACTAGTTATCAAACTTGATAATTTAATTATTTTTAAGTGAGGTCATCCTGATTAGATATCTTGATCCTCCTCTCTATGGTTTCCTGTAAGTTATGAAAAACACTTTCATGATTGACTCTCCAAGAGATACCCTCTTTAGATTACAATCACTCATGATCATTTCTTCCTCATTTTTATCAACATTAGGCTCCGTAATATCCTTAGACTAGGATCCTAGGGGATTTAAAATAAACTTGATCTGGTCTTTGACTTCTTGGGATGAGGATTCTTGAGGAGATTAGTCACCACATTAAAATCAAGTATTTTAACCTTCTCCCTTTTATTTAGCATGTGTTGTATCCATTGGAACAACATTTGACTAAAACTAGTCATTTGAGTGCTTGAAAGTGGTGGTGTAGGTTACTTTGGAGGTGAAGATTATGGATGGGTGAAATGTATGGATAAAGTGTGGGTGAAGGAGATGCAAGAATAGGCACTTAAACATCACTAACAAATTCCTACTGAACCATTTCTTGAGCAAAGGTAATATATTGTTGAGTTGTATTTGGAATCAAGAGAGATGGGTCTCCAATGGGAGAAGAGGATTGAAACATGATAGAATTTTCAGCTTGTAGCTTCCTATCAACCACTAGAGTATCTTTACAAGTCTTGCCAGGTTTATTTGGTTGATTGGTATCCTCTTCATATCCATAATTATAACTTGTAGATGAGGATGAATTAATTGTAACACTGGCATTGCCTTTTCCATGAGTCTTGGTAGTTGCCGTAGGTGCTTTATTTGGATGTGATAAAGACCTTGGTATCTTGGATCCTCCTTCTCTATTGAATTTTTTAAATTTATTGGTGAACCATTCCATAGTTCATTCTAACACACATTTATTCTACACATGTAAGTCTAAGATCTCTTTGACAAGCCATTTGATGGTAGGTAATGAGGCACCCATGACTCTTTCAACATATATGGCATCAAGGAGGTCACTCTGATCATTGATCATTCCATTTGGAACCCATATATATGTGAAGGTTCTTATCAGTTCTAAACTTAGTCTACCTTATCCATGCCTTATTACTTCATACTCATCATGATAATTAGCCTAGTAATCCTCAAAAATTATCACAAGTTCATAGTAAACACCAATTTTAAGGTGTTTTCTGCACAAACCTCTTACTATCAAAATAAGCTTAAATAGTGTATGAATGTAGGGTGAACTATGAGATTAAATACTTGATATCTTGAGAATTCATTGCATTCTTGCATGTAAAATGGCCCAAGGAGATAATAAATACAACACCCAAAACATGACTATCCCTATAGTGTTTGCGCATTGCACCCAAGTATTTGCATAATTCAATCTAGATGATATTATTATTGGATAACTTAGATGGTTGTAAAGAATATCCTTGAAATCCTCCAACTTTGATATATGTAAACTTCTAGAATTAGATGAAGTAACTTCCACATGGATAAATCAGGTTGACTACTTCATCATAAATTCTTCTTCCCCAATCTTCATCAAGGGTTTGGACTATTCTCATAATGAAGGCATCATTAACACTTATAAAATGTTTAGTGATTTATTTCAGATTTAACTAAGAATATAAATCATGTACTTATTTGTATGCATTTACATTGGGTCATTAAATGAGACTGGGTACACTCTTTGAGAAGCCAAAGAGTACACTAAATAGGAAGTCATGGAGAATTACTTTTTAGTATCCACATTAATCAATTATATGTGTAGAGATTCAATGGTCATTTATCCCCATTATATATATTTTTTCCCAATCATATATGATGTTCATCACCATAAACATTCATGGGTATAAATTCATGGTTCTTTCATTTCCTACTACCCAATTGAGAAGAGTTGCCATGTCTAATATCTCTTATTTGAATTCAGACCTGAATACATTCTTTGGAAGCTTAGAGGGTCAACTTATCTTGTGCTTCAACCATGAATAGTTTATGATGGTCAAATGCTTGTTGATATTATTATCCCAATAGTGTTTCCCTATTTCCACACTCATTCCTGCATAAGTCTCACGTACAAGGACCCTCAAAGTCATGCATATTATTATGCCCTCTAGTTTGGTCATTAGGTCTCCATTATTTGATCTAATCTCATTTATATTTGGATCATAGTGTTGGGCATAATAGAGAACTAGATCTGAGCATTGTATTAAAGTAGGGAAACTAGTTGCTTCAGGTAGACCAGTTTATATGAGGTGAATTGTCATAGAGTTTGGTAACTCCATGTTGAGCCATTTATGGAATTCTTCGAGGTCACATGACTCCAAGAATCTATGATCTTGGGAATTTTGTTGTCTAGGACTAATGGGGTATCTAACCCCATATACTTGTATTTCATATTTGTTGGCTATGTAATATGAAGAGCTACTTCTATAAGGATTTACAAATTAGATAGATCAGGGGGTAAAAAATGTTGATGTGGTTAAAATGAACACATTGTGGTGGTCATGAAATATTTCATGCCTGTTTAGAACACCCTTGAAACAAGTATGTTAAAAACCTAAAATTTTGTAGGGGATTTGATAGAATAAATCTCTCTGACTAAAAATTCAAACCAACACCACTGAAAATTACACCATGAAAAAGTCCTCGAAAGACAAGATATTTTTATAATATTTTTACAAAATTTGGTATTCATGGGAGAGAATGAGATGTAGGCAGAGATTTGATTTGTGCCTGAATACAGTTTTAGACAAAAATGAGCCCTTGATCTCCTTTTAAAATAATCATGAGTGATTTGTTGCACTACGACCAACACTCCTTGCCATGCGTGCATGCATGTTACACGGTAATGTGGTTGGTTCATCTATCCCCTTAGGCATGATAGATGTGAGGTCAAGTTTACACATGAGTACAAGTGTATCCTTGCATCCATTGTTAGTGTAGGTTTTTATTTCATTTAATGGTTCTTTCCTACACATGTTGTTTAGCTTGATTATGTGTCTTTCAAGTCATTGTGAAAGATAATCCTGCATTCATGAGGATGTGAGGACATGTTTATCTTTCACCTATATAATTTACCTTACTAAATATTTTATGGCTAATGAATTATGATAATTTTACTATTATGATGCAATTTCTTCTTCTAGTTCATGTTTGATTTTGCTACTACACACGGGTAATTTCTTCATGCATTCAATCTTATCTAGATCGATCCTCGATTGTGGCCTACTCCAATATGGTATCAAAGTTTTCTTGGCATATGAATGTTATTGTTCCTATTATGAAATCTTGTAATTCATCCTAGGCCTTAGCCCCCTGGTCACATGATAATTTAAGCCCTTGGTCACAACCAACCTAAGGGGGCTTAAATTTTCCTCACAAAAGTACACATATTCAAGGGGTTTCATATCATTATCTTTCTTATACATATAGTTCATCACATACTTCCTTTTTTCACCATGGATTAGAGTCATGTGCTATTTTTTACATTGTTTAACTAACAAGTGAAAAACCCAAGTTTAAATCTTCTTGAGGAGCAAAGGTTTACACAAAATCATGATGGGTACAAAAAAATAATTGACACTTGATTTATAGAAGGTGAAGTGGTTTAATAGAATTGATGAAGCCTATGGTCTACTATGATTTCCTATGTCTCCCAATCTACTCTTTCATATTTAATCTATAACTACTTCTAATGAAGTCTGGACCACACTAGAAAAACCCTTTAGAAAATAAGACATAATGAGAGGTCATGAGTTTGAGAATGAGCTCATCAGTTGGAGCCCAGGTAACTTTGACACTATATAAGACTTCTTCATCAAGTTCAAATCACTCAGGTTATAGTTGAAACTATGTGGCATTGATAAAAATGATGATCAATTGATTATTTCCATACTTTCTAAATTAGATTTTGATTATTCTATCTTTGTTTCTACCTTCTATGCCACCAAACATGCCCTTGGAGTTACATGGACCATGCCATCCTTGGATGACTTTGTTGTTGACTTGACTCAAGATCAAGATAAGATTATTAAAATGGGTACATAGAAGCCATCTAAATTATATGCTTTAATTGTGAGTCATGATAAATAGAAGGCTTATGGTAGCAAAGAGAAGAAATAAAATAAAAAGGACCTAGAACAAAGAAAAGGTCTAAAATTTGATGTTAAGTCTAAAGCATCAAAATATTCCTCCTTTCCAGATGGGAAATCTAAGAAGGAATGAATCACGTGTACCTACTATAAGAAATCTGGGCATGATGAATTCAAATGCATGAAGAAGCAAATTGACCATCTAACTAAGATGTTTAATAATCACAACATTAGTGTCCATGATTATTCCAATTAAAGTTCATCAGCACAGGAGTCTTCTAAAGCTAAATATGATATAAAGGGAAAAGATAAGGTCAAAGCACTTATTGTTGTTGCATCCCATCCTTCCACATGGGTAATTTACTATGGTGCCTCATATCACATGGATTAATCACATGACATGTTATCATCTTTAGAGCATTATTCTATGCCTTCCATCTTATTGGGTGACAATAATTTTTTAGAAGTTAGCATGATAAGGATATATTGAAGTGAATAATGAGGCATTTCATGATGTTCTATGTGTTCCCTCATTATCCACAGATCTATTATAAATTTATCAAATCACTCACATCAATTCAGGTAAGAGAGTTAAATTCACACCTAAGTCAGTGGTTATTATGGAAGTAGATAGTGACTCCATATTATTACTTGGAAAAGTATATCACCAATCTTGATTGTATAAGTTCTCAAATTTTTCTCCTAATCAACCCTCTATTGCACTGCTCACTCATTCAAATGGGGTGAGAATAATTATAGCATGAGAGATTCAACCATCTCAACTATTACTACATGGAGCAACTCAGACATCATTACATGGTTTTAGGGTTTCCATACATTCATTTTTCTGGTAGAGTTTGCCAAGGTTGCATACTTAGTAAGCATCTAAAGGATAAGTATGACAAAGACAAATCATGGAGAGCTACATAGATATTGGAGCTAGTTCATAGTGATATTATTGATCCATTTTAAACTCCTTCATTTAATATGACTAAATACATACTTATTTTCATTGATAAATTTTTAAGGTATACTAGGGTGTATTTTCTTAAGTAAAAATATGAGTTCTTTGATCATTTTCAAGGCTTCAAGGCACTTGTATAAAAATAGCCAAGTAATGCCATCAAGATTTTTTACACCGATAAAAGTGATAAGTATGTTAATAACCATTTTGAATAATTTTTCACTTCTAATGGGATTGAACTATAGCATATAATTCAATATATTCCTCAGTAAAATGGTGTTTTAAAGTGCAAGAACATGACCTTGAAGGGAATGGATAATTATATGTTACACTCCAAGTCTTTTGCACCTAAGTATTGGGTTGAGTCTATAAATTGTGATTTTTATATCCAGAACAAACTCCTTCATAAAGCATTGAAGGGAGTCACTTTTTTTTAAGCTTATAGTGGTTATAAACCTAAAGTAAAGCACTTTTGAGTGCTTGGATTTCCTATTATGGCCTATATTTTGAAGAATAAATGTAAGTCAATGCAACCTTAAGTCATCCTTACATCTTCATTGGATATCCTAAGGGTATAAAGGGATATAGGATTCTCTATCCCACCACTCATTAGACATTCATTGAGAGAAGTGTTTAGTTTCGAGAGAGTCCTTCAAATTCTACACTAGACACCTCTCCCTCTTCCTTAGATGTATTGGGATTTGATGAAATATATGATGATTCAAATCCACCTAAGTAGCTTCTTGATGATCCAGATTATTCTTATAGTTTTGATGATAAGGGTAGTTATGAAGACTCACCTCCTCCTCCCAAAATATATTTAGAAGATGAGGAACCTCCTCCTGACTCTCTAATCACTAGTTCTATTTAGGTTAGATAGACACTACAAAGTGTTGGCTAATTGGTTGGATATCCATTAGATAATAGGTGAACCCATTCATAATTATAGAATGTCTCACATGCTTTCATTTCATCTACTTCTAATCTATAATCATTTTTTGAGGAATCAGGTGCTCTTGGGTAGGATATTGCTATGAAAGAGAAATATGCTTCCTTATTGAGGAAGGAAACTTGGGATTTAGTCCCTCTTCCTAAGGGAAGAAAACTTGTTCAATATAGGTGGATATACTAAAATAAATTTTAGTAGATGGGTCCGTATACAATTTCAAAGAACATTTGGTAGTAAAGTGTTTTTCTCAGGTACCTAACATTGACTATACCAAGACATTTGCCCAGTTGCCAAAATGAACTCAATATAACTCACTTTTGATATAGCCACATCACATTACTGAGATGTTCATCATATGGATGTGAAGAGTGTCTTTCTTCATGGTGACCTCAAAGAGTAAATATACGTGGAGCAACCATGAGGATTTTTGGAAGATTCTTCCTTAGTGTGTAAACTTCAAAAATCTATCTATGGCCTCAAATAAGCTTATCAAGCTTGTTATGCTAAGATGGACTCATTTCTTCTTTTGATTGGGTTCACTAAATACCATTTTGATCTAAATGTCTAAATTTTATAGTAGGATGATTCAGTGTTGATTATAGTTCTCTACGTGGATGACCTAATGATCACAGGGAGTTCTTCATCCACCATCACAAGAATGAAAGTTGCTTTGTCTATTAGGTTCTAAATAACTAACTTGGGCTTGTTTCATTACTTCTTTAAGATTGAAATTTCTCAATCTAACTCTAGGATCATTATCGCACAATCTAATTATGTACTTTATTTGCTTGCACATTTTAATATGGTTGACTATAAGCCATCTCTAACTCCTTTTATATCATGTGTGAATCTTGAGACTAATTTTCCATCTCATTTGGTTGATGCTACCTCTTATCAACAACTTGTTGGAAATATCATCTACCTTATGCACACTAGACTTGAAATTTCATTTGCAGTGGGTATGTTCTCTATATTTATACAAGAACCATGTGAGTTACATTGGAGAGCAATTAAGCAGATTATCCACTACATTTAGGGCACTCATAGTTTCAAGATTCACTATGGATCATGGTTTGATGTTGACTTAATTGTTTATAAATATTTAAATTTAGTTGGCAATATTCAAAATCGTAAGTCTACTTCAGGCTATAGTTTATCCCTCACTTTCTGACTGATTAGTTGGTCAAGAAAGAACTAGAATGATATTGTTTTATCTTTAATAGAAGTAGTATACAGAGGAGTTGTTAATGTTACCACTGATTTTATTTGGATTTAATGGATTCTCATTAGGTTTGGCATCCAATTTTGATTACCAATAGTCATCCTTTATGACAACCAAAGCACAATCTAGATTTGTAAGAATTTGATCCTCCACTAATAGACCAATCGTGTTGATATTCATATACATTTCATTTTGAATATCATCCATAAGCAATTCAATGATCTCTACTACATCTAGATAATAGATTAAATTATTGATATATTCACCAAACCCTTCACTGAGAGCAAGTATCTTAATTTACGGGCTCTTCTTTGAGTTCGGGTAGCTCCAACATCCTCCTCTAACTGGGTATATATATGTACTTGAGTACTTCATCAAGAATTTATTCTTAAATCCAATTTCACTACCCACCTAATCTATGCTTAATGGGGGGTGTTAGTGTAGGTTTTTATTCTATTTAATTATTTTTCCCTACACATGTTATTTACCTTGATTAGGTGTATTTTAGATCATTGTGAAAGATAATCCCACATTCGTGAGGATGTGAGAAAAATTTTATCTTTAACCTATATATTATACCTTCTTAAAGCTTTTATGGTTAATGAATTAATCAGAATTTTACTATTGTGATGTAATTTCTTCTTCTAACTCATATTTGATTTCACTACCACACACAAGAAATTTCTTCATGGATTTTATCTTATCTAGACCAATCCTCAATTGTGTCCCATTCCAAAATCCACAAGGATGATAGGGCCATCTATGAAGACACATGGTGCACAAGGCCATGTTTATGGGCATCGCATTCTTGTGTCTTGTATAGTTTGACCTCCTAACTATGTGAGGCACCAAAATGCACTTCGTGTTTTTTAAATTCTTAAATCTTGAAAAAAAATTCAAATACTTAGGATTTTTTATTTTTAACTCTTTTTTCTAATATTTAACCTTGAAGTTTTGACATCAAAAATTTACATGTTCATGATTTGAACAAATTTGGATTTAATAAAATTAGGGAATAACACTCATTAATATAAATACACACTCACACATAAACTTTGAAAAAAAAGGTTTGTGTAAGTGTCTCTATGTGTGTGTGTAAATAAAAAATAAGAATCCATAAAAGGAGTGGGTGGGTAGTTAAACACCACATGTTACTAGGCAAGGTAGCACTTGGGAAGTGATGTCTGGTAACATTATAATAATGTCAAGGTTAGTAACACCATCCTTGGTGCTTCAATGATAGGTGGGGAGGGGGTGATGAGATGGCATGAACCCTCCCTTTATATATGAGAAGGAGGGGTTAGGGTAGCCAACCCCTCCCCCTCTATTTTTTAATAATATAAAAATATAACCCACATTCCACTTTAGCTGAGGCTTCCAAATTTTTTTTATTTTTATTTTATTTAATATGTGTGTGTGTTTTTATTTTATATTTTTATTAGGGTTTTAATTTATTTAATTTATTTTTATAAATTTATATATGTATATATTGATAAATATATAAGATAAAAATAAATGTATATTTGTATCTAACTCAAAATGTATATATGTGAGTGCGCGCACACGTGAGTGTGTGTACATACATATATGTGAACATTTATATTTAAATTTATGTGAATAAAAAATGAGTATATTTCATGAAACATTCCTATTTTAATTTTCTAAAACAAAATGTGAGAAACAAACAATGTACTTAGAAATAAATTTTACTCACGATTTTCAAAGCATGCAATAAAAAAAAACTAATTCAAGAAATTTTTTTTAAAGGAACAAATTCTCCTAAATTTATGGGGAAGAGATTGAGATCAAACTAATTATTTCTCACTAAATTAAATCAAATAAATCTTTTTTGTATACTTTTATTAACATGATCAAACAAGGTAAAGAATCCTACCTCCTCTTCACCACTTGTTTGAGCAAGTTTCAAACCTTGACACTCCAAAAAAATGGTCTCAAAAATAATATGTCAAGTTCATTCCTCCAAAAATGTCCCAATAATGGATGAACAACCTAAAAATGAGTAGTTGATTTAGAAATAAATAAAAAATCTTCCACAACTGCTAACAAATTTCATTAATGGAGGGACTGCCCTCCTTACAAACTATGATTTTACTTATAATTATTTTACATGTAATTGTGGGTTTACTTGCATAAGTAATTCTACCCTTACATATCATTTATAAAATCACTAACATTCCTTAAAAATTCAATGTTTTACTTACATTCTAATTAAATTCTCTTACATGTACCATGTGGGTTTACTTATACAAGTCAACCTACTTTCTTCCACACACATTTAATTCCTAACATATCCATATGGGTTTTTGTATGCACCCAAAATTTACATGGTATGACACTTTCGAAACAAATTCAATGATGATGCAATGACCTCTTATTTTATGCTCCACAGGGAACTCTCTAGCTCTATCCCTTCCTCATGCTTCCCTATTCCTCTCTTGAACCCTTTTCGTCCCCTTAGTTTTGACCTTCCCATGTCATTTTTGCCTTATCTAAAAAACAAACCATGGGTGATAAACCCATCACCCCAAGTGATGGAACTGCCCTTCTATTCTACGAAACTGCACCTTACATTGCATAATCGTCATGGTGGTTCTATAATATAGGAGGCAATTTTGACATTATAAGGTGATTCTAAATTAAAATAGTGGTGGTCTTATTATTCTTAATGGTGGTTCTGTCATTTTGATTGATAGTTTTGAAATCACCCCTGCATAAATTAGTGGTTCTGTCACAGTGGAAATGCCTTCCAAAATTAGCTCCCATAACTCTAGTTTTCATGTGTTTTATACAACTAGCTTCATGTTTCTTATTTTTATCACCTTGTGTTTGCCTCCAATCAAGACCAGCTCACTCAATCTCCTAATTTTAGTCTTCTTTAATTCCTCTCAAGTTGAACTTGCATTCACACTTAGTGGAACTCCTCCATGCAAAATACATTCTCTTCCTACAAGGTCAGTTTTGGCCTAATTTTAGGTCTAAAAGTCACCATTAGATGTTGTTATTGAGAAGCTTTTATAGCCATAGCCTTGCTACTATTTCCAATATATTCATTCTCTATTATTTTAGAGTCGACTACATAGTCGTAGGTGAAGAAGTGTTCTTAATAAATGTAACTCAGACTTTACAAGCCAAGACATTAGCCAGTCTCAGTTCAGCTACTCTCCATTTATGGATTATGTCTCCCCCTTTTCATCTTTTCCTAGATTTTGTACACCCTTCAACTAGAGAGTTTCCAAATTTTGTTCAAGAACATACAGAGCTAGCATGTTGAGGATTCTCCTATCAATACACTACATGCACTTCAACTTATTTATTCTAGAATCAAGGTGGAGTTCTTTTTTATTCTAGAATTTATTTTATTTATTTAGATTATATTTAGTATATCTCATTATTTTGATTAGATTAATTTTCCATAAAATAAAATGGAAACAAATTTGATAGTGAAATAGATCCATTTGTTTTCATTTGTCTTTGCTACAAAAACATAGTTAGTTTGTGTTTATGCTTGCATTTCAATAGATTAGTTCCTTTCAAATCACCAATACACCTATTCAATATTCTTGAAAAGGACATTAACAAATCTCCATTTCCAACTAACACAACTTTAATTTTAAGATCTAAACAAGTCTTTTGCATTTTAAACAACCATCTAGGTAAACATAGGAAATGTAGATAACCATGGGTGTATACTCAAGAGTGGTAGATTTACTGGTCTTATTTTTTTTGAAGAGTTAAAAAGCATTTTTATTTTTCTCTTTTACAATAGAAAATCATAATTTTCATCTCTTGTTCCTATTTTATAAATCCATTCAAAAAATGTATTTGTGGCCAATTAAAAAGGTTGAAAAGTTAGCCTATTTTATTTATGAACAAGAAATTTATAGAAAATGTTTTATTGTTGCTTTTCTAGATCATATCTCTTCTCACATTGATTGCATATGTACATCCAATTCATACATGTAGCTCATTACATATAAAACAAACAAAAACATAGTTATCTAATTTGCATACAAGTAAAGCGAGTAAAATTATGCATTTCACATAATAGCAGATTTTCTTTCCCTCTATCCCCACATGTATTATAAATTAGAAAAAGGATTAAAAAAAGAGTTTTGATTTCATTTTTTTTTCATTTCGCTTTCAACACTTTACTTTCAACAAGTAAACATTCATTTTTCAAAAACTAGAAAATCCCAAGAACAACAAAACAAAATAAGAAAAAAGGTGTCAAAAGACTTGTTATTACATGCAAGCCATAACAAAAGCATTGCCAATCCATGCAAGTAACCACATCTCACATAAGCCTTGTCCACTATCATTGTTCTCCCACAAAATAAGAGACATAAATACAAAATCATCCAATATTAGTCACCCATTCATCCCATATTCTTATCCTTGGGTCTAGTGTCATCTTATATTAGTCATACTTAGTGGATGACATTGGTTGGGTAAAGTCAACCCAACATAGTAGATCTTCAATGAGTCATTTATCCCAATTTCTCTCATTTCCATGAGTATAGGATTGACCAAGAACTTTATCTTATTATGATATTAAAAATTGAATGGACTTGGAGCTCTATCTCAACACATTTAAAAACTCTCAAAAAGTACCAATACACTACTGAGGTGTTTTGATTCCACCATGAGAACCCATTTCCACCACCTAAATAACCCAACCTTAGACACTAACATATAATACCAATCCTATGACTCCTCTCTTCCCAACACTCAAATAAAGAAAGACATTGTTATCCAAGAGATATATGACATATTTGAAACTATAAGCAACCATCCTAACTCCAACATCATGACCCTTATAGGTAGAAACATGACCACTCCTTGTATGGCCACAAGGCCATCTATTAGCTTAAATATCCTAAACATAGAAAGCATCACCAAAAATGATCACTACATATGAAGGATCCATCACTTAAAGAATGAGGTCAACTACATACAAACTACTACACATCCTCCCAATAGGAATCAGGATGCCTCCAACCTGTCAATGACCAATACTAACACTACTCTTGGGGTTCTTACCCCAAACTAACCCCTTCTTATAGCCCCATTTCACACATCCACTCCTCCCACATTAGATACCCATGGGTCCAACACCAACATCAATCCAAATCAGCTCATTAACACCCTAATGGATCATATATGTGACCTAAAAAACAATAAACAAGCTTTGAGATAAGGGATGGGCTAAAACCCTCTCATACCCACTCATCCCAATCAAATAACAACTCACCCCACATCACAACAACAAACCTACATGCCCCCACTATTTCAAAAATAAGTGCTACCATAGAACCATGTCTCTCACCAACCCCTCAAAGATATTCTCACTCATGGATTCCCCAACCCTGATGTATCCAAAACTCATTCATCCTACCAAGTACCTATTTAGACTCTAACAGGGGATGTATACATGTATGTTCCACCACTACAAAATAATGTGGTAGGAAACAATCCAATATTCTATACACCTATAGGTCATGCACCGCTCACATATAACCAACCTTCGTAGATTAGGTATGGCATGCCCTATATAGCACCAGGATACATGCAAACCACCTATGTACCACCATAACAAGCCACATACACTTTACCACAATAAGTTATGATGCCTCCTACATCTCACAAGGTCCCTCCATACTTTCACAAGTATTCAAAATCCACTTAGCCAGATAACTATTCATTGGCCTACTCCATACTACCTTATCAAGTTTTTTCCACACCTCCTGACAACTATCAGGCCAACCTATATACTACCCCACCTCATTATTCTAGTCTTACCATGATGATGATAGAATTTAACAACATGGGAACCTATGTTTGTTTATCTTAAAGAGCCCCTCGATGTGAATGTATGAAGAGTCCTTCTTCCATGTCCCCTACCAAATATTCCTAAATTTAAAGGGGAAGGGGGTCATAATGCACATGTAAAATCCTATGCTAATATCATTAAAAATTTATTACATTAGGACGGGGTTGTATCAAAGATCTTTCCAAAGACACTCAAGGGGATCACACTTGATTGGTACTATTGCCTCCCCAAGGGATCCATAAACTCTTTCTGCTAACTTATGGATGATTTCATCAATACATTAAACATGAAAAAACTTATAAATACTAGCACACGAGATTTCTTACATATCAAACAAGAATACAATGAATCTGTTATCTATTTCATCATGAAATGATGGTAGGTCCTGTAATCCTATGCTAACATACATAACATGGACTAAATAGAATTAAGTGATCTTTTCCTCTACTCCCTAAATAAGGTAACAAGAAAAGATGTCCAAAAGTACTCATACTAGCCATATGAAGAATTTATTGAGAGTGCATTGTGCATTGACCAAGTAGCCATCGATAGTGGCTAATGGACATATGGGATTGATGGGTACATCATCACTCCTAGCCAAAATAGTGGGGGATATCAAAATGTAAACCCAAATATAAACAACATGAATAACCAAGGTCCTAAGTTACTGAACCACAATATGAATGCTACCACTAATGGTATCATTGATTAAGCCAATAAAAAAAAAACCCTATAAGTAACAGTCAATATCCACCTACAAATAACACCAATAATGCTAACAACATCAGGGTTAGGAACTAAAGCCCTTTCTGTCATTCATGTGGTTGATTTTGACTAACTATTGTATTATAACATGTAATATTAAAACCAAAACCAAAACTAATACCAACAAGGCAAATAGCACCCACAATTCTAGAACCAAGGTTATTATCAATAGAGTAATCAATAGGGATTTAGATAACAAGGGCAAAACATGTGACCTAGGGATTAGGACCCCAACATCTATTTCCTCTTCCATAGAGTCATAGTCCATGACACTCAAAGCTACTAAGAATATAAAAAATACATACAAAGACTCTATATGATTAGAGTTAAATATTTATGGGTTTGTTCCTAAAAAGTGCACACACAAAATCTTCCAAATGGTCTTGTTGTTTCCTAAAACTATAACATACAAATATATCACGACCCTTTTCCGAACCACCAAACATACATTACTCAAATCCAATAACAAAGTAACCCACAAGGCCACACAACCAATCCATAATAATAGGCAATCATGATGTCAAAGCCTCCATTTCTCGGGTGACAAACACTGATGTGGCTCTTGAATTAGTGATCCTAGGTAAAACCAAGATGATAGGATTCATAGATTTATAAGTTTAAGAGGAAATAGGCATTATGGATTGCATTAGATGGGATCAACCTATGGTTAGACCCAATATCCACATGGTTTAAATATCGAAAAACTAAGACACTCTACCTAAAGACTGCCCTCCTTCTACACATGATCAACGGACCCTATAATATGAACGGGCCAAATGTCACTTAGGTGTTGGGGTAGGAGTGATTCTCATTAACCCTAAGGGGTGAGTTATTCCCTTTAGATTCAAACTTGGATTATAATGCACAAAAATTGGATCTAAATATGAGGCTCTACTACTTGGTATACTCATCACAAAGAGCCTAGGTGTCTAAACCTTAAGAATCTAGGGAAATTTGCAACTAGTGACAAATCAAGTTTCTAAAGTCTACCAAACCAAATTAAAACACATCTAGTTATACAAAACCTTTGTATGGGATGTTACCAAGGACTTTGATTTCATCTCCATCAAAGCAGTCCTTAGAGAAAGTAGCCAAATTATTGACACTATGAAAACCTCGTATTGACATTTTGTTACCCATATAATGATCCCATAATTGAATTTTATAGTTTTGATAAAGATTGAGCCTCTCATAAGTAAGGCTCCTAATGACAGAATAATCAACCATGTCAGATGAGATGAGGTCCCCCTTGTCTTGGATATAGCTGATAATGATGAGGCCATCCTCAAATTCATATGGGCCTAGAATGACCTCACCTCATTCCATCATAAAAGGGGTTTCACAATCCCGTATTATCCTAACTCAGCCCTCAAAACCAAGTTTGACAAGTCCTAATACCATATGGAGGATTATCTCTCCTCTGATGACAAGCACAATGTCTTCAACACTGAAGGCAAAGACCCAAACTTGCCCCTAATTCTTAACATATTTGAAGATGGAAATGCATCCCTCATTGAGGAAACTATTAACATTAATATCAAAATGGAATATAACCCTATAATCCTCAATCTAAGGTCTTCACTCTTTGAATAGGAGGTAGAATACCACAAATAACTCCTCTTAAAACTTTCCAAAGCCTTTTCCTTCTCCTACACTAACATGATAGGCATCGATCCTAATGTAGTCATCCATAATCTAGTTATGACACCTGACAGGAAGCCTATCAAGCAAAAACTTAGAGTTATCAAATCTAAGGTCCCATTTATGGTAAATAAGGAAGTCTTCAATCTCTTAAATTTTGGTTTTATTAAGCCCATTGATTACTCTAAGTAGATGTCTAACATCTTCCCTATTCTCAAAAATAATTATAAGATCATAATATGCATAGAATTTTGGGACATCAACAAAGCATGCACAAAAGATGACTTCCACCTCCCATTTATTGATGCCATTATTTATGCTATTATGGGATATAAACTATTCTCACTCATGGATGGGCTTTTAAGATATAACCATATTCACATAACTGACAAAGACCAAAGTAAGACCTCATTCACTATGCCTTAGGGAACCTTTTGCTATGTTGTAATGCCTTTTGGCCTAAAAAACATAGGGGTAATATATCAAAGGGATATGACCTACCTTTTCCACAACCTCATCCATAAAATAGTAGAAGTCTATGTAGATGACTTATTGGTAAAATTAAGGTGATGTGAATACCATTTAGGAGTGTTACACATCATCCTCACATGGTTGATCAAATACGAAGTCACTCTCAATCTAGAGAAGTACGAGTTTGGAGTCACTGGTGGAAAAATCTTGGGGTATATTATCTCCCAATTTGGTATCTATATTGACCCCACTAAGATATAAGTGATCTTAGAGATGAACCCTCCCATGTATGAATCTAGCAATAGGACATTTTTAGGGAAGTTAGGAGTTATCTGACAATTCATCCATGACCTTGCCTACACTATTCACCCCATCAATAACCTACTCAAAAATATAAGTGGCCTAACTTGGACAAATGATTGTCAAGATGCATTTGAGGTAGTAAAATGCTTTCTTATGTCCCCTCTTACACTCATGGAACCTAAGCTAGATAGGCCTTTGCTATTTTACATAAGAGTGACTGAAGTATCCCTTACATGTAGTTTGGCTCAAGAAGATGACATCAATAATGAGCCCATGATCTATTTCATTATTCAAACCCTTATCAATTATGAAACATGATAACTTAGGTATAAAAAGAATACTTGGCAATAGTATTCATAACCAAGAATCTATGACATTATATGTTTAATCAAGAAATGAGAGATGTCATAAGGTCTCAAGCCTTGTGGACTTCTCTAATCCAACTAGCTCTCTCTTAGAAAGTTGGATGCTTCATTATGCTCGTAATCGAGTTAGAATTGACTTATATTAACTATAAATCTATTAAGGGATATATCATCATTAATTGATTATTTAAATCCCCTTTAGAGGTTAACAACCTCATCGATATTGATTATCATGATGAAGTGATATGTGATATAGGAAAGCTTACCATTAGTTCCTCTCCTTGGTACTTATACATCATTAATTACATGGTCAACCAAACCTACCCTAAATGTGCCAAATCACAATAGAGGAAATGCCTTCATGTTATCAAATCCAAGTATGTTATCTTAAACACAATGCTTTATCATAAAGCCTTAAATGGGATGTTACTTTGATGTGAAAACTAAGAGGATCAAAAAAGGTCCTCTTTCATTATCACAATGATGTGTGCGTTGGACACTTCAATGGCCACATAACTTCTCAAAAAATACATAGGATGGGATATTTATGGCCCAGTCTATAATATGATATCATCTAATATGTATGCAAATGTGAGAAGTGTCAATGTTTTTCACATGAGATACATGTTCCCCCAAGGGCATTACATCCCATTATCACTTCATGTCCCTTTTCTACTTGAGGTATGGATTTAATAGGTAATCTCTCCCCTGGTTCTTCAAATGGTCACCACTTCATCATCACATCAACTAAGTATTTCACTAACTGGGTAGAAGTGATGCCCTTGACAATGTTGATTGTATCTATCATTATAAATTTCATCCTCAACTAGATCCTTTATTGATTTAGTGTCTAATAAGTCATCATTAATGATAATGGGTCCCCCTTTAAGAATCCTAAAGTTCATGAATTATGCAATAAATTCAATATATCACACCACATGGATTCCCTATATTATCCACAGACTAAAGGCTAAGTTGAGGCCACCAAAAAAACCTTGAAGTAAATCTCAGTCAGAATCATCAAAGATTCTAAATATTATTGGCATTTATAGCTCTATCCAACACTTTGGGCTTACAAAACAACTATTAAAATACCTATGGGAGTAACCCTATATTCACCAATATTTAGGTTTAAGGTTATTCAACCCTTAGAGGTAGAAATACCTAGCTTCACACCTCCCTTCTAGGCCTCCTCAATAAGGAGGAGTATAGAGAAGGACATCTTATCATGTTATAACTCTTAAATGAGCATCGGATCACTGTTGCCAATAATCATATAGCTTATGCTAACTATATGTGTAGACAATATAACAAAAACATCCATGAGCACCCAATCTATGTTGGGGGCCTTATCTTTAGGATTGATAGTTATATTGACAAAAAGGAAGGAGAGGATCAAAAATTTATACCCAATTGGTTGGGCCCCAGCCTAGTAATGGAAGATTTTAATAATGTGACTTATTGATTATGTAATTTAACGGGTCAAGAGTTTGGTGTGTTTGTGAACTCTTCATAGATAAAACATTTATAAATTTAGTTCTCACATATCACCCCATTTCCACTTTCATTGCATTTTCATATATCACATATCCACCAGCATAGTAGAGGTGTTGTTTTATGATTGTTTACTTGGAAAGTTTGCATAATACATAAACTTTAAAAATGCAGTGCATCATATTTACCTATTCTCACATATCTTTATCAATCTATATAGTAGGCATTCTCAAAATTAGCATGTCACATTTGTTTTTTACTTACTTCTTTCAACTAGAATGCACATTTTATTTACATCTTCTTGCACAAATTAGAAAAATGATGGCCTACAATGGAGTCTAAAAACTTGTCTATGATAGAGTCCCCCCTTACGGTACCTTTGAAAAATATAAACATTAGCACACCTAAAATGAAATAACTTTACATGCCTACCCTGGTCCTCGGTTATGAGCCTTCATATCTTACTAGTTGCATGGGGCCAAGGTTTGGGGGTGAAGTCTTTGAGAGAGTGAGAGAGAGACTCCTATGAAAACCAAAAGTTTATGTAAGTACAAAAGTCAAAATTCCACATCTCTTGCCCTCGATAACCTTCAGTGTTGAGCCCCTGCATCTTAATAGTTGTGTGGGTTTGACATTAGGGAGAGGTGCCATTACTCACCTACATCTAGCCTTTGGTGATGACCCCATGTGTCTTCATAGTCACAGGAGACTAAGTGTAGGGGGTCATAAAGAGAAGTAAAAGCTCAATGTATAAGCACTATTAGATTAGAAAGTTTCCAAGTAAAAATTTATTCAAAAGAAGGTTGTCTATGTGTTTACATTTAAATAAGTTAACCTTTTCCCATTTATCAATTTTGTCAAGGCCAGTTCTCTCTAGATGAAGTCAATAGATACACTATTTTATAAGTTTAGCAAGAAGTTCATATCCCCCTTTTACTCATAAGAATTACTTGTGAAATTTTGAGTTATGATTTTCCCCACATCTATTTTATTTTCCCCCTTTCTTCCCTTACCGCAAATTGAAAGTAATAAATTGTGTGAAAAAATAGCCATTTACAATACAAATGTTAGCATAGTTGTAGTCACATATGCACATCCATCATAGTAAGTCATTTGCATACATTTTATTTCCACATATACATAAGCATGTTTCCCATAGAAATATATCAAAAAAAAAAGAGAGAGATACACATA